>JAWHQI010000149.1:2400000-3600000 GCA_033032865.1 Dactylorhiza incarnata
TAACTCTTCGGAGTGGAAAGCAAGTATCCGGTCCGGTTAGCGAAGAGCCCGAGGCAAGATCCGCCCCTATTTTAAAAACACCACTCACTCAAACAGATTTTATCACTCCACCTCATATTTTCAAAAACAACCCCGCCCCGCCTTATCCATCTCAACTCAACAAGGAAAAATTAGATGATCAATATCATCGCTTCATGGAAATGTTTAAGCAAATACACATCAATTTGCCCTTCCATGAAGCGATATCACAAATGCCCAAGTACGCTAAGTACCTGAAGGATCTTCTAACTAATAAGAAAAAGCTAGAAAATCTATCGCACGTAACTTTAAATGCTGAGTGTTCCGCCGTCCTAACAAATAAATTACCGAAAAAGGCTAACGATCCGGGTAGTTTTTCTATCCCGTGCCTCTTTGGTGATCTATTTGTAAAGAACGCGTTGGCCGACTTAGGAGCAAGCATCAACTTAATGCCATTCTCCTTGTTTAAGAAGTTAGGAGTGGGCACCCTTAGCCCCACACGTATGAGTATACAACTAGCAGATAGGACGATAAAATATCCGCTGAGAATTGTGGAGGACGTGCTCGTAAAAGTAGACAAATTCATCTTCCCGGTGAATTTTGTCATTTTGGATATTGAAGAGGATGTCGAGGTTCCCCTAATCCTTGGCCGCCCCTTCCTTGCCAGCTCCCGTGCTATCATTGATGTGAGTAATGGTAAGCTATTCCTCCGAGTTGGAGATGATGAAATAACCTTCTCCATAACACCCTCTATGAAAAATACCCTAAAAAATGACGATTCGTGTTTTTTCTTAGATGTGTTAAGTGAAGACCCTTCTTTTTGTATTTCTGAAAATGGTTCTTCTTCTTTTTGTTCATCTTCAAACACCTCCACTGAAATATTACAAGAAATGAAAATGGCCATTGCTCCCGCCCCCTCAAATTTTCAAATTAAATAAAAAATTTTTGAAGAAATTACTTTTGAAAAAGAAAAGTCTTTCAAATCTTCATACGAGGAACCTCCCACTTTAGAACTTAAAGAACTACCCAATCATTTAAAATATGAATTTTTAGAAAAAGACTCTAAGTTACTAGTAATAGTGTCGGCCCATTTAAGTGGATCTGAAAATGCCAAATTGCTAAAAGTCTTACAAAAACACCGCCAAGCAATTGCTTGGCAGATTTCTGATATTAAGGGCATAAGTCCATCTTTCTGCATGCACAAAATTCTAATGGAAGATAATTCACAAAATTCTATTCAACCTCAACGCCGATTAAGCCCAAACATGAAAGAAGTAGTAAAGGGTGAGGTCGTGAAATTATTAGACGCAGGAATTATCTATCCAATTTCAGATAGCAAATGGGTAAGCCCCGTTCAAGTAGTTCCTAAAAAGGGAGGTATCACGGTAGTGTTAAATGATAATAATGACTTAATCCCAACACGGACGGTGACTGGGTGGCGTATGTGTATTTATTATCGCAAATTGAACGACGCCACCTGCAAGGACCATTTCCCCTTGCCATTCATCGATCAAATCTTAGAACGATTATCCGGCCATAGCTTTTATTGTTTTCTCGATGGTCTCTCGGGCTACTTCCAAATTCCCATCTCGCCCGAGGACCAGGAGAAAACGACGTTTACTTGTCCTTTCGGCACCTTCGCCTATCGAAGAATGCCGTTTGGCTTATGTAATGCGCTGGCAACATTTCAACGGTGTATGTTGGCCATTTTCGACAAGTACGTAGAAAGTATTATGGAGGTATTTATGGACGACTTTTCCGTGTTTGGTGATTCCTTCGATTTTTGTTTAGAAAATTTAGAAAAAGTGTTAGAACTGTGTGAGGAGACCAATCTCGCCCTGAACTGGGAAAAATGTCATTTCATGGTACGGGAGGGATTGGTTTTAGGTCATAAGATATCAGCAAGAGGAATTGAGGTCGATGAAGCAAAAATAGAAGTGATCGAAAAACTGCCACCGCCAACCAACGTTAAGGCCATAAGAAGCTTTCTAGGACATGCCGTTTTTTACCGGCGGTTTATAAAAGATTTTTCGAAAATTACCAAACCACTCACTCATCTTTTAGAAAAAGACACTCCATTTATTTTTGATGATACATGCTTATCTGCTTTTCAATTAATCAAAAATAAGCTAATAAATGCGCCAATTATGATAGCTCCAATCTGGGACCTTCCATTCGAAATCATGTGCGATGCAAGTAGCTTTGCGGTGGGAGCCGTTTTAGGACAACGTATATCTAAAAACTTCCACCCTATTTTCTACGCAAGTAAAATACTTACATCCGCGCAAGCGAACTATACCACAACGGAGAAAGAATTATTAGCAGTTATTTTTGTATTTGACAAATTTTGACCTTATATTACGCTTTCAAAAATTATTGTTTGTACGGACCACTCGGCCCTCAAATATTTACTTTCTAAACCGGATGCCAAACCACGCTTACTTCGCTGGGTCTTACTCCTCCAGGAGTTCGACTTGGAAATCCGAGATAAAAAGGGGGCTGAGAATTTGACCGCGGACCATCTTTCACGATTAGATAACCCATTTATTGAATATTTAAATGAACAAACTTTTAATGATTATTTTCCCGACGAGAAGTTATTATCAATCAACACTACTCCTTCTCCTTGGTTTGCAAACTTCGCCAACTACTTAGTAGCTCGAGTCATGTACTTCAACCATCTTTCACGATTAGATATCTTCCTTCCCGCTGCTCTTTGATAATGCTAAATCTAGTTAGTTTAATTAGGTTATTTTTTAGGTTATTTACTCTTACTTTTTGCTTTTTGTTGTTTACCTAAATGCAATTTTGGTTCATTTTCCTATTTTTAGTGCTAACTTAATTTTTCTGAATTTTCAGGTCAAAAATGCAAAATTTCCTAAGTCACGCCCTAGGTCACGCGCGTGACCTAGGGCGTGTAAGTTGCTGTTTCCAGTTAAGCTGCTGCCAACATAATTCAGAACATCTGGTCAGACACGCCCAAAGTACACGGCCGTGACACACAAGTCACGCCCGTGACACGCAAGCCACGCCCGTGACCAGCCCGTGAACAGCTCGGATTCGACCAGCTGACCACCGAATTGGTCACGCCACTGTTACATGGGCGTGCTTCCAGTCACGCCCGTGACTGCCACGTCAGCCAGCCGCCAGCGCCCATGATCGCCGCCAGCGCCCATGACCCGAGCTAACCACCGAAATGGTCACGCCCTCAGTCACGGGCGTGACCTAGGGCGTGACCCATCAAATCGCGTCAGAATCGTGCGCCGAACCTGATCCAAGCCGCATAATTGATTAAACAATGTCACGCCCCTAGTCACGGGCGTGACTGAGGGCGTGACCGAGGCAGAAAAATTTCTATAAATTGAAATGACCTCCAAGCTTTCCCCATTCAGTTTTTTGAAGAGAGAACTAGTGCTACTACTCTATTTTCAGTGATTTTCATGTCATTTTATTCTCTTTCTCTCTCTCTCTCTTATTTCAATGCATTTCCTTTTCTAGTTTTCATATGAATGTTGTAATGCCTTTGTAATTTCCTTTTATAGTGTATTAGTAATGCTTTGTAGGCTTTCCATGCAATTGTAATTTCAGTTGAACTTTTGTTTAATAAAAATTGTATGTTTTTGTTCTCTTAAAATCTTCATCATTTCTCTCTCCTACCCCTCCACCATGAGTAACTAAATCCTCATAGTACTCGATCTTGATGATCTGAGGATGAGTTGATCAAGTTATGATCCTTTAGTCTTCTTTCACTTTCTAAAGTGTTGGGCCTTAGATTCACTCTTAATTAAAATTTAGTGGAGCTATATTATCGATATATAATCTCCACCTTTGCTTTCATTCTTGGCTAGCCGAGAGGCCGATAGTCTGAAGTGAGCACTTAAGAGTAAAGAGAGTTACACACATTTCTCGAGAGAGAATGACGTAAATCTCCTGGATTGGAGTCAAACCCAATAGCGGGGTTCACCACTTAAAGCGAGTTTTAGGTATTCGAATACGGGACAAGAGTTCGGTCGGATTTTCCTAAAATCAGTTGGGCATATCTTCGAGAGAAGCATGTTCAAACTATAGGAACCCCCACGGTCAAGCTACCCTTACTTTATTAAGTTTGCTTTTGAATTTTGATCAACTTAAGCCGAAGTAAGTCAAGATCGAGTGCTATTTCTTAATCATCGTTTAGCCGTACTTTTATCCAACTTTTATTTCAACTTAGCAGACAAAACCTTCCAAAAAATTATTAAGATAAAATAATAGTAATTCGTTTGAGTATAAGTAATCAACGGTTCTCGGATTTTAATACGACACTTGTGTTCCTATACTACAGTTCGATAGGTATACTTGCCTTCTCGGATTGCTAGTTCGGATTTCATTTCGTGCAAGCGGAATTTTAATCACCACTCTTGAGGGATGAAGGCTTCCCCTTTATCTCCTCCACCATCAAGGCCATTTCCGGTGATTTCCACCTCCATCCTTCCATCCGGGAGCATTAGGAAGCTTCATCCACCATTAGCTCAAGCATTCCTCACCAAGGAGACCAAGGAAGCGCTGAAGATCGTAGGAGCGGTGACAGCCTCCTTCAAGCCAAGCTCACCATCTGAGGGCCGAGTCCGGAGAGAGCCCGACAACCTCTCATTCCGCCCGTGAACCCAAGCCGTGACTTCTTCTTTGTGGTCCTCTCTAACCTTGAATGCTTATACTTCATTTTTGTGTTGTATGAACACGTGTTAAGCTAATCTTAAGGAGTTTTGCTTTCCTTCATATGCACTGATGTTGTGGTGGCATGAATATCCCCTTTGTTCCTAGTGATTTTCTGTGATTCATTGTGGGTGAAGCCACTAGCAATTGCTAGTGGTGATGTTTTGAGAAGAGGTGTGTGCGACCCTCAACCGTCATAGTGATTTCCCATCCACGCGCCTTCCGAAGCACGACATCGCGGCCGTTGCACCCATCTCACCTTGCGAAGCGGAGTTTTGACCCGCATCTTTCTTCATTCTGCAATAGCGTAGGAAACCAAATCAAACCCCCCGTTGTTACTTATTACTCCTTTTAACTGATTTCCTGTTTAGAGCAAATCGTACTACCCAACTTGCGGTCCTTTGAGAACGATATTCGGGGAGTTCCTCCCTATTTTATTACTTGAGCGACTGGTGCACTGCCGTCGTATCGCATTTCGTGCCTGCTAATTAGCAGTGCCAAAAAAGCGCATCAAGGTTCTTCAGAATAGTGAATGAGCTGAGAACCTATGAAAGGGTCTTTACTCGTTATGAGCTGAATGATAAATTCCTGAGATCTCTAACTAGATATTAGAATACCTTGATTTGTGCTATCAGAGAAGTGGCCAAGCTGGGTGAGACTCCTCCCCGTACACTATTTTGAAAGTTGCTCTCTTATGAGTTGCAACTATCTGCAAGGAAGGAGGAGGAAACATCCTCTATGACTCATGCAAGGGAGATGGTTGTGGCTCTCAAACTGTGAGCTCCAAGAAGAGCAAGGAAAAGATGCCTTCTCCACCAAGAAGGGCTGCTGGATCAGAAAATTCTGATCCCAGCACATCAGATAGCAGCTCATCTGATGAGGAGTTTGCTGCCTTCTCAAGACATTTCAAGAAGCTGATGAGAAGGAAGCAGTGGAAGAACAAACCTTTCTCCTCCTCACATCCCAAGAAAGATCACAACAGATCTGAAAGGCAGCTCCCTAAGGGTGACAAGTATGATCCTAAACATGTTAAACATATTTCAAATAATGTTATATGTTATTGTTACAGAAAGCCTGGACATGTCATTGTTGACTGTCCAGTCAAGAGAAAGGAGAAAGGTGATAAGAAGGCTCATCACCATAACGGAAGGAAGGGTGAAAAATCCTTCCTAGCAAAGAAGGAGAAAAGCTGGAGTGAATCAGAGTCATCATCCTCAGATTCTGAAGAAGAAGAGGAATCCTACATTGGGCTGTTTGCAGCTGAAGAGGATGAGGACAATCCTGCTTCTAAGGTTAGGATCAGGGCCCCTCTATCACACTCAGAAAGTGACAATGAGGAGGATGAAGATGAAGATAAATGCTATGGCTTTATGGCCATGTCTGATGATAAAGAAAGTCAGGATAATTCTGACAAGATATTAATTCCTCTCACCCCCTCTTCTGATTATGAATCTGTGCCAGAATATGAAGCATGCTCATCTAATGATTAGAGTGGCTCAGATTCTGAAGTGTCTGTCAATCAATTGATTGAAAAATATGATGCTCTATTGCAAGCTCTGAAAAGGAGCAAGAAGCAAGCCAAGAGGCAAGATCAGGAAATTGCCTCCCTTTAGCAGGCAAAGCATGATTGCACAAAGTCATCTACCCTGGTGGCTCAGATGAGTAGAGAAATAATCCAAAATGAATGGAATTACAATAGTACAATTAAGCACCATCAGCCAAAAGAACAAGGTCATAAAGGACCTTTAGGAGAAGCTTCTAAAAGATAAGAGCCTAGTGGCTCAATTCTCCAAACCCAAATCTGTTCTACCCATCATTGACACCTTCTCCTCCCAAACCAATAGGAGAGGACTAGGTTTCAATAATGAGGTAGTTGGTGATGGGAATGGAGGAAAGGGAAAGGCTAAGGCTAAGCCTCATACTACCTTCCAAAAGGTGGTGCTTCCCTCCAATAGGTATGACCATGATAGCATGTATGGTCACTGGAAGAATGGATGTTATTATAGGAATGAAAATACTCTTTACTATAGTACAAGAAAAGGAATGGGGATGAGTGCTTTGAAAGCTCCCCATGAAGAAATTCAAATGGCCCATTCTGGACCATTTGTCATTGGTACTTCAACCCCTTCATTCAAGAATAAGGAAGCAGTCTCTTCCAAATCCCTCCCAGCAAAACACTTGGCTGCTATCAAGCCTATAGTCCAGTCTAACAACTCAGTATCTGAGGCCATCAAGTCTTTATTAGCTGCAAAGCCAAGGAAAACTGATGACATTCAGATTAAGAATGCTAAAACTAACCATGGACAGTCATTCAGCCAGATTATTGCTGACAAGAATAGGAAGAATGCTGCTGCCTTCTCTCCTGAACATAAGCATATTAAAGCTCCTTCCACCTCCTAGAATGTTCAGAAGAGAAGGTACAACATTCATAAATGTTGGTGATGTGGTAAAGTGGGACACTTTTCCATAGATTGTTGGCACAATCCCAATGTGCCTAATGTAAAGAAGAGCTTTCCTGCAAGGGCTGCAGCAGGTGTGAGAAAGTCTGGTTATGCTAATAAAGTCCTAAGACCCAAAATCAATTGGGCTCCTAAGGGAAAGTGAGTTGCTTTTTGCAGGATAGTTCAAGTACCAGCCTAGGGCAAATATGGTACTTGGACAGTGGGTGCTCAAAGCATATGAAAGGTACCAAAAGTATTCTGCAGGAGTACACAACTATGAAGAATAAACCTAAAGTCATCTTTGGAGGGTATGAAAAAGGCATCACCAGAGGATATGGTATGATCTCCAATGGCATAGTCTCTATCACTAAGGTGACCTATGTTGAAGGGTTGCAACACAACCTTGTGAGCATAAGTCAACTATGTGACTTGGGCTATGTAATTGAATACCACAATGATAAGTGCTTGATCAAAAAATCAAATGACTTAGAGATCATTCTCTTAGGCACTAGGAGTGGAAATGTTTATTGTTTAGATTTTATATGCAATATTTCTTTATCTCCTATGCGTCTTGTGGATAATTAAAGTGAGTTTCTTTGTGTTCAATGGCACAAGAGACTTGCCCACATTAACTACAAGACAATGTATAGACTATTTTCTAAAAACCTTGTTAGGAATAGTCCAAATTTAAAATGTATTAAATGCGGTCCCTGTCATGCATGCCAAATTTGCAAGCAAACTAGGGCCACCTTTAAAAGCATTGGCTCCAAAGACACTGATGGATTTCTTTATCTGTTGCATATGGACTTGTTTGGTCCTTTGCCAATTCAGAGCCTAGGTGGGAAGTTGTATACTTTAGTGATTGTTGATGATCACTCAAAATATACATGGGTGTTCTTCTTGAAGAAGAAATATGATACCTTGGAGGTCTTCATAAACCATATTAAGGCAATCCAGAATGAACTGCAATGTACTGTGGTCAGAACTAGAACTGACCATGGTACATAATTTCAATCTGGGGCCATGACAAAGTTTTGTTAAGAATTTGGTATCACCCTAGAGCTCTCCTCCCCAAGGACACCACAACAAAATGGTGTGGCTGAGAGGAGGAATAGGACCTTGATAGAAGCTGGGTGAACATTACTTATTGACCCCTCACTTCCAAAATATTTATGGGTTGAGGTAGTCAGTACTGCTTGTTATGTTCTCAATAGAGTTTCTATCAATAAGGCCCTTGGTATAACCCCCTATGAAATTCTGAAAGGCAACCAACCATTTCTTATTTTAGAATCTTTGATTGCAAATGTTATATTTTGAATAATGGATTATCCCAACTAACAAAGTTTGCTGAAAAATGCAATATTGGAGTTCTTGTTGGATATAGCTCACATAGCAGGGCTTATAGAGTATTCAACAATAAAGCTCATGTTGTAGAAGAGTCTATGCATGTTGTATTTGATGAGACCAGCCTGCTTTATAAGGACTGGTCCAGTTCTCCTATTTTGATAGGTAATGAACAGAACATGCAAGATATGTCTATCCAAGAAATTCCCAGCACAAGCAAGATCTATTCAGATGTTGCTGTTCCTAAAAATGAAGATCAGCAAGCTGCTGAAGATCTTGCTGCTCTAGAAGAAGAGCTGCAGATTGTGGACAGATTGCTTGCAGCAAACATGCATCTAAGAGATCATCCAAGGAACCTGATAATAGGATATGAGAACCAAGGGGTGATCACCAGAAGCAGGTCTCATAATGAAGCTCTATTCCTGAGCTTTCTGTCACAGATAGAGCCCAAGAAGTTTGAAGAAGAAAATCTAGATACATTCTGGATTCAAGCATGCAAGAAGAGCTTCTATAATTCAAAAGGTGTAAGGTATGGAAGTTGGTGCCAAAGCCTCAAGGACACAACATCATAGGCACCAAATGGATCTACAAAAACAAGCTTGATGAGAATGGCACCATCATCAAGAATAAGGCTAGACTGGTGGCCAAGGGATACATACAAGAAGAAGGTATTGACTTTGATCAAACCTTTGCCCCAGTGGCAAGGTTAGAAGCACTAAGGCTATTTCTTGTCTATGCTGCCCACAAGGGGTTCAAAGTATACCAGATGGATGTCAAGTCAGCTTTTCTGAATGGCAATCTAAAGGAAGAGGTATATGTGGAGCAGCCCTCAGGTTTTGTTCATCCAACCCTTTCCTCTCATGTCTATTTACTTAGGAAATCATTATATGGTCTAATGCAAGCCCCAAGGGCTTGGTATGAGACCTTGTCTAGCTTCCTGATCAAGAACAAGTTCTTGAGGGAAAAGATAGATAGTATTGTTTCTTAGGGAAAAAGGGCAAATGTCTCATAGTCCAAATTTATGTTGATGACATAATTTTTGGGTCTACTGATGACAACCTTTGCAAAAGGTTTGCCAACCTTATGCAGGGGGAGTTTGAGATGAGCAGTATGGGAGTGCTCAAGTATTTTTTAGGCTTCTAAGTGAAACAATATGATGAGGGGATATTCATCTC
Organism: Dactylorhiza incarnata; assembly: GCA_033032865.1. Lineage (NCBI taxonomy): Eukaryota > Viridiplantae > Streptophyta > Magnoliopsida > Asparagales > Orchidaceae > Dactylorhiza > Dactylorhiza incarnata. The sequence continues at coordinate 2,409,671 of JAWHQI010000149.1, forward strand.
TCAGACCAAGTACACTAGGGAGCTTATCAAGAAGTTTAGGATGGAATCAGCTTCCACCATGAAAACTCCCATGGGGTCCAACATTTCCCTGGAAAAGGATGAGAAGGGTAAGCTCTTTGATGAATCCATGTAAAGGTGCATTATTGGATCCCTGTTGTATCTAACTGCTAGTAGACAAGACATTATGTATGCTACGTGTGTTTGTGCTAGGTACCAAGCATGCCCTAAGGAATCTTACTACTCATCTGCAAAGAGGATTTTGAGATACCTTAAAGGCAGCCAACATCTTGGCCTTTTGGTACCCTAAGAATGATGATTTTGAATTGACTGGCTTTTCAGATGCAGATTTTGCAAGATACAAAGAAGATAGGAAAAGCATAAGTGGAACTTATCAATTCCTAGGATGGAGACTGATCTCTTGGAGCAGCAAGAAGTAGACTAGTGTGTCTATATCCACTACTGAGTCTGAATATATAGTTGCAGGGAGCTGTTGTGCTCAACTATTATGGATGCAACACCAGCTAGAGGATTATAACCTCAAGGTAAGTCACTCTCCATTATATTGTGACTCATCCAGTGCTATCTCTATATTTAAGAATCCCGTCTCACATAGAAGGACAAAGCATATAGAGATAAGGTATCATTTTATTAGAGAGCATGTAGAAGGTAAAGATATATTCCTTGAATTTATCCCCACTGACAAACAATAGCTGATATCTTTACAAAGACATTGGATGAGGCTAAATTTAATGCTTTCAAAATTGAGCTTGGTATGTTGAATTTAGAATAGATTTCATCATGTCAAATTATCTATCATGCCTATTACTTTATTCCTTAGCTTTGCTAAAACATATAGACATGTATCACAAGCTTTGCTAGGATAGATTGCTATCTTAAATACTTAGTAGCATGATTAGGACTAGAAATAATCCTCCTTATATGGTTCACTGATAGGCAGTAAGGTCAGCTGAAACTACTGAGAAAGTTTCAGCTGAACCCCTGAGACAGCTGAGAAAGTCTCAGCTGATTCGCTGAGATGACTAAAATTATCTCAGCGGTTGATAATAACTTGTCCTAGCAGGTTGCCACTCCATCTCAGTGGTTCCGCTGAGATGGGATGGTTCAATTAAATTTTACACTAATTGACATGTCAGCAATATAAAATCAATTAAATTGATAAGTCAAATCAACATCTATCATTAGGGCAAACCTAATCCAAAACCAAGTCTATATAAATAGAGTAAAGTTGATTAATTAATTTACAAAATCTTACACCCTAGCAGGCAAGACGAATCATCTTCCCTTCCGTCTCAGCGACTTGTCCTTCTGAAGAAATGGTGCCAAATATAACAAAGGATCTCCAGGAAGGTTATGAGATCATTAGAAATGGATTCCAGCATGCCCCAGTTGAGATTCTAGAAGTGATTCTACTCCTAAATGATCAAGGTCTAGAATATCTCCTCTCAGAGCCAACTGTAATTCTCAGAACTGAAGTTCTGGAATTATTCAACAATGCAAGACTCTCATCTTCCCACTTCTACTTAAAATCCTAGATAGGAAGTTTGAAGATAAATATATCTCCAAGGAAGACGGAGAAAGCCCTTCAACCTCCATCTTGCAGTCATGAGGAAGAAGATGAAGTTTCTGAGAAAGACAAGGAAAAGGCACTTAAATGGTGTGAATATAGTGATGCCAAAACTGGCTCAATAAAGAAGAAGTTTTTTAATCAAAAGGGAAAGCTACTATCTGATATAGTAGGAAAGAATGTGCTGTGCAAACCAGGATCACATGATACTATTTCCAAGCACATGTTTGAACTAATGATAAGAGTGGTCTTGAAGAAAAAGACCTCCTGGGCTATTGTTCTGTTCCAAAGGATCAAAGAATGTCTACATGCCCCCAACCTATGCAGAATTCCTTCATAATATCTTCTGAACACATATCCTGAGGACTTTGATAAGTCAAAAGGATCAAACCTTCATTATCTAAAAAGGATGGATATTAAGACCTTGGATAGGTTCTCAAGGGTGCTACCAATGAGCCAGCCCTCTGAGCCAAAAGAAAAGAAGAAGGTTTTAGTCAAACGACTAAAGAAGACCCGAATGACTTGTTCTGATTCTGAGTCAGATAATCTTGAACATGTCCATGCTAAGGATAATAAAGGACTAGCCAGAAGTCTAGTAAGAGATGATTATGAGGACCCTGACACTGAAGGTTATGAGGATAATTGTTGAAACCGATTTCTCGGTCTCTTGTGGAGCTCGGGGCCCTCAACGAATTGAGGGGCGACTAGCCCTTACCGGTCCCTCGGAAGAGGTAGGCAGATAACTCGGACAAAGAACAAAGACCCTGGTCTCAGCAAGGAGGTCCCTCCACTATCCCGGAAGATCGTTGAGCGCTTCCCCTCCCAAGCCAAAGCTAAGAGTTGGGCACCTTGGAGAGCGAGAGAGCCCAAACCAAAGCGACCAATGGAGAGAAGAAGGCTCAAAGATTCTGAAACCGGTCCCCTTCCAAGGTGCCCCTTAAGGTCTATTTATAGATTTTGGTTTTGTGGTCTGTCAATAGCCAACTCCCGCTGTCCATTCTTACTATCCGCACCCCAAATTGGTCTGCTAACAGCCAAACTCTGCTGTTTGGAGGGGCTAGCCGCAGACCACCAGGAGTTTTCTGGTAAAAGACCACCCCAGGTACCGGCGAACCAGAGACCCTTGACCTGTTCTAGCGAACACGGGGCTCGCCAAAATGTCTGGCTGGCTCGCCTGCCTAGCAAAACTCCTTCGACTGAATGGCTCGCCTGCCTCTAGGGCTCGCCTACCGAACCGCTCTTTAGCGAGTCGGGCTCGCCAAAATGGCTAACTGTACCCCAGAAGCGGCTATTTGCACCCCAAGGTCCCGGGCCTTCCTAGCGAACTCCTTCGACCGGCTGGCTCGCCTGCCTCTAGGGCCTCTCGCTCTTCTTGGGCTCGCCCTGCCTGGCTCGCCCATCTCTGGCTCGCTCCCTTGGGTATGCGAACCAGGGACCCTTCCAGGCGAACATCAGGGTTGTACACAATCCCCGCTCTTCGCGAGGTTGTCTTGAGCTCGCGAAGAAACATCCAACCCCTGGTGTTCGCCGATTTGGCTGACGTGGCGGGAATCTTTCGGTGGGTCCCACGTCCAAAACTATAAATACGGTCCGCTGCAGCTAGTGATCGAGCTTTTCCTTCCCCTTCTTCCTCGCAGGAAACAACCTCTCCCGAATGTCTTCTAAGCCGAGCGCGTTGGATCGGTTGAAGGCTTCCAGGGAGATGGCGAAGGCCCAGGCCGCCGGACGCAATGCCTGGATGTTCAACCCCGCCACATCCCCTTCCCCCCAGATTAAGAAGGCCAAGACGGTTTGGAGGTCGCAGGGGGAGGACGTGTCGTCACCTCCTGCCTCGCCTCCGCTGCTGAATACCGGGCTCGCGCAACAGGTATTCTTCGTCTAGACTTTTTATTCCGACTCTCTATTCACTTCTTCCCCTCTCGCAAAATCCTCCACCTGAGGAATGCCTGGCGGGCCTCACGCTGACCTCTTCTCACGCTCCGTCCCCAGCGAAGTTGGGATCGCTAGATGCTGGGACCGGGACCTCAACCCTACAGGCGCCTCTCTCGCAACCCCGTACGTCATAAGTACCTTCCTGTATCCTCGCTCAAGTCTTTGTGTGATATCTATGCGCTTATGACCCGTGCAGATACCCCACCGTCGAGCCCCGAGAAGAAAGGCTCCACACCGGCGCACTCGCCGATTCCTCCTAAGGTTAACGTGGAGATCCCGGGCTTCGATATGGTGGGAAGGCAAAGTCCAGGCGGCTCACTTCTCGACGGCGCCCAGGTCGCGGAGAGGGTGGTGTATCCCCCTGGTCTGGGGAAACCCCACGTCCCAGGGTTCCGCGAAAACTTCCAGGGTCGACCGGAGTCCTTTCGAAAGCAACGTCGCGAGTCCCCCTTCTCCCAAGGTTAGTACATTTGTCTGGGCTCGCTTTCCCGCTCGCCCCCTGATCCTACTAGTTCTTCCTTCGCAGACATTTCAGAAGCCACGCCTGAGTCAGAGCATGGGATGGTGGAGATGTCACCGCCGCCCTTGCCGAGCCAGATGGAAGACTTCTTGGGCGACCCAGGCGACCCCGAGCGAATGAAGAGACGGGTGTCAGAGGTGCTTCAGAAGCGTGGTATGATGCTGCGCGAGCTGGAGGAGCGATATGACGCGGACCGAGCTTCCTTCAAAGAGAGATTTGCCATGATGGAGGACGCGAATGCGCGCTTGCTCACCGAAGCGGGGCCGGCGACTCGCGCAGACGTTACCTCGCCCGGCGTGCACATCTCACGGGGCGAGGATCAAGCACACTTAATCCTGCGCGAGTTCAAAGCACTTCGCGAATACCACTATCCGAGAGTGCCGCCGCGCACGGGGAAGCGAGGCCGGGGTCGCTGGAAATGGCTTCCTTACCCCTGAGCCTGCCACAGGTTTATTTTTACTATCCTCTTGCTTTTATTTCTTTCATGACGCTTCTGTTTGAACAATATCTGTGGTGTGGTAATACTTGCGAGTTCATCGTGACTCGCCTTTTATCATTTTTTGTTCTGCCCTTTATTTTTGTGGTGCGCCTGTGGCTTATTCCGTTCGCTCGCCGTGTTTGATACGATTGCCCTCGTGGAGCGCCCGCGAACTTCTGGGCGACATTGTGCCCAAACTTCTCTTCCCTCACGGGACGGCCTCAGGCGGGGCTTAATTACCATGCGGTGGCGAGCCCGGGCTCGCAAGACTGTAGTTTAATCGAGTAGAAATCTACTTTATTTTCGCTATCCGCACCCCCGACGCTTCGATTCCCGTGCCCATCTTAGTTTCCTATAAATAGTTCGGATTCATTTTTCCATCCGTCACATTTATTTCTCTAATCCTTTCGCGTCTACGCTCGTTTCTGTTCTCGCATGCTCGTGCTTGCATTCGCCTCTTGCAGGCTGCCCCTTCCTGACGCGATGCGAACAAATCAGTCAGTGGGAGCGGATGGAGAGAGTGAAGGGCGGTCAAGATGCGCCTCAGCGTTTCAAGCCCATGAATTCTACTGCGCGAACATCACGGCAGAGGAGTATAAACTTGTCGTTGATCGTTATCTCCCGGAGGGTTATTCGGCTCGCTGTCCAAGCGAGAGATCTACATTGAATGAGACCGAGGCTGACGAACTCGCGATCCCCATTGCTCACTTTGAGAATGGGTTGCGACTCCCTTTATGTCCTGAAATTCGTCAGGTACTTTGCTTAGCCTTCTCGCCGTTCCCTGTTCGCCATCGCGACTTTTTTACCATTCTTTGAAGGTGCTGCGGTATTATGGGGTGCTGCCAAGCCAGCTGACCCCGAATGCGATCGCGGACATTGTCGCGTTCGCCAGTTACATGCGGGAGGAGAGGATCGAGTTCAGCCTCCTCGTCTTCTGCAAAGTGTTTTCCTTTCGCGCCTTCCGGGACGGGACCACCTACTTCGCGAGTCAGCACGTCACCGTCTGCGAGACGGTGAACAAGAGTCACTACTGGACTCAGAAGTTCATCCTGGTGAAGGGTCCCTTCGGTAACCTCCACTTCACCCCTCTTTAACGGGATGACGCCACCTACCGCCCTCCGAGCTCGCTGGGCGGTGCCGACGCCAAACTCCTCCAATACCTCTCTGGAAAAATCTTCGAAGTCGCCCATCTACGGCGCAACGTCGACTCGCTACTCGTAGTTCCTCAAGGGGAAGGTATGGCTCGCTCTCGCCCCACTCTCCTTTCCTTTTTCTTCGCTGTGTAACGCTTTTACTCTTCAGGCGAGCGCGAGATCCCCGTTAATCCTCCGCACGCGCAAGGCACCACTCTTACGGCAGACACTCGCGACCGCGGCGGCAGAGGCTTGCCGCGATCTTCCCACCACCGGGTCCGGCAAGAAGCGGCCTCCGTCTGCGAGCCAGCCTGGTTCGCAACCCTCCTCCAAGAAGTCGAAGGGGAAAACCCTCGCCGTCAAAGACAAGAGAGCGGTCGTCGATCTGAGCGAGACCGACGGCTCACCCCCTTCTCCTGCGAAAAAGCCGGACCAGTTGGCGAGCCAGGGCGCTGGGAGCTCTTCCACAACCCCCCAACCCAAGGGACACAAAAACTTTGGTCTGGGTGAGAAGGTTTCTGATATCCTTGGCGAGCCCCTGCTCGCTTGGGATCCTGACGCCAACCGGATTTCTTGCTCCACCCTTCACCCCTCCTGGGTGGAGCTCGGTAAGGCCGGGGAGGAGGCGTTCTCCATCTCCTTCGGCTTATATGGTCGCGAGGACGCCGCCGCCTATAAAGAGATGGGGCCAAGGCAACTGGTCTATGAAGAAATACGAGCCCAGTTCCACTTGACGGAGCTCGCACATATGGCAGGGCGCCGTTATTTGCAGGCGGATAAGGATATCCGCGCATACAGGGAGGAGCTTAAGAGGGCTCGCGAGGAGATCAAGGGCCTTAAGGAGAGAGAGGAGACGTCGGAAAGCCTACTCGCCGGGATGCAGGGCAAGATGGTAAGCGGCCCTTGGGCCTCTTTTCTTCGCTGTTCGCGACCTCCGATCTTTGTCTTAACTCGTTTGATGCTAACTCAGGATGCCGATGTAGCAACCAAGCTTCTCGCTCGCAACGGCGAGCTGGAGTTGGAGAATACCATGTTGAAGGCTCGGGTGGACGAGCTGGTTCGCAGCGTGCTGCCTCCTTCTCCTGGGCGAGCCAGGTCTCAACAGAGGGTCGCCGAAAGTGAGGAACAGAGGCGGCGAGATGCACAGGAGGTCGCCAACCTCGTCTTCACGACCCTTAAGAACGCGAGTCTGCTAGCGGAAGACGCGATGGAGTTTACAGCCGAAGACGTCTGCCCGGACCTCTTCGACTTGGCGCCATGGTTGGGGGCTCGCAAGAATGGCGAGGGCCCCCCAGAATGAAACCCCTTAGCCTCTCTTCTCCCTCTTTCTTTCGAATGTATATTATTCTTTTTGGGCTGCCGAGATCGCCGCCGAACATAGAAAAATCTTGGGGAATGATAGTTATGATTTTTTCGTTAGTATTTATGCGCGTGCTCGTGTTTCTTTTTTCTCTCGCATTTGATCTCTTTCTTCTGAACTCTCCTAACTGGTTATGCGGCAGTGCTTCTGAGGGGCTCGCGAATGCGTGTTCCTGGGCTAGCCTCGCCAGGGTTCTCCTCTTGTGGATCTCACGAACCCGGGCTGTTGCCGCCCGCGGATACTGCCCGGCGAACCCGACCTTGGCGAGCTTGAGCCTCGGTATCCCGCGAATCAAAACTCCCCGACTTTAGTATCTCAACCCGCTACCTCAGGCCCTACCAGCCTCAACCCTTTCAATTTTGCGAACCAAACCCTTCTGGCTCTAACACCTCAACCTGCTATCTTAGGTCCTGATCCCTATTGCCAGCCTCTCCACAGATCAACCTGAACCCCCTGTCTAGGTGAGAGCCCGGGAGCGGAATCGATCTGGGGCATTCCAGCACCAACATATCCAAACTTGCCAGCCTCTCCAGAGATCAACCTGAACCCCCCGTCTAGGTCAGAGCCCGGGAGCGGAATCAATCTGGGGCATTCCAGCACCAACATATCCAACCTTGCCAGCCTCTTTAGAGATCAACCTGAACCCCCCGTCTAGGTGAGTGCCCGGGAGCGGAATCGATCTGGGGCATTCCAACAGCAACATATCCAACCTTGCCAGCCTCTCCAGAGATCAACCTGAACCCCCCGTCTAGGTGAGAGCCCGGGAGCGGAATCGATCTGGGGCATTCCAGCACCAACATATCCAACTTTGCCAGCCTCTCCAGAGATCAACCTGAACCCCCCGTCTAGATGAGAGCCCGGGAGCGGAATCGATCTGGGGCATTCCAGCACCAACATATCCAACCTTGCCAGCCTCTCCAGAGATCAACCTGAACCCCCCGTCTAGGTGAGAGCCCGGGAGGGGAATCGATCTGGGGCATTCCAGCACCAACATATCCAACCTTGCCAGCCTCTCCAGAGATCAACCTGAACCCCCCGTCTAGGTGAGTGCCCGGGAGCGGAATCGATCTGGGGCATTCCAGCACCAACATATCCAACCTTGCCAGCCTCTCCAGAGATCAACCTGAACCCCCCGTCTAGGTGAGAGCCCGGGAGCGGAATCGATCTGGGGCATTCCAGCACCAACATATTCAACATTGCCAGCCTCTCCAGAGATCAACCTGAACCCCCCGTCTAGATGAGAGCCCGGGAGCGGAATCGATCTGGGGCATTCCAGCACCAACATATCCACACTTTGTCATGTCGGCTCGGTAGTAGTTATAAACATTATAAAAAAGGAGTAAGACATTCAGTAAACAATATAGCAAAGCTTTTAAGGGTAAAATCGTTTCAAATCATCCCCACTCCTGGCTCGGTCGAGGGGCACCCCCTCCACATCCTGGAGGTGATATCCCCCCGACTTGAGCACCCCGCTTACAATATATGGACCCTCCCAGTTGGGGTTAAGCTTACCCACCGCGGCCCCTCTGCTGGCCGCATCGACCTTCTTTAGGACTAGGTCCCCTTTCTGAAAGTGCTTTATCCGGATATGTTTGTCAAAATATCGAGCCATCCGCCGCTTGACCTCTTCCTGCCTGATGGTGGCCAAGTCCCGGAGTTCTTCCACCAGGTCCAAAGATAGCCTCTGCTCGGCATTGTTATCTTCCAGCCACTCTTCATCCCCCTCGCTCGCAGCGATCACCCGGGGGGTCTTTACCTCGAACTCTATGGGGAGAACGGCCTCGGATCCGTGAGAGAGCTTGAACGGGGTCTCCCCGGTGGCGGTATTCGGGGTGGTCCTCATGGCCCAGAGGATGGAGGGTAGCTGTTCTACCCAGTTTCCCCGGAGGTTTTCTACTTTCTTTTTTAATAGGTTAACGATTATTTTGTTCGCGGCCTCCACCTGCCCATTGCTCCTCGGGTGGTGGACCGACGCGAACCTGAGGTCGATGCCGAGCTGAGTGCAGAAGCCAACAAACTCTTCACTAGCAAACTGTGGCTCATTGTCCATCACTATAGCTAGAGGTAACCCGTGCCTGCAAATTATCTCTCCCCATACAAAATTCCTTACAACCTGAGAGGTTACCTTAGCGAGTGCTTTCACTTCTACCCACTTGGAGAAGTAGTCGATCATGACCAGCAGGAACTTCCTCTGGCCGCTGGCTTGGGGAAAGGGACCGACCAGATCCAGCCCCCATATGGCGAAGGGCCAGGGAGCCGTGATGGTTCAGAGCCTTTGAGCTGGGAGGAGTTGGAGCGGAGCATAGAGCTGGCACTTCGGACACTTTCTCGCGAACTCTGCCGCATCCTTGCCGAGAGTGGGCCAGAAGTAGCCTTGCCTCAACACCCTCCCTTCCAAGGTCCGACTCCCTGAGTGGCTGCCGCACTCCCCAGAGTGGATTTCTTCCAGGACTCTCGGAACCTCCTCCTCGGAAACACAACGGGCCAGGAGTCCCGAGAGAGTTTTCCTATATAGCCCTCCTGCATGCAAGGAGTAATAAGCGGACTTATACCTGGGGCACCTCTTGTCCACGTCCTCTCCAGGGAACTGCCAGGAGGATAGGAAGTTGATGAACGGATCCATCCACGAGGCTCGTTGATCCACCTCCATCAATTCTCCTTCCTCGTTGGAGGGCCGGAAGAGTTCCGAAGTCGTCCCTCCTGCTCGGGGACCGAACTTGGCTAAGAGGTCCGCCTGGGTGCTCTCCTCCCTCGGCACGTGCATGATGGAGAAGGTGCGAAACTGCCCGATGACCCCCTTAAACTTCTCCAGGTATAGCAGGAGGGTCGGGTCCTTTGCTTCAAACTCTCCCTTGATCTGGAATGCTACCACCATGGAGTCCGTGAAGACCTCCACGTCCTGCACTCCCAGTTCTCGGGCCAGCCGAAGGCCCGCTATCACCGCTTCGTACTCAGCCTGGTTGTTGGTAATTGGGAAACGGATGTTCAAGGCTTGCTCAATCTGAGTCCCCTGAGGACTTACCAGGACCATTCCCCCTCCATAGGAGTATTTTCCCGACGCTCCGTCCACCAACATCTTCCATGCCTCTGGGGGAGGTTGCTCATGCTCCCCCACTTCGGCCGCATAGTCGGCCATGAAGTCTGCCACCGCCTGAGCCCTGATGGACGTCCTGGGTACGAACGTGATATTGAATTAACTTAACTCCACGGACCACTTTGCTAACCTCCCTGAGTGCTCCACCCCTTCCATGATTTTACGGAGTGGGTGGTCCGTAACTACCTTGATTGAATGGGCTTGAAAGTAAGGCCCAAGCCTCCGGGCTGACACCACCAATGCGAAGGCCAACTTTTCTAAGATCGGGTACCGGAGCTCTGCCTTCTTCAGCACTCGGCTGACATAGTAGATAGGGAACTGTTTCTTCCCCTCCTCCCGGATTAATACGGAACTTACTGCTTCGGACCCTACCCCCAGGTACAGGGATAGGTCTTCTCCGGGCCTCGGTCCCTGGAGCAGAGGGGTTTGGGTGAGCTGTTCTTTCAGAGCCTGGAAGGCTTCCTCGCACTCCCGGGTCCATTCAAACTTCTTGTTGCCCCGCAGCACCTTGAAAAAAGATGCACACTTTTCTCCCACCTTGGAGAGGAACCTGCTGAGCCCAGCCAACTTCCCTGTAAGGCTCTGAACCTCCTTCGGATTCCCTTGCGACCCCAACTCCATCACCGCACTAACTTTGTCCGGGTTAGGCTCCACTCCCGCGGGGGTGAGCAAGTGGCCTAGGAACTTTCCTCGGCTCGCTCCGAAGATGCACTTCAAGGGATTGAGTTTCATCTTGTACCGCCGCAGGGTCCCGAATGTCTCCTCAAGGTCTTGGAGGTGAGACCCAAGGTCTCTGCTCTTCACCATGAGGTCATCAACATAAACCTCCAAGTTTCTTCCCTTCTGCCCACGGAAGACTCTGTCCATCATCCTTTGGTATGTGGCCCCTGCATTCTTGAGCCCGAACAACATCATCTTATAACAGTAGCACCCATCCCCCGTGATGAAGGAGACATCTTTGATGTCCGGGGGGTGCATGCGTATTTGATGGTAACCTGAAAAAGCATCTAAAAAAGACATCACAGGAAAACCGATGGCTAAGTCAACCAGCGCGTCGATTCTAGGCAGGGGGTAACAATCCTTAGGGCATGATTTATTAAGTAAAGAAAAGTCGATACACATCCTCCATTTACCTCCTCCCTTTTTCACCATAACGACGTTGGAGACCCAGCCCGGATACTAGATCTCCGATACAAAGCCTGCTTGTATGAGCTTGCCCACCTCCTCGTGGATGGGTCCTTCCAACTTGTCGGCGATGGCCCTCCTCTTCTGGCGGATGAGGCGGGTGCCGAGGTCGAGGTTGAGGCGATGGCAAGCCACATCCGCGTCAATCCCGGGCATTTCCGCGGCGCTCCAAGCGAAGACGTCTACGTTCTTTTGTACACAAGCCAGAATCTCCGCTTGATCTTCCGGGTTGAGACCTCCGCTGACCCAGACCTTCTCCACCACCCCTAGTCGGGTGGTGACCTCGAGCTCCACGACCTCGTCCACAGCCTCCAACCGGGACTATTCTCCCCAAGCCCTCTCCTCCTCGACACGAGTGAGAGCCTGGGTTCCTTCCTCGACCTCCTTCTCTACCAGCATCAGCTCCTCCGCCCCTCCCCCCTGGGCCTTCTCTCCTTCTTCCTCTCCTTCCTCCCGGGGTCCCTCAGCTACCCCTTCTTAGGCATGGACTTCATCTCCCGCCAACCTTTCCTCGACTACCTCTTTACCACCGGCCTCAGCCGCTTCCTCCATCATCTTATCCCATTCCTCCGCTTCTCCCATCCAGGAGATGGTGTTGAAAGCCGTCACATAGCACTGCCTTGCCACCTTGGGATCCCCCTGATCCGCACCTGAACCCCTCCGTCGGTTAACTTAAGGCATTGATGAAAGGTGGAGGGGACACAGCGGAACGCGCTGATGAGCGGCCGTCCGAAGATGGCGCTGTAGCTGCTTGGGGCGTCCACTATGACAAAATGGCAGTTTCTGGACTGCCCACCCAGGGTGACATGAAGTCCTACTCCCCCTTCTACTTCTTTCCTCTCCCCCGAGAATCCAAACAGAGGGCCATCCGAGGCCAACACCCTTCTGGATTCCACCTCCATCTTATCAAATGCCTTCTTGAAGATGACGTTGACCGAACTCCCGTTGTCCACCAGGATTCGGGAGACGGTGAAGTTCTCGATCGCCGTCTGAATAACCAGCGCGTCGCAGAACGAGTCCTCATAGCCCGGCATGTCTTTCTGGGTGAAAATGATTTTTTCGGCCGGGGGCGGAGTGGTGTAGGTCGAAGCCACGCTCCGGCGGTAGATGGTATGGAGGCTAGCCTTGCGGGTCGCCTCTACCCCTACCCCCCCCCCCATGGATCACCCCGATCCTTACTGGCTGCTGCTGTGGTGGCGCGGGCGCTCTGCCCCTCTTTACTTCCAGGAACTCCGGACAGGTGTCCGTCGAGTGACCTTCCACATCATGAAAGATACAATATGACAACGTCACTTCCCCTGCATCGGCCTCTGCCACCCTATTCCTTCTCCTCCTAGCGGCTGCCATTTCCACCTCTCCTCCCCTTCCTCTTCCTCTTCCTCTTCCTCTTCCAATTGCCATGGCCTGTTGGGGAGGGGGAGGCATTTGCATCGGACCTTGCCTCCACCCTAACTGGGGGGGGGGGGGGCTCCATTGACCTCCGACATGGTTACCCCTTCCTGGGCCGTAACCCCTTCCCTGCCCTTGCATTCCTCCACCTTGCGGCCTCCATTCCCCCTCCGGGGCCCGAGGCTCTTCCCTTCTCCTGACCTCCTGCTGCCTCACCTCTGGCTCACTGAGCTTTGCTAACCTCTTGGTGAGCTCCGGATTGGCTTCCTCACTCGCGACCTCCTCTGACACCCTCTCCATCAGCTCTTCAAAGGAGACGGGGGATTTTATCTTCAACACCATCTTGAAGAAACTCTCTTTCAACCCGACCGTGAAGGCGAGTTGGAGTGCAAACCCAGGCATCTCCTGAGTGAGCTGCACTTCCTCCTGGAACCGATCGGCATACTGAGCCAGCGACTCCCTGGGTCCCTGCTTCACTGCGAAGAGGGAATCAGCGTCCTTCTTCCTCTTTTTTGAGGTCGAGAACCTCAGCAAAAAACTTCGGCGCAAATCCTCGAACGAGTAGATTGACCCTGCAGAGAGATGATGGAACCAGTTCTGGCCTTCTCCTTGAGGGTGACGGCAAAGAGCCGACACTTGAAGGCATCTGACATCAGCCTGATGGAGGCCGAGTCTTCGAAACTCTGCAGGTGCTGGACAAGGTCATCTCTACCGGGTTAGTACACCTGGTCCCATTCTCCAAATCCCCCCGGGACGGGTGCGGAAAGCACCAGCTCGTAAAAGGGGCTTCCCCCTCCTGTCACTCTTCCTGGCTCCACTCGTCCCCCGAGCTCGCTCGCCAAACTTGAGATCGCCGGGACTGTGCTCGTGAGGGCGGTGCTCGCCTGAACCACCCCGACCGTCGCCGCTTCCTCTTGGCGCGCACTCGCCTGCGTCGTGCTCGCTGGGACGGAGCTCGCCAGTACGGAGCTCGCCGGCACGGAGCTCGCCGGACTGGCGAACAACACTCGCCCTTCCTTGCCCTGACCTAGACCAACGTCAACTTCCTTTCCAGCCCTCCCCCCTGGTGCCTCCTCGCCGACTATTGTAGGGGGAGGGGGCGCCCGAGGGGCTGGGGTCGCAAACTCGCTTCGCAGAGCTGTGACCGTGATCCCCAAGGTGTCGAGCACCTCCTTTCTGAAATCTGCGAGCATTCTGGCCATCGCCTCCTGAGGTGTCTCGCCGAACTCCTCGCCTTGCTCTTCATCGCCCGCCATGTCCCTTCTCCGGAACTTTCTTGAACCAGCCACACTCCACGCTCACCGCACCAAAATGTTGAAACCGATTTCTCGGTCTCTTGTGGAGCTCGGGGCCCTCAACGAATTGAGGGGCAACTAGCCCTTACCGGTCCCTCGGAAGAGGTAGGCAGATAACTCGGACAAAGAACAAAGACCCTGGTCTCAGCAAGGAGGTCCCTCCACTAACCAGGAAGATCGTTGAGCGCTTCCCCTCCCAAGCCAAAGCTAAGACTTGGGCACCTTGGAGAGCTAGAGAGCCCAAACCAAAGCGACCAATGGAGAGAAGAAGGCTCAAAGATTCTGAAACCGGTCCCCTTCCAAGGTGCCCCTTAAGGTCTATTTATAGATTTTGGTTTTGTGGTCTGTCAATAGCCAACTCCCGCTGTCCATTCTTACTATCCGCACCCCAAATTGGTCTGCTAACAGCCAAACTCCGCTGTTTGGAGGGGCTAGCCGCAGACCACCAGGAGTTTTCTAGTAAAAGACCACCCTAGGTACCGGCGAACCAGAGACCCTTGACCTGTTCTAGCGAACACGGGGCTCGCCAAAATGTCTGGCTGGCTGGCCTGCCTAGCTAAACTCCTTCGACTGATTGGCTCGCCTGCCTCTAGGGATCGCCTGCCGAACCGCTCTTTAGCGAGTCGGGCTCGCCAAAATGGCTAACTGTACCCCAGAAGCGGCTATTTGCACCCCAAGGTCCCGGGCCTTCCTAGCGAACTCCTTCGACCGGCTGGCTCGCCTTCCTCTAGGGCCTCTCACTCTTCTTGGGCTCGCCCTGCCTAGCTCGCCCATCTCTGGCTCGCTCCCTTGGGTATGCGAACCAGGGACCCTTCCAGGCAAACATCGGGGTTGTACAATAATGCTGTCATTCAAGAGCATGAGAAGTTCAAGGATGCTGCTGCTGCAGAGGAAAAATCAGAAGGAAATGAAGGAGATCACACTCCATGTGATGCTACTAATCCCCATGTAGTTGATATAAGTGTACAGAATGTGCCATCATCATCAGAAGATCATGAGGATGAACAAGGGGACACTGCTGCTGGGCTAAAGGGTATGGTTGATTTAATCATATCAAATCTAGAGAAAAGATTTAAACTAATCCCTGATGAACCAACAGATTACTGGGGGGATGATATTGAAGATAATAATGCCCCATCTGAGGGGAAGAAGCAGAAGAAAGTTCTTGATAAGGAAGATAGGCATGCTCCAAATGAGGGGGAGAAAGTAGGCCCAACTGACAAAGGAAGCAAGGAGGCTGTAGAAGATGATGCTGCCAAGAAGGATGATGCAGCTGATGGGGAGCATTTCCTTACTCAGGCTGAGGGGGAGCATGACAAGAATGCAATGGAGCCATTAACAGTGGTACCTGAAGTCCATCCCTCCACATCTGCAGTATCACATGAACATCTCCTAAGTTCAATCAGATCCATTATTGAAGGTCATATGACTTCAATTAAGGATTATATTGATAGTTCTGTCTTGACAGTAAAGAAAGAAGTCATGGCTGAAATTCAAGAAATTAGGGAAGAAAATTCCTTCCTTAATAAGCAGATGACAAAGTGGTTTGACCTAGCAGAAAAATCTGTTGTATCTCAGAATACAATTTTATGATCAATGAACAAGCATCTGCAGTTGTCTAAGCAAGAAATGTCGTATGTCAAGAATTATGTTAGCAAGACTGATGAGGTCATAGAGAAATCTTCCAATCACATTGAAGACTTTGTATGGAACACAACTAAAACAATGATTGGAGAGGCATAAAAGATGTTGGATGAGCTTAAATCAGACTTATAAAATACCTTCCAAACCCTCTCAGGATCTGTTGCTGCTGCCTCCTAATTCTTAGAAGCTAAAGTGGTTGAAGAAGCCAGGAAGGGGGAGGTGGACAATGCTGAAACCAACTCTGAGCTAGCTCTCCAAGTTCTACAGGGAACAAGAATAGCTCTAAATCTTCCACAGCTGGACAACTTCAGAAAAGATGATTTTGATTTCGATGGTCAAGCTAAGATAACACAAAATGCTCCGCTTGCAAAAAGGAGGAAAAGAGAAGGTGTGATGTTAGCTAAAGAATTCAAGGCTAAGCAAAGAAAAGAGCAGGGCAATGACCCTGATTACGAGTATTGAAGTGAGGACTCCAAAAGCATTTTTCTGAATGCTTGGCTGAACCATGGAAAAATCTGCAAGGACATTGACAGGATACACTCAGCCGAAGAATGGATAAGGCATCTGGAAAGAAATTCCAAGAGGGAAAGGACCTTCAACGAAAATCTTGTAATTATGCACAATCCAAAGAGGATGCCTTCAAGATATATTCCCAAGCCCTATCTTTACTTCAAGAGGAAAGAAAACAAAAGGAAGCTAACAGAGATCAAATCTGCTGCTGAAGAAAAGGAGGCTGCTGTTGAAGAAAAGGAGGCTGCTGCTGAGGATGCTGAATGCTCAACTTCAGCAAAGAAGAGAAAAACATAAATTTATGTATTTAGTTTTTCATTAAATCAAAATGTAAACTGAACAATGTATCAACATTTTTCCATAAATGAAAGTGATTCTGAATGGTTGATATATTATCATGTGTTATAGGCCATCATTAGTTATGCATAATATAGTTCTATATTAATGCTTTATATATTCCGTGGTGCCTATATGTGTAGAACAATATTATTGCTATATTGTTATGTTGTCATGACCATCTTATAACTTGTCATGATATTTTCCATAATGACCATTTTCTGTTAATAAATACTTGTTATGTTATCATGAATGTTATTTCATATAGTGTCATGATAGTTTTTTTTGTAGTTATGTATCTTAGCATTGGTGTATGTTCTGGCTTCTTCAAATAGGGGAGATTGTTGGGAATATTGCCCTCAATGTTCCCTTGATTTGAAGAGCCATCACACTCAATGTTAAGCACATATTATATTTGATAAACCCTATTCTACATCATGTATATGCAGGGTTAGGTTGTTCCAAACTTTGGAATTAGTTTTGTGGTTTTAGTTATAAAACAGCTTAGAAGTCTTCACTATCTTAGATGAACCGTTGAGACAAGGCCAAGAGCCGCTGAGAAGGGGATTGGCTCAGCTGAGCTGCATTTAGATAGAATCCGCTAAGAAGACTATCTATCTCAGTGGATCCGCTGAGACGAAGACAGATTCAGCCGCTGAGACTGAAGACTGTCTCAGCCCAACCGCTGAGACAGATTCATTTTTGAATAATATACTAGTGGGATCTGCTTTTGGTGCAAATAGCTGTAAAGCAAGATAAAGTATTCTATAACCCTCCATGCTCTGTCAAGGGTCTTCTTGGAGTCGTTGTAGATGGATAAGAGTATAAAAGAACAAGTTAGGGCATTGTAAAAAGTGTGCTAGAAAGTGGAGAAAGATTTTCACTGTTCCATCAATGGCTTCCACAAGTCCTCTCCTTCCTGCTTCCTGAACCTGCAAGCAAATACAAGTAGAGAAGATAGCTCTTCCTCATTCAATCAAGGAGAGCAAGTTGATCTTTATTCATCTTTTGAAGAAAACGGTCAGATAGGAGAAAGGTCTGAAGTTATTGCATTTCAGCCTTGCTCCAAGTCTTCACCAGAAGAACATCCACAACAAAAGAAAAAAGCTGAAGGATACATCTGACTGTCATCTATTATAAGCATAACTTATTACCTTTGTAAGAACACTTGTGTTCTGTGTCTGTAGGGAATTTTGCCTAAGGTATAGGGCTGGTAAGCCTGAGTAGTAAGGCTGTTGAGACTACGTGATTGTAGGGCTGTTGAGACTGAGAAGTAGAGATGAAAGCTTGAGTGTAGGATATCTGTGCAGATCTGAGGTAGGGCTTCTTGATAGGCCTGACGTAGGAAATCAGGTGGATTTTTGAGCTGTATGAGTTGGAGCACTCAGAGTTGGTAGGGTTGTTTAGCCTGTTGTAGGGTTTGGAGAAAACCTGAGAGATCCTGAGGGATCTGTGTTGTAAGCTCTTGGCACTGAGTTTGGAGGAGGTTGCCTTGTCTAACGTGTTGGATCTTATGACGCTCTTTGAAGGGGGGGGGTGAATAAGGGTTTTATGGAATTTAAATCTTATTTAAATTTATCAAGGTTTGCGACTGAAGTTTCAAAATATTTTATAATAAAATATATTTAAATATCCCAGATAAGATTATATTGACGATTCCTTTTTAAAGAAGAGAAACAAAACTTTTTGTTAACTGTTGCTAACTCCAGGCGTTAAGGATAAACGCTGGGCGTTAGCTCTCCAGGAAATTTTCCTTAGCACAAAATGATTGCCACAGTGATTTTACTTATGAAATCTTAAATGAATTATAATTCCAAAAAATCAGAGATAATGAAAACGAATATTGTATTATAAGGATAGTTACATAAAAGTTTGTTTTAACGCTTTGATGAAAATATAACTTAACACATTCTTGAAGAGGAAATAAAATCAATTGAATAGAACATTAAAAGACATGATTTTATTTCATAATAAATTGATTACACCATTATTTGATTTCTATAACACTAGAAATGAAGGCGAGAATATTAAAAACACTTTTTTGTTGATTCACCGGTCCTTCTCCCAAGGACCGGTTAGCTATATCCTATCTTACCCCAGATAAGGTCTCTAGACCCTCCATAGATCTAACCTCAACCTAGTGGCCACGCACAATGCGGTGAATTACCCCCTGAGCCATACAAGGACCTAGTAGCCAATAACCGCGGTGAATTTACTTACGGAATCCTTCCCGGAATCTAACGTTCTCCCCGAATGATTTCTCCACACCAATTACAAAAAGAAATAAAATAAAAGATTACAAGATAAAGTAAGAAAAAATCCCCAAGAAATTCTGAAGGTGAAGCGAAGGCGATGTAGACGTAGGCGTTCTTGAAGCGTTCGTCCTTCATATAGAATATGCAATGCAGATCTTCTCCTTCAAAATCTTCTTTAGATCATCATGCTAGCCTAAAGGAGATCTCTTAACTATTGTAGATGAGCCTCTCTCAAAAGAATCAGAATTCTGGAATCATCAAAAAATAGAATGAGAGGGGCTGCTCTTTAAATAGGAACAAGAGCTAATGCGTGGCATTAAGAGTTAACGCCAACATTAGTGATCGTGTATATCAACTACTGACAACGTGCAACCATCGAGATCGTGGCAGTTTGTGGTCTTAATGTGGGCGTTAAGAGTCAACTCTGGCGTTATCTCTTGGTACTCGACAGTACTTCTTCTTAACGCCATTCCCTTCTTGACGACATCCCTTATCGAAGATAAGTTAACGCGGGGCGGTAACTCTAACGCGGGGCGTTAGCTCTCTTTCCTGAGAATCGTCTCCATTCAGTATACTACTCAGAGGGATTTGTAGCTATAGTTCATGTATAACCTGCACACTATAAACACACAAAATACAAGATCAAATACAACACGGTATTTGTTATTCTCAAACCAAGAGATGTGGAACATAGGCTCCAACAATCTCCTCCTTTTGATAATAACAAATACCTGTATGAGAAATTAGTGAGATTAAGACAATTTTTGTTTATAGATAAGTGCGGTAATAAGATATGCATGAATAACATGTTAAGAGCGTGATAGATTTGAAAGCAATGATGCATACTCTTTCTATATGAAGTCCTCCCCTACATAAGTGTTCTCTTATAATTTACTCCCCCTAAATATCTATTTTACTAGATTTCTCAATTTCTTCTCCCCCTTTGTTATTTGCAAAAGTGGGTAGGGAAGAGTGTATATCTACTAAGTGGTTAGGAATCACTTATTGAAGGATTGTCATGATCGAGCACATGATAAAGAATGCACCTCCTATATGAATATTCCTCCTGCATAAATACTTCTAATGAATTTTTAATGTACTCCCCCTAAATGTTAGATTTATGCAATTTAATCTCCCCTTTTGATAGTATCAAAAGAGGGTTTAGATGATAGTATGCAATAAAAATTTAAATAATTTGTGTTTAGAAGAAAATAGGATGCAATATAAAGCTTGTTAAATACTCCTTGTTGAGAAAAATATAAGCATGATGAAACATAAAATAGTAAGCAACATAACTGAAATGAGAAAGTAAGCATTTTTATTTTAAGGTACCAACTTGTTGATAAAAGAATACCACGGTGTTAAAAAAATAATATACATGAATGAGCATAAGTGGTAAACTTAGCAGAAGAATATAATAAGAACTCTTAAACATAAACATCATTTTAGAAGATTAAATCATATAAAGGCTAATGAGTTTTAAATTTGAAAAGTTGAAGTTTGAGTTAAAGATTAAAGAGATGCTATTCCATTATGATAAAATTGCAAGTATAATTTTATAATATCAAGAAAAGATACAAAAACTATAATGTAATAAATTTACATTTCAAGTAAACATAAACATTGTAGCGGTCTTGCTTTGTTATCTAGTGTATTTACTTAAGTTTGTAGATAATTGAGTAGATTAGCATTAGGATCCAATTCTCATGAGTATAAGTTTTTATGAAAGATAATGATGTGTACACAGTAGTGTTTTGATAAAGCATACAAATGAATCAATCAAAAACAAATGACAAATATAATGAATTAACACAACATTAAAATAGATAAATAATATTACTTCCACAATATTTCAATGCACATACATAAAGTGTACAACTACCAAGGTGCTTTGCACACACAATGCTTATTAAGACTTATCAGGGTGCAAAGTAGTGCTTGGGGATCACTTTTATACTTTTTAGCTTTATTTTCATGTTTTTGTGATCCGGTGTACTAAGAGAAGCAGTGTATAAATAGTTTGCTACAAAAAACTTTACAATTTTTAGCTAAGGTGCTCAACCTCACAATGCTCATTAAGACTTATCAGGAGGGTGAGTAGTGCTTGGTGGAGTTATCCTTGTCATTTATTATTTGCTTTTTAGTTTAGTGACTAAGGACTCCGAATTTACTTGTTTTGCAAACACAACATTTTAATTTTAAACCACATTTCTCTAATGAATACGTGCATGAAAGACAAAGAATTGTAATGACCAATTCAATGTTGTGCAGGTAATCTATTTATGCATTTTAATTATTTATGTTATTACACTACACAATCATGCATGTAAAAGATTGTAAACACATGTAAGTTATCAAAAATAAGTGAGTGAATGAATCATTATCAAACATAATACATTACTCATACTTAGAGGCATGCTACGCATTTCTACACATGTTTGTCTACAATTAATTTCATTGCACATAACAAGATAATTTTCAAGGCATGACAAATACAAAACAATGTTTTTTTAAGAAACTTGAAAGTTAAATTAAACATTGTATTTAATCTTTAATTGATATAATTAATCATCCTTGACAATGGCAATGAATAACAATCAATTTAGCCCTATCAGTAAATGATATTCTATGCCAGAGAAACAAACCAAAAATAATGCATGAGAAAAACACAGAAATTTTTCAAAAAAAAAAATTGGAGCAAAGGCGCTAACGCCAGGCGTTAGCTTCTTAACACCGAGATAGGTCACTAAATTTTGACTTTTTGAAAAATCTTTTTCACGATTCATTTGTATTATAAAGAGACCTTCTTACTGTTGAAATTTCAGATTTTTTAGAGATGATTTGAAGACTCCTTTAAGCATGTTTTTGATGATTTTTTAAATACTTGTGTTTTATAAAATCATTAAAGCTCAAAATAATAAAATATGCAAATACAAGATGCAAAGATAGAACAAAATAATATGCATGATTTAAGTATAAAGAGTGAGATGATGTTCATGCAATGAATCTAATATAAGTATATCTAAGATCAAGATACCTTAACTACATGACTACACTCTAGCCCCGTACTAAGTGATGGTTGGGCATGAGGAGATGCACACATGCCATAGGTTGGAGTGTTAATCCCATATGCATATAAAAGACGACGCTCAACCTAGCACTCTTTCCCCTCAGTGCCTCGCAAGGCCCTACTGGAACCCTACCCAGTTAAGGACAAGACATGACTTAGAGGTTAGGTCTCTAATGCACACAATCCTACGCCCTCGCTATTGTGAGACACATGTCATAGGTTTAATGATTATGGACATACTAAGCGTGTAAGCCTTAAATATATGAACTATGGTATAATTGAATGATTAGTTTTGGATTTACAATTATATCAAAGATTGTTGATTTTAAATCCATTTAAAAAAAATTTATTCATGCAATCAACTACAATGTAAATTATGATTTTATGATTTTAGTAATATATTTTACTTTAGCATTGCAAGATATAACTAGCATGGACATTGATTTCTACCTATGGTAAGTGATGATGCTAGTATGATGAGTTAGGACAACATGGTGCAAATCTATGTAAAGATGGGCAAATATATAATTGAGTTGCATGTATTCAAACATAGAGTTTTGAATTTTCATAGACCTAGAATGAAGTGACAATTCTATTTGATTTCATCTTATTTATATCAAGTTAATTCTTAGGTCTAAAGATAATGAGATACATGCAAATAATAGAGATGCGCATCACACACACAAAAGAAGATATGAAACTATAATACCAATATCTATCATATATTTAATAATTCCTTAGGTTGATAGAAATAGTTGATTTACGATAATTCTTGATAGATCCTGAATTATGATATATGATAATAGTGAATTTTAGCATAGGATATCAATAGGTCAAGGTGGAGTGTGTGAAACCATATTCATCATTTTTGTAGTTTTTTAATTTCGATTTTTCTAAATCACGATTTCCATTAAGGGGCTATTATATGCAGCAAAGAAAAATAGACAAATATGCAATAAGTTGTGGATTTAATTTTTTAGCCTAAGACCCCTAAAAGCCCCTTTAAATCCAATTTTGAAAGTAATTTCATTAGTCTTGATAATATCATTTAGCACATTTACCATTCAATTTATAATGATAATATAAGACATTTATAGACAATGGATTTAAAAAGAAAATAAAGCATATAAAAAGAAAAGATAGATCACTTAAAAACTTTATGACTTTATATTTAATTTAATTCAATTTGATTTGATAAACATTAGGCATAAAATATGAAAGTCATATTGCATAATATATCTAAGTGACCATAACGAGTTGGCTCAAAAATAAGAAAACAAATAAAATAAAAAGACATTAAGCATATCATGAAGTAGAGTATTGTATATTTCATTTTGATTTATTTCTACTTCATGCTTTTGATTGGATACTAATCAATGAGAGATTTAGGTATCCAAAGGGGTCCAAGTGGGATGGTTCCTTTGGGTACCCAAATACATCGTGTTAGCTTTTGGGGAGATTGTGATGAATGGACCCTTTAGGTGGAGTTAGTATTTCATTTTTAATTTTGGTCCTCCATACATACTTTGGTTGATTGTCTTTCAAATTCATATTATGATTACACCTCTTTTTGTGGTGATAGTTCGTTGAAAAACAATTCATTTGGGAATTATGTTTATTGACATTATTTTTCAAAATAGATTGATGTTGATAATCATAAAGAGTTGTAGAATAATCATTCTTAGAGAGTTTACAAAAGGGATGGTCTTTCTTAAGAATTGAATGTTGAAAGAGTGAATGAATATGGGCATTAGTTAAAAAGTTCTTATTTAATTATTGATTTTCATTTCCATTCTTACTTATAGACCTACTCTTATAAAGTGAAGTTAAGCTTTTGGACTTCTGATGATTTATTAATAAACTAGAGATACGTGATTATTTATTACTTGAGAAATTTTTAATAAACAATTTAAATGATTCTAGTTTAGTAGTTAGAGCATCATTTTCTTTTATCAATTTTTCATTATGCTCTTTTGAAGTTAAAAGACCTTTTTCCAAAACCTTGAGTTAAAAGTATTATAATCAAAACAAGGTTTAGCATTTTTAATTAAAGAGCATGAAAGAGAATTTGAAACATCAATATACGATTCTACTTTAGCGTTTGCTTTTAAAGTTTTATTTTCTAAACGTAATTTGGAATTAGCATTTTTCAACTTTAAAATTTTACGTTTAGCAAATTTATGCACACGAAATGTAGAAATAAAATTTGTTACAGAAATCGAAGATTTTGATTTTCTTACATTGCTATGGGATGAGGCAAGATTTGAAACAAAGGTTCCTTTGACATCTTCTTGACATGCCTCTTCCATAGTTGAATTTTCATCTTCTCTTTTGCTTGATGTGCTGTCATCATTCGAGTCCAATATTGTGACGTTGCATTCTTCTCTCTAAGATTGATCTTCCTCCAAGCATGAGTCCTCATCGGTTTCTTCTCTTGGATCAATAAGGAATTGCTATTGTTCATCATTTGTGTAAGGAAGATTATAAGACATCTCAAGAACTTTCCAAACTTCATAAGCAGTAGGAAGTGTATAAATAAGTTTGAAAATATTTTGATATAGTGCACAATATAGACTATTCATAGATTTGGAATTTAAAAACATTTTATTTTTATTTAGAATACTTGGGGGCATTTTAATTGTAATATTCCAAACTTCAATATCCAACGATTTAAGAAATTTTTCCATAAGAGTTTTCCACCCATTATAATTTTCACCCATAAATAAAGGCGGTGATAATGATTTTTCATTTTCATAAAACTTATCCCCTCTAGAAGATGCGAGATCATGAAGCACCATTATTCCCGGTTGTGAAGCCGTATTGTAATAACTTACCCTCTGATACCACGTGTTGGATCTTACGACGCCCTTAGAGGGGGGGGGGGGGGGGTGATGAGTCCCAATTATATACACATATATGGACTCATCTGGGCCGATTTTCTAGTCTATGCACTACATTTTAGGCATGTTTTCGCTCATATTTGTTATTCCATGCTATGTGCACTTCTAGGCCCGTTTTGGTGTTATTTCTTGTTTATCTTCGTTATTAGTTTTCATGCATTATTAAGTGCCACCTTCAGTGGCTAGATTGGTGTTGCATGCTGGAACAGGAGTCGTGCAGGTGTTTCCGGTACAATTCTGTACAGGAACACTGCGCACGATCACTGGTTCTATTGCGCACGACCACTGGTCGTGCACCACTGATCGTGCGCACTTAACCCCCATTTTATGAGTTCTGTCTCGACCAATGCGTACGACAACTTACGATAATGCGCACGACCGCTGGTTGTGCGCCACTGGTCGTACGAACATTTTATTTTATAGTTTTCATACATTGCAGGCTCCGCCCAGGCAGGCGCACGATCACAGGATTCTAGTGCGCACGACCACTGGTCGTGCGCCACCGATCGTGCGCACTGTTTATTCCAGCGCCTATTTAAAGACCTGCTCGCGAATTAGGTCGGGGAGTTGATTCCAGTCCGCCGTTTTCTCGCTCCAGAGCCCCTATTTCACCCCTCCATCGCCGCCCACCATTTGGAGTTGCACTGGGCTTGTTCTTCACGCCAATCTTGAGCCGGAGCTTCCTCTCAGCATCCTCCTTCATCCTAGCGCTTCAAAGGAAGATCTAGCCGCCATCGCCATCAAGCAAAAGGAAGTTTGCAACCTCTACTGGATCGTGACACGAAGAAGACGGGCTCATTGGAGAGTAGTGACAGCTCTCTCTACCCCGGACGTAGTTGCGGACCGAGCTTGGATGCGGATTGACAACCCGGCGATTCCAACTGTGAATCTCCAACGAGCCTTCAGATTCGGTCGATTTCTTGCCTTGTTCTTCTCTTATTGATGTATATGTTGCTAGAGCTAACATTATGATGAAGTAGCACTTAACTTTATTTGCATTTCTATACATTTCATGTCTATGTGAAATATTTTACTGTTTGAGTTGCTTGAGGTGCGCCCCATTCCATCCTCCATCCCGCCGTCACGTTCGTATGCTGCACTAGCAATTGTTAGTGGCATGCTTGTCGACGAGGTGCTTGCGAACCTCATCCGTATGCCTACTCTTCCATCCGCCTAGCGAAGCGTGGCATAGCGGCCCGTGTAATCCATCCCGCTTAACGAAGCAGCGCGCTCATGGCCTGTATAGTTTGATTCCATTTGCCTACTCTTCCATCCGCCCTTGCGACGCAGCGCGCTCAAGGCCTGCCTAGTCTCCATCCCGCCAAGCGAAGCACTGCATAGCGGCACTGTATAGGAGTAGTTGTAATATTTTATCTTATTATTCGCAAACCAAACCAACCATCCATTGTAACCCCGACCAAGGACTTCGATCTCAAGTCCTTCCTCAAAACCTAACTCCACCTCACTGTGTTCCTTGAGAGACCGACACTCGGGGATCTTCCCCATTATTATTACTTGCGCGACCGGTGCACTTGCCGAAATATCGCATCAAGTTTTTGGCGCCGTTGCCGGGGAGCACAGTCGTGTGAGTTTTCTGGAGAGGGAAAACCTGAGAGAGAAGCCCTTCCATTTGTAATTGCATTTCTTTGTTTTATTTCTTTTTATTCCATTTTCCTGTTTTAATTAGGTTGCTTTAGTAATTTTTGTTAGGTGTGGTATTTCGCACAATAGTGTTTTTCTATTTGAATCATTTTATCTTCGCACTATGTGGGCACATCTTAATATCCGTTGCCGTTGGTGTGGAGCTACCTCCCACTCTAGTGATGAATGCCCTACGGAGAATGGTGGGCATAATTCTTCTCGCCCAGCATATAGAGCATCGACTTCGTCTGATACTCCATACGGTGTGCGTAAGTCTTATGGCTACTCTGCTGAGCCTTTACCGTCTTACTTCTTTTCGGCTTCAGCACCCGTTGTGCCAAAGAAGCCCGCTAGGCAGTGCCAGTTTTGTCGGAGCACAGATCATGCCCTGAAGGATTGTGCTGCTTTTCGTCGCCAATTGGATGAGGATGACGAGCCGGATATCCGGATCGTCCCGAATCCTAACTCTGGCGGCACACCTTCAACATCCGGTTTTGTGTCTTTGCCACCTTCACATCTTGAAGGGCATGGCGTTGACACAGTCACCAGATGTGTGGCTGATCTGGGCACCGACATTGCTGAGCCTATTCTCCCAGTGCATCCACCACCCCTAGTGGATTCGATTCTTTGTGAGGAATCGGTGCTCGACTTTTATCCGAGCATTATTCCTCTCCCTGTTGTGCATACTACACTCGTCTCTGACGACATTATTGATGATGTGTCGTAAGAGGAGGCTGGTGACTTTAGTGTCATGCCTGTTCCTATGGAGGAGGACAACCTTCCAGGTGAAGAGGAGTTTTCCTCAGCACCGGTGGAGGAAGTCCAAATCTCTAGCTTGACCACTGTTGATCCCGCCGAATCTTGTAGCATTGATGACAATGCAAACATTATTTTACTTCCCCAACCTGATGGGAGTGAGACCGGGACCACTCCCCCGATTTTTGATTATTTATGTTCTTCGTCTTGTTTATTTCTCGATCCCCCCTCTTCATCCGAGCCTGTGCAGGTTGAGTTTTCACAGGTACCCCAGGAGGATTTGGTGCATATTGCCCAAGTCAATGATGAGAGCATCCTCTTATGTGAGGAGGTTGTTTCCCCCTCCGTAGAGGAAGCTCCACTCATTGCCTTTTCCTCCCGCCACCTCCCTGTGGGCGACAACTTGCTAAGCAAGGATGTGTTTGGTGAGTTGAGTGAGGATATCTCCTCCTCTTCTTACTTTCTTTTCCCTCTACCTGTGATGGGCAGGTTTTATTTTTATTTAGGTAGGGGAGTGACTGTTCTATCACCGTATCGGTACCCGCTACAGACACGGATATTGGGCCAGTTACCTGTCCACTTCTCCTTCCATACGCCCATTAGCTAGAACCATTAGTTTTTGAATAAGTCGTGTTGGGATGACAATAACCCCAGTAGTTATCTTACTTTCTCATGCATTTCATTTTATTCAATCATGCTTAGTTAGCTGTAGTTTATTTTAGTTTATCTTCTTCTTTTGTTTTTGCGGAGCTGACCCATGCAGGTATCTTTTCTGGATGGCGGATGCTGCGGCTCATTTTAGCTTACACGCCAATCTTCTGGTGTGCTCATTTCTGAGCACTGGGTACTCTCTTTCCCTAGCCTTTTCTGATTTTCATGTCATATATTTTGTGGATTGTTTAGTTTAAGTCTGAGGGAGAGCAGTTTTTGTACCCACTCACGTGCACTCTTGCATAGCATGCTAGAAGTACTTTTATTTTAGCTTATTGGAAATTGTTGTTCATTTTCATTGCACACCACATCACCCACTTGAGCGCGTACTCGTCTGTATGCGTGCTCTGTAGTGAATTTAATTCTTCTGCTTATGTGGGAAAGTCTAGGTGATGGCTTAGGACTATGTAGCAGAGTAAAATGTTGACTCCAGTAGTGCTCCTAGTCGAGTGCTCGGTTGCATAGAAATTTGTGTAGATTAGACTTCTCTTTATACTTATGGTTTTATATTTTTTTCTATTAGTGTAAATGTTGTTTACTCTACTCAAATGGTGAATTTGGTGGAATCAAACGATAGCATAGGGATGTGTGTAAACGATCGCTAGACTCGTATTGCTTGAGTCGGGAGAAAGGAGAATCTTTCTCGGTGGCTAGAACTTGCCCCAAGCGATTCTTGAAGCATTGGCATAGGATAGTTCTAGTGCGTGAGAATGACGTAGGCCATTCTTTTGGCCCGGTTGAACCTTTATTTCACGCCTTTCGTCTACCCTTGCTAGCCCCTTTGTGCCTACCCTTTTCTTGATTCAGCTCCACATATATCTCACCAAAGCCTAAAAGCCTAACCTAGTCGCAAACCCAAATCTGAGCTTTAGTTGTAGTTTTATTTACATTGTGGGGGGTGTTGATTGTGGTGTTTATTATGTGAATCTGTGGATATGCTCATTTGAAAATTTTGCTGAAAGAAAAAAGACAAGAAAAAGAAGATAGAAAGAAAAAAAATGAAAAGGAAAAGAGAAAAAAAGAAAAATGAGTTTTATTGAAAAATCATGTAGAAAAAATTATGTATTGGGAGTAGGCGGTGCACACACCTATGTTGCAAAAGTCCAAGTCTGGGGGTGTGGTGCATTTGCATTCGATTTTGGTGCGCAGGTAGTTACTTTTAAAGCTCATTTGGGTTATATGTTATAAGCCATTTTGTTTATCATTGTTTACCTCACTGTAACCCAAGCCTCAATTAAAACCTGAAAGTCCTACTGACTCACGCCTTGAACCAATCTAGTGTCGTGGGGAGAATGTGACCGGGCAAGCTTATGGTCACCGACACTGATGGATTTCAATGGAGTTTGTCCCGCATCCCGATCTTGAGCAATGCTCGTCTCAGCGTTTAGTTTACTTTCTCCGTATGCATGACCAAATGATTCACCGTTTTTCACCATTTTGAGTAGTTGTAATATGCTTTTACTCTTTTAGAAATATATAAACTGTTTATATAATCAGAAATATTCTCTACTATTTTTCTCATACACGTGAGCATGCGACTTCGCATGGTACTCTGTATTGTAATTTTAAGCCATCTACTTTTCTTTCCCCGTTCACTTATAATTTGTTTGCTCGGGACGCTCAAACAGGTAAGTCTGGGGGTGTGATGATTCCCAATTATATACACATATGGACTCATCTGGGCCGATTTTCTAGTCTATGCACTACATTTTAGGCATGTTTTCGCTCATATTTGTTATTCCATGCTATGTGCACTTCTAGGCCCGTTTTGGTGTTATTTCTTGTTTATCTTCGTTATTAGTTTTCATGCATTGTTAAGTGCCACCTTCAGTGGCTAGATTGGTGTTGTATGCTGGAACATGAGTCGTGCAGGTATTCCCGGTACAATTCTATACAGGAACACTGCGCACGATCACTGGTTCTATTGCGCACGACCACTGGTCGTGCACCACTGATCGTGCGCACTTAACCCCCATTTTATGAGTTCTGTCTCGACCAATGCGCACGACCACTTACGATAATGCGCACGATCGCTGGTCGTGCGCCACTGGTCGTGCTAACATTTTATTTTATAATTTTCTTACATTGCAGGCTCCGCCCAGGCAGGTGCACGATCACAGGATTCTAGTGCGCATGACCACTAGTCGTGCGCCACCGATTGTGCGCACTGTTTATTCCAGCGCCTATTTAAAGACCTGCACGCGAATTAGGTCGGGGAGTTGATTCCAGTCTGCCGTTTTCTCACTCCAGAGCCCCGATTTTGCCCCTCCATCGCCGCCCAACATCTGGAGTTGCTCCGGGCTTGTTCTTCACGCCAATCTTGAGCCGGAGCTTCCTCTCGGCCTCCTCCTTCATCCTAGCGCTTCAAAGGAAGATCTAGCCACCATCTCCATCAAGCAAGAGGAAGTTTGCAACCTCTACCGGATCGTGACACGAAGAAGACGGGCTCATTGGAGAGTAGTGACAGCGGATTGACAACCCGGCGATTCCAACCGTGAATCTCCAACGAGCCTTCAGATTCGGTCGATTTCTTGCCTTGTTCTTCTCTTATTGATGTATATGTTGCTAGAGCTAACATTATGATGAAGTAGCACTTAACTTTATTTGCATTTCTATACATTTCATGTCTATGTGAAATATTTTACTGTTTGAGTTGCTTGAGGTGCGCCCCATTCCATCCTCCATCCCGCCGTCACGTTCGTGTGCCGCACTAGCAATTGCTAGTGGCGTGCTTGTCGACGAGGTGCTTGCGACCCTCATCCGTATGCCTACTCTTCCATCCGCCTAGCGAAGCGTGGCATAGCGGCCCGTGTAATCCATCCCGCTTAACGAAGCAGTGATGGCGCAAATCTTAGCACACCGCTATAGGAGGTAGTAATACTGCGGCACGAAACGGCAGTGTACCGATCGTTCAAGTAATATAAAACGAGGAGTAATCCCCGAGTATCGAATCTCTCAAGGAACACAGTAAGGTGGAGTTAACGTTCGAGGAAGGACTTGAGATCGAAGTCCAGCGATAGGTGGAGTGCGGACGAAAGGGATTTGGTTTGTGAATAATAAAATAAAATATTACAACTACTCCTATGCAATGCCGCTATGCAACGCTTCGCTCGGCGGGATGGAAGACTACGTAGGCCTTGAGCGCACTACTTCGTTGGGCGGATGGACGAGTAGGCTAGCGGAATTGAACTATGCAGGCCTTGAGCGCGCTGCTTCGTTAGGCGAATGGAATACAGGCCGCGATGCCACGCTTCGGTAGGCGGATGGACGAGTAGGCATACGGATGAGGGTCGCAAGCACCTCGTCGACAAGCACGCCACTAGCAATTGCTAGTGCGGCACACGAACACGAAAGCGGAATGGAAATTAGATGGGGGCGCACCTCATAAACACATATGAATAGTATAATCTCAAATAAATGAAATAGACATTAAATAACAAGATTCATTGTGTATATCATCAAAATATAGAGGAGTCTAACTTAAACAATCATCAACATAAAGAAGGAAAAAGAGGGTAAAGGAGTCGACCACATCCGAAGCCTTGCCGAAGATTCACGGTTGGAATCGCTGGGTTGTCAATCCGCATCCAAGCTCGATCTTCAACTGCGTCCGAGGTAGAGGAGGGTTGTCACTTCCTCCCAATGGCTCGTCTTCTTCGTGTCACGATCAAATCTACTCCGATACACGATCTCCTTGCTCGACGTTGGCGATCTTTGGGCTAGAAACCTCTCCTTGAAGCTCAAGGATGATGGAGGAGGCCTAGGGAGGCGGAGAACCGACGAAAGGGGCGAAAACGGCGGACTGGATAGCAGAAAATGCGGGATCCCGACCTAAATCGCGAGCAGGACAATTTATATGCGCTGGAATAAACAGTGCGCACGGTCATTGGCACATGACCAGTGGTCGTGCGCGCTGGAGTTCTGTGATCGTGCGCCTACCTTGGTGGAGCCTGCAAAGTAAGAAATTTATAAAATACCATGTTCGCACGACCAGACCAGTCGTGCGCACTATCGTAGGTGGTCATGCGCACTGGTCGAAACAGAACTCATGAAATTGATGTTAAGTGCGCACGAACAATGGCGCACGACTGGTGGTCGTGCGCACTATCGTAGGTGGTCGTGCGCACTGGTCGAAACAGAACTCATGAAATTGATGTTAAGTGCGCACAAATAGTGGCGCACGACTGGTGGTCGTGCGCACTATCGTAGGTGGTCGTGCGCACTGTCCGAGACAGAACTCAGAAAAAAGGGTTAAGTGCACACGATCAGCGGCGCACGACCAGTGGTCGTGCGCTATACAACCAGTGATCGTGCGCAGTGTTCCTGTACAAGATTTTACCAGGAACACCTGCATGACTCCTGTTTCTACAGAAATGCTAATCAGGCCACTGAAAGTGGCACTCAACAAAATGATAAGGCTATCAAAAGGAAATAAGCATAAAACACACCAAATTAGGCCAAGAAGTGCACCTAGCATAGAAAGACAAATATGAGCTGAAACAGGGCTAAAGTGCAGTGAAACGACTAGAAAACCGGCCTAGATGAGTCCAAATATGTGTATATGATCAGGACTCATCACACCCCCAGACTTACCTGTTTGCACGTCCCGAGCAAACAAAATCTAAGCAGACGGAGAAAAACAACTAGCTAACAGAGAAATTGCGACACAAAGTACCATGCGAAGTCGCGTGCTCGCACGCATAAAAATATAACAGAGGAAATTTCTAAGTATGCATAGCAGTTTGTACTTTTCTCAAATGCGTATCAACAATTTATTACTACTCAAAAATAGAATCACGGCGAATCATCCGGTCACGCGTAGGGAGAAAATAAACTAATCGCAAAGGTGAGCATTGCCAAAGATCGGGGCTCAGGACAACCTCCAAAGGAATCCACCAATGTCAGTGACCATAGGCTTGCCTGTTCGCACTCTCTCCACGGCACTGGTTTGGCTCACTCACGAATCAGTAGGACTTTAGGTGAAGATGGGGCTTGGGTTTCAGTGAGGTAAACAAGGGTAAACATGGAGGCTACGCACCAAACCCAAATGAGCTAGCATAAAAAAAAATCTATCCGCTAACCCAAATATATGCGAGTACACCACACCCCCAGACTTGACTTTTTAACAATGGGTGTGTGTACTGCCCACTCCCAAATACAAATCAACAATTATTTTCAATTAAACTTTTTCTTTCTTTATCCATTTTTTTTCAATTTTCTTTTTCTCTTTTCTATTTTTTTCTTTTCACAACAAAATCAGCAGATTAAACATTGAAGCACATCCACATTTTCACAAAAATATTCACCACATCAACACCCTGAATGAATATATAAAATACTAAAGCTCGACTTGGGTGCGCGACTAGGATCGACTATGAGGCTTTGGTGAAATAATGGTGGAGCTGAATCAAAAGAAGGGGTAGGCACAACGGGGCTAATGAGGATAAGACATTAGGATTGGTACAAAGCTCAACCGGGCCAAAATGAAGGCCTACATCACGTTCGTGCACTGAACTAACCTATACCCATGCTTCGAGAATAGATTGGGGCAAGTTCTTAGCCATGCAAACCTAATGCCCGGCTACACACATCCCTAAGCTACCGTTTGATTCACACCGAATTCACCATTTTTGAGTAGAATAAATAGTATTGACGCAAATAGAAAAATATAAAACTATAAGCATACAGAAAAATTAAATCTACTCAAATTTCTACATAAAACGAGAGCACTCGACTAGGACACTGCAGGAGTCAACATTTTACTCTGTTTCACAATCCTAAGTCAGCACGATGATTTTCCCAAATCACACAAAAAGAAATGAGTTCAGCTCAAGACGTGCCAACAGCTAAGTGCACGCTCAAGTGGGTGTAGTGGGGTGCAGTGCATATGAAAAACTTATAAACTGAAATAAACTAAAAGCTAAAATAATAATACTACCGGAATGCGTGCGTGCGTGCACGTGCATGGTTCTCACTCTCCCCCAGACTTACATGAAAGCATAATCTAAAATATGATCCTATAAATATTCAACTAAGGAGAAAAGGAAGAGTGTACCCCATGCTCAGAAGTGAGCATACTGGAAGAATTAGCGTTAAATTCTGAAAATCACCAGGTTACCTGCCCGAAAAATCACTGCTCCTGTGAGTAAAGTAAGCACAACACCAAAAAGACAAGAGAACAAAATGTAGATGAAGTTCCAAAATGATGCCCAGAAGAGCATTCACAAAACTAATGTTAATAATAATACAAAACATACTAAGAGATGATTGGTCAAATAACAAGATAGTTAATAAAAACAAGAAAAACACGACAGGGCTGTGATTGACTCGCACACATGACTAAAAATCACTCCTCGTCACTATCAGTGTCATGAATAATAACAGGAGATGGAGGACGCCTGGATGAAGACGCAAAACGAGCAGGAGGCGGAGGTACATGCAGCCCTCCCCGCAAAGCTTGCTGGTAGACAAAGTCTGTCAGCCAATACTGATTTGCTTCCAAATCGGCGAGACGCTGGTTGACGTTTGGAATCTCCTGTCCTCGTGAAGAACTGCTCTCCTCCTTGGGTCTCCGCTCCTGCTTGAATGACTGACGCCGCGGTTGCGGGAGGGCTATCTCACGGTGAGTAGTCGGTGGCTCAGCCGGCTCTCCATGCTCCTCATCATCACGCCTCTCCCTAGGCGCATCACCTGGCATCACGACCACAAAACTCCTGCTACTCTTCTTCCCCACGACCCGAAGTAGATGAAAGCTCACCATGTTGGCCCTGGTTATGAAGGAGGGCGCAGTCACCTGCACCATCGGAGGCAGCTGACTCCAAACGCCCAATCCCTTTGCAATGCGTGTGATAAAATAGGCACCACCAATGGCACCAGTGAGACCGTAGGTGGCCTCGTGATGGAAGAAGAAAGCAAGCATGTAGCCCAGGTGCACGGGCTGCCGGAATTCCATACTATATAGGGAGATCAAATCTTGCCACCCCACGACGTTCTGACTGAGAGCTCGTGCGACAAGAGAATGACTAAGGACATGCTGCAAGAATCGAAGAGCAGGCGCGACGATCCAGGTGGATTTACTTTTCCTGGCCACATACTCTTCGTCCCGTCCCGTGAGAGCACACCACGCGGCAAGCGGGGTGACGCCGTCAGGGAAGGAGACATCCATATTCTGAAAATCGATCGCAGCAGCCTCCGCTTCAGTGTAGAAGCCTGCGTGTACATCGAGCTCCGGCAAAGACAATGTGACGACACTCCCCATAATTCGGAAAGAGCATGTTGGCGGCTGGCAACCGGAGGGAATCACCTCCCACTCGAACGTCGAAAGGAACTCTAAGGTGAGCTCTTTGTAGCCAAGATCATCGCACTCAAACACCTTACTCCAGTGATCGAACGAGTAGCGGAGGAGGACGGCCTCCCTCAAAACTCGATTGTCTCCGATTGAGCTAAGTTCATTCCAATCTACCAATCTCTGAGAGAGAAACGATTTATCCTTTAGCGAGTTGTAGCGCCGGGTGTGCACATCCTTTGAGAATTTACCCATACATGCCAAGATCTGGGCCGGCGATGCAGAGGCCCGACCTGAGCGACGGGTAGGTCTTGGCGGAGTGACGATCTCCCGCATTCATGGTAGCAAAAGGCGGATAAGAAAGGGGAGGAGGCCACGGAACTCACCGGAGGAGAGGCGGCACGCACGATCAGCGGGATACCAAGTGGAGCGGCGCACGAACAGCAGCGAAC
The DNA here is from genome assembly GCA_033032865.1 of Dactylorhiza incarnata. NCBI lineage: Eukaryota > Viridiplantae > Streptophyta > Magnoliopsida > Asparagales > Orchidaceae > Dactylorhiza > Dactylorhiza incarnata. The sequence goes on from JAWHQI010000149.1 coordinate 2,445,202, forward strand.
GAACCCCGAAAGCAGAAACCTAAAATGTGCGCAAATAGCTCGGGCGAATCGGGTTTTATAATAATCTGGGCCGATCGCACGACCAGTGGTCGTGCGCGATAAGTAATGCGCACGAACAGTGGTCATGCGCAAAGGGAATTTTCAGGCAGCCAAATTTGTAGTGAAAACCCAATCCACCGTGCAATATGCGTACAAATAGGGTTCAGCGCATGCAGCGAGACAATCACAACCTTATGAACAACTTAACTAAGCTAGAAGAAAAATAAAAATTCAGGAAAAAGAAAGATAACTGCTGGGGTTAATGTCATCCCAACACGACTTATTCAAAAACTAAAGGTTCTAGCTAATGGGCGTATGAAAAAGGAAATGAACAGGTAACTGTTCTAATACGCGTGTCGGTAACAGGTACCGATACAGTGATAAAACAGTTACTACTCTACCCAAATGATAATACCTACATAACGCAGGTAGAGGAAACAGAAAGTAAGAAGAGGAGGAGATATCCTCACTCAACTCACCAAACACATCCTTGCCTAGCAAGGTGTCGTCAACAGGGAGGTGGCAGGTGGAAATAGCAATGAGTGGAGCTTCCTCTACGGAGGGGGAATCAGCCTCCTCACATGAGAGGATGCTCGCATCATTGACTTGAGCATCGTGCTCCAAGCCCTCCTGAAGTACCTGTGAAGACTCAACCTGCACAGGCTCGGATAAAGAAGGGGGATCAGGAAATAAAGAAGAAGAATGACTTAAATAAAAATCAAACGGGGGAGTGATCCCGGTCTCACTCCCATCAGGTTGGGGAAGTGAAATAATGTTTGCATTGTCATCAATGCTACAAGGTTCAGCGGGATCAACGGTGGCCAGGATTAGGATTTGGGCTTCCTCCACCGGTGCTGAGGTAAACTCCTCTTCACCTAGAAGGTTGTACTCCTCCATAGGAGTAGGCACAACACTCAGATCAACAGCCTCCTCTTGTGACACATCATCGACAATGTCGTCAGAGACGAATGTAGTATGCACAACAGGGGGAAGAATAGTGCTCGAGTAAAGGTCGAGCACCAACTCCTCACAAAGAATCGAATCCACTAGAGGTGGTGGATGTACATGGAGAATAGGCTCAGCAATGTCAGTGCATAGATCAGCCGCACATCCGGTGTCCGTGTCCATACCATACCCTTCAAGATGTGAAGGTGACAAAGACACATAACCAGATGTTGAAGGTGTGCCGCCAGAGTTAGGAGTTGGGATGATCTGGATATCCGGCTCGTCACCCTCGTCTAATTGGCGAAGATACTCGGCACAGTCCTTCAAGACATGATCAGTGCTTCGACAAAACCGGCACTGCCTTGCGGGCTTCTTTGGTACAGCGGGAGCTGAAGCTGAAAAGAAGTATGACGGTAAAGGCTCACCAGAGTAGCCATAAGACTTACGCGCACCATATGGAGTACCAGACGAAGTCGGTGCTCCATATGCTGGGCTATAAGAATCATGCCTACTATTCTCCATAGGGCATTCATCACTAGAGTGGGAAGTATCTCTACACCAACGGCAACGAATATTAAGATGTGCCCACATAGTGCGAAGATAAAACGATTCAAAAAGAGAAACACTATTGTGCGAAATACCACACCTAACAATAATTACTAAAGCAACCTAATTTAAAACAGGAAACAAAATACGAGGAAATAAAACAAAGGAATGCGATTAACAAATGAAAGGGCTTCTCTCTCAGGTTCTCCCTCTCCAGAAAACTCACACGACTGTAGTTCCCCGGCAACGACGCCAAAAACTTGATGGCGCAAATCTTAGCACACCGGTATAGGCGGTAGTAAGACTGCGGCACGAAACGGCAGTGCACCGATCGTTCAAGTAATATAAAACGAGGAGTAATCCCCGAGTATCGAATCTCTCAAGGAACACAGTAAGGTGGAGTTAACGTTCGAGGAAGGACTTGAGATCGAAGTCCAACGATAGGTGGAGTGCGGACGAAAGGGATTTGGTTTGTGAATAATAAAATAAAATATTACAACTACTCCTATGCAATGCCGCTATGCAAAGCTTCGCTCGGTGGGATGGAAGACTACGTAGGCCTTGAGCGTACTACTTCGTTGGGCGGATGGACGAGTAGGCTAGCGGAATTGAACTATGCAGGCCTTGAGCGCGCTGCTTCGTTAGGAGAATGGAATACGGGCCGCGATGCCACGCTTCGGTATGCGGATGGACGAGTAGGCATACAGATGAGGGTCGCAAGCACCTCGTCGACAAGCACGCCACTAGCATTGCTAGTGCGGCACACGAACACGAAAGCGGAATGGAAATTAGATGGGGGCGCACCTCATAAACACATATGAATAGTATAATCTCAAATAAATGAAATAGACATTACATAACAAGATTCATTGTGTATATCATCAAAATATAGAGGAGTCTAACTTAAATAATCATCAACATAAAGAAGGAAAAAGAGGGTAAAGGAGTCGACCACATCCGAAGCCTTGCCGAAGATTCACGGTTGGAATCGCTGGGTTGTCAATCCACATCTAAGCTCGGACTTCAACTGCGTCCGAGGTAGAGGAGGGCTGTCACTTCCTCCCAATGGCTCATCTTCTTCGTGTCACGATCAAATATACTCCGATACACGATCTCCTTGCTCGACGTTGGCGATCTTTGGGCTAGAAACCTCTCCTTGGAGCTCAAGGATGATGGAGGATGCCTAGGGGGACGGAGAACCGACGGAAGGGGCGAAAACGGCGGACTGGATAGCAGAAAATGCGGGATCCCGACCAAAATCGCGAGCAGGACAATTTATATGCGCTGGAATAAACAGTGCGCACGGTCATTGGCGCACGACCAATGGTCGTGCGCGCTGGAGTTCTGTGATCGCGCGCCTACCTGGGTTGAGCCTGCAAAGTAAGAAATTTATAAAATACCTTGTTCGCACGACCAGTGGCGCACGACCGGTGGTCGTGCGGACTATCGTAGGTGGTCGTGCGCACTGGTCGAAACAGAACTCATGAAATTGATGTTAAGTGCGCACGAACAGTGGCACACGACTGGTGGTCGTGCGCACTATCGTAGGTGGTCGTGCGCACTGGTCGAAACAGAACTCATGAAATTGATGTTAAGTGCGCTCGAACAGTGGCGCACGACTGGTGGTCGTGCGCACTATCGTAGGTGGTCGTGCGCACTGTCCGAGACAAAACTCAGAAAAAAGGGTTAAGTGCACACGATCAGCCGCGCACGACCAGTGGTCATGCGCTATACAACAAGTGATCGTGCGCAGTGTTCCTGTACAGAATTTTACCAGGAACACCTGCGTGACTCCTGTTTCTACAGAAATGCTAATCAGGCCACTGAAAGTGGCACTCAACAAAATGATAAGGCTATCAAAAGGGAATAAGCATAAAACACACCAAATTAGGCCAAGAAGTGCACCTAGCATAGAAAGACAAATATGAGCTGAAACAGGGCTAAAGTGCAGTGAAACGACTAGAAAACCGGCCTAGATGAGTCCAAATATGTGTATATGATCAGGACTCATCAAGCAGCGCGCTCAAGGCCTACATAGTTCGTTTCCGTTTGCCTACTCTTCCATCCGCCCTTGCGACGCAGCGCGCTCAAGGCCTGCCTAGTCTCCATCCCGCCAAGCGAAGCACTGCATAGCGGCACTGCATAGGAGTAGTTATAATATTTTATCTTATTATTCGCAAACCAAACCAACCATCCATTGTAACCCCGACCAAGGACTTCGATCTGAAGTCCTTCCTCGAAACCTAACTCCACCTCACTGTGTTCCTTGAGAGACCGACACTCGGGGATCTTCCCCATTATTATTACTTGCGCGACCGGTGCACTTGCCGAAATATCACATCAGGGGGTGAATAAGGGTTTTATGGAATTTAAATCTTATTTAAATTTATGAGAGTTTGCGACCGAAGTTTCAGAATATTTTATAAGAAAATATATTTAAATATCTCAGATAAGATTTTATTGACGATTCCTTTTTAAAGAAGAGAAACAAAACTTTTTGTTAACTGTTGCTAACGCCTGGCGTTAAGGGTTAACGCTGGGCGTTAGCTCTCCAGGAAATTTTCCTTAGCACAAAAAGATTGCCACAGTGATTTTACTTATGAAATCTTAAATGAAATATAATTCCAAAAAATTAGAGATAATGAAAACGAATATTGTATTACAAGGATAATTACACAAAAGTTTGTATTAATGCTTCGATGAAAATATAATTTAACACATTCTTGAAGAGGAAATAAAATCAATTGAATAGAACATTAAAAGTCATGATTTTATTTAATAATAAATTGATTACACCAATATTTGATTTCAATAATGGTAGAAATCAAAGCAAGAATAGTAAAAACACTTTTTTGTTGATTCTCTGGTCCTTCTCCCAAGGACCGATTGGCTATAGCCTATCTTACCCCAGATAAGGCCTCTAGCCACCCCTAGATCTCACCTCGACCTAGTCACCACGCACAAGGCGGTGAATTACCCCCTAAGCCGCACAAGGACTAAGTCGCCAACAACCGCGGCGAATTTACCCACGGAATCCTTCCCGGAATCCGGCGTTCTCCCCAAATGATTTCTCCACACCAATTACAAAAAGGAATAAAATAAAAGATTACAAGATAAAGTAAGAAAAACTCCCCAAGAAATTTTGAAGGTGAAGACGAAGGCGATGTAGACGTTGGGGGTTCTTGAAGCGTTCGTCCTTCGTATAGAATATGCATTATAGACATTCTCCTTCAAAATCTTCTTTAGATATTCATGTTAGCCCAAGGGAGATCTCTTAATTGTTGTAGACGAGCCTCTCTCAAAAGAATTAGAATTCTAGAATCATCAAAAAATAGAATGAGAGGGGCTGCTCTTTTAATAGGCACGGGAGCTAACGCGTGTCGTTAAGAGTTAATGCCAACGTTAGTGATCGTGTATGGAAACCACTGACATCATGTAATCGTCGAGATATTGGCAGTTTGGGGACTTAACACGGGCGTTAAGAGTCAACACTGGCGTTGTCTCTTGGTACTCAATGGTACTTCTTCTCGACACCATTCCCTTCTCGACGACATCCCTTATCGTTGATAAGTTAACGCAGGGCATTAACTTTAACGCGGTGCGTTAGCTCTCTTTCCAGAGAATCATCTCCATTCAGTATACTACTTATAGAGATGTGTAGCTATAGTTCCTATATAACCTACACACTATAAACACACAAAATACAAGATCAAATACAACACAATATTTGTTATTCTCAAACCAAGAGATGCGGAACATAGACTCCAACATAACACACTGTTAGAAAGGTGTAGAGGGAAAGTGGACTCCCCATAGACACACTGTCTTGGGGAACCACTATAGATACCTGTGTGTTTTCTGTGTTGTGCTTTTGTTTTTAAATTATATCTAACAATTGCTAGCTTTAACAAAGGAAAATTAATGAGACCTAATCACCACCCTCTAGGTGAATTAGACTACTACCCAATAATTTATCAAGGATGGCCATGTTCGTCGGCTTCCTTTGCTTCTTTCTAGAAAAGAAGATCACCTCCAATATTTCATTCTTCAGGAGAATCTTCTCCTTCATGGCAACCGGCGAGGGAGTCATCTTCTTATGTAGCCATATCTTCTCACTGCTCAGCATAACGAACAAGAACCATCGCTGGGGCGAGTAGATAGTCGTAGTCAGCGGTGACTTCATGGACATTCCTCGCCGATCTCAACAGCCACCTAAAACCTCCTTCATCACTCCCTTCTTGGAGGGACCTAGGGAGAAGCTCTTCAGTGCCTTCCGAGGTCGGCGGTTTGATGTTGTCTTCTGGCGATAATGGGTGAACGAGCTAGAATGGGTCTTCCTGGGTGAAGGCACTTTGCTGAGTGAGTATTCTCTATACTAGCACTTGAGGGCACTCTTCTTAGTTGGCGACTAACCATCATCTTCTTGCTTCTGCAGCTACTCACATTTTACCGCACGAGCCTCTCCCCATGGAGAGAGAGGAAGCTCATGCTAAGGAGGGAGCTGGGATCCTGCCGCGCAATGATGATGGGATACCATCATCAACTATCGACTTGTCGTAGATTCTTGAGGACGCGGTGGATGCCGGTGAGAAGGCGGGCTCCTCGCGGAAGAGGAAGGACAAGGGGAAGACCAAGGTCGAGGAGACTACGAGGAAGGAAAAGGAGATTGCGAGCAAAAATCTCGGCGGGAAGGCAGATCCCGTGGAGGATGGCGATCCTAACTATCACCCCAAGTTTGGTGAGGGCATGTGTGGCGAGGATGCCTATGATTGCCTGTTGGTGACCTGGGTGAAGCGCACGCACCAGGTGACTTTGAGCACCAATATTCCATCTTGGTTGTAGGATTGGGAGGATAGAGGTGAGCCGTTCAAAGTTATGTTAACCCTCTAGGGTCACGCCAATGTCGATTTGCTTCAGAAGGTCTCAACCGAGTATCTGACCCACCAGACCTTGCGCTCTCTCTTGCGGTCAGCGGAGCTCAGTTATCAGACTGCGAGGAGTCTTCTCGCCTATGAGGTGTAGGTCAAGCTGCTGAGCCAGACTGTCCTCACTCTCGGGCCCAAAGATGCTAAGTGCAAGGCTTTTGAGGTACTCACACCCTGATTGATATACATCCTCCTTGATGTTACTCTCTACTTATCGACCATCATGCTAAAGTTTTATCTGTCATGCTCGCAGGATGCTGAGGTAGAGACTGCGAAGAAGATGTCATAGCTCTAGAAGTAGCTGGAGGTCACCTGAGAAGTCCTGGAGGCTGCTCAAGTGAAGATCGCCGAGCTGGAAACTCTCCCCATCAAGCAACAACCTTCAGTGGCGGGTCCTTCCTAGGTGGGGAAGCAGACCAAGATCCATGGCAACGAGATGTTGAGTAATCACCGTGGTATCGCGCGATCAATCGAGAATGTCATCCTGAGTCAGTTGAGAGCCGATGGCTACTTTGTTCCTAAAGAGATAATCCTGACAGTGATGGATATCATCCCATCCCTGCTTTTCGAGGAGTCGACTTGTCCTACTCATGCTCCCGCTCCTCGGTCAAGGAATGACGAGGACGAGGACTTCGAGGATGAAGAGGATGAGGAGGAAGATGGAGACGAAGAGGAGATCGTCAATGTCAATGATGAAGATGAAGATGCTGACAATGGTGAAGATCTCGTAGAGGATGAAGGAGGCGATGATGACGCCTAGTCTGCAGGGCCCCCTTTTTGATCGCCCTGTCGGACTTGTAAAGATTTTGTTGATGTAATACTCGCGCATATATATGAAAGAAAGATACTATTTGTACTTCTGCTTTTCTCATACCCGCATGCTTTGTGGAATTCGATAGGCTCTTAGGCTCAAATGCATTGAGTGCTCGCTATGCTCATAGGCTCGAAGTGAGTTTGAGTGGTCACCGCTATGACAAGTGCGACTTTGAAAGATACTTGCTATGATCGCCAAGCTTACAATACTCGCCTAGATATACTCGCACCTGTATGCTTGCATTGCAGAAACTCGTCTTCTTCAAAGATTGATGAAGCTTGGACCTTGGGGGGTCCCGTAGGACGCACACTCTTGATGCTTCTACTCCATTTGGTGAGAAGTTTTTTAGAGATCATAATCATAACAATAATAATCAAGGCAAGTAGGGAATGACAGTCGGGGTCCCAAGTGGACACACAATCCCGAGGCCTCCATCCTACTTTGGCTCTAGATGCTGACGAGTATAGAATGACAATCGGGGAGGTCCATGGGGACACACCATCCCGAGGCCTCCATCCTACTTGGATGTTTGATGCTTAGAAGATAGACGAGTAGGTAATGATAGTCGGGGAGGTCCAAGGGGACACACCATCCCAAGGCCTCCATCTTACTGTGTTGCTAGATGATGAGAAAATTGACGAGTAGGGAATGACAGTCGGGGAAGTCCAAGGGGACACACCATCCCAAGGACTCCATCCTACTTGGATGCTGGGTGATGATGAGTAGGGAGTGACTATCGGGGAGGTCCAAGGGGACACACCATCCTAAGGCCTCCATCCTACCGTGATGCTAGATGTTGAGAAGATTGATGAGTAGGGAATGACAGTTAGGGAGGTCCAAGGGGACACACCATCTCGAGGCCTCAATCCTACTTGGATGCTGGATGCTGACGAGTAGGGAATGATAGTTAGGGATGTCAAAGGGGACACACCATCCCGAGGCCTCCATCCTACTTTAAATCTGGATGCTGATGAGTAGGGAATGACAGTCGGGGAGGTCCAAGGGGACACACCATCCTGAGGCCTCCATCCTACTGTGTTGCTGAATACTGAGAAGATCTTCCTCCAGCTACTCAATAATCAGAGGGGGTTAACCGCACCAACTTAATGATTGGATGAAATGATAGTAAGGCAAGGCTCTTCCATGAGCTTGCTATTTGAGGTTAAACGACTCCTTTACGCAAGGGTCCATCAGTCAGTTAAACCGATCATCTCTTCGTCGAGTTGGGAGGTCGGCATCCAGACTTTTCCCTGATAATCTTTCCAGTCAGATGAGAAATGTGATGGGGGGGGGGGGTGGTCACTCAGCCAACATGCAAGGGGGAGATGATCTCGATCGTCAATGCAGAGACTTGGTCTTAGGAAAACTCGCTAACCTGATGCATTGTCCCATCACCCGTACTGAGTTTTATGAGAGTCAAGTCGGAGGCCCATTTCCTAACCTATCGTGGAGATTAATTTCACCTACTCTTTTTTATTTTTTTGTTAAAAATACTTGCTGGAGGAGAAGAAGGATTCACACCATCTCATGTTTCAGAGGGCGAGGAATTCATTTATACAAAATAAATACATCGAGGAAGGGTATATACATTCCTGTCAGGGGTAGAAACTTTTCAGGTCGTCACCGCTCCAAGTATTCCCAAGCAGCTCCCCTTCGTGATTCTGCAGACGCTATCCTCCAGCTACTAGTGACTCATGGATGATGAAAGGCCCATGCCAATTCGGGTTAAGGTTTCTGGCAATGGCTGCTCTTCCTACCGCGTCTACTTTCTTCAGGATGAGATCGCCTACATGGAACTGCTTGATGAAGACGTGCTTGTCAATGTACTTTGCCATTCGTCTCTTGATCTCTTCCTATCGAGACGAGGCTAGGTCTCGGAGTTCTTCAATGTAGTCGAGAGATAGCCTCTGAGGTTTTTTATTCTCTAGCCACCATTCCTCATCTCCATCTTTTGCCGCAACCACTCTAGGACTCCTGACCTCAAACTCTACTAGAATGAGAGCTTCGGACCCGTGAGATAACTTGAAAGGAGTTTCTCCCGTGGACAAATTAGGAGTGGTCCTCAAAGCCCATAAGGTCGAAGGGAGCTGTTCCGCCCAGTTCCTTTTTAATTTCTCGGCCTTCTTTTTCAGGAGGTTGATGACTAGCTTGTTGGCCGCTTCCACTTGCTCGTTGCTCCGAAGATGGTGCTATGAGGAAAACCAAAGACCGGTTCCTAATGCTTGCAGAAGTCCTCCAGCTCCATGATGGCGAAATGCGGGCCGTTGTCGGTGATGATGGCGAGGGGGATCCCGAACCTGCATATGATTTTGCCCCAAATGAAGTTCTTCACAACTTTAGAGGTGGTCTTGGCCAGAGATTTGTCCTCGATCCATTTGGAGAAGTAGTCGATCATGACGAGAACAAACTTCCTCTGACTGCTGTCTTGGCGAAAAGGGCCTATCAGATCCATTCCCCAGATGGCAAACGGCCACAGGGCCGTGAATGAACAAATCTGCTGGGCTGGATGCAACTAGAGAGGGGCGAATAGCTGGCACTTTTGACACCTCTTCGAGAAAGCTTCGGCATCCTTTCAGATGGTTGGCCAGAAGTAACCCTTTCTTAGGATTCTTTGTTCAAGAGTGCGAGATCCCAAATAGCTCCCGCATTCTCTAGAATGGATCTCCTCCAACACTCGAGGTACTTCTGCTTCTAAGATGCATCTAGCCAGAGGGCCCAAGATGGTTTTGCGATATTCCTTCTAGTTATGCAGTAAGTAGTAAGCTGCCTTATATCTGATCTTCCTTTGATCTTCACCGTCCGCTGGGAGTTGACCGGTAGTTTGGAATGCTACAAATGGATCCGTCCAGGAAGCGCATTGCTTGATCTCCACCATCTTCCCTTCTTCGATGGATGGTCGAAATAGCTCGGTGATTGTTCCCACGGCCCTCGGACCATACTTGGCCAAGCGGTCGGCCGCCAAATTCTCCTATCTTGTTACGTGATCGATGAATAAGGATTGAAAGCCTCTGATTAATCTTTTAACTTTGATCAAGTATTTCTGCAGGATTACATCGCGCACTTCTAACTCTCCTTTGATCTGCGAAGCGAGCACCATTGAATATGTGAAAGCTTGGATGTCCTGAATTCCCAATTCCTTGGCAAGACGCAAGCCTACCACTATGGACTCATACTCTGCTTGATTGTTCGTGACGGGGAAGAAGATCTAGACTACTTGCTAGATCCTAGTTTCCCGTGGGCTGACAAGCACGATGCCTACTACAAAAGAGCTTTTCCCGAAGCTCTGTCCATAAACATTTTGCAGGAAACCATACTCGAGGGGCCCTCACTTTTTTCTGCCACCCTCGAGAGGTCAGCTAGAAAGTCTGCCACTGCCTGCGCTTTTATCGCCACCCAGGGCGAGAACGAAATGTCAAACTCACTGAGTTTTACCGACCATTTTGCTAGCCTTTCCGAATGCTCCACTCCTTCCAGGATACTTCTGAGGGGATGATCGGTCACGAATCAGATGGAGTTGGCTTGACAATAAGGCCGGAGCTTCCGTGCCGACACCACCATGGCGAAAGCTAGCTTCTCGATGATGAGATACAACATCTCTACCTTCTTTAGCACCTGAGTTACATTGTAGATGGGTAGCTACTTTTTCCCTTCCTTTTTGACAAGCACAGAACTTACCGCCTCTGCCCCTACTCCCAAGTAGAGGAGTAGGTATTTGCCTTCCCTCGGGCCTTGGAGGAGAGGTGTATGGTTTAGTGTTAGATTTGGGTTGATCTATAATACACATAGAGAGGGGTGATTAGGTGTTTTCAAGGTTAATTGCTACTTTAAAATTCTATCTATCACAGTACAAAAGCAACACAAAAACACACAAGATTCATAGTGGTTCCCTGCAAGACAATATGTCTAGAGGTAGTCCACTGTCCCTCCCACATATCTAGCAATGATCTAGACTAGGCAACTTTTCCAATTTCTCAGATCTCTTCTCAATAAGCAGATCTTATAACTCAGGCTCACAAAGAACCCTACCAAACTCAGACTTTACATGTCTTACAAAATCTCAGATCTTCACTAAGATCATACCAAACCCAGGCTCATAAAGAACCCTACAGAACTCAGGCTCACACAGAAACTTACCAACTCAGATCTGTTACAAGATCCTATAAGCTCAGGCTCACAAAGAACCCTATAGAATAGTACATAGAAAATTGCTGTTGTAGAAGAGAAGGCTTTAAGGTGAAAGCTTTGAATAGAAGACTTTTTCTTCTTCTTGCAGATGTAAGCCCAGGGATCTTGTGAATCACTGAACCTTTCTATTGAATCTTCTTCTTAGATGATAGATGCACTTCTTGTACAGGAAGAAGATTCTTTCTTGTCTTCTCCGCAAAGTGATGAAGATTTTCTGCTTGAGCTCTTTTTTTTTTCTTTTCCTTTTTTTTTGATCAGAATCAGTGTATGTGTAAGAGAGAGAGAGAGAGAGAGAGAGAGAGAGAGAGAGAGAGAGAGAGAGAGAGAGAGAGAGAGAGAGAGAGTCAATCCTCTCTGAAATTGACAATTCCTTTCTTTTATATTCTTCTATAACTTTTCATAAAAGCCCCTACTGAATTCTTCCATAATTAATTTGCCTGATAGGGAATTGACAGAATAAATTATCATAAATGCCTTGCCATTATTGGAACTTGCAGAATATGGAAGTGAATAATATTCTTCATTAAAGCTGTGTAATGGTTATATTCTGTGGAGAATATATCATTTAATATTCCTTGATTAGTGCACATGATAGGCGGCGTGCACATTTCCTATATATCAACTTCCGAGAAAAATGGCTCATTAATTGCAGTTCAACATCCGTCAAGATGATAAATTTCCTTCAAGCCGATATTGTCTTGATCGTGTAGATGATATGTAATCTATACGATGAAATTGTCGATATACATCTTTCTTCAAAACTCTACTTGATATCTCAACGATACTGCTTCTTCTAGATGATATCATCGAGATGTTTGCTTATATGCGATATGTCTTCAATCTTCAAGACGATATGTCTTCAATCTTCAAGACGATATGTCTTCTTCAAGACGATATCGTCGACATACATCTTTCTTCAAGACTTCACTTGATATCTCAACGATATTGCTTCTTCTAAATGATATCATCGAGATATTCCATTTTATATGACTTTGACTTATTCTTCAGATTGATAATCCTTCTTCAAGACGATATCCTCTTGATCTTCAAGATGATATAAAGTCTTCAAGTAAATGTTGTCTACATGATTCTTTCTTCAGGACTTAATGAGTTATCTTGATGATAGGTCTTCAACCTTCAAGACTATACATCTTCTTCAAGACGATATCGTCGAGACATTTGAACTTAGCTTTATCAACGATAAGCTTTCTTCATGATGATATAGTCGAGACTGTCTTGACGATATGATTCCTTTCTCAATGATTTTTCTGCTGAGTCTTGAGACGATATTTTACTTAGTGAATTTTCATTACTTTTATAGTCTTGATACTAGTGATGTAGCATTGATGCATTTCAATGATATGTATATCATCTCAACGTTATGTCCAGTCCTTTTTGATGATTTTGGACTTTGAGAATTACTGGACATATAATTTATCCTATGCAATCATGAATAAAGTATGAAATCAAATGCATAGTGCATTTATCATTGATTTGAGCACTTCTTCAAATCAGGAACATTGCTGGGCACTGTTCCCAACAGTTATCTACTGCTTCAGCTTTTCGAAGGCATTTTCGCACTCTTCGGTCCATTCAAATTGTTTGTTGTTTTAGAGTGTTTTGAAGAATGTAAAGCACTTCTCTCCCGCCATTGACAGGAAGTGGCTAAGCCGGCCATCCTTCCAGTTAACCTCTAAACTTCCCGGATGCTCTTCGGCGATGTCATTTCGACGATAGCTTTTACCTTGTCATGGGTGGGCTCTACTCCTTCCGGGGTAAGGATGTCACAACCCGCAATTTCTCTGAATTTAGGAATATCAAAGGAAGAAAAAATACACATCATGATGCCACGTCATGCAGGAGTCAACTGCAGACGCTTAGGTTACTTATTTAAATCAAACATGATTACATGATAATTCGTCATTTGAAATCATTTATTAGGGTTTGGAGTAAGAACTGTGTCTCTCAGTTCGTGGATCAACTAGTCCACAGAAGAAATATATATATGAACATTGCAGCGGAAAAATAATTAGTTGAGTTCAATTAAGGTCCTATATGCATGTGATGTCTGAACATAAAGATAATGATATGTATATATCTAGATTTAGATTGGGTATGAAAATACTTGCGCGTGACTTAAATATAAGGATTTAGCCTATAAAAGATGCAATGAGAATGAAGAAAGATCATTTTTATAACTATTATGCACCTAGGCATAAATCATTTCCAGAGAGCAAGATACACGTATTCGAGAAGTAGTAGCAACAACTAGCAAGTAAGCTATAATGTAACCAAAGAAGCGCAATGGGTGTCAACAACCTGACACCAACCCATTGGCTTCAAACTAGTATGTCTGAACACAAGAATAAAACTAGCTATCACTACCTCGCAACAGCGGGGTAAGACGGCAGCCACGACTCCCAAGGTCTTCAAACTACACCTCTAACTACTACAGCTCAGAACCTGAGGCATTCAAATAAAACAAAGAACGCCTCAGCAAGGAAAGCACAAGTGGCAGGAGAATATCAAAGTTCTACTAAACAAGGAAAAATAAAAAGGCATAAGGGGTACCAACCCAAGCCAAACTTACATAAAAAGAAGCTCCAAAGCATAGGGCTAAACACCGCAGCTAGTGCACCGACGCCCTTTTAGAGATATAAGTAAAGTTCATTTAACTTGAAAATTTTATTTAAGAGACTGATCAGCTCAAATTAAGCGGGGGAGGTCCTTTATCCTCTGCCACCCAAAGCCAAAGAACGGGTGGGGGTTTCTCTATCCCTAACCACCCAAACACGGCCCTCGGGACTACTGGCCAAGCTTGCGGTTCACCTCTAAAATGGCCACCATGCAAGTCTACAACAAATCCCCACTGCCCCTTAAACATGGCCCACCGTGCAAAGCTAAAGGCAATGGTTCATGTTAATTAATTTCTTTAATTTGGCACGGGACGAAGCCCGAGAAAACAATCACCAGGATACCCTAAGGATAGGGTCACAAATGAAGTAAACACCTGAGATTTAGCCCGAGGGACAAAACCAGAATGAGACCAAAGGATAAGGTTACAATGAGAAAACACCTCTCAAACTGATCATAAGGTTAACCCAGAAATATGCGTAGCCGCAGCGGGTACAAGAGTTTAGGAAGGAAGTAATCATGATCAAGGCCACAAAATAGAAGTTGATAACTTCCCTGTACACTTTTGAAGATTCAAGTTCCAAGAGAGAGAAGAGATCTGAGACATAGCTCAAAGACTTAGGAATCGACAGGCATTTCTCGAGAAGGAGAAGACATTTCTCGAGGAATGAAAGGTATTTCTCGAGAAACAGAGGGAAGTTCTCGAGAAAATGGGAAGGATGACTTCAGGGATTTCTCGAGAAGCAAAGGAACATTTCTGCAGGGATTTCTCGAGAGAACATGAAACGGGTCTGGGTACTTCTCGAGAAACAGGAGCCATTTCTCGAGAAAACAGAGAGAAAATTCTTGAGAAGGAGAAGAATTTCTCGAGAGATCAAGGTATTTCTCGAGAAATCGGGGAAGACAGTTTTCGAGGTTGTAGGAGGCATTTCTCGAGAAATAAATGGCATTTCTCGAGAAATCAAGGGCATTTCTCGAAAAATCAAGGGCATTTCTCGAGAAATCAAGGGCATTTCCCGAGAAATCAAGGTATTCTTCAGGAAAACAGGGAGAAGGTCTGGGCAGCATACATATTTTCCTTGGGGAAATTCTAGACATTTTAGGGTGAGATCAAGGAGATACAAAAGTTAAATTAACCAAGAAATACCCCAAGGTCAAGAGTTAAAAGCAATGCGATAAGAACTCAAGCAAGAAGACGACACTTCAACAACAAAAGAGAAAGAGAAATTGCCACTTGCCTTAAACCTTGAAAGCTCAAAGTTCTCCGCTCCAAAAGCTATGGATCGGCCAAGAACTCACTCAAGCACAACAACCTGATACTTTTCGGGCCAAAAAGAGGAGTTAGGTCACAACCTTGACTCCAAAAATCCCAAGAAACAGGAGGCTCTTACCACTAGAACGAAGATCTCGCCGAGAGCTTTCCGATTCTACTCTCCGTTTGCGATTCCGTCCACTACAACTCCCGAATCGCCGGCCAGAAGAATATCTCGACACGCCACTCTCGCTATCGCACGAGGACTGGTCAGCTTGAGGGAGAAGAAGAGGAATAAGGTTTCTCCTAAATTTTAGGTATTTATATAAAACCCTAAGTTCTTGATTAATTAATAAGTAATTCACCCCTTCTATTTAAACTTCGAGGGCGACCAAAACACCTCAGATTTTCATGAAAATCGCACCTAAACTGAAAATCGGCGCTACGAATCTAACGGCGGAGTCAGAATTCCATTCCGACGAGCCAAACTCGAGATTAGAATTCCCGAAGCTGAAATCTCAATAATTACTCTAAATAACCCAGAGTTTTCCCATGAACTCGAAATGTCGCGGAATCTAGCACGCGCGACCTAAATTAAATACATTAACTAAGTTAAGGCCCAAAACTAAACTCGAAGGGTTGACGTAATGCCCTTACGCTAAAATTATGTCACAACGGCCCTCAATTAATTAACGAAAAACCAGGGGCGTTACAGCCACTCCCCCTAAAAGGGAGTTTCATCCCGAAACTTGAAATCCAACGATCACGAAAGATACAGAAAAACCAAAGATTACTAGAGGGAAGATTTACCCGAAATAAAGGAGAAGAGGCTTGGATGAGTCTTTCTCATGGCAGACTCAAGCTCCCAAGTTGCGCTCTCGACGCCCTGATTTCTCTAAAGAACTTTAACCATCGGGATCGTCTTCTTCCGCAACACCCGCTCCTGAGTCTCCAAAATTCGGATAGGCTCTTCAATATAGGAAAGATTGGGCTGCAATTGCGGCACCAAATCGAGAATAAGCCGGTCACTACGCAAACACTTCCTCAACTGGCTCACGTGAAACACATCATGAACATCAGGGAAAGAAGCAGGCAAGTCTAGTCTATAAGTTGCAGCTCCGATGCGCTCCACAACCTGGAACGGTCCCACGTACAGGGGGTCCAACTTATGGTTCCTTCCAAATCTCTTAACGCCCGACATCGGAGAAACTTTCAAGAACACCATGTCCCCCACAGCGAATTCCAGGTCCACCCTTCTCCGATTTGCATACTTCTCAGACCTCTTCTGGGCAATACGAAGCTTCTCGCGGATATGAGTCACGACAACATTCATTTCTTCCAAAGCCTCTGGGCCTAACAATGGACTCTCACCAACCTCGGCCCAAAACAAGGGAGTCTGGCAATGCCTCCCATACAGAAAATCAAAGGGGGCCATTTGCAAGCTTTCCCGATAACTGTTATTGTAGGCAAATTCCATCAACCCAAGACGCTTATCCCAAGCTCCTCCATGATCCAAAATATAGCACCTGATCATATCTTCCAAAAGTTGATTCACTCTCTCCGTCTGACCATTGGTCTGAGGGTGGTAAGTGGTAGAGTATCTAAGGTCAGTACCCAAAGCTCCCTGCAAACTCCTCCAGAAGCGAGACATATATCTGGAATCCCGATCTGACACACTGCTCACGGGCACACCATACAATCTGATGACTTCATTCAAATAAAGTTATGCTATTTTCTCCATAGAGTAGCCGATCTTAAAAGGCACAAAGTGAGTACACTTTGTCAATCTGACAACTATGACCCATACTGAATCGTGTCCTCCGGGGGATCTCGGTAAAATAGTAATGAAGTCCATTGAAATACTCTCCCACTTCCCGCTTGGAATATCCAAAGGGTTCAGTTTACCTCCAGGCCTCTTATGATCTGCCTTAATGCGCTGGAAAGTAAAACATCCAGAAACATATCTGGCTATATCATTCTTCATACCTGACCACCAAACGATCTGCTTCAGGTCTTTGTACATTTTCGTGGAACCAGGATGATAGGAAACACTTGAGTCATGCGCTTTACTACAGATCTTTGCCCGAATATCTTCCAACGCAGGAATACAATACCTACCTCGGTACTTCAAGGTATCACTATTATGGATTGAAAAGTCTAACAGTTCCCCTTTCTCAGTCCTACTCCTAAGATACTGCAAGTCAAGATCTTCCTTCTGACGCAGTCTTGTAAGGGTAATCCAAGAAGGCTCTCCAGCTTCTAAACTCGAAGGCGCGACACTACTACCGACTGAGATATCCATCAGCATAAACTCCTCTACTAAGGACTGCACAGAGAGATTAAAGATATGCGCGGTCTTTCTACTCAGGGAATCGGCCACCACAATTGCCTTACCCGGATGATACAGGATATCAACGTCATAATCCGCAACATACTCCAACCACCTGCGCTGGCGCAAATTCTAAGTCATGCGTGAAAATCTTGCATGACACTCCATATAACAGATGTCTCCAGAGATTTAGGGCATAAATTACTGCAGCAAATTCTAAGTCATGCGTAGGGTAATTCTTTTCATGAACTTTCAGTTGTCTAGACCCATTGACAATCACCTTTCCTTCTTGCATCAAAACACCCCCTAGTCCAATATGAGATGCGTCCACATAAACAGTATACTCTACTCCTTCGATCGGTAAGGCCAATAAAGGAGCACTGCATAAATGCCTCATTAATTCTCGAAAGGCTTCTTCGCACTTATCGCTCCAAATAAAAGCGGTATTCTTCTGGGTAATCTTAGTTAAAGGTGCCGACAGTACCGAGAATCCTTGAACAAATCTACTGTAGTACCCTGCCAACCCTAAGATACTCCTTATCTCCTTAGGCGTTGAAGGCGTCTTCCAATCTAACACAGCAGAAATCTTAGCTGGGTCTATAGTAATTCCGTCCTTGTTCACTACATGACCCAAAAAGGACACCTGAGGATGCCATTACTTGCACTTACTCAGCTTCACATACAACTTGTTCTCTCTAAGAGTAGACAATACTAAGCGCAAATGCGCAGCATGCTCCTCAGCACTTCTGGAATATACCAACACATCATCGATGACTACCACTACAAAATGAACCAGAAAATCTCTGAACACTCGGTTCATCAAGTCCATAAACGCAGAGGGTGCATTCGTCAAACCAAAAGACATAACTAGAAACTCAAAATGACCATAACGGCAACGAAAGGATGTTCGAGGGAAGTCCAACACACGGACCCTCAACTGATGGTCACCTGATCGAAGATCAATCTTTGAAAATACTGAACTACCATGTAACTGATCAAACAGATCATCGATTCGCGGCAACGGATATCTATTCTTGATGGTTACCTTATTCAACTCCCTATAGTCTATGCACAATCTCATAGAACCATCTTTCTTTTTCACAAACAACACTAGAGCACCCCAGGGCGAAGAAATTGGTCTAATGAATCCATATTGCAACAACTCTTCTAACTGAGTTCGCAACTCTTCTAGCTCACGCGGGGCCATACGGTATGATGTCTTAGCGATAGGACGAGTACTAGGCTCAAGATCAATAACGAACTCCACATATCTATCAGGCGGAAGACCATGAAGACTGACAGGGAAGACATCAGGAAACTCTCGAACCACCGGAACACCCTCGATACATGGCGAGCCACTAACAGTTTCTAACACAGAAACAAGGTAAGCCAAGCAACCTGAATTTAACAGTTTTCGAACACATACCGCAGAAATTATCGGGAACTCTGGCGTGGAGATCCAAAAATGCTCATGGGATGACCGTTGTCCATCACAAAGTCCAGATGCTTTTCCTTGCATCGGATGACAACATCATAACTGGACAAGCAGTCTACACCCAATATCACGTCAAAGTCTTCTAGGTCCAGCACCTTGAGATCAGCAAATGCCAAGAAATCTCTTAAGAGGATGGGGCATCTCCGGATGCGCTGGTTGGAGGATACCAAAACACCGGAAGGAAACTTAATGAGGAACGAATCGTTACCTAGCTCAGGGGTCAAACGGTGATGCTCGACGAAAGTCCTTGACACGAACGAATGGGTAGCACCAGAATCGAATAGAACACACACCCAACGACTCTTTACCTTAAATCTCCCTATAAATACGAAAAAAGAAACTAGTCTAACGCAACGAAACTAAACCGAAACTTAACAGCTAGATTGAAGTCTAACCTGAGATCACTTGGGTCGAGGACTGCGCTTGCTCCTGGGTTATCACGTTCAGCTTTCCTCTCCCTTTGTCTTGATGCTGCAGCGGCGGCAAGGCTCGAAGTGGAACTGGCTGCAACGGGGGTTGCACTCGCGGGCTTTGGAACTTCATGTGCCCTTTCTGTCCACACTGGAAGTAGACTTTTTCCTTGGTCCAACACTGGGCCTCACATGCCCCTTCTGCTTGCACAACGGGCAGAGCACCTCTCCCTTCGGAGCACCCTGAATTGCCAGCACTCGCTGCTCCTTTTGAACTCCTTTCCTCTTGAAACACTTTTCAAACTGTTGGCAAGAGCGGCCACAGAAACTGCAGACCTCACCACCTCCTTTCTTTAAGACTGAGCCAGGTGCACCAGAATTCCCTTCTTCTTCGGCCTTTCTCTTTCCCTTCTTCATTATTGATCCTCGATTCTTGGCATTATCAATTGCCTCAACCTTCAGCGTTGCCTTTACTACCTCGGCGTACTTCTCCGACCTGTACGCGCTGGCCAGCTGCTAGATGTCGCTGTGGAGACCACCCAATAATCTCTTCACCCTACCTTCTTCTGAGGCTACCAAGGATGGGGCAAACCTACTCAGCTTGCAGAACTCAATTTCGTACTCACTTACTGAGAGCTGCCTCTGCTTCAGATGTAGAAAGTCATTCATTAACCGGTCCCGTTCTACTTACGGCAGGAACTTCCTTATCAGCATCCCTTTGAAGGTTTCCCACGTACATCCTCCAGTAATGTCTTCCTTCTCTCTCAACCACCAGCTCTTTGCGAGGCCCTTTGGCTGGTACGCGGCAATCATCACAGTTTGGTCCGCGGCGATCCCTGAATACGAGAAAATCTCCTCCATGGTAAGCCAATCATCCAAGGCCACGAAGTCCGCTCGTCCGTCATGCGATGGAGGTCACAACCTCTGAAAGTGTGAAATGAAGTTCATTTTCGGCGGTATCGCTACTGGGGTTACCAGGGGAGTAAGAGGGGTAGGTAAGGTCTGCTTTACTATGGGGGCCTGCATCGCGGATTATTTCCTTGCACTGACAGACAACAACGCCTCAACTTGCGACTGCATCGCAACCATTTGCCTCGTCAGAGCCTCATTGCTCTGGCACAGACTCTCGATCAAAGCTTCACTCTGAGCTCCGTATGTCTCACCCTCCGACTGAGGAGTCGATCTAGTCGCGACTCGCTTATGCACCATTTCTGCTAAAATGCATAAACCTCTAATCAAAACTTAACCTTACACTAGAACTACTCTGCTTGGTTCAGAACATACATGTACAGATACTGGCTATTGTTACCACCTTGCTCTGGGATTTTCATGATGCTATGCTAAATTTGGGGATGATACTACATCATCCCTCTTGACTCATGTGCAACGGTCATGAATGAATGAATTTTCTTGTGTTCATTTTGAAATCATGGGTGTACGTGTGTCATCATATAAGTCTTTAGCTTCGCACGTGTGCTTATGCAATGCTATGTAATGTATGTTGTGCTATGCATTCAAATAAAGGCCTTAATACATGAAATGAGCGTCGTACACATGAAATATTATGCATCCCATACTACATAATATTGCATGTAACGAAAAGGAAAAATGTGTTAATGGACATCCATGTGATGACGGTTATGCATCCCATACTACATAACTGTCACATGTTGTCACCTATGGTGGATCTATATACAAACACGTATTATGCATCCCATACTACATAATATGCCCCATATACTTCTTATCATGCTATGATTGTAGTGTTCATGCTTCAACTAAGACGTACTGATGACACATCGGTGTGTGTATGCAATGAAACCAAACGACTATACTATATCAGAATTAGTCGCTCGACCAACTTGTCGAACAAACCTGCCTCTGATACCAACTGTCACAACCCGCATTTTCTCCGAATTTAGGAATATCAGAGGTAGAGAAAATACTCGTCATGATGCCATGTCATGCAGGAGACAACTGTAGACGCTCAGGCGGGAACCTATTACTTATTTAAATCAAACATGATTATATGATAATTCTTCATTGAAATCATTTTTAGGGTTTGCAGTAAAAACTGTGTCTCTCAGTTCGTGGATCAACTAGTCCACAGAAGAAATATATATATGAACATTGCAACGAAAAAATAATTAGTTGAGTTCAATTAAGGTCCTATATGCACGTGATGTCTGAACATAAAGATAATGATATGCACATATCTAGATTTAGATTGGGTATGAAGATACCTGTATGTGACTTAAATATAAGGATTTTGCCTATAAAAGATGCAATGAGAATGAAGAAAGATCATTTTTATAACTATAATGCACCTAGGCAAAAATCATTCCCAGAGAGCAAGATGCACGAGTTCGAGAATTATTAGCAATAACTAGCAAGTAAGCTATAATGTAACCAAAGAAGCGCAATGGGCGTCAACAACCTGACACCAACCCATTGGCTTCAAACTAGTATGTCTGAACACAAGAAGAAAACTAGCTATCACAACCTCGCAGTAGCGGGGTAAGACGGCAGCCATGACTCCTAAGGTCTTCGAACTACACCTCTAACTGCTACAGCTCAGTACCTGAGGCATTCAAATAAAACAAAGAACGCCTCAGCAAGGAAAGCACAAGTGGCAGAAGAATATCAAAGTTCTTCTAAACAAGGAAAAATAAAAAGGCATAAGGGGTACCAACCCAAGCCAAACTTACAGAAAAAGAAGCTCCAAAGCATAGGGCTAAACAACGCACCAAGTGCTCCGACGCCCTTTTAGAGATACAAGTAAAGTTCATTTATCTTGAAATTTTTATTTAAGAGACTATCAGCTCAAATTAAGCGGGGGGGGGGGGGGGGGGGGGGGGGGGGGTACTTTATCCTCTGCCACCAAAAGCCAAAGAACGGTGAGGGTTTCTCTATCCCCAACAACCCAAACACCGCCCTCGAGACCACAGGCCAAGCCTGCGGTTCACCTCTAAAATGACCACCGTGCAAGGCTACAACAAATCCCCACTTTCCCCCAAACATGGCACACCGTGCAAGGATAAAGGCAATGGTTCATGTTAATTAATTTCTTTAATTTGGTATGGGACGAAGCCCGAGAAAACAATCTCCAGGATACCCTAAGGATAGGGTCACAAATGAAGTAAACACCCGAGATTTAGCCCGAGGGACAATACCAGAATGAGACCTAAGGATAAGGTTACAAAGAGAAAACACCTCTCAAATTGATCATAAGGGAAACCCAGAAATATGCGTAACCGCAGCGGGTAAAAGAGTTTAGGCAGGAAGTAATCATGATCAAGGGCACAAAACAGACGTTGACAACATCCCTGTACACTTTTGAAGATTCAAGTTCCAAGAGAGAGAATAGAACTGAGACATAGCTCAAAGACTTAGGAATGGACAGGCATTTCTCGAGAAGGAGAAGACATTTCTCGAGGAATGAAAGGTATTTCTCGAGAAATAGGGGGAAGTTCTCGAGAAAATGGGAAGGATGACTTCAGGGATTTCTCGAGAAGCAAAGGAACATTTCTGCAGGGATTTCTCGAGAGAACAAGAAAAGGGTCTGGGCACTTCTCGAGAAACAGGAGCCATTTCTCGAGAAACCAGAGAGAAAATTCTCGAGAAGAAGAAGAATTTCTCGAGAGATCAAGGTATTTCTCGAGAAATCGGGAAGACAGTTCTCGAGGTTGTAGGAGGCATTTCTCGAGAAATAAATGGCATTTCTCGAGAAATCAAGGGCATTTCTCGAGAAATCATGGGCATTTCTCGAAAAATCAAGGGCATTTCTCGAGAAATCAAGGGCATTTCTTGAGAAATCAAGGTATTCTTCAGGAAAATAGGGAGAAGGTCTAGGCAGTATACAGATTTTCCTAGGGGAAATTCTAGACATCTTAGGGTGAGATCAAGGAGATACAAAAGTTAAATTAACCAAGAAACACCCCAAGGTCAAGATTTAAGCAATGCGATAAGAACTCAAGCAAGAATACGACACTTCAACAACAAAAGAGAAAGAGAAATTGCCACTTGCCTTAAACCTTGCAAGCTCGAAGTTCTCCGCTCCAAAATTTATGGATCGGCCAAGAACTCACTCAAGCACAACAACCTGAAACTTTTCTGGCCAAAAAGAGGAGTTAGGTCACAACCTTGACTCCAAAAATCCCAAGAAACAGGAAACTCGTACCACTAGAACGAAGATCTCACCGAGAGCTTTCCGATTCTACTCTCCGTTTGCGATTCCGTCAACTACAGCTCCCGAATCGCCAGCCGGAAGAAGATCTCTACACGACACTCTCGCTATCGCACGAGGACTGGTCAGCTCGAGGGAGAAGAAGAGGAATAAGGTTTCTCCTAAATTTTAGGTATTTATATAAAACCATAACTTCTTGATTAATTAATAAGTAATTCACCCCTTCTACTTAAACTTCGAGGGCGACCAAAACACCTCGGATTTACATGAAAATCGCACCTAAACTGAAAATCGGCTCTACGAATCCAACGACGGAGTCAGAATTCCATTCCGACGAGCCAAACTCGAGATTAGAATTCCCGAAGCTGAAATCTCAATAATTACTCTAAATAACCCAGAGTTTTCCCATGAACTTGAAATGTCGCGGAATCTAGCACGGGCGACCTAAATTAAATACATTAACTAAGTTAAGGCCCAAAAATAGACTCGAAGGGTTGACGTAACACCCTTACGCTAAAATTACGTCACAATGGTCTGCAATTAATTAACGAAAAACCAGGGGCGTTACAGAGGAGATGTCCCAAGAACTTCCCTCTTCCTGCCCCGAACACGTACTTCAAGGTATTGCGCCTCATCTTGAACCTACGGAGTGCTGCGAAGGTCTCCTCCAGATCGGTGACATGATTTTGAGCACTCTTTGTTTTGACCAAGAGGTCGTCCATATACACCTCCAGGTTCCTCCCCTTTGCTCTTTGAAAACTTGATCCATAATTCACTGACATGTAGCCCCCGTGTTCTTCAACTAGAAAGGCATCATCTTGTAGCTATAACATCCATCGCCAGTGATGAAGGAGACTTCACAACAATCAGGAGGATGCATCCGAATCTGGTGATATCCGAATAAGGCATCAAAGAAGGTCATCACAGAATAACCGACAGCTGAATCAACCAGCACCTCAATTCAAGGCAGTGGATAACAATCCTTCAAGCAAGCTTTATTCAAAAGAGAGAAATATACACACATCCTCAAGCTCCCCCAACCTTATTCACCATTACAACATTTGAGACCCAACCTGGATACTGGATCTCAGATACAAAACCTATCTCAAGCAATTTCCTCACTTCCGCTCGAATGGACTCAACTAACGTGATGACACCCGCCCTCTTCTTTTGTCGGATGGGCTTGACCGTGGAGTCTAGATTGAAGTGATGACAGGCAACCTCCACGTTAATTCCTGACAACTCGGTAGCGCTCCAGGCGAAGATGTTGACATTCTCTTGCAAGCATGTTGCCATATTTATCTTCTTGACGGTCTTCCGGGATCCTCCAATTTTCAATAGTCCAGGATCTCTAGATTTGGAGAGTACTTCTATCTCTTCCACTTCTTTGGCTGCTTCCAGCCTTGCCATGTCCTCCAGCACCTTCCCCATCTCCTCAGCATCCTCCATCTAACAGATGGTGCTGACCGCGCTGAGATAACACTAGTGAATAGCTCTCAGGTCTCTCCTAATCCTCACCTAAATGTCCCCATGACAGTAGGTTTAAGCATTGATTGTAGGAGGATGGCATGGCCATGATGAAGTTCGTTGGGAAAAAACCCTTTGATTTAGCTTAACAAATTACCTAAAAGTGATTTTTTCTCTTATGATAAATTACCCATTGTATAGTGAGGGTACTCTGGTCATTAGATGTCTTAGGATGTCACCCTAAACCTAGTGTGTCAAGGCCAGATAAAGAGAAGCATAATTTGGACAAAGTTAACATTTACGTCGAATAGAAATCGACGCAACATCGAGTTAATGTCGACGCTACTCTAACTAGAAGTCCAAGTGGTTCACACTTCTGTCGAAGTAATTCAAGTCGACGTTACATTGAATAGATATCGACGTAGAGGCCATGGACCTGTCGAAGTATCTTGAGAAGTCGATACAACTTCTACTTCAACTCAGAGCAGAAGGAAGTATCTGTCGAAGCCATTTAAAGTCGACGCAACGTCTTCTTCATTTCGAGGCAGATAATGAAGTTCAGAGCCATCTCATCAACTCGACGGTTACGTCAATAAGGTATCGATGCAACGTCGATTAGCAGAGTTCAATCAGAGCAAGGATGAATTCAAAGCTACTCCTACAAGAACTCGAAGGTGCGTCGATAAGAGAGGAAGAGAACTCGACGCTACGTCGAATACAGACTGAAAAGAGAAACCTTTTCAGCTGTCATTTTGGACCATCTCTCATGGACCACCTCACTCAAGACTGTCCTCCAACGACTCATTAATTGCCTCAAATAGAAAGAAGAACTAAAAGAGGACAAAAAGCTCTCTTGGAAACATGCTTAATGTTGGTGAACAGGTGATGACTGCTATTTTAGTAATCATTTTATGCTAATATCTTATTAGATATTTAAATAAATTATCACATTTGTTTGTTATTTTTATAAATTCTCGTAAAAATATTATTTTATGTCCAAATCTTATAGATATTTTTATTTTGTTGGATTACGGCAGGCCGGGGGGGTATTCATGTGCAATGTCCCGCTGTCGCGTCCAAGGTTCATATGCTAGTCAAATTCGTCGACGTGGAGCTCAGCTAGATATTTTCTATATTGCTTTGGCCACCACCATACAACGTCACCACCTTTGCATGCATGGTGTGCTCGGCCACTTCCGCCCCCTCCAAAACCCCAAAAGCGCAACGCCATTGTCGTCACCTTTGAATACAACCACTCTCGTCCAAGTAATTTCATATTGTTGCTGCACCCGTTCGAGCCTCTCACGTGAAATCCATGCAAATCCACCTTCATACAACATCTACGTACTAAAGTTAATAGCTTTGATTTTTTTATATATATGTATGTATATATTTATATATATATATATATATATATATATATATATTTAAAACCAAAGCTCAGCCACCACTGCTGTCAAATCAACTCCCGGCCAGCACCTCCACCTTCCACGTCCTCCTCCAATAACCATGCAGCAGCTCCTCCGGCAACCACCATGCAGCAGCTCCTCCGGCATCCACCCTGCAGCTACCACCAGCCGAGCTCCTCCAAGCAACAAATCCAGCCTGAACTCTTCCACGTCAGCGATCCGCCCAAGCTCCTCCTTGTGAGCCTCCATGTCAGCAATCCATCCGGCCTCCTCCGCGCACAGGAACGCCTCCGGTCCGAGCTCCTCCATTAGTGCCTCCTCCATGTGCGCCTACTCCGCCCAAGCCCCGCCGTTTCACAAAGATGCCGCCTCCATTTATTGCCGCCAAACTACCTCCTCTGCCGCAGCCGTTTCAAGTCCAGATCTGTATAAAATGTTCACCTCGGGAAGGAAAAAGGGGCATTGATGATTCAGACGGTAGAAAGAAAAAAAAGAAAAAGGCTGTTAAGAAAAGAATGTGGTTAGAGATTTTGGATTCGGGAAAAAAAAGAAGAATTTCATTTTCCGCTGAGAGGTGTTAACTTTGTTTTTTCCGGACGCTCTAATTTAGTCGTGTATTTCTCATCTTTCACTTTAGAATTTATGTGTGTAACTCGCACTTTTATTTTGAAACTCTTTTTCTGGTAGTAGTAAAATCTCAATTTTATTTCACTTATAGAACTATTCATATTTTAAATTGTTGTTTTTGTCGCGTTGTTTTGTTTCATTATGTCTCAGTTTTATAATAATAATTTCTTCATCTTCATGAGCGGCTAATTTCTTTGGTGCTCGGTCGCGATGATCCGAGGATGAGACAATATTGTTATAACATATGAAATTGCTTTTTCTAATTGTTGAACGCTTACGATTTACCTTTGATCTAAAAATTTATTATGTGGCTATATCATTAATATATAATCTTCATATTGTTTTCATTCTTTAGTTAGCCGAGAGGCTCGTAAGACGAATTGATCGCTCATTGGTAAAAGGAGTAGAACGCAACCATCGAGAGAGGACGACGTAACTCTTCCGGATTGGAGTAAAATCCAATAGCGAGGTTCACAACCTAAGGCAAGTCTTAGGCGATGCGATTTGAGAATTAAAGTTCGATCGATACACCTAAGCTTAGTTGAACCTAAACCTCGAAAGAGGGGTGTTCATGCTTTGGGAACCTCCACGGTCAAAGCCTCTTCAACAAGAGAATTGCATTCTGCTCTCATTTCAATATTCTCTATCTCCAAGGTGATTCAAAGATCGGGTGCTAGCTTTTAATCATCAAATTAATTTCTTTAGTATTTCTAGTTTTTACTATTCACAACCCAACTCCAAATTTCTATTTGATAAGATAATAACGATTTTTCAAAGTAGAATTACTCGACCTCCCCGAGTCTAATACGACCTTGGTTTTTATAAACCCATACCACTTTCGACACGGTACACTTGCCATTGTCCTTTGCGGATATATAGTTTTGCGCATCAAGTTTTTGGCGCCGTTGCCGAGGAATCTTGGTCGATAATTTGAAAAAGAAATAGTTATTAATTTTATCGCTCTCTTTCTTCTCACCCCCTTTCTTTTAAAATTTTTAAAAAAATCTTAAATGGTGTAATCTAAATTCCTGGAAAGAACGCTTTGGGCTTGAATTCCCATCACAGCCTCTAGTACCTTGCAAACCCTTCACCGGGTAGATCTTGGGAAGTCCAGGACTAATTTTAAATCACTTAATTAAAAAAAATCTAAAAAAAAATATAATAAAATAAAAATAAATATATTTATCTAAAATCTTATTTTCCCTTTTTTCGCTTCTTTTCCTTTTTTCTTTTGGTTTATGACCCGACGAAACTCTTCAAATAATCTTGAAGGCGACGTCTCCGATTTAGTGATCTACCAATAATTCGAGAAGAGTCAATCAGAGAAACTAGCGAAGGTTTAATGGATAACCCCGACCATAATGAGGCCCCGCTACGGACCATGTCCTATTATGCGAGGCCAAATTGGGAGGGAACACAATCTAGTATTATTTGCCCAGCGGTGGCGAATAATAATTTTGAAATTAAAACGAGCATCATTCAAATGGTACAGCAAACCGTCATATTTGATGGCTTACCAGATGAAGATCCTAATTTACATTTACTAAATTTTTTGGAAATTTGCGACACGTTCAAAATAAATGGCGTCACCGATGACGCCATTCGTTTGCGTTTATTTCCTTTCTCTTTGCGGACTAAGGCCAAGCAATGGTTGGGATCTCTTCCTAGAGGTTCCATCACTACATGGGCCGAAATGACGGAGAATTTTTAACTAAATATTTTCCTCTGTCAAAGTCCGCTAAATTACGTACGGACATTCTCTCATTTATGCAAATAGACTCGGAGTCTCTCTACGATACATGGGAGTGCTTCAAGGAACTCTTGCAGAGATGTCCTCATCATGCCCTTCCTGTGTGGAAACAAGTTCAAACATTCTACAATGGTTTGAATCTCCAAACGGGGGGGGGGGGGGGGGGGGGGCGGGACCCTAAACCCCCGAGGCTGCTCAAGAGCTTTTCGAGGAGATGGCCATGAATGCGTATCAGTGGAATGCGCCACGATCGTGCCCTAACAAGCCGACCGGACTCTTTGAAGTCGACGCCACCCCAAATTTAGCGCTTCAAGTAGAAATGCTTACTAAGCAAGTGGCGGAGATGTCTGCTTCCTCCGCCACTAATTGGGCTAATAATAATAATTTTAATAATAATAATTTTATTCAAGATCATGTAGATTATATAGGGAACTCCTATCGTCCTCTTTATAACCTAAATAATAATCTTTCGTTAAATAATAATTATAATCCGGGTTTAAGGAACCATCCGAATTTTTCATGAAGCAACCCCAATAATGCTCAACGACCTCCACAAGTGAATCCTCCTGGATTCGCTCCACCACCACAACACATGCAATCCCTCTTCATTTGAAGAGGTCTTCACTAAATACGTTGCCTCTAATGAGTCCAATATCCGGAACCTTTCCGGATCTATTAAAAGCTTAGAAAATCAGATTGGACAGCTCGCCAAGATGTTCTCCGAACGCCAGCAAGGAGCTCTACCGAGCAATACTGAGCCCAATCCAAGGGAGAGCGCTAATGCAATAACCCTCCACGGCGGAAAGGAGGTAACTTCTACAAATTTGGCTGAACCCGAGGTAAACGTTTCAACTACATCTCCGCAAGTTATTTCTTCACCTACTTTACCTTCTTCTACATTAGCTCCGCGTATTATTAAAAATCCTTCTATTCCTTATCCTTCGAAATTTAAAGATGAGCGCAATGAGGAGCAATATAAAATTTTTTTTGACATTTTAAAACAAATCCAAATAAATGTTCCATTCTGCGAGGCGTTAGCCCAAATGCCCAAGTACGCTAAGTATCTAAAAGATTTACTTTCAAATAAAAAGAAACTTGAAAATTTTTCGCGTATATCTCTAAACGCAGAATGTTCGGCGGTTTTGTAAAATACATTACCACAAAAATTAAACAACCCGGGGCGGTTCTCCATCCCTTGCTTGTTCGGTAATTTATTAATAAAACACGCACTGACAGATTTGGGCGCTAGTATTAATTTGATGCCGTTTTCATTATTTAAAAATCTTGGTTTAGGCAATCTAAGCCCAACAAAAATCAGCATCCAACTTGCAGACCGATCGATAAAATACCCAATTGGGGTTATTGAGGATGTGCTTGTTAAGGTTGACAAATTTACCTTCCCGGTAGACTTTGTCATCCTAGACATTGAGGAAGACGCCGAAGTACCCATTATACTCGGACGTCCTTTCCTCGCCACCTCCCGAGCAATAATTGACGTTAGTAATGGCAAACTTCTCCTACGAGTTGGGGATGAAGAAGTTATTTTTAGTATAAACAACTCTATGAGAAATTCTTTTTCAAATGACGATTCTTGTTAGACTTTAGAAATAAATTTTGATGAAGATTTATCGTCATTTTTTGAATTAATCTTGAAAAATGTTGAAGATTCGGAGTTGGCAAATTTATTTTGTCTAAAAGAAGTAACTCGGTCGTTGCCGTTTGAGCAAATAAATTTAAAAAACTTCAAAATAAAAACTTCTTATGAAGAACCGCCGAACCTAGAGTTAAAACAACTCCCGGATCATTTAAAATATATTTTTTTAGAAAAGAATTCAATATTGCCCTTAATCATTTCTTCTGCGCTTAACGATTCGGAAATTTCCGAATTAATTAAAATTTTAAATAATCACCGCCATGCAATTGCATGGCAACTTTCGGATATCAAGGGTATTAGCCAATCTTTTTGCACGCATAAAATATATTTAGAAAATAATTCTCGCGGCACAATTCAGCCTCAACGACGTCTTAATCCCAATATGAAGGACGTCGTTAAGACTGAAATTATAAAATTATTAGACGCGGGGATTATTTACCCAATTTCTGATAGCACTTGGGTTAGCCCTGTGCAAGTCGTGCCTAAGAAGGCGGGATAACTGTAGTTTCCAATGAAAATAATGAGTTAATCCCAACCCGTACTGTTACGGGTTGGCGGGTATGCATCGATTATAGAAAATTAAATAATGTTACCCGTAAGGATCACATCCCGTTACCCTTCATTGACCAAATCTTAGAACGTTTATCCGGTCACTCACACTATTGTTTTCTTGATGGTCTTTCGGGATACCTTCAATTTCTAATGGCGCCCGAAGACCAAGAGAAAACCACGTTCACTTATCCTTTCGGCACCTTCGCTTATCGGAGGATGCCGTTTGGTCTTTGCAATGCGTCGGCTACATTTCAAAGATGTATGTTGGCAATTTTTAACGAATTAGTAGAGGACGTCATGAAAGTTTTCATGGATGATTTTTCAGTCTTTGGCGATTCTTTTAAAAGTTGTTTAAATAATATTGATCGTGTTCTTCAACGCTGCGAAGACACGAATCTGACACTCAACTGGGAGAAGTGTCACTTTATGGTCCAAGAGGGATTAGTCCTCGGACATAAAGTTTCAAGTAAAGGGATCGAGGTCGACCGGGCCAAGATTGAGGTCGTAGAAAAACTCCCTCCGCCTACTAATATTAAATCTATTAGGAGTTTTCTAGGACATGCGGGTTTCTATAGACGATTTATTAAAGATTTTTCAAAAATTACAAAACCGTTAACACATCTATTAGAAAAAGAAACCGCTTTTATTTTTGATGAGGAATGTTCTAAGGCGTTCAATAAAATTAACAATGAACTTATCAACTCGCCTATTTTAATTGCGCCGGATTGGTCTCTTCCGTTCGAAATCATGTGCGGTGCAAGCGATTTTGTTGTAGGTGCAGTCTTGGGTCAACGGGTGAATAAATATTTTCACCCAATTTATTACGCAAGCAAAACACTTACATCCGCCCAAGCTAATTATACAACAACGGAAAAAGAATTTTTAGCGATTATTTTTGCATTTGATAAATTTTGTTCATATATAATGCTATCAAAGATTCTTGTTTTTACAGACCACTCTGCTCTTCGGTACTTGCTAGATAAAGGGGACGCCAAGCCCCGACTACTGAGATGGATTCTCTTGTTGCAAGAATTCAATTTGGAGATCCGAGATAAGAAAGGAGCGGAGAACTTGGCGGCCGACCACCTCTCGAGAATGGAGAACCCGACGGCAGGAGAACTGGTGGAGGCCGAAATTGATGATAAATTCCCTGAAGAGCCCCTCCTCGCCATTGAAAAGGTAATGACTTCTTCCACCCCTTGGTATGCGGATCTTGCCAATTATTTAGTGGCTCGGGTCCTCCCAAAGAATTTTTCAAGTCAACAAAAGAAGAAATTCTCTTCGGACTTGAAAAATTACTTTTGGGAAGACCCATTTTTATTTCGGATCTGTGCAGACCAAGTGGTAAGAAGGTGTATTTCAGGCGAGGAAGGCGTCCAAATATTACGGCACTGCCACGATGGACCAACCGGTGGTCACTATCAAGCAAACCGGACCGCAAGAAAGGTGCTAGAGGCGGGCTTCTACTGGCCCACCTTATTCAAAGACGCTCACACTCTTGTGAGTAAATGCGATAGTTACCAGCGGTCAGGTAATCTTTCTAACCGAGACGAGATGCCACAAAATATATTCATAGAATGCGAAATATTCGATTTATGGGGTTTAGATTTCATAGGTCCCCTACCTCCTTCTAACAATAATAAATTTATTCTTGTTGCGGTCGACTACGTGTCAAGGTGGGCAGAAGCACAAGCCCTTCCCACTAATGACGCAAGAGTCATCGTAAATTTTTTGAAATAATTATTTTCAAGATTTGGCACACCACGCGCACTAGTGAGTGATAGGGGATCACATTTTTGTAACAGCCAACTTGCTAAATTTTTAGCAAAGTATGGTGTTACACATAAACTCTCCACCGCCTATCACCCACAAACAAATGGCCAAGTGGAGGTGGTAAACCATGAGCTGAAAAGAATTTTAGAAAAAATGGTGTCTAATAATAGAAAGGATTGGTCGTTTAAATTAGATGACGCCTTATGGGCTTATCGGACGGCGTACAAGACCGCCATTGGTTGTACACCATACCGATTAGTCTACGGGAAAGCGTGTCATTTACCGGTGGAATTAGAACATCGCGCATATTGGGCGCTTAAATTTTTAAATTTAGATTTAAACTTAGACTCCAAAAACAGAAAATTTCATTTGAATGAATTAGACGAATGGCATGCAAAAGCCTATGAAAATAATAAATTCTACAAGGAGCGCACTAAGTATTATCATGACAAAAGAATCAAAAATCCAAAGTCTTTTTCACCGGGAGATTTAGTCCTTCTTTATAACTCATGTTTAAGGCTTTTTCCCGGAAAACTGAAGTCTTGATGGTCCGGCCCCTTTGTAGTAAAAGTGGTTTGGCCATTTGGGACTGTGTTAATAGAACACCCGGAAAATGGCTCATTAAAGGTTAATGGACACCGTTTGAAATTATATCACTCCGGCGACCCCTCTGCCGGAAAAATAGAATCACTTAACCTACCAAATTTTTAATAAAACATCACTTAGTCAAGCTACGCGAAGGTAAACAAAGCGCTTTTGGGAGGCACCCCAACGTCCCTTTTATTTTTGATATTTCTTTTCTTATTTGTTGTTGATTTTAATTCTGCAGGTGTTTGTCCGGCAACCCCGTCTACCAACCAGGGAAGCCCTCTTCACCCTATAGTCATTTATTTTTATCTTCTTTATTGTCATTTAAGTTTTTTTTATCTTCATACTTAGTTTTAAATATTGGGGACAATGTTTACTTTTAAGTATGGGGGTGCAGCGTAGCATTTTGTTGGAATTTTAATTTCTGAAAAAAATATATATATTTAATTTAATAAAAAAAACAAATTTCTTGGAAAGGACGCTTTGGGCTTGAATTCCCATCACAGCCTCTATTACCTTGCGAGCCCTTCACCGGGTTGACCTTGGGAAGTCCAAGAACTAAAAGATAATATTAGGAAATGTTCATTTTTGTTTAGTTTATCAACACGTCCTAGCTTGCTAAATTGTAAGTTCTAAAGTAGACTTATTTTTCATATGGACTAAGAATTTTTTGTGCAAAAATAGTTTTTTTTTGAAACTTTTGAGTAAAATTGTTGACTCATGCAGTGCTTCTAGTCCAATGCATGTGTTTGAGTAGTATTGGTGTAGAATTAAATTCTTGGCATAGATCTAAAATTATGATTTGTTAATTTGCGTAGAAATAATTTATTTTACTTCTAACACGAATCCGGTGATTATCTAAAAGTAGTTTTTGTGAGTGTGTAGAAAATTGTTAGAAAGCTATTACTCGATTCGACCAGAAGGGTGTCCTTTCTCGATGTCTAGAACTTGCCTTTAGCTATCTTCAAAGTATTTGCACTTTAGATAATTAACCTTATGGAAATGACTTAGGCCTTTCTTTGGACAGTTTGAGCTCTTTCATCCAATCCTAAAATTACTACTGTTCTTAACACAAATTTGAGCCTTTTTACCCTTTTTTTTATAAACCCTCACCATTTTGCCACCCAGACCAAAAAAAAAAGCCAAACCCACGTACACTTAAATTTTGAGCTAAATTGTTGAAAATTTTTAGATGATACGGTGAAGAGACAATTTTACAAAAAAATCATGGGTGTCAATTCAAAAGAAATATTTTTATATCAAAATGCAAAAATCTCATAATGATATGCGGCCTAGGTATGCACATGCATACTTGGAATGATCCCAATTATGAAGAATAGTGGTATAAATAAAGGAGAAAGGTAGTGTTTCCCTTAGCAAAATGTGAGTATGGGGGTAAAGCCTCTTTATTTTGTGGTAGTCATTGTTCTCCTTTAGCTCAAAACTCATTGTTTAAGTGGAATACACCTTCATGTTTATCATTGTTTACCTCTCCCTTACACCCAAGCCTTAAATTACAACCTATTTAAGTCCTAAAGATCCATATAGTTGATTTAGTATGAAGTATAGTGGAGAGGGTGCAAACAGGCAAGCCTATGGCCATCGACATTGATGGATTTCTTTGGAGGCCACCCCGAGCGTCAACATCTAGTAATTTAAATCTCAGCAATCACGCTATTTTCTCCCTTTACATAACTTTGAGATTGACCGTCGACTCATTTTAAAAGTGATAATAAATAATTAAAACGCATTTTGAATTATTTTATAAATTAGTATTTATGCCAAGAACGTCTTTCTACTAAAATATCTACGCATGCCGGCATAAAACTTCGCATTTTACTCTCTAGCTTTCAAGATTCTATCTAGCATTAGTTTT
This sequence comes from Dactylorhiza incarnata, assembly GCA_033032865.1. NCBI lineage: Eukaryota > Viridiplantae > Streptophyta > Magnoliopsida > Asparagales > Orchidaceae > Dactylorhiza > Dactylorhiza incarnata. The sequence goes on from JAWHQI010000149.1 coordinate 2,480,658, forward strand.
TCCTACCCTTATGAAGAATGGTTTGCTCGGGACGAGCAACGAGTAAGTATGGAGGTGTTTGATGACTGGTATTTTAGTCATCATTATATGCTAATATCTTATTAGATATTTAAATAAATTATCACATTTGTTTGTTGTTTTTATAAATTCTCGTAAAAATATTATTTTATGTCCAAATCTTATAGATATTTTTATTTTGTAGGATTACGGTAGGCCTTGGGGGAATTCATGTGCAATGTCCCGCTGTCGCGTCCAAGGTTCATATGCGAGTCAAATTCGTCGACGTGTAGCTCGGCTGGATATTTTCTATGTTGCTTCGGCCACCACCATACAACGTCACCACCTTTGCATGCATGGTGTGCTCGGCCACTTCCGCCCCTCCAAAACCCCGAAAGCGCAACACCATTGCCGTCACCTTTGAATACAAGCACTCTCGTCCAAGTAATTTCATATTGTTGCCGCACCCGTTTGAGCCTCTCACGTGAAATCCATGCAAATCCACCTTCATACAACATCTACGTACTAAAGTTAATAGCTTTGATTTTTTTATATATATGTATGTATATATTTATATATATATATATATATATATATATATTTAAAACCAAAGCTCATCCACCACTGCCGTCAAAGCAACTCCCGGCCAGCACCTCCACCGTCCACGTCCTCCTCCAATAACCATGCAGCAGCTCCTCCGGCAACCACCATGCAGCAGCTCCTCCGGCATCCACCCTGCAGCTACCACCAACCGAGCTCCTCCATGCAACAAATACAGCCTAAACTCTTCCACGTCAGCGATCCACCCGAGCTCCTCCTTGTGAACCTCCATGTCAGCAATCCAGCCGGCCTCCTCCACGCACAGGAACGCCTCCAGTCTGAGCTCCTCCATTAGCGCCTCCTCCATGTGCGCCTCCTCCGCCCAAGCCCCGTCGTTTCACAAAGATGCCGCCTCCATTTATTTCCGCCAACCTGCCTCCTCTGCCGCAGCCGTTTCAAGTCCAGATCTGTATAAAATGTTTACCTCGGTAAGGAAAAAGGGGCATTGATGATTCAGACGGTAGAAAGAAAAAAAAAGAAAAAGGTTGTTAAGAAAAGAGTGCGGTTAGAGATTTTGGATTCGTGAAAAAAAAGAAGAATTTCATTTTCCGCAGAGAGGTGTTAACTTTGTTTTTTTCCCGACGCTCTAATTTAGTCGTGTATTTCTCATCTTTCACTTTAGAATTTATGTGTGTAACTCGCACTTTTATTTTGAAACTCGTTTTCTGATAGTAGTAAAATCTCAACTTTATTTCACTTAGAGAACTATTCATATTTCAAATTGTTGTTTTTGTCATGTTGTTTTGTTTCATTATGTCTCAGTTTTATAATAATAATTTCTTCATCTCCATGAGCGGCTAATTTCTTTGGTGCTCGGTCGCGATGATCCGAGGATGAGACAATATTGTTATAACATATGAAATTGCTTTTTCTAATTGTTGAACGCTTACGATTTACCTTTGATCCAAAAATTTATTATGAGGTTATATCATTAATATATAGTCTTCATATTATTTTCGTTCTTTAGTTAGCCGAGAGGCTCGTAAGACGAATCGATCGCTCATTGGTAAAAAGAGTAGAACGCAACCCTCGAGAGAGGATGACGTAACTCTTTCAGATTGGAGTAAAATCCAATAGCGAGGTTCACAACCTAAGGCAAGTCTTAGGCGATGCGATTTGAGAATGAAAGATCGGTCGATACACCTAAGCTTAGTTGAACGTAAACCTCGAAAGAGGGGTGTTCATGCTTTGGGAAACTCCACGGTCAAAGCCTCTTCAACAAGAGAATTGCATTCCGCTCTCATTTAAATATTCTCTATCTCCAAGGTGATTCAAAGATCGGGTGCTAGCTTATAATCATCAAATTAATTTCTTTGTATTTCTAGTTTTTACTATTCACAACCCAACTCCAAATTTCTATTTGATAAGATAATAACGATTTTGTAAAGTAGAATTACTCAACCTCCCCGAGTCTAATACGACCTTGGTTTTTATAAACCTATACCACTTTCGACACGGTACACTTTCCGTTGTCCTTTGCGGATATATAGTTTTGCGCATCAACAGGTCAGGAATTAAAGAAGGAAAGAAAGAGATTATCCAGAGCAGAATACCTTTTCAGGTCTTACTAGAAAGGGAAACAAATTCAAATCTATAAGGGGACAATAAAAGACAAGAGAAGAAAGAGAAGGGTAGAGCACTTATCACAATCGACAATACTGTTCTATTGTTTTTTTTCTCTCTTCTTCTTCCTCCCCAGGAACTCACATAGAGCATATATAAAGAAGAAACAACTACTGCTCTCCATCTCATTGAATAGAGGATCTGAAAGCTCCTCTTCATCACAATTACATAACAACAAAGTTCTCAATCAGTGGAAATAGAAAGGATCTGACATCCATAGCTCATGCAATACAACACTATCATAAGCAGGAGTTAATCAAGAACAGATCCAGTGAAAGATTCAGGAAGCTCTTCTTCATATAGTCTTCATAAGAATTATGAAAAATAGAATTCTTCCTCTTCTCTCCTTCTTTCTTTCTCCTTCTTTCTTTCTCCTTCTCATTCCATGTAAAAGAATTTTGAGAATCCCTCTTCCAAAGGATTCAGTGGTTTAAGATTTTCTTATCAAAAGATCTGGTGGTTCAAGATCTCCTTATCCAAAGATCTGGTGGTTCATGATCTCCTTGTCAAAAGATCAGTGGTTCTAAGAGTCTCCTTACCAAAAGACTCTGGCACATTTGGTGCATCCCTACCAGGTGGTAGAAGTGGGGAGTACCCATATTTTGGGGAACCTCTATAAAAATCTGTGTGTCTTCGGGATTGTCTATTTTCTGTGATGTCCCTCATAGCTTAGAATTACTTTACTACTTTTCTGCTTTATATTTCAGCATTATTTTATTCTGGATAGGTATTTGTTGGAGCATAACACAGGTTTTTATTGTACTTGCACAGTTAGGTTAGAAATTAATTTAAATCTCTATTCACGCCCCCTCTAGAGGATTCTCAGAGGCACACTATGCACTTTCAATTGTTATCAGAGGGAGGTTGATCATTAAAAGGTTAACACCTTGATCAAAAAGGCCTCCTACACTTATTTCTCTTTATTACAAACATATTTTATAAAGAAAATGAGTACTAAAGATTATGCTTCCACAAGACCCCCAGTGTGTAACTTAAATAAGTTCACACTCTGGAAGGCCAAAATAAGGCTTTATATGAATCCTATTGATGAGGAAATCTTCAATGTTATCCTTACAGGTCCTCCAACCCCAATAAGGAAAGACACCACTAGAAAGGTCATACAAACCTCAGTGCCCAGAGTAGAATGGACTGATGATGAGAAGAAGGTCAAGGCATGCGATGCCAAGGCCATGAACATACTGGTCTTAACTATGTCTGATGACATATTCCAGAAAGTTGCTGATTGCAAATCTGCACAAGTGATCTGGGAATCTCTCTCTAGTCTAGTTGAAGGAAGCTCCGATGAGAGAAAAAGACAAAAAAGCTCTTCTCATATCTCTATATGAGAATTTCAAGAAAAAGGCTGATGAAAGCATTACATAAATGTATGACAGATTCAGCCTCATCATATATGAGCTGAGAGGGCTTGACAAGGAAATCACTCTAACAGATATTAATGACAAGCTCCTCATGTGCTTCCCAAGCACATGGGACTCTAGAATTTGTTCTATCAGAGACTCTAGATGTAAGACCCCTTTTTTTTTAAACTCGGGTCTAATGCCCAGGACCGTCGCTTTACAGTGACACCCTCACTCAGGAACGTCGATCATGCCGGCCATATCGATCAAAATAGAAGAAAAGTATACAATTGATTAACTAGAAATCAAATCCACATCACATGAATATAATATTTCAAAATAGAAGAGGTCCACATGGAATAAATGAATAAAAGATAATAGTAGAAACAAAGGGCTCATGCCCTGTACATCAATTCCTCACTACAATTTCACTCGCGGAAGCATAATCTACTAAAGCTAATAAGACACTCACGTATCCTGTCATCGGTGCTCCCGTGCTAGACTGTCCCGCCTCCATCTGCACCGGCCTCTGGTATTGCAGCTTCTCCTCGGTCCCCTAAAATGATAAGGTCCATCGACCGTCAGTCAAACTTAACTCAGCCAATACCCCACCCCTCCCCCGGTGACTCCAAGGCACTGTGCGGGAAGGATGAAGCGGAGGACATCAAGGGGTAAAATCAAAAGCAGGTGACAATGAGTCTAGCTATGGAAGGGCCTATCGGTAAGCAATATATAGTACAATGAGTTAAGCAGTAGGAAGTAAAACAATAGCAAGTAAGCAGTAGTAATACGTATAACAATAGTAAAGAAAGGCACTATGGAAAACAACAATAAGAATAAGTAACCTTAATTTATAGGAATGCCCACACAAACCTCTAGACCAAGGGGTCGTTTAGCAGGGCCTATCGTATAAAAAGTCCCATAACTAATTTATACGATAGGGGTAGGGGTTCAAATGCAATGTTTATGCTATGTCATGCAAGGTATGCAGTTTAAATGTTATGTTCATACAAGTGCAACTCACACACTATGACTCTATGCGCACATACCTTTAGTTCCTCATTTTTGGAGCCAGCAAAACTCCCAGGATACTTCCGTAGTGGCAAATGGAAGCAGTGGGTTGGGCCTCGCCCACCTCTAGGTTGGTATCTACACTACCTATCCTAGAACTATCGTACGCCTTAACACTAAGAACACAACATCGGAGCTCCTGCGTACTCTTACTGGATTTTTCTTTGGTAAAGTGCAATCCACACTTACCGAGCCAAAGTATCAATGTCGGTGCGATGATAGTCGACACTAATGACCCACCAACTTATGCACATACAATATGTCCTACTATATCCTGAGTCATAAGCTCCCCGAGATAACCTGCCCGTCATCATAACCTTCCGAGCCAACAGCTCGCTGGACCAACCCATCCGTACCAATAAGCATTATTGATTCACAAGCTCACCGGAATAGCTAGCTAACTTCTACAACCACCGAGCCTACCGCTCATAAAACTAAACAAACTAACCTCCTGTAACCACGGGGTGTGTGTGTGTGTGTGCATTATTAAGTTAATCTTGCACCGCCATTTACTCTTACACTTTAGGGTTAAGAATGGACTTCCCGAGGACTACCCTGTGAGGGGCTCGCTACGGTACTAGGAGCTATAATGGGATGACACCCCAAAGCTCCCATTCCAAGTCACATAATGTTCTTAGTGACTACCCACAAGTATACCATTCTTATCATTACACTTGGATTACCCTACGTATTTTATGACCTTCTAAGGGGAAAGCCAATCTTTCGTCGGTCCCAAATACAACCTTACCCCTTAAGCTTAACGGGTACACCAGACATATAGATCCCTAATGGTGACCTCACATCCTCTCTAACAGACTAGGTACACCATCTACCTTCTGTGCCCACCTAATGATCCATAAATTACCCAGGTTTTACAGTTTTACTATACGCAGACCAAATGAGTTATTTGAGTTACATAAGGGGAGCTACCCCAAATATTCATCCAACTATCTTAAGATTATTACTGGGAGTCTATCATGATATTCTAAGACTAAATCTAGAGGGTCACATTTTTTCATTATTTAATTGGCATTTATTATAATTTTCCTCAACATTGACCCTGTATGAAATTGAACATGAAGTATAAAATCCTCTTATGATATGACCTCCACAAAATTATGGAAAAATCTATGAAGCCAAAATAACAGTAAATACATAATATCAAAATTTTGCAGTAAGGGGTTGGCCTCTAATTATAATATTGAATAATTACCCCAAATTAGAATTTAAAGAAGGAACCACCAAAAATACTTGTCGAAAAATTATGAGTATTACCAGACCTTCATAATAATCAGAAAAGTCTACTGGCCAAATTGCAGAATTTATCAAGACTAATTAATCACATAAATAAATATTCCAAGTAAACCCATACTAGGGAAAATTGTGAAGGAACCGATGAATAATTCCAAAAATTATACAAAAATTCACAGAGCTCTCTAATGCCCTAAAATGTCCTACCACCAAGTTTCATAATTTTCCAAAGGGGATTTGTCCCTCATTTATTTAACATATTCTTAAGGCCAAATTGATGACTTATGAATGAAGTGCTAATTAAATTAATTTAATAATTACACAAAAATTACCAGAGATCTATTACATGATTATGAGGGTACCACCAAACTTTCATCACCATCCAAGATTATTTGAGCATGTAAATTTCTCTTATAAGGAGGTTCCCAAAAATGTTTATAACCTAAATCAGAGGGGATAAGTGGTCCTAAAATTCTCGTAAAATTTCCTAGGGAATATTTACACTCTATGAACCTATCTTCCAAGTTTAAGGACCTTTCAAGGACATATGCCTCTATGTCCTTCACAAGGCTTAAAGTGCAACCCTAAGGTTAGAACTAGGGTCCTAGGGCATATCCACCCCACATCACCCAAAATTACTCATGCGGGTGTCTCATGTGATCCTAAACTAGTGGCCAAAGTTTCACACCACTTGGATGATATTAGACCACCTAATTCCATCATGTGCACTTTTGATCTAGTTTGTCCTAGTTTGACCAAACTTGGGTTAACTAATTGCCCAACCAAATCAGTCCCAATTGGGATGAAAGTTTTACCAGGGTCAAATAATAACCCTATGAATCATCCACCAAAATTTGGAGGGTATTGGAGGTCATTAGACCCTATAATTAAATAATATATAAATTATTACAAAAACCTTAGAAAAATGTTTTCTAAAATTTCCATCTTTGGATATGTTAAGGGTGTAGATACATATAGCCTATATTTCAATTTTCATGTCAATATAATTTCCCTATCAAAAGATATTCAAGAAATTGTGGATGTCCTACCCTAGGGACCTATCCCACCAAAATGGCCCTACAGGGAGCTACAGTACTACTTTTGGACTAAAACAAATTTTAAAATAAAGTTCACACCAAGGGATACAACTTTGATGTTGGTTACTTTTTCATCAGAGGGGCCTAAGTATTTTTAATAATTAAAACAAAACACTGCAAATAGTGTGACAGAAATACAAATCATAACAATAAATTAATTTGATCTCAGCACAGATCTTCGCACAAATCGTGCGGCCCTGGGTCATCGTCTAACTTCAGCCAAGGGCTGAGATAAACCCATCCCGAGCCCTTTTCCTCCCCATTTCCCGGCCACCTAAGCGCCGCCCTGGTCGGCCAATGCCACCACCACCTTCGTTGAGGTGGTGGCCGGCGATTAGGGGTGCTTTGCCGGCCGGAGGTGGCCGAAACAGGGATTTCTAGCGGGGGAAAAAGCTATGAAAACGTGGCCTTTCGAGAGTTTGATTCTATCCCGATCTGGCTCAAATCAAGCCCCAAGTTAGATTGAAATCTAGGGAAGTGGATCAAACCTGATTCGTGGCCTGGTGTCTTGTAATCCAACGGTTTGCCATGGCCGGGATCGAAGATTTTGGAGCCATGCCTCTTTTGGTCTTCAGTGCACGATGCCTCTTGAAATGTTGGGGGCTTTCTTCCTCTCACTGCTCTGAAGGTGTTAAAGAGGCATATTGAGGCAATGAGGGGGGGGGGGGGGGGGGGGGAGTTTCTTGAATTGCATGGTGGAGGCCAATTGGCCCTAATTAAGCTACTTTGACCTATTTAGGGTTAGGGTTTACTTTGGTCAATTTGGCCTCTTTGGTTGACCCCAATGGGTCCCTGATGCTCTAAGGGGACCCCTAATGGGTTAGGGATGTTTTGGTGGGGTCAAAGGATCAAGGTGAGGCACTATAGTCCAACCCTAGGCTTGGTATTTGAAAATTACTATTTGCAGACCACTTGGGTTTTCTCCTTCTTACCTAAGTTCACATGATCTTAAGCTCTTCCTATGGTTTTGTCATGACCTAGTCATGACAAAACCAACTTGGGGGTCTAGTTGTTTGGGGGATGTTACACTAGATGCCTCAGAGAGATATCAACTGATGCTCTCCTAGGAAAGCTCAAGTCCTATGAGCTTTTACTTAAAAGCAGGGCTGAGTCAGAATCCCAAGAAAGGACACCAACTCCTAAAGAGAGGGCTCTTGCATTAAAGACTTCAAAAACTGAGTCCTCGACCACTGAAGAAGAAATGTTTAATCACTTGGCTAAGAGATTCAAAAAGTGGGTCAGGACAGAAGACTCCAGAAGGAGAGAGAGGAGCTCAAGCAAACCAAGGTATGATAAAACTCCTAAATAGGAGATAATTTGTTTTTCCAGCAGAAAACTAGGACATATTTCTACTGAATGTCCTGAGGAAAAAAAGAGCAAGAAAAACAAGCAGAGGAAGGAGCACAAGAAGTAATCCTTCCTGAGAAAGGATAAGAGAGGAGGGAAAGGTTTCATAGCTGAGACCTGGAGTGATTCAGATTCTGAATCAAAATCCTCCTCATCTGATGGTGATGAAGATGGTGGACCAGAAGAAGCATGTTTAATGGCTCTGGAAAATTCCACTGATGATACTGAGGTATGCATTTTTGAAGACTTTGACTTTTGTTCAAAGGATTTTAAAGAAAGCTTTAAAGAGTTTTGCCAAGATTACATTAACAATCAACAGGAACTTGAAATAATCAAATCTGCATTAGAAGCTCTTAGTAAAGATCCTTTATTCTCAATTAACTGTGATCTGAAATGTGAACTGTTTAAGAAAGAAAAAGTAATAAATTCCTTAGATAATGAAAATTCAGACCTAAGGAAAGAACTCTCAAAGGCAAAAGCCTTCGAAGACTCCCTCAATGGATGGAGACAAAAGATCAAAGATATCTCACAAAATCTCTCCAAGAGATTTGATCATCTTGATCAGGAATCACAATCATTCACTGGAAAACAAGCTTGTGATAAATCAGTAGCATATTTTAGGTCTAGACCTAATAATTTTCCGAATCATGTGAAGAGCATGAGAAAAATAACACTAAGAAACTCACCACATTTAATAGGGTAGATGATGAGTACTTTTTGTACTCATCTTTTAATATAATTCTAATGTAATTTTAATATGAATTTATATAAATTGTATGTTTTATCTTATAATAATCATTCCTTTTTATTTCTGGCACTAATTTAAGTTTAGTTTATGTTTTGTAGGTTTTCCGGGCACTTTGAGTAAAATTGTCAAGTACACGCCCAAGGTCACGGGCGTGACCAAGGGGCGTGACAAACTAGATGTGTTCCAGTCCCGATGCCGCAACCCCGGGAGCATTCCGTGAAAATTCGCCAAGTACACGCCCCAGGTCACGGGCGTGACCTCGGGCGTGACCCAGTGTCATGGCCGGGACCCGCCACCAGCATCCCGAGCACGCCTCCACGTCATTTAAAGTTACACGCCCCTGGTCACGCCCACGTCATTTAAAGTTACACGCCCCTGGTCACGGGCGTGACCAGGGGGCGTGACATCAAGTCACGGGCGTGACTCGCTCCGCACTTCTTCCCGCCAGAGTTTCCTGCCAACAACACTATTTCAAGATTACACGCCCCCAGGTCACGGGCGTGACCTAGGGCGTGACACGGCCAAAAAGCTCGCAATTACTCCAGAAGGCGCCCTCTCCGCTGCTGCTGCTATCACACCCCTTACACGCCCCTTGGTCACGGGCGTGACCAAGGGCGTGTAACATCAAATTTCTGCCTATTTAAAGGGAGCTTCTCCAGATATTCAGGGACAAATTTTTAGGATGAGAATTTCATTTTCTTGTATTATTTTCATGTTTCTAGTAGTTCTTATGCTCCTCCTTTATTTCTTATGATTGTAGCTATTTCAATTCTTAGCTTGCACTTTCATTCAGGTTTGTAACTTTTAAATTCTTAGTTGTAATTTCTTTTGCAAATCAATAAATTTAGTTCCCTTTTCTCTTATTCTTTTCTCTTTCCCTTGATGTACTCTTTTATTTTCCTTAATTCTTCTATCTCTATGAGTAACTAAATTCCAATTAGTACTCGACCGAGATGATCTGAGGAGAATATAATCTATGGTTTAGCTTCTCTTTCTCCCCTTCAGAATGCTTAAGATTTATTCTTGAACTTTTATTGGATTGAGAATATATTGTCGATATATATTTCTCATCTTTGTTTTCGCAATCTAATAACCGAGAGGTTTTGATTTGGAATCGATCATTTCAAGAATAAAGAGGGTTGAATGCACTCCTCAAGCGAGGATGACATAATTCTCCCGGATTGGAGTTAATTCCAATAGAGGGGTTCACTACGATAAGGCGAGTTTTGGGTCTTGATTCTAGAATGAAAGTTCGTTTGATCGACTAAACTCAGTTGAGCATATCCTCGAGAGAGGTACGTTCATAATTCGGGAACCTCCACGGTCAAGTAATTTCTTAAGGGAATTAGAAACTGATTTATTATATTTATTTTCCAAAGTGATTCAAAGTCGGGTGCTAGCCTTTTTACTCTTCTTTTTAATCTTATGTTAATTTTCCTTTTTGCACCAACCTTAAGTTTTAATTGATAAAATAATAATGACTTTCTTGAAGTAAGAGTACTTGATGAGTCCCAAATATATACACATTTATGGACTCATCTGGGCCGATTTTCTAGTCTATGCACGTCACTTTAGACATGTTTTCACTCATATTTGATACTATTTGCTAAGTGCACCTCTAGGCCCGTTTTTGTTGTTATTTCAAGTTCTTCATCTTTAGTAGTTTTCTTGCATTGTTAAGTGCCACTTTCAGTGGCTGGATTCGTGGTTGTGCTGGAACAAGAGTCGTGCAGGTGTTCCCGGTGCAATTCTGTACAGGAAAACTGCGCACGATCACTGGTTCTACTGCGCACGACCACTGGTCGTGCGCCGCTGATCGCGTGCACTTAACCCTAATTTTTGAGTTCTGTTTCGGACAGTGCGCACGACCACCTACGATAGTGCGCACGACCACCGTTCGTGCGCCACTGTTCGTGCGCACTTAACATCAATTTTATGAGTTCTGTCTCGACCAGTGCGCACGACCAGCTATGATAGTGCGCACGACCGCCGATCGTGCGTTACTGGTCGTGCGAACATGGTATTTTATAAATTTCTTACATTGCAGGCTCCACTTAGGCAGGCGCACGATCACAGGATTCCAGCACGCACGACCACTGGTCGTGCGCCAATGACCGTGCGCACTATTTATTCCAGCGCCTATAAATTCTCCTGCTCGCGAATTAGGTCGGATCGTCCGATCTTTTGTTCCGCCAGTCCGCCGTTTCGCCCCTTTTTGCTGGTTCTTCACCCCCCTAGGCCTCCTCCATCATCCAAGAGCTTCAAGGAGGAGATTGCACTCATCTTCATCGCCAAGCAAGGAGTTCCTCACATCGGACGTGGCCGGATTGTAAAACGCTGGAGAAGACGGGTCCATGGGGAGGTGTGACAGCCCTCCTCTACCCCGGACGCAGTTGGAACCGAGCTAGGACGTGGATTGACAACCCGACGATTCCTACCATGAATCTAGAACGAGACTCCGGATTTGGTCGTATCTCTTGCCTCTTTCTTCTACTTGTGTGGTTGTATTTGTTTGTAATCTCTATATTTAGATGATGACACTATGAATCTTGTTTATTAATGTTTATTTCATGTTTATGGAATCAAATTATTCATATGTGTGAATGTGGAGCGCCCCATTCCATTCTCCATCCCGCCGTCACGTTCGTGTGCCGCACTAGCAATTGCTAGTGGCGTGCTTGTCGACGAGGTGCTTGCGACCCTCATCCATATGCCTACTCTTCCATCCGCCTAGCGAAGCGTGGCATAGCGGCCCGTATAATCCATTTCGACTCCGCTGGTGCGAACCATTCCATTTGCTAGCCTTCTCATCCATCCTCCCTTGCGATGCAGCGCGCTCAAGGCCTGCCCAGTCTCCATCCCGCCAAGCGAAGCATTGCATAGCGGCATTGCATAGGAGTAGTGATAGATTTTGCTCTTCATTTTCCACAAACCAAAACCCCCGTTTCTGCATCCATCCGCTCGAAAGGACTTCAATCTCAAGTCCTTCCTCGATAATAAACTCCACCTTACTGTGTTCCTTTGAGATCGATACTTGGGGATTCATTCCCATTTTTTATTACTTGAACGATCGGTACACTGCCGTTTCGTGCCGCATTCTTACTACCGCCTATAGCGGTGTGCTAAGATTCGCGTAAGTCTTATGGCTACTCTGCTGAGCCTTTACCGTCATACTTCTTTTCGGCTTCAGCCCCCGCTGTGCCAAAGAAGCCCGCAATGCAGTGCCGGTTTTGTCGGAGCACTGATCATGTCTTGAAGGACTGTGCCGAGTATCTTCGCTAATTGGACGAGGATGACGAGCAGGATATCCGGATCGTCCCAACTCCTAACTCTGGCGGCACACCTTCAACATCCGGTTATGATTCTTTGTCACCTTCACATCTTGAAGGGTATGGCATGGACACGGTCACCGGATGTGCGACTGATCTATGCACCGACATTGCTGAGCCTATTCTCCATGTGCATCCACCACCTCTAGTGGATTCGATTCTTTGTGAGGAATCGGTGCTCGACTTTTATCCGAGCACTACTCCTCCCCCTGTTGTGCATACTATACTCGTCTCCGACGACATTGTTGATGATGTGTCGCAGGATGAGGTGGGTGATCTGAGTGTTGTGCCTATTCCTATGAAGGAGGACAACCTTCTAGGTGAAGAGGAGTTTTCCTCAGCATCGGTGGAGGAAGTCCAAATCCTAAGCCTGGCCACCGTTGATCCCGCCGAACCTTGTAGCATTGAGGACAATGCAAACATTATTTTACTTACCCAACCTGATGGGAGTGAGACCGGGATCACTCCCCCGATTGATGTTTATTTATGTTCTTCATCTTCTTTATTTCTCGATCCCCCCTCTTCATCCGAGCCTGTGCAGGTTGAGTCTTCACAGGTACCCCAGGAGGATTTGGTGCATATTGCCCAAGTCAATGATGAGAGCATCCTCTTATGTGAGGAGGTTGATTCCCCCTCCGTAGAGGAAGCTCCACTCATTGCCTTTTCCTCCCGCCACCTCCCTGTTGACGACACCTTGCTAGGCAAGGATGTGTTTGGTGAGTTGAGTGAGGATATCTCCTCCTCTTCTTACTTTCTTTTCCCTCTACCTGTGTCAAGCAGGTATTATTATTTAGGTAGAGGGGTGACTGCCTTATCTCCGGATCGGTACCAGCTACCGAAACGGATAATGGAGCAGTTACCTGTGCATTTTCTTTTTCATAGGCCCATTAGCTAGAACCTTCATGTTTTTAAATAAGTCGTGCTGGGATGACAATAACCCTAGTAGTTATCTTCTTTTTCTTGCATTTTTTAATTTATCTAATCCTGCGTAGTTAGTTTATTTTATTTCAGCGTTTCTCTTTTCTTTTGTTTTTGCGGAGCTGACCCCTGCAGGTATTCTTCTGGTTGGGTGCTGCAGCTTGGTCTAGAGTTAATCGCCAATCTTCTGGTATGCTCACTTGCTGAGCATTGGGTACTCTCTTCCCCTAGCCCAATTTTGATTTTCCTGTCATATATTATGCAGATTGTTTAGTTTAAGTCTGGGGGAGAGTAGTTTTGTTTACCCGCTCACGTGCACGATTGCACTGCATACTAGAAGATTTCATTTAAAATGTTTTGTTTATTTTCATTGCACACCACAACACCCACTTGAGCGCGCTTAGCCGTTGGCACGTCGCGAGTTGAATTTGTCTTTTTGTGTGATTTGGAAAATCATTGTGCTGGCTTAGGATTATGAGGCGGAGCAAAATGTTGACTCCTGTAGTGCTCCTAGTCGAGTGCTCATGTCTCGTTTAGAAATTCGTGTAGATTCAATTTCTTTTTATGCTTTTAGTTTATATTTTTTTTTCTTTTAGCGTAAATATTGTTTACTACACTCAAAAATTGGTGAATCCGGTGTGAATCAAACGGTAGCAGAGGGATGTGTGTAGACGTTCGTTAGCCTCGTATTGCCCGAGTCGGGAGAAAGGATTATCTTTCTCGGTGGCTAGAACTTGCCCCAGGCGATTCTTGAAGCATGGGTATACGGTTAGTCAATTGCGTGAATGTGATATAGGCCATCATTTTGGCCCGGTTGAGCCTTTGTGCCATTCCTATCATCTTTTCCTCGTCAGCCCAGTTGTGCCTACCCTTTCTTTGATTCAGCCCCACTGTTGTCTCACCAAAGCCAAAATGCCAATCCTAGTTGCACACCCAAATCTGAGCTTTAGCTGTTTATTATTTTCATGAGTTGGGTTGTTGATTTGGTGATATGTTTGTGAAGATGTGGATGTGTTTTATTGTTTAGCTGCTGAAAATGATAAGAAAAGAAAAGAAGAAAATGAGAGAAAGAAAAGAAGTGAAAAAAAGAAAAAGATATGAGCTTTAATGAAAAATCTGTGTAAGGATATATGTTTGGGAGTAGGCAGTGCACACACCCATGTTGTTAAGTCTAAGTCTGGGGGTGTGGTGCATCCGCGTGTTTTTTGGCTACTTGGATAGTGTTATGCATTTGCTCATTTGGGTTTTTGTGTTCTAAGCCTTCATGTTTATATTTGTTTACCTCACCTAAACCCAAGCCTCATCTAAAACCTTAAGTCCTATTGATTCACGCATTTGAGTCAAACCAGTGCCGTGGAGAGAGTGCGAACGGGCAAGCTTATGGTCACCGACATTGATGGATTTCAATGGAGTTGTCCCGAGCCCCGATCTTTGGCAATGCTTGCCTCAGCGTTCAGTTTACTTTCTTCCTATGGACGACCTTATGATTCACCGTGATTCACTTTTTGAGTAAACGTAATATATATCTACGCTCCTAGAAAATTATAAACTAATATGTATAATTAGAAATTTTGTCTATTGTACTTCTATGCACATGAGCATGCGACTTCGCATGGTACTCCGCTTGATAATTTCTTCGCCAGCTTATGTTTTTCCTGTCCGCGAGAGATGATTTGCTCGGGACGCGCAAACAGTTAAGTCTGGGGGTGTGATGAGTCCCAAATATATACACATTTATGGACTCATTTGGGCCGTTTTTCTAGTCTATGCACGCCACTTTAGACACGTTTTCACTCATATTTGATACTATTTGCTAAGTGCACCTCTAGGCCCGTTTTTGTTGTTATTTCAAGTTCTTCATCTTTAGTAGTTTTCATGCATTGTTAAGTGCCACTTTCAGTGGCTGGATTCGTGGTTGTGCTGGAACAGGAGTCGTGCAGGTGTTCCCGGTGCAATTCTATACAGGAACACTTCGCACGATCACTGGTTCTACTGCGCACGACCACTGTTCGTGCGTCGCTGATCGTGTGCACTTAACCCTAATTTTTGAGTTCTGTTTCGGACAGTGCGCACGACCACCTACGATAGTGCGCACGACCACCGTTCGTGCGCCACTGTTCGTGCGCACTTAACATCAATTTTATGAGTTCTGTCTCGACCAATGCGCACGACCACCTATGATAGTGCGCACGACCGCCGATCGTGCGCCACTGGTCGTGCGAACATGGTATTTTATAACATTCTTACATTGCAGGCTCCACCCAGGCAGGCGCACGATCACAGGATTCCAGCGCGCACGACCACTGGTCGTGCGCCAATGACCGTCCGCACTGTTTATTCTAGCGCCTATAAATTCTCCTGCTCGCGAATTAGGTCGGATCGTCCGATCTTTCGTTCCGCCAGTCCGCCATTTCGCCCCTTTTCGTAGTTCTCCGCCCCCTAGGCCTCCTCCATCATCCAAGAGCTTCAAGGAGGAGATTCCACTCATCTTCATCGCCAAGAAAGGAGTTCCTCGCATCGGACGTGGCCGGATTGTAAAATGCTAGAGAAGACGGGTCCATTGGGAGGTGTGACAGCCCTCCTCTACCCCGGACGCAGTTGGGACCGAGCTAGGACGTGGATTGGCAACACGACGATTCCTACCGTGAATCTACAACGAGACTCCGGATTCGGTCGTATCTCTTGCCTCTTTCTTCTACTTGTGTGGTTGTATTTGTTTGTAATGTCTATATTTAGATGATGACACTACAAATCTTGTTTATTAATGTTTATTTCATGTTTATGGAATCAAATTATTCATATGTGTGAATGAGGAGCGCCCCATTCCATTCTCCATCCCGTTGTCACGTTCGTGTGCCGCACTAGCAATTGCTAGTGGCGTGCTTGTCGACGAGGTGCTTGCGACCCTCATCCGTATGCCTACTCTTCCATCCTCCTAGCGAAGCGTGGCATAGCGGCCTGTATAATCCATTTCGACTCCGCCGGTGCGAACCATTCCATCCGCTAGCCTTCTCATCCATCTGCCCTTGCGACGCAGCGCGCTCAAGGCCTGCCTAGTCTCTATCCCGCGAAGCGAAGCATTGCATAGCGGCATTGCATAGGAGTAGTGATAGATTTTGCTCTTCATTTTCCACAAACCAAAACCCCCGTTTCCGCATCCATCCGCTCGAAAGGACTTCAATCTCAAGTCCTTCCTCGATAATAAACTCCACCTTACTGTGTTCCTTTGAGATCGATACTTGGGGATTCATTCCCATTTTTTATTACTTGAACGATCGGTACACTACCGTTTCGTGCCGCATTCTTACTACCGCCTATAGCGTTGTGCTAAGATTTGCGCCATCAGTACTCAACCGCCCCGAGTCTAATACGACCTTGGTTTCTTACAACCTATACTACATTCGATACGGTACACTTGCCGTTATCGTTTGCGGATATAGTTTTGTCCCATCAAGTTTTTGGCGCCGTTGCCGGGGAATTTGGTTGATATTTCGAAAAAAGAAATATTTATTAATTTTTTTCGTTCTCTTTCTTCTCCCCCTTCTCTTTAATTTTTTTTATAAAAAAAAATCTTAAAAAGCGCAATCTAAATTCTCGGAAAGGACGCTTTGAGCTTGAATTCCCATCATAGCCTCTAGTACCTTGCAAACCCTTCACCGGGTAGATCTTGGGAAGTCCTGGACTAATTTAACCCGCTTTTTAAAAAAAAATTTATATAATAAAAATATTTTTTAAAATTCAATTCATTTAAGTAATGGTTGTTCCCTTTTTATTTTTTTATTATGAAAGAATCTGAATTGGACGTTAAAGTTACCGAGCTTCAAAACCAACTTTATCTCTTACAAGCCGCTCGAAGGCGCCAATTTAGTTGTCATTATTGTGGGGCGCCTCATCAAAGTGAGGAATGCTATTTACATTCTTATTATCAAAATAATTTTTATGAAAATAATTATCTTCAATATAATGCAAATAATTTTGATTATAATTATGATCATAATTTTTCCTCTTTTCATGAAAATAATTCATCTTTCGATCAAAATGTTTCAAACTTTGATAATAATTACGATCAAAATTTCTCGGCTTTTCATGAAAATAATTTTCCAAACTTTGATGAAAATGCTTTTTCTAATGTGAACAATATTTCGGCGTTTAATAATTGTTCTTCTACCTTCGAAGTAGATTATTCTTGGTGGCAAGGTCACCCGGATAGTTTTCGGGGCGATGAAGATAAATCCTTAGATCCAACTTTTTGTTCTTCTTCTTTTGCGCCGCAATTGCCTTTCTCTAATTTTGGGGAATCTCCACCGATTCAATTTGATAATTCCCCCCAAAATTTAGAGGAAAATTTAATTTCTTCTAGTGTTTCTTCTCCATCTTTGGATAATTTAGTTATGGGTGAACATGTGGTTTCATGTAATCACATAACTTCTTTTACCAAGGATGAAGAAGACTTATTATACCAAGAATTTCTTAAGTTTTTGGGCACCCCGGATGAAGTAGAAGAAGAACAAGTTTCTTCCCCTACTCCACCCAGATTTTATTTTCTTTGTCATCAATACTCGCAAATTTCTTCTATCAAACCAGAAATTGATGAAAATTGTGTGTCCGAAAATTTTATTCCGCTCAGTAACGCACTTGATGTTTCTAAAGAAAACTTTATTTTAGAAAAGGAACAACCAGAGCTTAATCATTTATTTTCGCAAGCACCTCCTCCTTGCGAGATATTATCTGACAAGTTTAATTGTGCTTCTCTTTATACTAATAAATTCCAGGTTGAAGATGAGTCGTTGCTACCCCAATTAATTGATGATCCATATGTCGCTCATCTCTATAAATTCAAATCGCCTCAGGTATGTATAGGTGATTTGGATTTACATATTCAAATTCAAGGACAAAAGGAGAATCAGAAGATAAACGGAGGAGTAGCCGTGCGACTGACGCCAACACATTCACCTACGCGTGAATTAGGGGAGTTGCCTGTTCACTTCTCTTTTATTTTTCCTTTTTCCTAACAATAACCGTCTAGCTTAAAGACGGGAAAAAGTAAGCGCTCTTGGGAGGCACCCCTTGCTTATCCTTAATTTTTAGTATTTTTCTTTTTTGTTTTCTTTCAAATGTTGTTCATACGTAGCTTTAAACAATGGGGACAATGTTTAATTTTAAGTATGGGGGTGTAGCTTCGCATTCATTGATTTTTTATTTGAAAAAAAATATAAAAATTATAAAAATCTAATTTCTTGGAAAGGGCGCTTTGGGCTTAAACTCCCATCACAGCTCCTAGTACCTTGCGAACCCTTCACCGGTAGCCCTCGGGAAGTCCAAGAAATAATATTTATAAAATAATAATAATAATAATAAATACGCCTATCCTTGTTGTTTTTAATGTTCTAGAAATTTAGTTTGAGGTCCGATTACAATTATTCATACATTTTTGATTTAGCTAATATTTCGTTTTATCAGAATTTGTTAAATTTAAATTTGAAGTAATTTGGTTTTAAGAAATATTTTATGTTTTTAATTTGATTAGAGAATCTATTTAGCACTACTTCTCCTTTTAATTTTAAATAACTTCACTTTGTGGTAAATTGGCTAAACATCTCTAGATTTTTTTATTATATTCGCTATTAACTTTAAGATCTTAGGAAATTTCATTCCACTAAAAAGTTGCTCTCAAAATAGTTTAATTTATAAACTAGAAGTATTTCTTTACCCTTGGTAATTTTTTCCCCTATTGTTAGTTCATATGTCATGGGAATAAAGAGATGTTAGTTCTTTATTCTCTGGTAAACATATGCAACCCAAAAATAAAAATGAAGAGAGAAAAATGTGTATATGTCATGGAAATGATAGGATAATAGTCTATCATTCTCTGGTATTACATATACTTAAAAAAGGGTTGAGAGGATAAAATTCATCACCCCAATCAAAAACCTCTTCATATCCTTTGTCTTCATTTTGCCATTTCGTTCAAACCCATCCCTAGCCAATTTCATTGTTTCTAGTCCTAAACTAAACTATTAAGAGAGCAATATTTTGGTAGGTGTCTTTTCCTTAAGATTCTTTTATGTTAGAGTGTCTATAATTTCAATCTAATTTTGTTTGAAAATTTCTATAATTTCGATTGCTAAATAGTTATCTTGAGAAGTAGTTAGCTTAACAAATTTCTCTTTTTTTTAAATTATCAACATAACTTAAGACTTAATTCTTGAATTCCTAAAAATTTGCTTTGACTTATTCTTGGTTTAATAAAATTTTAGTAAATTAGAAATAATATCGATGTCTTGTAATTTTTCCTCACTCTTTTGCTCTGGAATAGCAAAAGCTCAAGTATGGGGGTGTTTGATGAGTACTTTTTGTACTCATCTTTTAATATAATTCTAATGTAATTTTAATATGAATTTATATTAATTGTATGTTTTATCTTATAATAATCATTCCTTTTTATTTCTGCCACTAATTTAAGTTTAGTTTATGTTTTGCAGGTTTTCCGGGCACTTTGAGTAAAATTGTCAAGTACATGCCCAAGGTCACGGGCGTGACCAAGGGGCGTGACAGCCTAGATGTGTTCCAGACTCGATGCCGCCACCCCGGGAGCATTCCGTGAAAATTCGCCAAGTACACGCCCCAGGTCACGGGCGTGACCCAGTGTCATGGTCGGGACCCGCCACCAGCATCCCGAGCACGCCTCCACGTCATTTAAAGTTACACGCACCTGGTCACGGGCGTGACCAGGGGGCGTGACATCAAGTCACGGGCGTGACTCTCCCCGCACTTCTTCCTGCCAGAGTTTCCCGCCAACATCACTATTTCAAGATTACACGCCCCCAGGTCACGGGCGTGACCTAGGGCGTGACACGGCCGAAACGCTCGCAATTACTCCAGAAGGCGCCCTCTCCACTGCTGCTGCTATCACGCCCCTTACACGCCCCTTGGTCACGGGCGTGACCAATGGCGTGTAACATCAAATTTCTGCCTATTTAAAGGGAGCTTCTCCAGATCTTCAGGGACAAATTTTTAGGATGAGAATTTCATTTTCTTGTATTATTTTCATGTTTCTAGTAGTTCTTATGCTCCTCCTTTATTTCTTATGATTGTAGCTATTTCAATTCTTAGCTTGCACTTTCATTCAGGTTTGTAACTTTTAAATTCATAGTTGTAATTTCTTTTGCAAATCAATAAATTTAGTTCCCTTTTCTCTTATTCTTTTCTCTTTCCCTTGATGTACTCTTTTATTTTCCTTAATTCTTCTATCTCTATGAGTAACTAAATTCCAATTAGTACTCGACCGAGATGATCTGAGGAGAATATAATCTATGGTTTAGCTTCTCTTTCTCCCCTTTAGAATGCTTAAGATTTATTCATGAACTTTTATTGGATTGAGATTATATTGTCGATATATATTTCTCATCTTTGTTTTCGCAATCTAATAACCGAGAGGTTTTGATTTCGAATCGATCATTTCAAGAATAAAGAGGGTTGAATGCACTCCTCAAGCGAGGATGACATAATTCTCCCGGATTGGAGTTAATTCCAATAGAGGGGTTCACTACGATAAGGCGAGTTTTCGGTCTTGATTCTAGAACGAAAGTTCGTTTGATCGACTAAACTCAGTTGAGCGTATCCTCGAGAGAGGTACGTTCATAATTCGGGAACCTCCATGGTCAAGTAATTTCTTAAGGGAATTAGAAGTTTGATTTATTATATTTATTTTCCAAAGTGATTAAAAGTCGGGTGCTAGCCTTTTTACTCTTCTTTTTAATCTTATGTTAATTTTCCTTTTTGCACAAACCTCAAGTTTTAATTGATAAAATAATAAAGACATTCTTGAAGTAAGAGTACTCAACCGCCCCGAGTCTAATACGACATTGGTTTCGTACAACCTATACTACATTCGATATGGTACACTTGCCGTTATCGTTTGCGGATAAAGTTTTGTCCCATAAGTAGACACTAGTGATGAACCAGGAATCCTAGTCAAACAACCCTTAAAAATTTTAGATTTGAAGAATGAGTGAGCTACATGCAAAAGTTATAAAATTATAATAGAAGAGATGGATGAAACATTTGAGGAGTATAGAAATGATTATCAAGCTTATATTGACTCTGTCATTTCCACTCTTAAAATTAGCACAAATGCCTACAATAAAGCTAGACATGATTTAATGAACAAGAATGATAAATTAAGATCACAAATCAACCTTCTTAAGAAAATTATAAATTCAAATTCACAAACACTGAAAGATATGAATCATACGTCGAATAGAACTTGACGCAATTTTAGGAATGCGTCAAATGCATCTCGACAAACTCCAGCATATGCGTCGACATCATCTCGAAGCAACTATATGGGTGCGTCGATTTACTCTCAATGCAACCAATACCATACTTCAAATGATTATCGACGGGACTATGCAGATACGACGAATTTCACTCGACGCAACTCTAAAACTGCATCGATTTCTTTTCGACGCATATTCTCTGCACAAAATCACCAAACATCAAAACCTTCTTTTGCTTCTATTCCAAGATGTTTTTGCTGCTCCAAACAAGGACATATTGCCAAATATTGCTAGCATAACAATGCAACACTTCTTCACCTAAGGTTGAACAATGTAAGACCGCCTCTTTCTTTCATATCTCCATATGATGATAGAACAAAGAGACCCCAGCCTGAGAGGGTCTTTACTAATGTTTTAATTCAATGTGCAGAGGGAAGGCTGTTCAACCACAAATCAGCAGTGGTATCTGGACAGTGGATGCTCCATGCATATGACTGGAGCAAAAGATTAGCTGGAAAATTTAAAGGCCAAGGAAGGGCCCAAGGTAATTTTTGGGAACTCCCACTCTGGTCAAACCAAAGGATATGGTTTGCTCATGATTGAAGAAATCTCTTTTTTCTAAAGTAGCTTATGTTGAAGGACTTCAGTATAATCTGATCAGCATTAGTCATCTATGTGATGGTGAATACAAAGTTGTATTCACTAAGTCTTTGTGTCATATAGTTAGCTCTAAGACTGATCAAATAGTTTTGACTTGTCTCAGAAAAGGTAAGGTATATGTTGTAGACTTTGAGTACACAAAGTCTGAGATCTGCTTGTTTAACTCCCAGTTAGAAAATAATGAGCTGTGGCATAGGAGACTTAATCATCTTAACTTTAAGACCATAGCTAAACTCTCCAAACTCAACCTAGTCAGGGGTTTACCAACTGGTAAATTCAATAAAGACCACCCCTGCAGAGCCTGCCAACTAGGTAAGCAGATCAAAGCTTCATTCAAACCAATTAGTAAGAATGATTCTCCTAGAATCTTTTTCCTGTTGCACATGGACCTATTTGGCCCTATCTCCACTCAAAGATTAACAGGAAAGTCCTACACCTTAGTCATTGTTGATGATTTCTCTAGGTTCAGCTGGGTGTTCTTTCTAAAAGCTTAGTCAAACACCTTCAAGATCCTCTCAAGATTCATCAGACAGATTCAATTTGAACTCAACACACAGGTAGTTGTGATCAGAAGTGATCATGACACTGAGTTTGAGAATCAGTTAATGTGTAGATTCTGTGAGGATGAAGGTATCAGGCAAAGTTTTTCAGCTCTTAGAACCCCCCAACAAAATGAGGCGTCTGAAAGAAAAAATAGAACCCTAATTGAATCAGGAAGGACATTATTAGCTAAATCTAACTTGCCAAAGTCCTTCTTGGCTGTGGTAGTAAACAGTGCAAATTATGTTCTGAATAGGAGTCTCATCTACAAGACTAAGTTGAAGACTCCCTATGAGTTGTTGAAGGGAAAGGCACCTATAGTCACATATTTTAGAATTTTTGGGTGTACTTACTTTATCCTCAACAATGGGAAAAGCCATCTTGCCAAATTTAAAAAGAAGGCTGAAATGTGATATTCTTAGGATATTCCTCATCAAGCAAGGACTATAGGTGCTTCAATAAAAGCTCTCTCAAAATTGAGGAGTCTATGCATGTGGTTTATGATGAAACTAACATGGTTTACAAGGGGAATGAAATTTCCACCAGTTCTATTCTGCAGGAAGAAGACCAACTAGCAGAACAAGTTGAAAGGATGAGCATAGTGGACCATCCATCTGTGTGTCAGGAAAAAGGACAATAAGATATTGACACTGACTTTAGTGAGGATTCTGTAGCAGATGAAGAGGAAATAGCAGCACCTGAACTACCAGCCACAGACATTATTCCAGTACATGAGGCTAAAGTTCCCACTGTCACTGAGTAAGTGATAGCTCAGGAAGAAGAGCAGATCCTAGATCACTCAACAAGATCCAGGATGACTCAGAAAGATCATCCTCCAACTCAAGTATAGGAAACTTGACAGTAGGAGTCAAAACAAGGAACCAACTCACAAGTGAGACAATACTGCAGTGCTTCCTGTCACAATATCAACCAAAGAAATTTGAAGAAGCAGACAGTGACCCTCACTGGATATCTGCTATGCAAGAGAAATTGACCCAGTTTGAAAGGAACAAGGTCTGGACTTTGGTTGAAAGACCAAAGAATTACCCAGTGATTGGCACCAAGTGGGTGTTCAAAAATAAAATGGACTCAACCGGGGTCATAATCAAAAACAAGTCTAGACTTATGGCCCAAGGGTACAAGCAAGAGGAAGGCATTGACTTCAACCAGACGTTTGCCCCAGTAGCAAGGCTGGAGGCAATCAGAATGTTCCTGGAATATGCTGCCCACATGAAGATCAAGGTATACCCTATGGATGTCAAGAGTGCATTTCTCAATGGGAAACTACAAGAAGAGGTGTATGTAGAGCAGCCACCAGGTTTTGTCAATCCAACTTTTCCCTCTTCTATATATAGATTAGATAAAGTACTATATGGTCTAAATCAAGCTCCAAGAGCTTGGTATGAGACCTTGTCCACCTTTCTCCTGGAAAAAAAACTTTGAAAGATGAATGATGGATAAAACCCTTTTCACAAGAGCACATAAGAATCAACTACTACTTGTGAAAATATATATAGATGATATTATATTTGGATCCACAGATCAATCTTTATGCAAAAGGATTGCTTCCCTAATGCAGTCAAGATATGAGATGAGTAGCATGGGGGAATTATCCTATTTCTTTGGTATCCAAGTCAAACAAAATCCAGATGGAATTTTCATATCCCAATCCAAATATACAAGAGAACTCAATAAAAGGTTTGGGATGGAGAATCCATCTGTTATGAAAACCCCCATGGCTACTAATTCTGTTTTAGATAGAGATGAACAAGGTAGGTCATTTGATCAGAAGGCTTACAATGCATCCATTGGCTCTCTTCTCTACCTAACAGCTAGCAGACCTGATATAATGTTTGCTACCTATATTTATGCAAGATTTCAGGTTGACCCAAAGGAATCCCACATGAGTTCTGTCAAAAGAATTCTCAGATATCTGAAGGGTACTCCTGAGCTTGGCTTATGGTATCCAGCTAAATCTGGATTTGAATTGATTGGATATTCAGATGCAGACTATGCTGGAAGTAGGCTTGATAGAAAAAGCACTTCAGGAACATGTCAGTTTTTGGGTGCTAGACTGATATCATGGTTTGACAAGAAGCAAACCACAGTCTCCACTTCTATAGCTGAAGCTGAGTATATAGCTACAAGAAGCTGCTGTTCACAAATTTTGTGGATGCAACATCAATTGTTAGACTATAAATTTTCCCTTGCCAATTCCACAATCTATTGTGATAGCTCTAGTATAATTTCAATTGCTTTCAATCCTGTTCTCCACAGCAGAACTGTTGGAAAAATGATCCTCAATGTTCCCTTGATTTGAAGAGGCTTCACACTCAATTCTAAGTACAAGTTGTATTTGATAAACCCCACTATATCTCATGACAATGCAGGGTTAGATCATACCAGGGTATGAAGAAAGTTCAGCTGGTTTGCTGCCAAAACCACTGAGACGAGCTCTCAATCTTAGCTGAACCGCTGAGAAAAGGCCAGGTGCCGCTGAGAAGAAGTTTGGGTCAGCTGAGCTGCGGATAAGGAAAATCTGCTGAGACAACTATCTGTCTCAGCGGATCTGCTGAGACGGAACAGATCCAGCATCTGAGACAGGAGACTGTCTCAGCTCAACCGCTGAGACAGTTTCAAAAGAACTGACGGGCTTTACTTTTGGCGCAACACCTGTAAAGCAAGAAGGGATGTTCCAATCTCTCCCATGCTGTGTCAGGAGGACATAAAATAGCCGTTGAAAGGCAGGGGCAGTATAAAAGAATCAATTAGGGCTTGGTAAAAAGAACACTCTCACACACTCAAAAGTGAGAACATTACTGTTCCATTGACGGCAGCCATGAAGCTTTCACTTCTTGTTTCCCGAGCTGCAACAAGAGAATTGATTTCTCCTCTTGATCAAATTAAGATAGAGCAAGTTGATCCTCACTCCTTCTCTGAAGAAAAGAATTAAAAGAATCAAGGCTGAGGACTTTGGACTCATCAAGATTCAAGACAGCTGCTGCAGTTGTCCAGTAATAGAAGAGAAAGTGTATTCCATCTTCTTTTGTTAATCATACATTCTTGTTCAGTAGGAACTTAACAGTTCTGAGTTGTAGGGCATCTTTGCCTGAGTGTGTAGGGCTGTCTAGCCTGAGAAGTATAGCTATGTGTTCAGCTTGAGTGTAGGATCATTGGCTGATCTAAGGTAGGGCTGTTAAGCCTGAGGTAGGGCTGTTGAGCCTGAGGTAGGGTTTGAGGAAACCTGAGAGATCCCGAGGGATCTGTGTTGTAAGATCTTGGAGCTGAGTTTGGAGGTGTTGGCCTTGTCTAACTCATTGTTAGAAAGGTGAAAGGGGAAAAATAACTACTCAAGACACCCTGTCTTGTGGAACCTCTATAAATCTTTGTGTGTTTTCTGTGCTTGATACTTTACTAACCTAAAATCAGAAAACATCTAGCCTAAAATAAAAGAAACCTATTCACCCCCCCCCCCCCCCCTCTAGGTGACTAAGACTACATCCTAAATAATCTATCAAGTGGTATCATAGGTAGGTTGGTCAAGAAGGACATAACTGTCGGACCAGATCCTATAAAGGAACAGTCTTATCTCAATCCAATGGCCTCCACTGGATTGTAGAAGGAGATGGGATCCATGAAGTTGCCCATATGCAACAAAGAAAACTTTGGCATATGGAAGCAAAGGGTTAGATTGTTTATGGAAGCATCTGACCCAAGGATTTCCATCAAAGTAAAGCAAAGGCCTTTCACCTTTCAAACTGCCTCCTCCATAGATCCAACAAGGAGAGTGGCCAAGGCTTTCAATGACTTGACCAAGGATGAACTTGCACTGTTCACTATGGATAAGAGAGCACAAAACATAATTGTTATTGCAATTGATGACTCTACATTTCAGAACTTGGTACACTGCACAACTGCCAAGGAAATGTGGGATACATTAGTTCTATATATGCAAGGAACAACTGAGGCGCGGGATAATAGAAATCTCTCCTCAATCAAGAATATGAAGCCTTCAGGCAGCTGAGCCAGGAGAGCATTTCCATGTGCTATGAAAGGTTCTTTAGGATAGTAAATGAACTAAGAACCTATGAAAGAGTGTTCACTAACTATGAGCTGAATGACAATTTCCTAAGATCTCTAACTAGAGACTGGGACAAAAAAATATATGCCATTAGGGAAGTGGTCAGGCTTGGTGAAACACCTACTCATACGTTGTTTGGGAAGCTGTTTCCTATGAGATGCAGTTATCTGCAAGAAAGGAAGAGGACACCTCAACAAGGGCTCATGCAAGGGAGAGATCTGTGTCTCTCAAGGCTGATAACTCCAAGAAAAGCAAGGGCAGGATGGTGTCTCCTCCAAGAAGGAGTACTGAATCAGATAAGTCTGAGAACATCACTTCAGACAGCTCTTCCTCTGATGAAGAGTTTGCTGCCTTCTCAAGGCTGTTAAAGAAGATGATGAGGAGAAAGCAGTGGAAGAACAAGCCCTCCTCCTCCTCACACTCCAAGAAAGACCACATCAAATATGAAAGACATCACCCAAAGGGTGACATGTATGATTCTAAAGCTGGTAAACATGTTTCAAATAACATCATTTGCTATTGCTGCAGTAAGCCTGAACATGTCATAGTTGGCTGTCCAGTAAAAAGGAAGGAAAAGAGTGATAAGAAGCATCACCACCAAAAGGATAGGAAGGGTGAAAAATCCTTCCTTGCAAAGAAAGGAAAAAGCTAGAGTGAGTCCTCATCCTCAGATTCAGATGCTGATGAAGTAGCCTATATTGGGCTGTTTGCCGCAGAAAAGGAAGATATTTATCCTTCTTATAGAATTGGAATCAGGGCCCCTCTATCAAAGTCAGACAATGATTTAGAGGAGGATGAAGAGGACAATGTTCTACTAGGCCTCATGGCCATCACTGATGAGGAGGACAGTCAAAACATCTCTGAAAATGAATAGGTATTAATTCACTCCATCTCCTATTCTGATTATGAGACAGGCCCGGAATCTGGAGCACCTTCATCAATTGGTGGAAGTGATTCAGAAACTGAGGAAGATGTCAATCAATTGATTAACAGATATGGTGTTCTCTTGGAAGCTCTGAAAAAGAGCAAAAAGCTGGCCAAGAGGCAAGCCCAAGAGATTGCTTCCCTTAAGATGAAAAAACAAAAGTGCACTGAATCATCTACCAAGATGGGTCAAATGTATAGAGAAATTAGCCATCTGAAGGGGATAACAATTTTCCATTTGAGCACCATATATCAGAAGAACAAGGTCATCAAGGACCTTGAGGTGAATCTCCTGAAAGAGAAGAGCCTGGTGGCTCAATTCTCCAAGCCCAAATCTATGCTCCCTATTATTGATACCTTCTCCTCTCAAACCAATAGTAGAGGACTAGGATACAACAAAATGGAAGTAGGAGAAGTGAGTGGAGAAAAGAGTAGGGGTAAGGCTAAGCCTCAAACCACCTTTCAAAAGGTGTTACTTCCCTCCAACAGTTATGACCATGAAAGCATGTAAGGTCACTTGAAGAATGGAAGTTCCTATAGGAAGTAAATTACTCCTTCCCATAGTGGAAGAAAGGTCATGGGCTTGAGTGCTATGAAGGCTCCCCATGAGGAAATTCAAATGGCCCAACCAGGACCATTTGTATTTTGTACTTGAGCCCCATCATTCAAAAGCATGGATGCCAGTTCTTCCAAGTTCTGTCCAGCAAAGAACATGGCTGCTGTCAAACCTATAGATAGGTGTTATTGCTCAGTGTCTAATTCCATCCAATCATGCCTGGCCCCCAAGCCAAGGCAAGCTGATTTCATTAAGACAAAGTGCACCAAGACTGTACAAAGGTTAACCTTCAGCCAGATCATTGCTCAAAGGAACATGAAAAATGTTGTTGTATCCCCTCCTGAACATAAGAACAATGTTGTACTCCCCTCATGAAATGTTTAGAAGAGGAGATATAATATTCATGACTGTTGGTGCTGTGGTAAAGTGGGACACTTTGCCAAAGACTGTTGGCACAATACCAATGTGCCATGTGCAAAGAAGAGTCTTCCTGCAAAGGGTGCAGGTAGTGTGAGGCTATTTCATCATGCTAACAAGGACCTAGGACCCAAAGCTATTTGGGCTCCTAAGGGTAACTAAACTCCTTCTTGCAGGATAGTTCAAGTACCAGTCTCAACCAAATATTGTACTTGAATATTGGGGGCTCAAGGCACATGACAGGAACCAGGAATCTTCTACAGGACTACAAAGCTATGAAGAATTGACCTAAAGTTATCTTTGGTGGATCTGAAAAGGGAATCACCAAAGGATATGGTATGATCTCCAATGGCATAGTTACAATCACATGGGTAGCTTATGTTGAAGGGTTGCAACACAACCTAGTAAGCATAAGTCAACTATGTGACTTAGGCAATGTCATTGAATTCCACAATAACAAGTGCTTGATCAAAAAGTCTAATGACTTAGAGACCATTCTCTCAAGCACTAGGAGTGGGAATGTTTATTGCTTAGATTTTATATGCAGTAATTCTATCATCTGTGTGTCTTTTGGCTAATGAAAATGAGTCTCTTTGTGTTCAAAGACACAAGAGACTTGTTCACATTAACTACAAGACAATGTATAGACTATTCTCAAAAAACTTTGTTAGAAATAGTCCAAATTTAAAATGCATTAAAAGAGGTCCCTATCATGCTTGCCAAATGGGCAAGCAAACAAGGACCACCTTTAAAAGTATTGGCTCCAAAGACACTGAAAGTTGTCTATATCTATTGCATATGGACTTGTTTGGTCCTTTGCCAATTCAGAGCCTAGGTGGGAAGTTGTATACTTTGGTGATTGTTGATGATCATTCAAAATATATATGGGTATTCTTCCTTAAGAAGAAGTCAGGTACCTTGAATGTCTTTATAAATCATGTCAAAGCAATTCAGAATGATTTGCAATGTGCTGTGGTCAGGACTAGGACTGACTATGACACATAATTTCAATCTGAAGCCAGGACAATATTTTGTCAAGAACTTGGTATCACCCAAGAATTCTCCTCCCCAAGGACTCCACAACAAAATGGTGTGGCTGAGAGGAGGAATAAGACCTTGATAAAAGCTGGGAGAACATTGCTTTGTGACTCCTCACTCCCAGAATATTTCTGGGCTGAGGCAGTCAATACTGCATGTTATGTTCTCAATAGAGCTTCCATCAATAAGGTTCATGAAATAACCCCTATGAGATTCTGAATGACAAACAACCTACAATTTCATATTTTAGAATCTTTGGCTCTAAATGCTACATTTTAAACAATGGAAAATCTCAATTAACAAAGCTTGCAGAGAAATGCAATGTGGGGGTTCTTGTTGGCTATAACTCACATAGTAGAGCTTATAGAGTTCATAACAAGAAAACTCATATTGTAGTTGAGTCAATGCATGAAGTGTTTGATGAAACCAACCTAATCTATAAGGGCTGGTCTAGCTCTTCTATTTTCATAGAAAATGAGAAGGACATGGAAAAGATGTCTGTGCAAGACACACCCAGCAGTAGCAAGGCATAGAAAGATGCATCAATCCTTGAAGAGGAAGAGGTCCAAGGTGCTGAAGACAATGTTGAACCAGCTGAAATTTTACAGCAAGCTGAGGACAGATTGCCTCCAGCTGTAAGGCACCTAAGAGATCATCCAAGAGAACAAATTATTGGAGACCAAAACAAAGGTGTAATGACCAAAAGTAGGGCTTATAATGAGGCCCTATTCCAGAGCTTCTTATCACAAATGGAACACAAGAAGTTTGAAGAAGCCAACCAAGACACCTTTTGGATTCAAGCAATGCAAGAAGAACTTCTACAATTCAAGATATACAAGGTATGGAAGTTTGTGCAAAAACCTTAAGGACTTAATGTTATTGTAACCAAATGGATTTAAAGAAATAAGTTAGATGAAAATGGCACAATCATAAAGAACAAGGCATGGTTGGTAGCCAAGTGCTACAGACAGGAAGAAGGGATAGACTTTGATCAAACCTTTGCCCCTGTTGCAAGGGTAGAAGCAATTAGGCTATTTCTTGCCTATGCTGCCCACAAGGGGTTCAAAGTGTATCAAATGGATGTCAAATCATCCTTCCTTAATGGTGACTTGAAGGAAGAGGTATATGTTGAACAACCCTCAAGTTTTATGCATCCAACCCTCTCTAATCATGTATATTCACTTAGGAAAGCTCTTTATGGTTTAAAGCAAGCCCCCGGGGCTTGGTATGAGACATTGTCTAGCTTTCTCATCAAGAACAAGTTCTTGAGGGGAAAGATAGATAGTACATTGTTTCTTAGGGAAACAAGGGGAAAGTGTCTTCTAGTCCAAATATATGTTGATGACTTAATATTTGGGTCTACTAATGACAACCTCTGCAAAAGGTTTGCCAACCTAATGTAGGGGAGTTTGAGATGAGCAGTATGGGAGAGCTCAAGTACTTTTTAGGCCTCCAAGTGAAATAGTCTAATGAGGGTATATTCATCTCTCAGACCAAGTACACTAGGGATCTTATCAAGAAGTTTGGGATGGAATCAGCTTCCACCATAAAAACTCCCATGGGGTCCAACATTTCCCTGAACAAGGATGAGAAGGGCAAGGCCTTTGATGAATCCATGTACAGGTGCATCACTGGATCCCTATTATATTTAACTGCTAGTAGACTAGATATTATATATGCTATATGTGTTTGTGCTAGGTACCATGCATGTCCTAAGGAATCTCACTACACAACTGCAAAGAGGATTTTGAGATACCTTAAAGGCAGCCTACATCTTTGCCTTTGGTACCATAAGAATAATGATTTTGAATTAACTGGATTTTCATATGCAGATTTTGCAGGTTGCAAAGAAGATAGGAAAAGCACAAGTGGCACTTGTCAATTCCTAGGAAAAAGGTTGATATCTTGGAGCAGCAAAAAGCATACAAGTGTGGCAATATCCACTGCTGAGTTAGAATACATTGCTGCAGGAAGCTGTTGTGCACAGCAATTATGGATTCAAAACCAGTTAGAGTACTACAACCTCAAGGTAAGTGAGTATCCCCTTTATTGTGACTCATCTAGTGCTATCTCTATTACTAAGAATCCTATCTCTCATAGCAGGGCTAAGCACATAGAGATAAGGTATCATTTCATAAGAGAACATGTTGAATGCAAAGACATCTGCCTTGAATTTGTCCCCACTAACAATCAAGTTGCTGATATCTTTACAAAGCCATTGGATGTGTGCAAATTTAATGCTTTCAAGATTCAACTAGGAATGTTGAATGTAGAATAAATGCCAAATATTTTCTTATCTCAATCATCTGTGATGTTATGCTGTTGTTACAATTATTGGTATCATATAAAGTACTGTGTTTATGATTCATCATTTTGTCTCATCAACAAACCTAGTGACATGACTAGGATATCACACAAGCAAATCATAATAGGTCTCATGCTTAGGTAGTTATCTCAGCTAAAACAAAAATCTTATTTTAGCTGAACCGCTGAGACAGATGGGAAACTTCTCAGTGGAACTGCTGAGACTGCTAGAACTGTCCCAGCGGTTGACTATGCCCTGTCCCAGCGGTCAAGGTAGTCGTCTCAGCGGTTTTGCTGAGACGGGTTGGTATCTTTAAAATTAGTCTAAATTGCGCCCTAATCAACCTAATTCCCCTCTAAATTACAAGGTCACTTAACTCTAATTATAAGGGCAAATCATGAAAAAAAATTAGGTTCTATAAATAGTCAATCTTAATTAGTGAAAGGTACACGACCCTTCTTTCCTAGCCACCGGGATGAATCACCTTCTCTTCCATCCCAGCATATTCTAATACCTTTGTAATGGCGCCCAAAAGCTCTAACGATCTTCTTGAAGGCTATGAGATAGTCAGGGATGGGTTTGCTCATGCTCTAGAAGATATCAAGGGAGTGATTCAACTTCTTGCAGACCAAGGTCTGGAATTTCTCCTTTCTGAACCTTGTATCATTCTCAGAGCTGAGGTTCTGGAATGGTTTGCTCATGCTATGTTATCCCCTACCAGTCATGCCTCAAGTCAAAGATAGGAGAAGAAAGAATAAAGATAACCCCCACAAAACTACAAAAAGGTCTACATCTTCCATCCTACAGTCCCAGTGAGGAGGATAAAATTTCTGAGAAAGACAAGAGGAAAGCTCTGAAATGGACAGAGTATAATGATACCAAAATTGGATCATTGAAAAGAAAAATCTTTAAACAAAAGGCTGTTATCAGATATTGTGGAAAAGCTATCCTCTGCAAACCAGGGTATCATGACACAATATCATACTACATGTTTGACCTCATGACAAGGATTATACTGAAAAGAAAAACCTATTGGGGACAAGTACTATTTCAAAGAATAAAAGAATGTTTGCAGGCACCCAACATGGGCAGAATTCTTTCCCTGTACCTACTCCAAAGGAGTAAACCTTCACTATCTCAAGAGAATGGACATTAGGACATTAGAAAGATTTACCAGGGTACTTCCAATGAGTCAGCCCACTGAGATTAAAGGAAAAGAGAAAATAACTCCCAAATTCTCTAAGAAATCTAGATTGATTATGTCTAGTTCTGAGTCTGACACCTCAGATAAAGATGATAATGCTGGTGCTGACACTGAATCACACATCAATCTTGACAAGAATGCTCCACAGGATGACAGGCCAATTGACATTCTCCATGCACAGGAGCTGGACACCAACATAACTCCTGGTAACTAATCTTTCAAACTTCAAACTACTCCTTAAATTAATAGATCATAACCAATCAATTAGGTAGTCAATTCTGACATTTGATTAATGTGGACCATAACTCCTCAAGGAGAAATGAGTTATCTAACTGAGTGGGAGCATCAACAAGAACCAGCCCCCTTGGATATTACAAACATCAATGATGCTGATAAGGACAAAAGACAATCACCTCAGGATTTACAAGGTCAGATTGACAAATTTATCTTTAATCTTGAAGAAAGAATTAGACTCAATCCTGATAATGAACTAGCTCTCTGTTAATTCCCTTCACCAGGAAAATCTAGTGCCCCATCTGAGGGGGAGAAGCAAAAAGAGCCAACTGCTCAGAAAGATGAAGTTCTTGGTAAGCCTAACAATCATATCTGTAGAATTTCTCAGTATTTAACTATAACTCTAACTAATTGTCCCAGCTTTCCTGGACTCATTTGACAAGGATGCTCTCTCTGAGGAGGAGGATCAAGATACTGATGATAATGATAATTTGGATGATAATCAAAATAATGGTAATGAAGATGGGAGGGATGATGATCAAGTCCACCCTGATCACATTGATGATATAACATCATTTGCTGAGATGGTGGATCCTCCAGCTGTAGTAATGCCTGAACCTGCAGTGCAGATAATACTTAATATAGTACCTCCTTCAAGTCCATGATGAGTCCCATTTATATACACATTTATGGACTCATCTGGGCCGATTTTCTAGTCAATGCACCACACTTTAGGCATGTTTACGATCATATTTGCTATTCCTGGCTAGGTGCACTCTTAGGCCCGTTTCGGTGTACAATTGCGCTCCTTGTTATTGCGGGTAAGCACATGGTGCTCCCCAATCCTTTCCTATGTTTATTTGGTGCTGGAGGTGTATTCCCAGTTGGTTTATATCGTGCAGGTGTTCCTGGTACAAATCTTTACAGGAACACTGCGCAGGATCACTGGTTATACTGCGCACGACCACTGATCGTGTGCGTTCAGTTGCAGCCCAAAGTTGCTTTCTGAATTTGGTTGTGTGTTGTTACGCACGGTCATGCGTTCGATCGTGAGCTTTATTATTTTCTGCAGTTTTGTCTTGCAGGTTTTCTGGCACAGCGCGCATGACCACCAACTTCTAGTGCGCACGACCACTGGTCGTGCGCCACTGCTCATGCGCCCTGTTTTCTATAAATATGCAGCCCGCGATTTTAGGTTGGACAGCACTGTTTTGGGCGTGAATTCTTCCTCAAGCTCCGCCGTTTTCCCTCTCCAAGCTCCATCCATCCATCTCCTTCCTTGGGAAAGCTTCTTCCATCGATCCTAAGCTCCACCAAGGGTTCCAGAAGCTTTCCCCGCCATCTACAGCAAGCATTTCAAGTTGTAGAATCTCCTTTTGGGTGAAGGGGAAGAGACCCATCTCTGAGAAGAAGACGGATGATGGTTGGAGGTAGTGACAGCCTCTGAACCCCGGAAGCAACCAAGGACTGAGCTCAGAGGAGGCTTGACAACCCCCCATTCCGACCAAGATCTACGGCGAGGCTTCTCATCTCGTGGTTTCCTCTACCCTCTCTCTTTTGGAAATGTATGCTTAACTTTTGTATTGAACTAGTGTGATTTCTATTTGTCTATGAATGAAATATACGCTTGTTTTATCTTTCGCTTGATGCTTTGCTGTGATGCGCTCCGCCCCCGCTCCACTTCCACACACACATTCTAGCTATCCATCGAGCAATTGCTAGTGGTGATTTTGGTGAAGAGGTGAATACGACCCTCACAAAACCCCGCACTGTGTCCATTTCACCCACTTACCGAAGCGCGGCATCGCGGCCGCTACACTCACCCCCACTTTGCGAAGAGGTGTGTGTGACCATCAATCGTCATAGTTACTTTCCGTCCACGTGACTTCCGAAGCACGGCATCGTGGCCGTTGCATCCATCCCGCCTTGTGAAGAGGAGTTTTGACCCGCATCTCATTTCTGTGTAGTAACTTAGGACACCAATCACAACGCCCTTGTTTTTACTTTCTTTTACTCGTCGTAACAATCGACTCACCACGCATTCCGTTCACCAGAACCTGCATTCCTTGAGAGACGATATTCGGGGAAGCTATTCCCAATTTTATTAATTGACAGCGACCGGTGCACTTGCCGAACGCGCATCAAGTTTTTGGCGTCATTGTCGGGGATTGCAGGCGTGATCATTTTGTGTTTGTGAATCGATTGTTTTCGATTGGGTCTTTTATTCTTCTTAATTTACTCTTTTTCATGTTATTTTCTTCTTCTATATCATGTGGGCACATTTGAATATCCGATGTCGTTGGTGTGGGGACACATCCCACGCTAGTGATAGGTGTCCCAAAGATTATGGTGTTATTCAGAAACCGTACGGGTCCCATAAATCTTTTGGCTCCTCTACTGCGCCTCCGATGTCTCACTATTACGCGGCTACCGCACCTTGGGTGCCGGCAAAGCCGGTAAAGCAGTGTTTATTTTGCAAAAGTAGAGAGCATGCCTTGAAGGACTGTGCCGATTACCTTTGCCAATTGGAGGATGACGATGAGCCGGATATCCGGATCATCCCATCCTCAAATTCGGCGAACACACCTCCTTCTTCTGGTTACGTGTCACTTCCACCTTCACTTTTTGAAGTCCCTGGAATCGGCACATGCATCAGTGTCCCTCATGACTCCATTTCTGATGCGACCCCCATACCTCTTCGGTTCATGTACCACTTTGCATGGATTCGTGCCCTTGTGTGGAGAGTGAGCCCGAGCTCTTAAGAAGCACGTCTTCTCCCACTACACACGAAACTATATCTATTTCTAATATTATCATTGAGATCAATTTGCAGGATGGTGCAGACCTGCGCAGTGTCGTGCCCACTGTCATGGAGGAGGACAGTCTCGATTGTGCTGAAGCAACCATTTCGGTCCAGTGCGAGGAAGTCCAAGTTATAGAGGAGGCCATTGCGTGCACTGTTGAGTCTAGTGAAATCTTTGATGATATCATCAGTTTGTCATTGCTGTACCCTATGGGGGATGAAGCCGGGATTACCCCTTCAGATGAGATTTCTTTTAGTTTTTCTTCCAATTTATTTCCTGACCCCCTTTCTTTATGTACAAGAATGCAGGATTCCTCTCCTCCGGTTGATCAGACCTTATGCATGGAGGAGACGAAAGCCTGGCGGGGTGAGGAAGGTATAATGAAGGACCATCTTGTTTCCTCATCATCGTTGGTGCTTCCCTTGGAGGATTGGTTACAAGGGGGCAAGCGGTTCTTCTTTGAAGACATAATACTGGAGGAGAAGAAGAGAGCGAAAAAGGAGGAGATTTGGGGTTGGAGGCTGAGCATCCTACTTAATTTCCACCCCTACTACCAGGTCCCCGGACCTTTTTCTTTCATCAGTTGTTACTATTTCAAATCAGCTTATAACTGATCTGTTTTGAGCATGTAATAGTAATTAGGATTTATTAACTTTTGCTTAGTCCTAGACTTTATAAACTCCTTTAATACAGGTATTTGGTCCACCTTTAAGGACATTAAACAAAAGGGCTCCTTGGGAGACAACCCATGGGAACCACCCAGTTCCGTTTGCTTAGTCTTTGTCTTTTAGTCATGTTTTTCTTTTCTTTTTGCTAACATTGCAGGTTAAAGCTCTCACGTGGTGGATGCGGAAGGAGAAAAACTTGAAGAAGGAATTACCGCACTTCTGGCATGCTGATGAGTCCCGATTATATACACATATATGGACTAATCTGGGTCGTTTATCTAGTCATTCCACTGCACTTTAGCCTTGTTTTAGCTTATATTTGTTATCACTTGCTATGTGAACTTCTAGGCCCATTTTGGTGTGTTTTCATGTTTATCTTCATTAGTAGTTTTCATGCACTGTTAGGTGCCACTTTCAGTAGCTGGATTCGTGGTTGTACGCTAGAACAGGAGTCGTGCAGGTGCTTCCGGTGCAATTCTGCACAGGAACACTGCGCACGATCACTGGTTCTATTGCGCACGACCACTGGTCGTGCGCCACTGATCGTGTGCACTTAACACTTTTTTCATGAGTTCTGTTTGGTGCAGTGCGCACGACCATCTACGATAGTGCGCACGACCACCGGTCGTGCGCCACTGTTCGTGCGCACTTATCATCAATTTCATGAGTTCTGTTTCAACCAGTGCGCACGACCACCTACGATAGTGCGCACGATCACCGGTCGTGCGCCACTGGTCGTGCGAACATGTTATTTTATAATTTCTGTCTTTGCAGGCTCCGTACAGGCAGAGCGCACGATCACAGGATTCTAGTGCGCACGACCACTGGTCGTGCGTCAATGACCGTGCGCACTGTTTATTCCAGCGCCTATAAAATGACCTGCTCGCGATTTTAGGTCAAGCCCCCCGATTTTCTTCCGCCGTTTTCCGCCCGGTTCCGTCCAGATTCGCCCCTCCACCGTCGCCCAACATATGGAGGTGCTCCGGGCTTGCTCTTCACGCCAATCTTGAGCCAGAGTTTCCTCTCGGCCTCCTCCTTCATCCAAGAGCTCCAAAGGAAGACCTAGCCGCCATTACCATCAAGCAAGAGGAAGTTTGCAACCTCTACCGGATCGTGACACGAAGAAGACGGGTCCATTGGAGAGTCATGACAGCTCTCTCTACCCCGGACGTAGTTGCGGACCGAGCTTGGACGCGGATTGACAACCCGGCGATTCCAACCGTGATTCTACAACGAGACTTCGGATTCGGTCGATTTCTTGCCTTGTTCTCCTCTTATTGATTGTTGTAATAGTTAGATCTTTTGTATTTTGATGAAGAACACTATAGACCTTGGTATTTAAAGTTATTTCATGTCTATGTGAAATACTCTTTTTGTTTATTTGTGTGCTTGAGGTGCGCCCCATTCCATCCTCCATCCCGCCGTCACGTCCGGTGTCGCACTAGCAATTGCTAGTGGCGTGCTTGTCGAAGAGGTGCTTGCAACCCTCATTCCGTTAGCCTACTCGCCCATCCGCCTACCGAAGCGTGGCATTGCGTCCCATGTATTCCATCCCGCCTAACGAAGCAGTGCGCTCAAGGCCTGCATAGTTCGATTCCGCTTGCCTACTCGTCCATCCGCCCTTTCGACGCAGCGCGCTCAAGGCCTGCTTAGTCTCCATCCCGCCAAGCGAAGCATTGCATAGCGGCATTGCATAGGAGTAGTCGATAGCTTTTATTTTATTTTCCAAAAGCCAACCCAACTCCCCCGCATTCCATCCGATTTAAGGACTTCAATCTCAAGTCCTTCCTCGAAACCTAACTCCACCTTACTGTGTTCCTCAAGAGACCGACACTCGGGGATTTTCCCCATTATTATTACTTGCGCGACCGGTGCACTTGCCGAATCATCGCATCAAGTTTTTGCCGCCGTTGCCGGGGAACACAGTCGTGTGAGTTTTCTGGAGAGGGAGAATCTGAGAAAGGAGCCCTTCCATTTGTAAATCGCATTTCTTTGTTTTATTTCCTCATTTTTTGTTTTCTTGTTTTTTATTAGGTTGCTTTAGTAATTTTTGTTATGTGTAGTATTTTGCACAATAGCATTTTTATTTTGAATCGGATTATCTTCACACTATGTGGGCACATCTCAATTTCCGTTGTCGTTGGTGTGGAGCTACCTCCCACTCTAGTGATGAATGCCCTACGGAGAATAGTAGGCATAATTCTTATAGCCCAGCATATGGAGCACCGACTTCGTCTGATACTCCATATGGTGCGCGTAAGTCTTATGGCTACTCTACTGAGCCTTTACCGTCATACTTCTTTTCGGCTTCAGCACCCGCTGTGCCAAAGAAGCCTGCTAGGCAGTGCCAGTTTTGTCGGAGCACAGATCATGCCCTGAAGGATTGTGTTGCTTATCTTCGCCAATTGGATGAGGATGAAGAGCCGGATATCCGGATCGTCCCGAATCCTAACTCTGGCGGCACACCTTCAACATCCGGTTATGTGTCTTTGTCACCTTCACATCTTGAAGGGTATGGCATGGACACGGTCACTGGATGTGTGGCTGATCTGGGCACCGACATTGCTGAGCCTATTCTCCCGGTGCATCCACCACCTCTAGTGGATTCGATTCTTTGTGAGGAATCGGTGCTCGACTTTTATCCGAGCACTACTCCTCTCCCTGTTGTGCATACTACACTCGTCTCTGACGACATTGTTGATGATGTGTTGCAGGAGGAGGCGGTTGATCTGAGTGTTGTGCCTATTCCTATGGAGGAGGACAACCTTCTAGGTGAAGAGGAATTTTCCTCAGCACCGGTGGAGGAAGTCCAAATCCTAAGCCTGGCCACCGTTGATCCCGCCGAATCTTGTAGCATTGATGACAATGCAAACATTATTTTACTTCCCCAACCTAATGGGAGTGAGACCAGGACCACTCCCCCGATTTTTGATTATTTATGTTCTTCATCTTGTTTATTTCTCGATCCCCCCTCTTCACCCGAGCCTGTGCAGGTTGAATCTTCACAGGTACTTCAGGAGGACTTGGAGCTTTGCGCTCAAGTCAATGATGAGTGTGTCCTTTTATGCGAGGAGGTTGATCCCTCCTCCATTAAGGAAGCCTCATTCGTTGCCTTCTCCTCCTGCGGACCTGCTGTGGACGATACCTTGCTGGGCAAGGATAGTTTTGGTGAGATGAGTGAGGACCAGGCCTCCTCCTCTTCTTACTTTCTTTTCCCTCTACCTGTGAGGAGCAGGTATTTATATTCAGGTAGAGGGGTGACTGCCTTATCTCCGTATCGGTACCAGCTACCGAAACGGAAAATGGAGCAGTTACCTGTGCATTTTCTTTTTCATAGGCCCATTAGCTAGAACCGTTTTAATTTAGAATAAGTCGTGCTGGGATGACAATAACCCCAGTAGTTATCTTTCTTTTCTGCATTTTTATTTC
Organism: Dactylorhiza incarnata; assembly: GCA_033032865.1. Classification (NCBI taxonomy): domain Eukaryota; kingdom Viridiplantae; phylum Streptophyta; class Magnoliopsida; order Asparagales; family Orchidaceae; genus Dactylorhiza; species Dactylorhiza incarnata. The sequence continues at coordinate 2,521,136 of JAWHQI010000149.1, forward strand.
ATCTAATCATGTTTAGTTAGTAATATTTCTTTTCAGTTTTCAATTTTCTTTTGTTTTTGCGGAGCTGACTCCTGCAGGTATCTTTTCTGGATGGCGGATGCTGCAGCTTCATTTTAGCTTACACGCCAATCTTCTGGTGTGCTCATTTCTGAGCACTGGGTACTCTCTTTCCCTAGCCTTTCCTGATTTTCATGTCATATATTCTGTGGATTGTTTAGTTTAAGTCTGGGGGAGAGTAGTTTTGTTTACCCGCTCACGTGCACTATTGCACTGCATGCTAGAAGATTTCATTTAAAATGTTTTGTTTATTTTCATTGCACACCACATCACCCACTTGAGCGCGTACTCATCTGTTTGCTTGCTCTGTTGTGAATTTAATTCTTCTGCTTATTTGGGAAAGTCTAGGTGATGGCTTAGGACTATGTAGCAGAGTAAAATGTTGACTCCCGTAGTGCTCCTAGTCGAGTGCTCGGTTGCATAGGAATTTGTGTAGGTTAGATCTCTTTTTATACTATGGTTTTATATTTTTCTCTATTAGGTAAATGTTGTTTACTCTACTCAAATGGTGAATCCGGTGTGAATCAAACGGTAGCATAGGGATGTGTGTAAACGATCGCTAGATTCGTATTGCTTGAGTCGGGAGAAAGGAGAATCTTTCTCGGTGGCTAGAACTTGCCCCAAGCGATTCTTGAAGCATGGGTATACGGTTAGTCAATTGTGTGAATGTGATTTAGGCCATCATTTTGGCCCGGTTGAGCCTTTGTGCCTATCCCTACCGCTATATCCTCGCTAGCCCAGTTGTGCCTACCCGTTCTTTGATTCAGCCCCACTTTTATTTCACCAAAGCCTAAAAGCCAATCCTAGTCGCACACCCAAATCTGAGCTTTAGCTGTTTATTATTTTCATGAGTTGGGTTGTTGATGTGGTAATATGTTTGTGAAGATGTGGATGTGTCCTTTTGTTTATTTGCTGAAAATGATAAGAAAAGAAAAAAAAATGAGAAAAAGAAAAAGAAGTTAAAAAGAAAGGAAAGAGAAGGAGTGTTTAATTGAAAATCTTTATGTTTAGATTTATGTTTGGGAGTAGGCGGTGCACGCACCCATGCTGTTAAGTCCAAGTCTGGGGGTGTTGTGTACCCGCATGTTTGTGTGGTGAATGAGGATAGTTTCCTGCATTAGCTCATTTGGGTTTAGTGCTTTAGCCGTCGTTTTTATCTTTGTTTTTCCTCACCTAAACCCAAGCCTCATTTAAAACCTAAAGTCCTATTGATTCACGCATTTGAGTCAAACCAGTGCCGTGGAGAGAATGTGACCGGGCAAGCCTATGGTCACCAACACCGATGGATTTCGGTGGAGTTTGTCCGGCATCCCAATCTTGAGCAATGCTCATCTCAGCGCTTAGTTTACTTTCTCCTTATGCATGACCGAACGATTCACCGCTTTTCACCATTTTGAGTAGTTGTAATATGCTTTTACTCTTTTAGAAATATATAGACTGTTTATATAATCAGAAATCTTCTCTACTATTCTTCTTATGCACGTGAGTATGCGACTTCGCATGGTACTCTATATTGTAGTTTTAAGCCATCTACTTTTCTTTCCCCGTTCGCTTAGAATTTGTTTGCTCGGGACGCGCAAACAGGTAAGTCTGGGGGTGTGATGAGTCCCGATTATATACACATATATGGACTAATCTGGGCCGTTTATCTAGTCATTCCACTACACTTTAGCCTTGTTTTAGCTTATATTTGTTATCACTTGCTATGTGCACTTCTAGGCCCATTTTGGTGTGTTTTCATGTTTATCTTCATTAGTAGTTTTCATGCATTGTTAGGTGCCACTTTCAGTAGCTGGATTCGTGGTTGTACGCTAGAACAGGAGTCGTGCAGGTGCTTCCAGTGCAATTCTGCACAGGAACACTGCGCACGATCACTGGTTCTATTGCGCACGACCACTGGTCGTGCGCCACTGATCGTGTGCACTTAACACTTTTTTCATGAGTTCTGTTTGGTGCAGTGCGCACGACCATCTACGATAGTGCGCACGACCACCGGTCGTGCGCCACTGTTCGTGCGCACTTATCATCAATATCATGAGTTCTGTTTCAACCAGTGCGCACGACCACCGGTCGTGCACCACTGGTCGTGCGAACATGTTATTTTATACATTCTGTCTTTGCAGGCTCCGTACAGGCAGAGCGCACGATCACAGGATTCTAGTGCGCACGACCACTGGTCGTGCGTCAATGACCGTGCGCACTGTTTATTCCAGCGCCTATAAAATGACCTGCTCGCGATTTTAGGTCAAGCCCCCCGATTTTCTTCCGCCGTTTTCCGCCCGGTTCCGTCCAGATTCGCCCGTCCACCGTCGCCCACCATATGGAGGTGCTCCGGGCTTGCTCTTCACGCCAATCTTGAGCCGGAGTTTCCTCTCGGCCTTCTCCTTCATCCAAGAGCTCCAAAGGAAGACCTAGCCGCCATTACCATCAAGCAAGAGGAAGTTTGCAACCTCTACTGGATCGTGACACGAAGAAGACGGGTCCATTGGAGAGTCGTGACAGCTCTCTCTACCCCGGACGTAGTTACGGACCGAGCTTGGACGCGGATTGACAACCCGGCGATTCCAACCGTGATTCTACAACGAGACTTCGGATTCGGTCGATTTCTTGCCTTGTTCTCCTCTTATTGATTGTTGTAATAGTTAGATCTTTTGTATTTTGATGAAGAACACTATAGACCTTGCTATTTAAAGTTATTTCATGTCTATGTGAAATACTCTTTTTGTTTATTTGTGTGCTTGAGGTGCGCCCCATTCCATCCTCCATCCCGCCGTCACGTCCGGTGCCGCACTAGCAATTGCTAGTGGCGTGCTTGTCGAAGAGGTGCTTGCGACCCTCATTCCGTTAGCCTACTCGCCCATCCGCCTACCGAAGCGTGGCATTGCGGCCCGTGTATTCCATCCCGCCTAACAAAGCAGTGCGCTCAAGGCCTGCATAGTTCGATTCCGCTTGCCTACTCGTCCATCCGCCCTTTCGACGCAACGCGCTCAAGGCCTGCCTAGTCTCCATCCCGCCAAGCGAAGCATTGCATAGCGGCATTGCATAGGAGTAGTTGATAGCTTTTATTTTATTTTCCAAAAGCCAACCCAACTCCCCCGCATTCCATCCGATTTAAGGACTTCAATCTCAAGTCCTTCCTCGAAACCTAACTCCACCTTACTGTGTTCCTCAAGAGACCGACACTCGGGGATTTTCCCCATTATTATTACTTGCGCGACCGGTGCACTTGCCGAATCATCGCATCACATTCTCATTTATGTGCATAGGTCCACTCTTCCCCTATTCTCCTTATGTTTAAATTCTTTAATTTATTTAGTTTTGATCAAGTCTGGGGGAGAGAGCGAGCTATGCACGTGCACACACTTTGCATGACATGTTAGAATATGCTGAGTTAGGATTTGTATTTTGTTGCACACATTGCATACACTTGCACCTAGTTCACGCGCACTTGATCACGCGTGCTTATCGGGTATTACTGCGAGGTTCCCCGCTCGTAAGAATTGGATTGTTAGCGTATGAGTGAGGAGTAGAGAAAAATGTTGACTCGAGTAGTGCTCTAGTCAAGTGCTCCCGTCACGCCTAGAAATTCAATTAGAGTAGAATAAAATTCAGAGTTATAATTTAATTATTTCTATTATAGTAGCTGCAATCTATTTTACTTTAGTGGTGAATCCGGTGAATCCAACGGTAGCATAATGTCGAGTGTAGCTAGACTAGTAGTAGCTTATTACTAGGGTCGGAAGGAAGGAAAACCTTTCTCGGTGGCTAGAACTTGCACTAGGCGAAACGATTGCGTTGAAGTACTCGTTATAAAGTGTGATATAGGCCATTTCATGATCCGTTTGTGCTTTTGAAATCCTTGCCAATGTAATCACCTTTGCAAGCCCACTTGAGCCTACCTTTCCTCTTTGTTTAGCTCCACTTAAATGTCACCAAAGACATACGACTATGCCCATTCTCGCACCAACATGTGAGCTAAAGGAAATTTATATATCTATCTTGTTTGGTGCAATCTCCGTGTTGTATGTTAGCTTTGAAAAAGCTGAAGGAGAACTTTTTATTATGCCTACAAAAGAAATTCTGTCGAGAAAGAAAAATAGAAAAAGAAAAAAGAAAAATTTCAAAAAGAACTTTCAATTACATTCTCTCGACAAAGGCAAAAAGTATGATTGGCTCAGCACACACCTAGTGTTCAGTTGTAGTCTTGGGGTGTTGTGTAGTTCTTGAAAATGTTGTCTTGGTGATTCTTATTCTCTTGAGTGCAGGTTATATTGAGTGCGATTCCTATCGTCCTTCTACTTATCTAACCTAAACTCAGCCTAAGCCAAATCTTAACCTATAACTCCTATTGATTTTAGATACGAGTCATCTCATGCAGAAGAGAGAGTGCGAACGTGCAAGCCTATGGACACCGACTTTGATGGATTTCTTAGGAGATTGTCCCAAGCTTTGATTCGAGTAATACTCTACTCTTTAGTCACGCTATTTTCCCTGATGCGCGACCGAAAGATTCACCAGGATTCACCATCCAAGTAAATTAAATTTCAAATTACTATTTTAGAAATAATTAGATATAATCTTGAATTAAATTCTATTCTAATGTATTTCTACGCCCGTGAGCATTCGACTTCGCATGAGTCTCCACCACTCAATCATACTCTAACATCCAATTGTTCCGATAGGAGAGCGGAGTAATTTGCCCGAGACGTGCAAATGGTTAAGTCTGGGGGTGTGATGAGTCCCATTTATATACACATTTATGGACTCATCTGGGCCGATTTTCTAGTCAATGCACCACACTTTAGGCATGTTTACGATCATATTTGCTATTCCTTGCTAGGTGCACTCTTAGGCCCGTTTCACTGTGCAATTGCGCTCCTTGTTATTGGGGGTAAGCACATGGTGCTCCCCAATCCTTTTCCTATGTTTATTCGGTGCTGGAGGTGTATTCCCAACTGGTTTATATCGTGCAGGTGTTCCCGGTACAAATCTATACAGGAACACTGCGCACGATCACTGATTATACTGCGCACGACCACTGATCGTGCGCCACTGATCGTGCGCGTTCAGTTGTAGCCCAAAGTTGCTTTCTGAATTTGGTCGTGCGTTGTTACGCACGGTCGTGCGTTCGATCGTGCGCTTTATTATTTTCTGCAGTTTTGTCTTGCAGGTTTTCTGGCACAGCGCGCGTGACCACCAACTTCCAGTGCGCACGACCACTGGTCGAGCGCCACTGCTCGTGCGCCCTATTTTCTATAAATACGCAGCCCGCGATTTTAGGTCGTACAGCACTGTTTTGGGCGCGAATTCTTCTGCAAGCTCCGCCGTTGTCCCTCTCCAAGCTCCATCCATCCATCTCCTTCCTTGGGAAAGCTTCTTCCATCGATCCTAAGCTCCACCAAGGGTTCCGGAAGCTTTCCCCGCCATCCACAGCAAGCATTTCAAGTTGCAACATCTCCTTTTGGGTCAAGGGGAAGAGACCCAGCTCTGAGAAGAAGATGGATGATGGTTGGAGGTAGTGACAGCCTCTGAACCCCGGAAGCAACCAAGGACTGAGCTCGGAGGAGGCTTGACAACCCCCCATTCCGACCAAGATCTACGGCGAGGCTTCTCATCTCGTGGTTTCCTCTACCCTCTCTCTTTTGGAAATGTATGCTTAACTTTCGTATTGAACTAGTGTGATTTCTATTTGGCTATGAATGAAATATACTCTTGTTTTATCTTTCGCTTGATGCTTTGCTATGATGCGCTCCGCCCCCGCTCCACTTCCACACACACATTCCAGCTAGCCATCTAGCAATTGCTAGTGGTGACTTTGGCGAAGAGGTGAATACGAACCTCACAAAACCCCGCACTGTGGCTATTTCACCCGCTTACCGAAGCACGGCATCGCGGCCGCTGCACTCACCCCCACTTTGCGAAGAGGTGTGTGCGACCCTCAATCGTCACAGTTACTTTCCGTCCACGCGCCTTCCGAAGCACGACATCGCGACCGTTGCATCCATCCCGCCTTGCGAAGCGGAGTTTTGACCCGCATCTCATTTCTGTGTAGTAACTTAGGACACCAATCACAAAGCCCTTGTTTTTACTTTCTTTTACTCGTCGTAACAATCGACTCACCACGCATTCCGTTCACCAGAACCTGCATTCCTTGAGAGACGATATTCGGGGAAGCTATTCCCAATTTTATTACTTGACAGCGACCGGTGCACTTGCCGAACGCGCATCAGTCCACCAAGGCCTCAAGCCCCAATAATCAATGCTCACCAAGCCTCCACTTCCAGCTCAACTCTATAAAGACTTATGTTGACCAATCAGTTACAACAGTCAAAGACTATATTGATCAGTCCATCATGAATGTGAAGACTGCAGTCATGACTGAGGTCTAGGAAATCAAGGAGAACACCAGAATGCTGAACAAACAGATGACCAAATGGTTTGATCTAGCAGATAAGACTGTGATCTCTCAGAACACAATCGTCAGATCTATGGACAAACACCTCCAGCTATCTAAACAGGACATAACATATGTCAAAAGGTATGTCAGTAAGACAGATGAGGTGATAGAAAATTCAACCAATCATCTCCAAGATTATGTATACTCCACTGCCATGTAGTTGAATGAAGAAGGTGACAGGAACAAGGAAGAGCTGCAAGCAGGTATTGCTAATATAGTCCAATCCCTTACTGCAGCAGTCACTGCCACCCAACTGAATGAAGAGGTAGTCAAGCATAAAGGTACACTTCAAGCAGATTTTGAGAATGTGTTCCAAACCCACTTTGGCACAATAACAACAGCGAAGCAAGACCTCCATCAACAAATATATGAAGAAGCCAGAAAGGGGGAGGACACCAATGCTATCTAAATTTTGACCTTACCCTGAAAGTTCTACAAGGTACAAGGCTAGCTCTGAATCTTCCTATCTTAGATGTAAATAGGGAAGAAGATTGCGATTTCCCACATCAAGAGGAAATTGCCCAAGATAAGAGTCTGAAAAAGAGAAGGGAAAAGGGAGAAAGTACTATTGGCTGAGGAATTCATGGCCAAGCAAAGGGAGGTGCAACACAGAGATCCAAATTATGAGTATTGGAGTGATGACTCTAAAGAGATCATTTTGAATACCTGGCTAACCATGGCCAAATTGGAAAAGACATTGATAAGCTCTATCCATCTGAAGAGTGGATAAAGCATTTAGAAAGAGATACAAAGAGAGACATGGTTTTCAAAGCTAATATAGTAAGAAAAGATAACCCAAGTAGAATTCCTTCCAGATACATTCCAAAGCCATTTTTGTATTTCTAAAGGCAAGAAAATAAAAAGAGAATAGCTGAGAAAAAAGCTGCAAATGCTAAAGATAAGGATCTTCCATCTCCAGAAGAAGAAGTAGTTGCTAAGAACATGGATACTGCTGCAGACCAATTAACCTAAGATAAAGTAAAATCAGCTGCTGACATTTCGGAGGGGTCTACTTCTTATAAGATAAGAAAACTCTAATTGAATATATGAATATCTTATGAATGACTGGATGTAAATTGAATTACTTTATCTGAAATGGTTTAGAATTGAACTATGATTCATTACCTTTTCTGAATTGCAAATGTATTGTTGGTTAAATTAGTCACTTTAGGTCCAAAGCTAATCTAAGCCTTAGCCTTATATTACCCTGTATTGGTGGTTAAATCTGTTTGTGCTACATTGTCATGTTTGTCTAATCACACTGTTGGATTGTTAAACTCTGTGACTATATGACTTTCATAAACATTATCTGCTATAATATTTCTGATGCTATAAGTATAATATGATGATCTCTATATAGTGAAGCTATATGTTAAGAATTTATGGGTTATGTACCTTAGCATTGAGGGTGTTCTGCCTTCTTCAAATATGGGGAGATTGTTCGGAAAATGATCCTCAATGTTCCCTTGATTTGAAGAGGCTTCACACTCAATGCTAAGTACAAGTTGTATTTGATAAACCCTACTCTATCTTATGACTATGCAGGGTTAGATCATACCAGGGTATGAAGAAAGTTCAGTTGGTTTGCTGCCAAAACCGCTGAGACGAGCTCTCAATCTCAGCTGAACCGCTGAGACAAGGACAGGTGCCGCTGAGAAGATGTCTAGGTCAGCTGAGCTACGTATAAGGAAAATTCGCTGAGATAACTGTCTGTCTCAGCGGATCTGCTGAGACGGAACAGATCCAGCTGCTGAGACAGGATACTTTCTCAGCCCAACCGCTAAGACAGCTTCAAAAGAACTGACAAGCTTTAATTTTGGCGTAACACCTGTAAAGCAAGAAAGGATGTTCCAATCTCTCCCATGATGTGTCAGGAGGACATATAATAGTCGTTGAAATGCAGGGGCAGTATAAAAGAATCAATTAGGGCTTTGTAAAAAGAACACTCTCACACACTCAAAAGTGAGAACATTACTGTTCCATTGATGGTAGCCAAGAAGCTTTCACTTCCTATTTCCTGAAGCTGCAAGAAGAGAATAGATATCTCCTCTTGATCAAATCAAGATAGATCAAGTTGATCCTCACTCCTTCTCTAAAGAAAAGAATTAGAAGAATCAAGGTTGAGGACTTTGGACTCATCCAGATTCAAGACAGCTACTGCAGTTGTCCAGCAACAGAAGATAAAGTGTATTCCATCTTCTTTTGTTAATCATACATTCTTGTTTAGTAGGAACTTAACAGTTCTGAGTTGTAGGGCATCTTTGCCTGAGTGTGTAGGGTTGTCTAGCCTGATAAGTAGAGTTGTGTGTTCAGCTTGATTGTAGGATCATTGACTGATCTGAGGTAGGGCTGTTAAGCCGGAGGTAGGGCCGTTGAGCCTGAGGTAGGGTTTGAGGAAACCTGAGAGATCCTGAGGGATCTGTGTTGTAAGATCTTGGAGCTGAGTTTCGAGGTGTTGGCCTTATCTAAATCATTATTAGAAAGGTGAAGGGGGAAAGAGGACTACTCAAGAGACCCTGTCTTGAGGAACCCTTATAAATTTGTGTGTGTTTTCTGTGCTTGATACTTTACTAACCTAAAATCAGAAAACAGCTAGCCTAAAATAAAAGAAACCTATTCACCCCCCCTCTAGGTGACTAAGACTACATCCTAAACAAACTATCAAGAACTAAGCACATAGAGATAAGGAACCACTTTCCCAGAGACAATGTAGAGAAGGGTAAGATCAACCTTCAATACATATCTACTGACACTCAAAGGGATGGCATCTTCACTAAGCCTCTTGATGAAAGTAAGCACAAGTTCTTCATTAATTCATTGGGGATGCTTGACAAAGCATTGTAGGTCCCCTTGTATTATGTATAAAGATCTATTTTCTATAGAAAATTATTGCTGGGAAAAACAGCAAAAATCTTAAAGAAAATCATAATTGTTTCATCAAAGCTGCGTCGAATTCAAATTGACGTACCGTCAACTTCTACTCGACGCCATCTTCGAGAGCTCTCTGGGATGGATCCTTTGAATACCACTCGACGTAACATCGAATACTTGTCAACGCTTACACCGCCAGCATCATCGATGACTATATTTCGAAGCCACATCGACATCAACTCGACGCTCCGTCGGTTTGATAGATCGCGCGCATTGACATATTTTGGAGGGCTGAATTCCACTCTTCTCGACATTGCTTTGAATAAAACCCTAAGTTGCGACGACTCATCAACTCAAAGCAACTTTTGCGTTTAATTCCATTGTGTTATTCAAATTCTCTCCCTCCTGCTCTCTTCCTTCTTGCCTTTCTTCGTCTCTTTTCTTTGTTTTAGTGCAGGTTCTCGCAGCATCCCAATGGCCTCTACGTCGATTCAGCTTGATATTTTTGAGGCTGTTGATCTTGCCCTTGAGACTGTGTTATCCAAGTTTGGCTCACTTTATCTTGACCTCTCAACGGATTGTTATCGCAAAGTACATCGCCAACGCAAAAGGTTGCAAAACCTTACATCTGAACTCACGGCTTTTGATAGTGAAGTGCGATCGGCAGCTATGCCTGCTGAAGCCTTTATATCTTTCTTCAATAATATAAAGCAGGGGGAGAATTGTACCAGCAGGAAGCAACCTCTTCAAGATTCTGTCTATACAACAACAATCCCTCTCTCCTTCATCACTGAAGGAGAGCCAGCTGTATCATCTAAACTATAGCTTCCAGATGCAGCCATTTAGGGGGAGTCTTCTTCTCCAAGAATCCCGCCATTTGCTGAGGGGGAGTCATCAACTCAGGGGGAGATCCCTCTAATTTCAGATGATCAGGCCTACCTCAAGTCTCTATAAGAATTTCATGAAGAGACTGCACCATCTATCCCCGATCCTCTTTCTTTCAGAGTGTCCTCTGAAGATTCATCCGCAGTACTCTCTCCAGTCAAGATCCTGTTTCACCTGATCCAGCACTAGCTCAACCAATACCTCTAGTTCGACTTCCACCTTCAGCTCAGGTTTCACCTGCTCCAATTCACCAACCCATTCTTCCAACACCTATTTTCAGGGGAAGACCTCCATATAGAGGTGGAGGAAGTGGAAGAGGAAGAGGTAGAGGAATATTGCTAATTTGGGAGAGGTACACAAAAGAATAGAGGAAGGAGTATAGGAAAGACAAATTCTATTACAAAAAATATGAAAGGATTGAATTTCCTTAGAACACAATGAAAACTTACAATGATTCAAATCTTTATGAGGCTCTTTTGGACATTGGTGATAGAGAGAGATATGAGTATGAAGAAACTCAGAACGAAATTGAAGATAAGAAAAGGAGGTTCATTGATATTCTAAAATGGGGAAAAGAGGTTGTTAAGAAAGAGGAATTGGCCAAAGCAAGTCCAATCAAATCTGCTCTTTTTGATCATACAATATATACTACAAAGAATCCCCAAGCCATAATGTTAGAAGGAGTAGGGCAACTCCACATGGGAGGTGTTGGGTGCAATCCAAAGGATGCAGTACAACTTTCCCAATAAAGAATGAAAAGAGAAAAGTCACGTGAAGAGGAGATAGAGAAAAAGAAGATCATGTTTATAAAAGCCTCAACTTCTGGGAAGGAACAAGAAACTGTTAATGAATCACAAGCAATGGCTGCTGAATCAAATCTTGACAAAGGACTTGGATCAGATGACCTAAATCTAGAAGTCATAAATCTGATGACAGCCAAAGTCTTTGGTCTTGGTTTCACACTCAAGGATGTTCATCCTAATACTGAAATGGACCTAGAAAAACTATTCAAAGGCCATGGAAGAATATAAAAGAACCCAGAAAAAGTCACCTCTACAATCTTCAGATATGTGGAAAGGAAATACAGGAGGGTATATGAGGACTTGTTCATCTTTCTCAAGGAAAGGAAGTGATACTCTTTTTGGTAATCTATGATAAACTTTTGTTGATCATTAATCAGATACCTTCTCTATTTATCAACTCATCTATCTTATTCTGTGATCATATTGTCTTGTATGTTTTTTTATGCAAAAACTGTGTAAAATCATTTTGAACAAATTGTAAAATTTGTTAAGATAAATATGAGGAGATTGTTGGGAAAAACCCTTTGATTTAGCTTAACAAATTACCTAAAAGTGATTTTATCTCTTAGGATAAATTATCCATTGTATAGTGAGGGTAATCTGGTCATTATATGTCTTAGGATGTCACACTCAACCTAGGTTGTCAAGGCCAGATCAAGAGAAGCATAATTTGGATAAAGTTAACATTTGCGTCGAATAGAACTTGACGCAACATCGAGTTCATGTCGACGCTACTCTGATTAGAAGTCCAAGTGGTTCTCCCTTCTGTCAAAGTAATTCAAGTCGATGTTACGTCAAATAGATATCGATGTAGAGGACATGGACCTGTCAAAGTTTCTTGAGAAGTCGATGCAGCTTCTACTTCAACACAGAGCAGAAGGAAGTATCTGTCGAAGCCATTTAAAGTCGACGCAACGTCGACTTCATCTCGACGCAGATAATGAAGTTCAGATTCAACTCGATGGTTACGTCGATAATGTATCGACGCAACGTCGACTAGCAGAGTTCAATCAGAGCAAGGATGAATTCGAAGCTACTCCTACAAGAACTTGAAGGTGCGTCGATAAGAGAGGAAGAGAACTCGACGCTACGTCGAATATAGTCTGAAAAGAGAAACCTTTTCAGCTGTAATTTTGGACTGCCTCTCATGGACCACCTCATTCAAGACCGTCCTCCAACGACTCATTAATTGCCTCAAATAGAAAGAACAACTAAAAGAGGACAAAAAGCTTTCTTGGAAACATGCTTAATGTTGGTGAACGGGTCGGGAATTAAAAAAGAAAAGAAAGATATTGTCTAGAGCAGAATACCTTTTCAGGTCTTACTAGAAAGGGAAAGAAATTCAAATTTGTAGGGGCACAATTAAAGGCAAGAGAAGAAAGAGAAGGGTAGAGCGCTTATCACAATGGACAATACTGTTCTATTGTTTTTTTCTCTTCTTTTTCCTCCTCAGGAACTCTAATGGAGCATATACAGAGAAGAAACAACTGCTGCTCTCTATCTCATAGAATAGAGGATCTGAAAGCTGCTCTTCATCACAATCACATAGTAACAAAAATCTTAATCAGTGGAAATAGAAAGTATCTGACATCCATAGCTCCTGCAATACAACACTATCATATGCTAGAGTTAATCAAGATCATATCCAGTGAAAGATTCAAGAAGCTGTTCTTCATACAGCCTTCATAAGAATTCTGAAAAATAGAATTCGTCCTCTTCTCTCCTTTTTTTTCCTCCTTCTCATTCCCTATAAAAGAGTTTTGAGAATCCCTCTTCCAAAAGATTAGGTGGTTCAAGATCTCCTTATCAAAAGATCTGGTGGTTCAAGATCTCCTAATCAAAAGATCTGGTGGTTCATGATCGCCTTGTCAAAGGATTAGTGGTTCTAAGAGTCTCCTTACCAAAAGACTCAGGCACAGTTGGTGCATCCCTACCAGGTGGTAGAAGAAGGGAGTACCCACATTTTGGGGAACCTCTATGAAAATCTATGTGTCTTCTGGATTGTCTATTTTCTGTGCAGTCCCTCATAGCTTAGAATTACTTTACTATTTTTCTGCTTTATATTTCAGCATTGTTTTTTTCTGGATAAGTATTTGTTGGAGCATAACACTTATGTTTTTATTGTTCTTGCACAGTTAGGTTAGAAATAAATTTAAATCTCTATTCACCCCCCTCTAGAGGATTCTCAGAGGCACACTGTGCACTTTCAAAGTTAATGAGCGGCCTCCCGAAGATCGCCTTGTAGTAGTTCGGGGTGTCGACAATGACTAACCGACACTTGAGTGGGGTGCCTCCAAGCGTTACTAGCAGATGCACTCCTCCCTCCATCACTTTATTCTCTCCTGATAAGCCAAAGAGTGGACCATCCGAGGCCATTACTCTTCCTGCATCAACTCCCAACTCATTGAATGTATTTTTGAAGATAATGTTCACAAAGCTTCCGTTATCCACCAAGATTCGATTGACGGTGTAGTCCTCCATAGCTGCCTGGATTACGAGGCTATCATGGAAGGGATTCTCATTCCCTAGCATGTGCTCCTATGAGAAAGTTATCTACTCCAATGGGGGCGGTGCCTGCGAGGTCGAGGCGATGCTCTTGCGGTAGATATGATGGAGACTCCCCTTGCGGGATGCTCCAAGTCCCGCTCCCATGTGGATCACTGTCACTGCTACTCCTCCTCCTCCTTGGGCTACTTCTCCTCGACCTCCTTGGTCAATTTGGTCTTCATTCCTCCTTTGAGCGATGGCTTGTACTGCCATTGGCTCGATAGGGGCTTCCCGCCTTCGTTGCTCCCCATCCCCTTCTCTGGCAGCTAGCCTTCTACTAGATTCCCAGAAGTCAGCGAAAGTCATCGTACCATGCCCCTCCACTTGATATAGATCACAGTAGAGGGGAATCTCCTCCACCCGTGGCCTTCTTCAATGGTTCATTCGGGCCGGCCTGTTACCGCATTGGGCAACAACCATCGTTGTTGGAACATGGTATTTCGCATCTCCTAGGTTTGAGAATAACAAATCCTATGTGTGCTTGATCTTGTGTGGTTAAGTGTGCAGGAAAAATGCCATATGACATAAGGATAACATAAGAAGGTTGCGCCTATGTTTGAAGCCAAAACTCCAACATATCCACTAGCACCGGCGGTAGCCACTAACACAGGCACTAGCCTTGAATAGAGCAATTTCGCGAAGCAGTATAGAAGGAGATAGCGCCAGCTGTAGCGGCTAGCACAGGCGGTAGCTCGATGCACAAGAGGAATTTTGGCAGGGTTTCCTTGGAATGAAAGATACGCACACGCAAGATATATCCTAAACCGAGATAGCTCCGACGGTAGGGATAGCGCAAGAGCTAGCTCCAAGGCTATAAAAAGGACCCCTTGGCTCCGCCTTATTCATCCTCTCACACCCCTAAATTCCATAGCTTCGTGCCACATCATATAAAGGATGTTTTAGAGACATACTCCCACAAATCAATGAAGGCTCAAGGAGATCCATTGAGAAGATTTCAACACGCTTCATCATCATGATGAAAGACTGCATCGACTACGATCATACTCAATTGGACTTCATCTACTTCTTTAAGAGATCCACATGGGGAGTTTTTACATTATTGTTGTTTATTTTATTTACTATTTTGTACTCGTGCAGTGAATCCGCCTCGTGTTGGCGATTATGTCTGGGTAGGACTTAGGGCAAAAATTTGCCTCGTGTTGGCGACTAGGTCTAGGGTGTAGATCTAGGGAGTGCTCGAGGCCGTATCCGGGGGAGGATTGGCTAAAGCGGCTTAAGGCTAGATCTGGCGGAGGATAGGCTAAAGCCACCGGTTCGTGGGGATACGAGTCGGGATAGAAAACAAAAAGGAATTTTACTTGTCGCCTCCGATTTCTAGCATTATAGAAATCTATTTTTGTAATCATTTTTATTAAAGGTAATCATGTCTCTCTTTGTGTAATAAAATTGTTTTGTTCTTCATTTCTCTAAATTTTTTATTATCCTATCTTTCATTATAAAACAATTTTAATCTTTATTCAAAATCACTCTTTTGATCTACTTAGTTTTCAAGTCATTCAAAATATAACGAAAGTTTTAAAACCCTTATTCACCCCCCTCTAAGGGCGCCTACAGATCCAACAAGTGGTATCAGAGGTAGGTTATTCCAAATCGGCTTAACAATTGGGAATAATGACGTCTCATGATCTCACTTTTATTAGTGGGGAAATTTTTATGAAGAAGGAAAATCTCTTGCACCACCTTTATTTGAAGGAAGAAATTATAAAGGGTGGAAAATTTTAATGGAAAAGTTTATTAAAACATTAGATATCGAAGCGTGGAATATAGCAATAGTAAGACCAGCGGATGAACCAAATAAAAAAGAACGTCACCTAAATGCAAAGGCTTTGAATAGTATTTTTTGTGTCTTATCTCAAGATATTTTCAAATTAATATATTGTTTTTCTAGTGCATACAAAGTTTGTAAATTTATTGAAGAAATGTATGGTCTTCCTCTCACAGGTATGGAACTAACACAAGAATTGGAGAACATACAAGCTTGCACTGAAGAAATCTCCTCTCATGATGGATCAATGGAATGCACATCTAGTGAAAGAAAAGAAGAAATCTTATCTTTGGAAGAGGAGTGCCATGAAAAAGCCAAAGGAACTTTAAGTTCAAATCTTGTCTCTTTCGATTGCACTGCAAGCAAAACTAGTTCCTCTCTTTTCATTACAAAATTGGTTTCCTCATTTCACATGCTTAAAATAAATAAATGGAAAATTTAAATGTTAAAAGAGGCAAATTCAAAATTACGCATGGAAAATAAATATTTAAAATCAAATGCTAAAATTATTGATTTGCAAAATTTCAATTTAAATTCTTCTCAAGAATACTCTTCTCTTTGTTTTGATATTAAAGAAAAATACAAGAAACTTAAAACGGAACTTATTTTTGTAAAAGAACATAATGAAAAATTATCTTTAGAAAATTCATCTTTGAAAAGTGATTGTGCTACGTGCCAAAGTTATAAAATTGAAATCAAGGAGATGGACAAAACATTTGAGGAATTAAGAAATAACTATCAAACTCATATTGACTCTATTGTTTACACTCTTAAAAATAGCACAATAGCTTATAATATAGGTAGACATAATCTTAAGATCAAGAATGATGAATTAAAATCAAAAATCAACTTGCTTATGAAAATTATGAATACAAATTCACAACACATAAATTCACAATATCAAGCAATATCTAAAAGCAAGTTGAATATGAATTTCTTAACTATACCTAATAATGGGAGTAAGAAACATAAAGTATTTGTAAATAAAATTTCAAATCACCATTATTTACAAAATCATGTTTCTCCCAACTAAAATTAGAATTACACAAATTACCTATGAACGATACTTTTAATAATCATTACAATCGTAATCTTCAAGATAAAGATAATCACAATGGAAATTTGATGCATAAGATTAACATTAAACCAAGGTTTGAATGGAGCCCCAATGTTAAAAATAAAACTTTAACTTTACATGAAAGGACCCATTCATCACTATCTCCCCACAAGCCAACACGTTATATTTGGGTACACAAAGGAACCTCCGCACTTGGTCCCTTTGGATACCTACAACTCTTATTCATTAGGTATCTTCAAATGCTTGAAGTAGAATCTTTTCTAAATGAAATATGCAAATTTCTACTTCATGCTATGCTTCAATGTCTTTTTTATTTTTGGGAAAAACCACTTTGATTTAACTTAACAAATTCACTAAAAGTGATTTTATCTCTTAGGATTGAATTACCCAGTGTATAGTGAGGGTAATCTGGTCATTAGATGTCTTAGGATGTCACACTCAACCTAGGGTGTCAAGACCATATCAATAGAAGCACAAATTTGGTGAAGTTAACATTTGCGTCGAATAAAAATAGACGCAACATCAAATTAATGTTGACACTACTCTGACTAGAAGTCCAAGTGGTTCACCCTTCTGTCGAAGAAACTCAAGTCGACATTACGTCGAATACATATCGACGTAGAGGCCATGGACTTGTCGAAGTATCTTGAGAAGTCGACGCAGCTTCTGCTTCAACTCAGAGCAGAAGAAAGTATGTGTCGATGCCATTCAAAGTAAACGCAACGTCGACTTCATCTCAACGTAGATAATGAAGTTCAGAGCCAAGCCATAAACTCGACGGTTACGTAGATTGGGTATCGACGCAACGTCGACTAACAGAGTTCAATCAGAGCAAGGATGAATTCGAAGCTGCTCCTACAAGAACTCGAAGGTGCGTCGATAAGAGAGGAAGAGAACTCGACGCTATGTCAAATTCAGTCTGAAAAAGGGAAACCTTTTCAACTGTCATTTTGGACCCTCTCTCATGGCCCACCTCTCTCAAGACCATTCTCCAACGGCTCCTTAATTACGTCAAATGGAATGAAGAATTAACAAAGGACAGAGAAAAGCTTTCTTGGAAACAAGCTTTATGTTGGTGGACGGGTCGGGAATTAAAGAAGGAAAGAAAGAGATTGTCCAAGAAAAACATACCTTTTCAGGTCTTACCAGAAGGGGAAATTATATTCAAAATTGAAGAGAGACAATAAAAGGGCAGAGAAAAAGGAGACAAAAGGGGCATTCATTACAATCTGCTGATATCTTCTCTCGAGGGCTTTCTCTTCTTCTTCCTCTCTCAGGAATCCTAACTTAGAACATACAGAAAAGATAAGAACAGCTGCTCATCATCACAATTACATAGCAGACTAATCTTAATCAGAAGAGAAGTACAAAGGGTCTGAAAGCTGTTCTTCGTCACTATTTCATAACAACCAGATCTCAATCAATAGAATTATAAAGAATCTAACAATCATAGCTTCTGCAAATCATCACCATCATAAGCAGAAGTTCATCAAGAGCAGATCCAGTTAAAAGATACAAGAAGCTGTTCATCATACAACCATCATAAGAATTCTGAAAATAGAATTCCAACAACCCTTCTCTTCTTACTTTCTCTTTCTAATTCCCTTATGTAAAAGAGTTTTGTTAATCCCTCTTCAAAGGATTCAGTGGTTCAAGATCTCCTTATCAAAAGATCTTGTGGTTCAAGTTCTCCTTATCAAAAGATCTGGTGGTTAAAGATCTCCCTATCAAAAGATCTGGTGGTTCACAATCTCCTTGTCAAAAGATCAGTGGTTCTAAGAGTCTCCTTACCAAAAGACTCAAGCACAGTGTGCATCCCAACTAGGTGGTAGAAGAGGGGAGTACAAACATTTTGGGGAACCTCTATAAAAAATCTGTGTATTCTTGTTTGCTAATTTGCTGTGCTGTCCCTATAGCTAGTTCACATTACTGTTTTCTGCTTTGTATTTCAGCACTATTTTATTCTGCCTGAGATATTGATTGAGCATAAATCCTTAGATTATTTTATTGTACTCACAGTTAGAATAGGAATAATTTTTAAATCTAAATTCACCCCCCTCTAGAGGATTCTCAGAGGAACATTGTGCACTTTCAATTAGTATCAGAGGGAGGTTGATCAATAAAAGTTTAACACTTTGATCAAAAAGACCTCCTATATTTTTTTCTTAATTTTAAGTATATTTTAAAAGGAAAATGATCTCTAAGGATTATGCCTCTATAACACCTCCA
The DNA here is from genome assembly GCA_033032865.1 of Dactylorhiza incarnata. Classification (NCBI taxonomy): domain Eukaryota; kingdom Viridiplantae; phylum Streptophyta; class Magnoliopsida; order Asparagales; family Orchidaceae; genus Dactylorhiza; species Dactylorhiza incarnata. The sequence goes on from JAWHQI010000149.1 coordinate 2,539,849, forward strand.
GTGTGTAATCTAAATAAGTTTACACTCTGGATGGCCATGATAAAACTATATATGAACTCTATTGATGTGGAAATTTTCAATGTCATCCTCACAGGTCCTCCAGCACCAATAAGGAAAGAACCCACTGGGAATGTCATACAAATCTAAGTTCCCACAGCAGAATGGACTGAGGATGAGAAGAAGGTCAAGGCATGTGATGACAAGGCAATGAACATACTGGTCTCAACCATGTCTGATGACATATTTCAGAAAGTTGCTGATTGAAACTCTGCAAATGAGATCTGGGAATCTATCTCTAGACTAGTTGAAGGAAGCTCTGATGAGAGGAAAGACAAAAAGGCTCTTCTCATATCTCAATATGAGAATTTCAAGAAAAAGGCTGATGAAAGCATTACATAAATGTATGATAGATTTAACCTCATCATAAATGAGCTGAGAGGGCTTTGAAAGTACTACGATATCAGAAAGTAACCTCTAATAGAAGTTGAAAGGAGGGTTAGAACTTAGATTTACTCTAGAGGGGGGGGGGGGGGGGGGGGGGGGGGGTAAATAGAGTATTAAATAGGTTTTCACTTATTTTTATAGCGGAGTTAAAATAATGATATTTATATGTGTATAACATAGTGATTATGAAAACAAATAATGAACATACAGCACAACACAGTCCAGAAAATAAACGAAAACACAAAAGACACAAAGATCTATAGTAGTTCCCCAATAAACCTGGGCACATCTACTCTTCTACCACCCTTGGTAGGAATCCACTAGGTTTTTGATCAGGTGTCCTATCACCAATGGGTTTTTGATCAGGTGCCCAAACACCACTGAGCTTTTGATCAGGTGCTCAAACCAACTACAGGTTTTTAATCAGGTCCCTGCCACCAATGGTTTAACTTTTGAAGGGAGTTAGAACCCTATACAAGATGGGATAAAGAGGGTTATGAAGTTCTTCTCTGTCAACAAGCTGAGAGAAGACTAGTGGATTTTTTGTTGTAAAGCTCCCCCTGTCTGATAGAAATGGTTGACAGTTAGAGGATGGAGCTTTCACTTGAAAGAGATATCTTCCTTGATAGCTGATGAATCTGAGAGACAAAGTTTCTCAGATTTGTTGTTGCTCTTGAAAATTTTGAACTTGCAGCAGAAAACCGAGATTAGATTTGTGTTGTTGTTCTCAGAGAATGAATTTGCTGCTGTAGAAGATGAAGATCTGAAAAGCTTTTTCTTTTTTGCTTTCTGTATATCTTTTTCGACTGTTTTCTCTCTTTTCTTCCTATCTTGTTGTTATCATGTAAATCTTCTTCTTCCTTTTTCCTTTTAAGAATTCTGACTGATTTGAAATCAAATCTTTTAATTAAGGAATATAATATTCTGAAAAGATATTCTTGGAACTGCTATCCTTTTCCAAAATGTGTCAACGGTTACTTTCTCGAAATAAGAGAATAATAAAAGGAAAGAATTAAATCTTGACTTATCTAAAAGGAATAGATCCGTTGCTAATAGTCGATCTGATTTCAGAGAATAGAATAAAACAGATCCTTCTGAAATAATGAAGCTGAGGAGAAAATTCGTCGATCTGAGAACTGAGTTCATCGAATTGAATGTTGAGTTTGTCAAACTGAATTTGGAGTTCGTCGAACATAATTAATTCTTCGAACACAATCTGGAGTTCGTCGATCTCAAGCTGGAGTTCGTCGAACTGAGAGATAATATGCTGAATCTGGCTGGGAGAACTGAGTTCGCCGATCTGAGAAGCACTTTCGTCGATCTGAACATCTTTGTTGGAACAACCCTATTACTGATTTGGGCTAGGATCACTATATGTTGACTAGGACTAAGTTGACCCCCATTGTATAGTCTAAGGGTCAGGATTTTAGGCTGTTAAGCTAGCTAGAACTTAAGGAAAAATTCAAGTTCTCAGCGTTCGACGAATGGCTATCAGCGTTCGACGAATGGATATCTGCGTTCGACGAATGGCGTGCTCCAGTCTCAGCGTCTCAGCAGTCAACGATCTTCAGTTATCAGCTGCTCAGCGTCTCAGCGGTCGATGAATTCTTCACTGAAGCTCAGATCGACAAATTCAGTCTCCAAATTATTTAATACTTAAAGATCAGTTATATATCAGTTCTCTGAACACAGATCGACGACTTTAACGGATCTATTCAAATATATTTGAACGTATTCAGTCAGATAAGTCAGGATATTATATTCATTTATTATATTCCTTCCTTTCCTTTATTCCAAGACAAAGATAGCCGTTGACATTTAATGCAAAGGAATATTTCAGAACTAAAGAATTAAAGGACCTGCCAAAGTCGTTTGCTCTCTGTTGCAGTTCCAAGAAAGAATTAATCTCTGATTATTCTATTCCTAAAAGAGAAGATATCAAGACAGAGCTTATTGTCTCTCTCTCTCGACAGAATTAAAAATTATTCTTTCAAAATATAGAGTTAAAAAAAAATAACAAGAACAGATAAGAAGAAGAAGAACAACTACAGACAGAGAAAAACAATCTTTCAGTCTTCTTCTTTCTCAAGCAGCATCTTCATTTCCCTGAGAACAACATCTTCAAGATCAATCTCTCAGATCTCTGCTGCAAGTTCAAATCTCCTAAAGAGCAACAAGAATCTGAAGAACTATTGCTTCTAGATTAATCAGCTACAGGAATATTTCTGTTTCAAGAGAAAGCTTCTCCACCAACTGTCAAATACTTCTATCAGACAGGGGGAGCTTTACAACAACATCCACTAGAGTCTTCTCTCAGCATATTGACAGAGAAGAACTTCATAACCCCTTTTATCCCCTCTTATACATGGTAAACACTCCCTTCAAAAGTGTACCCCATTGGTGGCAAGACACCAGATCAAAACATCCTGTTGGTTTTGAGCACCTGATCAAAAGCTCTGTGGTGTGTGGACACCTGAACAAAAACTCCTTGGTGCTAGGGCACGTGATCAAAACTCCTAGTGGATTCCTACCAAGTGTGGTAGAAGAGTGGACTACCCAGGTTTATTGGGGAACCACTATATTTCCTTGTGTCCTCTGTGATTGTTTACTTTTCTGTGCTGTGCTGTGTGATTTTCTTTATTCTGTTTTATATCTCACTCTGCTTACACATAGATATAACAGTATTTTAATTCCGCTATAAAAACTAATAAAAAGTTTTTAATACTCTATTCACCCCCCCCCCCCCCCCCCTCTAGAGTAACTTTAAGATCTAACCTCACTTTCAATTGGTATCAGATGGAGGTTGATTCTTTACAGGCTAACACCTGAATCACAAAGATCAATTAGATCTTAAATTCTCTCAGAGTTTTTTTTCATTTTATTTTCTATTGTTTAAAAACCCATGGCACAAAACAAAGAGTATTCCAGCACAAGACCTCCTACGTGTAATCTCAGTAAGTTTGCACTATGGAAAGCAATGATTAGGTTGTACATGAACTCTATTGATGATGAAATCTTTAATGTCATTTTGACAGGACCTCCTGCTCCCTCAGCATCAATAAGTACTGAAACAACAACAGACAACCATGCTGTCCCACCTCCTGAGTGGACAAAAGCACAAAAGAAGCAAAGGAGTGCTGATGCAAAAGCCATGAATATTCTGGTTCAAACAATGTCTGATGATATATTCCAGAAAGTGGTGGAATGTACCTCAGCAAGAGAGATTTGGATCTCACTAAACAATATGGTTGCAGGCTCTGCTGATGAAAGAAAAGATAGAAGATCTCACTTGATCTCCCAGTATGAAAACTTCAAAAAGGGAGAAACTGAGATAGTTGCTGACATGTATAATAGACTCCGCCTCATAATCAATGAGCTGAAATCTCTGGACAAAGTAATCTCCATCACTGATATCAATGATAAGATCCTTATGTGCTTCCATAGCACATGGGACTCTAGGATCTGGCCAATCAAGGAAGCCAGAGGCCTCAATGAGATCTCCACTGAGAGCTTATTAGGAAAGCTCAAACCCTATGAGCAACTCATCAAGACAAGAGAAGCTGAACAAGTGAGAACCTCCTCTCAACTAAGAAGGGCAGGAACATTGCCTTCCAAGCTACTGAAGAAGAAGAAAAGACTCCAAAAGATGAGGAGTTCATGAGCCTTATAGCCAAGAGATTTTACAAAATGGCTAAGAAGGACTTCAGAAAGAAAGAGTCCAGATCAAGGGAAAAGTCAAGGTATGACAAATCAAACCTAAAGAAGTTATTTGTTATGGCTGCAGGAAACCTGGACACTATCTGACAGACTGTCCAGAAAACCAAAAGAAAGAAAAGAAATAGGACAAAGAAGAGAAAAGAAACTCCAGCAAGTCTTCCTCCCACAAACACAAAAAGAAGGGAAGAGGATTTATAGCAGACACTTGGAGTGAAACTGAATCAGAATGATCATCTAGCTCATCTGATGATGAAGAAGAATCATAGGAGAATGACCAATGCTTGATGGCCATTTATGACTCAAGCAGTGAGTCAGAATACGCTTCCTCATCCAGCTCCAATGATGATGAAGAAGAAAGAACCTTCTGGATGATGGCTATCAATGCCTCAGGATACAATTCTGAAGAATCAGAATCTGAAGCTGAAAATGATGCAGATCAGGTAATATCTAATTTTAATTCCATTGAATTCAAAGATGAATTCAAAGTTCTTTGCTTAGACTTAATCAAATCTGAGAAGGAAATAATCTCTCTCAGAAATAAGCTAGCTGAAATGGAAAATTTAAGTGAAGAAAATGCTAATCTTAAGAAAGCTTTGGCTGCCTCCAGGGAACACATTGATCTCATTGAGAACAAGTTGTCTGAAGCTAAGAAGTTTGAAGAATCCCTCAAAGGGAGAAGCATCAAACTGATGGACATCACAAGCACTGTCAATGCTAGATTTAATAGCAAACTAGGCTTGGGTGCTTCATCAAGTGAGCCACCTCTTATTTAGAGAAACATACTGTCTACACCTATAAAATTCATTTCTGCTAAAAGCAAAGAGGCTGTAGAAGCAAATAAAGATATTTCAAGCAAAAGTCTGTTAAGAATAAAAGAATTCCGCAGAATACGTCGAACGAAGCTCGACGAAAGAACTTCAATTTGTCGAACGACGATCGACGAAAGATGAAAACAAATTTTTAGTATAGTTACTATATGAACGGCGCTCGACGAAATCATATCCATTTCTCGAACGGAGATCGACAAACTCACCCAAATTCGTCGAACAGAAACTATACAGAAAATTTCAAGAATTCTAATTCTAAACAAACTAAAAATCCTTTCACTGGATGGATAATACCTCCAAGGAGATATCATCCACAAGGCTATAAGGACCAGCCTGAAATGTCCTTTATTTCTGAATTTTGTGGTAAAACAAAAGGACCCAAGGTAGTCTGGGTCAAAAACAACTAGTTTATTTTTCTGTCTATGCAGGTACACAGCTATCCAAAAATAAAGGAATATTGTACTCGGATAGTGGATGCTCAAAACATATGAAAGGAAATAAGGCCAACCTGAGAAATTTTAAGGCAAATCTTGGACCCAAAGTCATCTTTGGAGACTCCAACTGTGGACAGACAAAAGGATATAGACAAGTCAAGGTTGGAGCAGTCACCTTCAAAGAAGTATCATATGTCAAAGGTCTCATGCACAACCTCATCAGCATAAGTCAGTTATATGATGAAGGTTATCAGGTAACTTTTAACCCTTCCCAATGTCTTATTACCAATAATAAAAACATAAATGTATTATCTGGTATTAGACAAGGAAATATTTATTTAGTCAATTTTGACTCTGCCAATTCAGACATATGTCTATTTAATTCAATAAGTAAGACAAGTGAATTATTCCATAAAAGGCTTGGACACATTAACCTTAGTACTATCTCTAAGCTTTCTAAGGAAAATCTTGTCAGAGGACTGCCTTCTGGTTCATACAAGAAGGAAGGACTTTGTAGGGCTTGTCAATTAGGTAAGCAGACTAGAAGTAGTTTCAAATCTTTATCCAAGAGTGATTCACCTAGGATTTTGTATTTGCTGTATTTAGATCTTTTTGGACCTACTGCTATACAGAGCTTAGGAGCGAAGCATTATTCTCTATACAGATTCACTTGGGTGTTTTTTCTTAGGAATAAGTCTGACACCTTCAAAGTTCTAACAGACTTTCTCAGGTCCATCAAGAGTGAGTACTCTACTGTAGTAGCATTGATCAGAAGTGATCATGGCACTGAGTTTGAGTCTCTTCTGATGAGATAATTCTGTGGAAGAGAAGGGATCAGGCAGTGTTTCTCTTCTCCTAGAAGCCCTCAACAAAATGGGGTAGCTGAAAGGAAAAATAGAACACTAATTGAATCAGCAACTACATTGCTTGGTGATGCTCATTTGCCACTCTCTTTCTGGGCAGAGGCAGTGAACACAGCAAATTATGTGTTAAATTGAATCCTGATACATAAACTTAAGGGTAAAACTCCTTATGAACTACTCAAGAATAAAAGACCTAAGGTTAGCTATTTTAAGATTTTTGGTTGTAAATGCTATGTGCATAACAATGATAAGAAATATCTAAGGAAGTTTGAAGCTAAGGCAGCTGAAGGCATATTCCTTGGATATTCTCTATCTAGTAAAGCATATATAGTCTACAATAAATCTACTCTTAAGATAGAGGAGTCCATGCATGTTTCTTTTGATGAAACTAACCTGTTAAATGAGGAGAGGAATACCACCTCTACCATAAATACTTTGCAGGTACCAGATCAATGTGAAGAGCTAAGTGAGTTAAATCAACAGAAAAGAGATTCTTTACTTCCATCAACTGAAACACTTGAAGATAGTGAAGAAGAAGATTATCCAGTAGATCTTGCTGACAAATCAATTCAAGTGATAGTTGAACAAATTCCCCAAGAAGATACTATTGCTGAACCAACTCCAACTGTTGACCACATCACAGTTAGAGATCACCCAATATCATAAGTGATTGGAGTTATTTCAGTAGGTGTTCAAACAAGTCATCAACTACACCAAAATCAGATGCATACTTGTTTCCTATCACAAGTTGAACCTCAAACCATAACAGATGCAGAACAAGATCCAAATTGTATTCTTGCAATGCAAGAGGAACTCAACCAATTTGAAAGGAACAAGGTTTGAGATTTGGTTCCAAGACCAAAGGGCCATCCAGTCATTGGCACTAAATGGGTCTTCAGGAACAAGCTAGATGAACAAGGAAATATTGTGAGAAACAAAGCAAGATTGGTAGCCCAAGGATATTCACAAGAAGAAGGGATTGATTATGATCAGACCTTTGCTCCTGTTGCAAAACTTGAAGCAATCAGAATTTTTCTTGCATTTGCTGCATATAAGAAGTTCAAAGTTTATCAAATGGATGTGAAGAGTGCTTTTTTAAATGGAGAAATCAAAGAAGAAGTCTATGTGGAACAACCACCAGGTTTCATCTCTCCAACTCAATCTTCTTTTGTATTTAAGCTTAATAAAGCTCTCTATGGTCTCAAACAAGCTCCCAGAGCATGGTATGAGACTTTAACTAGTTTTCTTTTGGAAACAATTTCTGTAAAGGCATAGTTGATAAAACCCTATTTTTCAGGATACATAAAAATCAAACATTGCTAGTTCAAATATATATAGATGATAGTATTTTTGGCTCTACTGATTCAAATTTATGCAAATGATTTTCAAATCTAATGCAATCTAAATTTGAAATGAGTAGTATGGGTGAGTTATCATACTTTCTTGGTCTTCAAGTGAAGCAAACTCCAAATGGAATCTTCATATCCCAATCTAAGTATGCTAAGGAATTAGTGAAAAGATTTGGTATGTCTGATTCTTCCACCATGAAAACACCGATGCCCTCAAATGCTGTTGTTGATAATGATGAATCAGGGAAACCTGTTGATTCAAAAATATATAGAGCAATTGTTGGCTCACTACTTTATTTAACAGTAAGTAGGCCTGATATAATGTTTGCTACCTGTATTTGTGCTAGGTTTCAAGTTAACCCCAAAAAATCTCATCTAATTTTATTAAAAAGGATTTTGAGATATATAAAAGGGTTGTCCTAATCTAGGTCTCTGGTATCCAATAGCATCTGAATTTGAATTAACTGGATTCTTAGATTCAGATTATGTTGGATGCAGAGTAGACAGGAAAAGCACATCAGGAACTTGCCAGTTTCTTGGTGATAGGCTTGTGTCTTGTTTTTGTAAGAAACAAACATCTGTGTCTACATCAACAGCTGAAGCTGAATACATAGCTGCTGGCAGTTGCTGCTCACAGTTGTTGTGGATTCAAAATCAGCTCCTAGACTATGGTGTCAATCTAAATAAATCAATTATATTTTATGACAATACTAGTACAATATCTATAACACAAAATCTAGTTCTCCATAGTAGGTCTAAACACATAGAAATTAGACACCACTTCCTTAGGGATAATGTGGATAAAAATAACATTTGGCTACAATTTATTTCTACTGATTTGTAAAGAGCTGACATTTTCACCAAGCCCTTGGATGAAAAGAAGCATATCTTCTTTATAAATCAGATAGGAATGATAAATGGAGATTCAATCTGTTAAAAACTAAATTTTCAATTTATCCCTTCAATTCGTCGAACGGAGGACGACGAATATGAATCATTTGTCGAACGGTGGTCGACGACATCTTTTAACTTCAGAATCGACAAAGAAAATCTCACCTGTCGAACGGTGGTCGGCGAAAACAAAATTTTTGTCGAATGCAGTCTGACGGAGACCAAAAGTCTTTTCGACTTCTGATTTTATTAGGTTTTTTCCGAACATCGCTCTACGAATGCGCCCCCTTCTTCGATCTTTCTATATAATCTCTATTTTATTTCTTTCTAATATTACGCCCACAGAAATCAATTTCCCTCCAGTTCTTCTCTGCACTTGATCTTGTTTTCTCTTGCAGGTATAATGGTAATTTCTCAAGCCGCACTGACCTCCATGAAGTTCGACGCCGGATTCAACATAGATATGGAATCATTCGCTCAGTCTGACCAAGTTTTCAAGGACATTCTTCAACTCTTTGAAGAACAACAGATGAAGAAGTTTATGAGCACAAGGATAAAGCTACCTATAACAGAAATCAAGGAATGGGTTTATACTACTAAGTCAGAGGATGAAAGTTTATCTGGAACAATATCAGGACATCAGGTATTTTTCTAACCCCAGAAATTCTATCTGAAGTTTTTGGTTTTGTAAATGGTGATGATGATATGGAGTTAAGCTCTGTTGAGTTTAATGAAGCTTTGGTTAAGATGGGTCACTCTAATGGAAACCCTAACCATCTGCTGAAGAAGAACTAGTCAATGGAATACAAGTTTTTGGCTGATATAGTTGGAAAAGTCTTGCTAGGAAAGACTTCTGGTCATGATTATATTAACAGGCACCAATTTCTTATGCAGGTGGCCTTGGTGGAAAAGAAGAAAGTGAATTGGGGATCAATTCTTTTTGAGTTAATTAAGAAGAAACTGTGTAAGGATAGTGTTTGTTTTGGAAGAGCTCTAGGAATTGTTCTGCAGGAAAGGCACACAGACCTTTTGGTCTCTTCAAAGGTGACCATCAATGCAAGCAAGAGGCTGACCTCAGCACTCTTTGCTAAGTGGGACAGGGTAATACCAAAGAAGAATCCAAGATCAGTTGCCCCAGGAAAGCTTCTGAAGACACATGGATTGGTTCAGTCACTCCCCTAACCCTTCCAGAAGCTCCTATTGTTTCTTCTCCTTCTCTCACTTCTCAACCTCCTCAGGTTCCTAGAGAAATCATCCCTACTCCAAATTCTCCAACACCTATAAATGACATTCCCACTCCTTCATTTGATCTTCTGCCTCCTTACACTTCTCCACCTCCATCTCCCATCCATGATGACCACCAGTCACCCATCCACCATTCATGTCCTATCCATCAAGACACCACTCCACAAACTACAAATGTTACAAACATATTTGTATCCACCTCTATTCCATCCTCTTCTACACCATCTTCATCCCATCCACCAGAATTTGTATATCTCAATTTCTCATCTGTGGCTGATCAAATCTTTGATCATATTCTTCCAAAGCTAGACACCCTACTGGATGCAAAACTTGCAACAGTTCTTCAAGCCCTTTCTGACCTATCCTCTAAAATTGCTTCATTCCCTTCCTCCTCTCCTATCCCTTCTTCTAGGGGCCTAGATTCAGGCCTACCTGAAGCTAGGCAGGTGGAGATGTCTAATGAAGAAGCTCCAGATGTCAGTGCAGATTTTCCAGTTCATATGGTTATAGAAGTTGATGACTCTGAAGATACAATTTTAGAAGATATAGTTCAAGTTCCAGTTCCAGCTTTAGTACATAACATCTCTATTTCACCTTCAGTAGATATTATTTCTATTCTTTCAAATTTCAATACAGTTTTCAGTAGCTTACCAAAGTCTTCAGATTATTCAAAAGCAGTTGTTCCTTATACTGCTCCTATTAATAAAGTTTTGTTGAAAGAAATTCTCAGAAGTTTTGAAATTGCAGTTCCATCTCAAGATCAGATTCAAAGTCAGATTCCAGAATCAGCTTTAATTTCAGAGGATGTTGGTGTGATGAATTCACCTCCAACATTTATCTTTGATGATTCCCCTCTTCCAGATTTTGATGAATAATTTAAAGAGCAAGATGCAGCTGATGAGCATAAAGTTTCTAAAGATCTTAGATTTATTGATGATCCTAATGATATTCCAGTGCAATCTTCTGATTATGATGAAGATGATAGTGATTTTGATGACTCGTCATCGAAGAAAAGAAAGAAAAGGAAAGCAAAGTCAAAGGTTGTCTCTAAGCCTCCAAACCCAGATAATGATATTCCCTACTACATTCTTCATGGTATTGCTCTTACAAAGGACTCTCCAAACTGGATGAAATTCTCCAGGAATGAGAATAAGAGAAGAAAGAAGATGAGGAAAACTGGTTATTATCCTGATAAGCCAGTCAAGCTCAATAATCCTCCTCCTCCTCCAGCAGCAGGTGCAGCTGGCTCAGCTAGATTCTCCTCTTCCTCCTCAAGATACTCTTCCCAGCAGTCCAAGGGACCAGCTAGTTCAAATGGTTCTCAAAGTTCTTTGTCTTCAAGACCTCCCTCGGGATCTTCAAGATTAGTATCTTCAGAATATAAATATCCTGTCTCTAAAGACATCTCTCACAGAGATAGAAGTCCTCAAGAAAATTCTTCTAGTCAAGACAATAATGATGAATGTAGGACTCCTTCTCCCAATCTAGAAGAAGAGAGGATATCCCACATGGCAAGATTCAGAGAATCTGTAGCAACAGCTCAGATTAATAAAGCTAAAGCTGAAGGAAAAGATTTCTCTAAATATTCAACAATGTCAGAATTCAGAAAGCAAGAATTTGAGAGGTATGGCTCCAAGTACTTTTTCAATGCTGAAGAATTCTTAAAGAAGCATCCAGCAGCAGTGGTTATTCAAGGTAAATCTCAAACCATGCTAGGAGCTGAGGATCTTAATATAAGCAAGAAGGAATCAGAAAATCCTAATAAGCAGATCATCTTCAAGCCTTCCTCTAAAAAGGACAAAAGTTCTTAATTTCTTGGATTTTATTATGTCTATAATGTTTATAAACTCAGAGCACTATGTTTTATTTTATCTGCTGAAGCATTTAAATTATGTAAGATATTTATATGCTCTGCTGTTTGTTTTTTTGTTGTTTATTATTTGAATGATTGTCAAATAGTGTCCTAACCTAAATAGGGGGAGATAGTTGGAACAAACCTATTACTGATTTGGGATAGGATCACTATATGTTGACTAGGACTAAGTTGACCCCCAATGTATAGTCTAAGGGTCAGGATTTTAGGCTGTTAACTATCTAGAACTTAAGGAAAAATTCAAGTTCTCAGCGTTCGACGAATGGCTATCAGCGTTCGACGAATGGCTATCAGCGTTCGACGAAGGGCTATCTGCGTTCGACGAACGACGTGCTCCAGTCTCAGCGTCTCAACGGCCGATGATCTTCAGTTATCAGCTGCTCAGCATCTCAGCGGTCGACGAATTCTTCACTGAAGCTCAGATCGACAAATTTAGTCTCCAGATTATTTAATACTTAAAGATCAGTTATTTGTTAGTTCTCTGAACACAGATCGACGACTTTAACGGATCTATTCAAATATATTTGGACGTATTCAGTCAGATAAGTAAGGATATTATATTCATTTATTATATTCCTTCCTTTCCTTTATTCCAAGACAAAGATAGTCGTTGACATTTAATGCAAAGGAATATTTAATGGCTAAAGAATTAAAGGACCTGCCAAAGTCGTTTGGTCTCTGTTGCAGTTCCAAGAAAGAATTAATCTCGGATTATTCTATTCCAAGAAGAGAAGATATCTAGACAGAGATTATTGTCTCTCTCTCTCGACAGAATTAAAAATTATTCTTTCAGAATACATAGTCAAAAAAAAATAACAAGAACAGAGAAGAAGAAGAAGAACAACTACAGACAGAGAAAAACAATCATTCAGTTTTCTTCTTTCTCAAGCAGCATCTTCATTTCCTTGAGAACGACATCTTCAAGATCAATCTCTTGGATCTCTGCTGCAAGTTCAAATCTCCTAAAGAGCAACAAGAATCTGAAAAACTATTTCTTCCAGATTAATCTGCTATAGGAAGATTTCTGTTTCAAGAGAAAGCTTCTCCACCAACTGTCAAATACTTCTATCAGGCAGGGGGAGCATTACAACAACAACAACCACTAGAGTCTTCTCTCAGCATATTGACAGAGAAGAACTTCATAACCCCTTCTATCACCTCTTGTACAGGGTTAATACTCCCTTCAAAAGTGCACCCCATTGGTGGCAAGACACCTGATCAAAAAATCTTGTTGGTTTTGAGCACCTGATCAAAATCTATGTGATGTGTGGACACCTGAACAAAAACTCCTTGGTGTTAGGGCACCTGATCAAAACTCCTAGTGGATTCCTACCAAGTGTGGTAGAAGAGTGGACTACCCTGGTTTAGGAACCACTATATTTCCTTGTGTCCTCTGTGATTGTTTACTTTTCTGTGCTGTGTGATTTTCTTTATTCTGTTTTATATCTCACTCTGCTTACACAAATATATAATAGTATTTTAATTCCACTATAAAAACTAATAAAAAGTTTTTAGTACTCTATTCACCCCCCTCTAGAGTAACTTTAAGATCTAACCTCACTTTCAATCTTGATACTTATTCTTCGAGCGCAGAGCTAATTTTGTTGATCTCAAACTAGAGTTCGTCAAACTGAAGAATAAACTGCTGGACTGGCTGGAGAACTGAGTGCGTCGACATGGAGAGCAAGTTTGTCGAACGCAGAGAGGAGTTCGTCGAATGCAGAATGAAGTTCATCGAACGCAACACCTTGGCAAGTTCGTCGAACTTGAGCATGCCGTTCGTCGAACGCATGATGAAGTTCGTCGAACGCAGTATTGAGTTCGTCGAACGCAGAAACTTATTCTTTTCCTAAGTTCTGACAGCCTAAAACCTTGACCCGTAGACTATACATTGGGGTCAACTTAGTCCTTGTCAACAGATAGTGATCCTAGCCCAAATCAGTAATAGGGTTGTTCCAATAATCTCCCACTATTTGGGTTAGGACACTATTTGACAAAATTAAATAATAAACAGATAAATAACAATCATAGAGCATATATATCTGACAGAAATTTTAAATCATTTCAGCAGATAAAATATAGTACTCTAGGTTTAGAAAACTTTACACTTTCAACTTTACACTTCTTGCCTTCAACTTTTGGCTTTGATTATCTGAACTGAATCTGTCATTTTGAATCTGCTATATCAAAAATTATTTTTGAATCTGGAGCTGCTTCTACATCACAAACCATAACTTCTTCATCAAGAACTGAAACTGCTTCTATCAAAATCATATCAGCATCAATATCAATCACTGCATCAAAAAGAGCTTCTTCATAAAGCATCTCCCCCTGAAACTGGAGCTTCTTCATAAAACATGCATCTCCCCCTGGGAAAAAGGAGCTTCTTCATGAAACATCTCCCCCTGCCTAGTTTCAGGAAGACCCGAAGCTAGGCCCCTAGAAGAAGGGACAGTTGTATATGAGGTAGGGAAGGATGCAATTTTAGAAGAAATATTGCCATTGTTCCTGCAAAAGAAAAAGAGAGATTAAGTGCAAAGGTACTGGAAAGGAGATGAAATTTATGTAGGCATAATGTAAAAAAAGAATCAAAATTTGATTATAATGAAAGAGATCAGAAGTCAAAAAGATCCAGCCTTCGTCAGACTGCGTTCGACAAAAAATTAATTTTCGTCGATCTCAGTTCGACGATCGAGCTTGTCTTCATCGATCCCTGGATTTAATATATATCGCCTCAGCGGTTAGGCTCAGACAGCTTATCATCTCAGCGGATTCTTATGTCCCGTCCCAGCAGATCCAGACAATTTTTCAGCGGCCCTAGGCCTTGTCTCAGCGGTTCAGCTGAGATTAAGACCTTATCTCAACTGTTTTAGTTGATACTGAGAGCTTGTCTCAGCTGTTTTAGTTGAGACTGAGAGCTTGTCTCAACTATTTTGACAGCAAATCGACTGAACTTAATTCACACATTGAGGGATAAATAAAAGATATAATTTTTTTTAATTTATTGAATCTCCATCTATCATTGCTAGCTGATTTATAAGGAAAATATGCTTCTTTTCATCCAATGGTTTGGTGAAAATATCAGCTCTTTGTAAGTCAGTAGGAATAAATTGTAGGCAAATTTTATTTTTATCCACATTAACTCTGATAAAGTGGTGCCTAATTTCTATGTGTTTAGTCCTACTATGGAGTACTGGGTTTTATGCTATAGCTATTGCACTACTATTATCACAAAATATAATTGATTTATTTAGATTGATACCATAGTCTAGAAGTTGATTTTGTATCCACAATATTTGTGAGTAGCAACTGCCTGCAGCAATATATTCTGCTTCAGCTAATGATATAGACACAGATGTTTGTTTCTTACCAAACCAAGACACTAGCTTATCACCAAGGAACTGGCAAGTTCCTGATGTGCTTTTCCTATCTACTCTTCATCCAGCATAATCAGAACCTGAGAATCTAGTTAATTCAAATTTTGATGCTGTTGGATACCAAAGTCCTAGATTTGGATAACCCTTTATATATCTCAAAATTCTTGTTAGTAAAATTAGGTGAGATTCTTTCTGGTTAACTTGGAACCTAACACAAATATATATAGAAAACATTATGTCAGGTCTACTAGCTGTTTAGTAAAGTAGTGAGCCAATAATTGCTCTATATACTTTCTGGTCAATAGGTTTCCCTGATTCATCATTATCAACAATAGCATTGGAGGGCATGGGTGTTTTCATAGTTGAAGCATCAGACATACCAAATCTTTTCACTAATTCCTTAGCATACTTAGATTGTGATATGAATATGCCGTTTGGAGTTTGCTTCACTTGAAGACCAAGAAAGTAAGATAGCTCACTCATACTACTCATTTCAAATTTAGATTGCATTAGGTTAGAAAACCTTTTGCATATATTTGAATCAGTAGAGCCAAATATGATATCATCAACATATATTTGAACTAGTAATGTTTGATTTTTATGTATCCTGAAAAATAAGGTTTTATCAACAATGCCTATACAGAATTTGTTCTCCAAAAGAAAATTAGCTATGGTCTCATACCATGCTCTGGGAGCTTGCTTGAGACCATAGAGAGCTTTCTTAAGCTTAAATACATAAGAAGAGTGAGTTTGAGAGATGAAACCTGGTGGTTGTTCCACATAGACTTCTTCTTTGATATCTCCATTAAGAAAAGCACTCTTCACATCCATCTGATATACTTTAAATTTCTTGAATGCAGCAAAGTCAAGAAAAATCTTTATTGCTTCAAGTCTAGCAACAGGAGCAAAGGTTTGATCATAATCAATTCCTTCTTCCTGAGAATATCCTTGGGCTGCCAATCTAGCTTTATTTCTGATTATGAAGCCTAGATCATCTAGCTTGTTCCTGAAGACCCATTTGGTGCCAATAACTGGATGGCCATTTGGTCTTGGAAAACCTTGTTTCTGTAAAATTGGTTGAGTTCCTCTTGCATTGCAAGAATCCAGTTTGGATCTTGTTCTGCATCTTTTATGGATTGAGGTTCAACTTGTGTTAGGAAACAAGTATGCATCCTATTTTGGTATAGTTGATGCCTTGTTTGAACACCTGCTGAAATATCTCTAATGTCTTGGGATATTGGATGATCTCTAACTGTGATGTGATCATCAGTTGGAGTTGGTTCAGCAATGGTTTCCACTTGAGGAATTTGCTCAGTTGTCACATGATTTGAATTATCAGCAAGATCAGGATTATCCTCTTCTTCACTGTCTTCAATAATTTCATCTGATGGAAGTAGTGATTCTTCATTCTGTAGATCTTTTCCATTGAGCTCTTTACATAGAGCTGGTACCTGCAAAATATCTTTGGTAGAGGTGGTATTCCTCTCCTCAATTAACATATTAGTTTCATCAAAAGATACATGCATGGACTCTTCTATCTTCAGAGTTGATTTGTTATAAACTCTATATGCTTTACTAGAAAAAGAATATCCAAGCAATATACCTTCAGTAGACTTTGCTTCAAATTTCCTTAGATATTTCTTATCATTGTTATGCACATAGCATTTAGATCCAAAAAACTTAAAATAGTTAACCTTAGGCTTTTTATTCTTAAGTAATTCATAGGGTGTTTTACCCTTAAGTTTATGTATCAGACTTTTGTTTAACACATAATTTGTTGTGTTCACTGCCTCTGCACAAAAATAGAGTGGCAAGTGATCATCAGCAAGCAATGTAGTTGCTGATTCAATTAGTGTTCTATTTTTCCTTTCTGCTACCCCATTTTGTTGAGGAGTTCTAGGAGCAGAGAAACATTGCCTGATCCCTTCTTTTCCACAGAATTCTCTCATCAGAACAGATTCAAACTCAGTGCCATGATTACTTCTGATCAATGCAACTAGGGTAGAGTACTCAATCTTAATGGACCTGAAAAAGTCTATCAGAACACTGAAGGTGTCAGATTTGTTCCTAAGAAAGATCACCCAAGTGAATCTTGAGAAGTCATCTACAATAACTAGAGAATAATGCTTCCCTCCTAGACTCTATATTGCAATGGGTCCAAAAAGATCCAAATGCAGTAAGTACATAATCCTAGGTGAATCACTCTTGGATAAAGATTTAAAACTACTCTTGGTTTGCTTTCCTAGTTGACAAGCCCTGCAGAGTCCTTCCTTCTTGTATGAACCAGAAGGCAGTCCTCTAACAAGATTGTCCTTAGAAAGCTTAGATATAGTTCTAAGGTTAATATGTCCTAGCCTTTTATGCCATAATTCATTTGTTTTACTTATTGAATTAAATAAACAAATGTCTGAATTGGCAGAGTCAAAATTGACTAAATAAATGTTTCCATGCTAATACCAGATAACACATTAATGTTTTTATTGTTGGTAATAAGACATAAGGAATGGTTAAAAGTTGCCTGATAACCTTCATCACATAATTGGCTTATGCTGATGAGGTTGTGCTTGAGACCCTTAACATAAGCTACCTCTTTGAAGGTAACAGCTCCAACTTTGATTTGTCCATAGCCTTTGGTTTGTCCACAGTTGGTGTCTCCAAAAATCACTTTGGGTCCAAGCTTTGCCTTGTAATTGCTTATGTTGGCCTTGTTTCCTGTCATATGCTTTGAGCACCCACTATCTAAATACCAATGTTCTTTTATGTTTGAATAGCATTGTACCTGCAAAATAGAAAAAATAAACTAGTTATTTTTGACCCAGACTACCTTGGGTCCTTTTGTTTTTCCACAAAAATCTGAAATGAAAGACATCTCAGGCTGATCCTTATAACCTTGTGGATGATATATCCTTGGAGGAATTATCCACTCAGTGAAAGGATTTTTAGTTTGTTTGGAATAAGAATTCCTTTGATTTTCAATATTTTTTCCGTTCGACGAATTTGGATGAATTCGTCGATCGTCGTTCGACGAAGTGAAGTGCTTTCGTCGAGCACCGTTCGACGAAGTGAAGTGCTTCCGTCGAGCACCGTTCGAATAATATTTATACTGAAGGTCTGTCTTCAGAGTGCGTCGATCTCCATTCGACGAAATGAAGTGATTTCGTCGAGCTCCGTTCGACGAATTCTATTGAATTCCTTTATTCTTAACAGCCTTGCTTGAGATATTTTTATCTACTTCTACTACCTATTTGTTCTTGGCAGAAATGAATTTTACTGGTGTATATAAAGTATTCTTCTTAAGAAGATGTGGCTCACTAGATGATGCACCCAAGCCCAGTTTGCCACTGAGTCTGGCATTCACTGTGCTTGTGATGTCCATCAGTTTGATACTTCTCCCATTGAGGGATTCTTCAAATTTCTTAGTTTCAGATAGCATGTTCTCAATGAGAATTATGTATTCTCTGGAGGCATCAAGTTCTTTCTTAAGATTGACATTATCTTCAGCCAGTTGATTCATTTCAACCAACCTATTTCTGAGAGAGATTATCTTCTTCTCAGATTTAATTAAATCTAAACAAAGAGTTTTAAATTCATTTTTGAAATCATTTGAATTAAAATCAAAGTTAGATATTACTTGATCAACATCAGTTTCAGATTCTGATTCATCTAAATTATTTGTTGATGCATTGATAGCCATCATGCAGAAGTTTCTTTCTTCTTCAGCATCTTCATCATCAATAGAGCTAGATGATGATGCATTTTCTGACTCACTGCTTGAGTCATATATAGCCATCAAGCATTGATCCTTCTCATATGAATTTTCTTCATCTTCGGAGTAGCTGGAAGAAGATTCTAATTCTATTTCACTCTAAGATTCAGCTACAAAGCCTCTTCTCTTGTGTTTGTGTTTGTGGAGGATGACTTGCTGGAGTGCCTCTTTTCTTCATTGTCTTTTCTCCTTTCCTCCTTTTGATTCTGTGGACACTCAGGTAGAATGTGTCCAGGTTTCCTGCTGTTGGATCTGTATGCGCCCTCAGAGGGGGGGGGGGGGTGAATAAGGGTTTTAAAAACTTTAAACTTTAATAGAAAACTTTTGATATTTTGATCGAAGTAAGTTAAATCAAAAAGTAAAGAGATAATAAAATTAGAAATGAAGTCAATTTTATTAAACAAGAAAAGACATGATTATCATTTATAAAATTGATTACAAAATCTGATTTCAATGATGCTAGAAATCGAAGCGAATAATATGAAAACCCTTTTTGTTTTCTAAACCGACTCGTATCCCCACGAACCGGTTGGCTTTAGCCAATCTATCCTCAGATACGACATCAAGCCGCTCTAGCCAATCTACCACCAGAAAGGCCTCGAGCACCCCCTAGATCTACTCCCTAGACCCAGTCGCCAACACGAGGCAAATTACTCCCTAAGTCCAACCTAGACCTAGTCGCCGTGTGGCAAATTCACGAACCGATTACAATGATAAAATAAAAGTGTTACAAGATAAGATAATTGAAAAACTCCCCTCTAAGTAGAACCGTTGATGTAGATGTTGTTTCGCTTGCAAAGGTTCGATAGTTGTGGCTTGAGAGTCTTCCTCTTTGATGTTCTTGAGATCGTTGGATGTCTCCAATTGATTAGAGATTGTTGCAGCGAGAACACTCCATGTGTATGTTGAGAGAAGGCTTCTAGATCACCGTTTTGATAGCCTTCAATCCTTGCGCATGATTTTCTTTTGATCTCCTCTGAAGAACTCTCTCCTTTGATGAGTGGTAAACACACCTCACTTTTCTCTAGACGGCTAGGGCTTTCAGCCCTCGAAAATTTCATCCAAATTCGTCAAGGGAAACTCATTTTCGGGCTATTTTAAATAGAGGTTTGCTGTCCAGGAAAGCTAGCGCCGGCGGTAGTGCTATAGCGGGGCGGTAGCGGACAGTGAGCCATTTCCTTCCTTCCATTCTCATCAATTTCATGGGTTTGGCTTCTATCTTTGGAAATACATTACTCCCCACGAAAATATGATATATTCTTGCCTTCATAATGATATTGCATGCTCCTTTTGGTTTCTTAATTAATTCTTGATTGATTGGAGTTTCCAAATCTTGATTATTGGTTTCATAATGATATTGCATACTCTTGAATGATTATTCCTTCCCGCGAGATCACCTTCCTCATTTGCTCCTCAATCAGCATCATGATGGCGGGACATCCAAAAAGTTACTGTCGGGCGTTAGCATTAACGCGCCGCGATAGTACTTGCCAAAATAGCGTCCCATCGACATTCCTTTTTCTCCACTATTTTCTTCCTGTCAGTTGTTTCCATTTATGCTAGCGCCGGCGTCAGTGCTAATGCTCCGCGGTAGAGTGTACATTTCGTCGAACGCCAGCTTGCATCTCAGCGGTTTCCCTTCTCGCGGTTTCTTCTCAGTGGTTCGTTAATGCTAGCGCCAGTGGTAGAGTTAACGCGACGCGGTAGAGCTTTCAGATCTTCTCAGCGGTTTCCTTCTCAGCGGTTTCGTGTAACGCCCCGGGTTTTTCTTATAATTATTTCAATAAAACATATGGAATTAATATTAATTATTTGAAAGCGAAATTTTAATTCAGGGCGTCGATGCGTAGGGGGGTTACCTTTTCGGAAGCGTCGTCGTCGTCCGGCAAGTTAATTCTAGGTTGAGTCAAATATGCAGACTTATATTTATACTGGTGTATAAGGTTTAAACTGGTAGATGTATACAAATATATATATATATATACATATATGCATAAATGAAGATTCATATAGGGAGGTTCATATGTATGTAGGTAAATATATAATTATATATATGTATATGTACAAAGGGTATATAAAAGTTTGCATACATACAAAATATATGCATGTGTAAAAGTTATATACATAAATTATAAATAAAAGTTTTATATAAGGGTTTTATATGCCTTTGCTGGTGGAGTATCGAAAGCCAAAATAAAGATTCTTTTCTTTTTTTCCTCCCTGTCCCGTGAAGCACCGACGAGTTGTCGAGGGTTAGGGCTTGTGTCGGTCGGTCTCGAGCGGCGCCGGAGCTGTCGGAGGAGGAGGGATCGTGGTTGCCGGGGCTTGTCGACGCCGGGGCTAAGGATCCGGGCAGCTCCTTCCATGCTCGTCGAGATCCGGCGGGTCGCCGTAGTTTGAGGCAAGAAAACTCTTCCCCTACCTCCTCTCCATCTCCTTTCTGTATTTTCTTTCTTGATTAGTAGCATTCTCTTGGTTGTTGGCAAGGCTCTTCATATCTTCTTGTGGCTGCCTCTCTTTATCTTGGTTAGTGAAGATTTTGTTTGTTTTGGGGGTTTTGCTTTTGGTTGGGGGCTGTTATGCATGATCCCAGGCAGGATTTATATTGAGCTTGCTGCACTTTGAACTGTCGGAATTTTTGCCTTATGAGGATGTTGTTAGTATCTTTTTCATGGGGGGGGGGGGGGGGGGGGATTTGGTCTAAACTGGGCTGCTGCTTTAGAATTTCTTTTACTTTGGGGGCTGCTGGGTTATCTGTTTGGGGCTGCCTCCTTGCTCTTGAATTGGGGGGCTGCTCCTTGTTGATTTGGGGCTGCTCTTGCTTCCTATGCATTCTATTAAGGGTGCTACCCTTTTTTGTGCTAATTGAATGGGGGGGCTGCTGTTTTCTTTTGTTTTGGTTTTCCTGGTCAATATGGGGGCTGCTTCTCTCATAATTGCTTAATGTGGGGCTGTTGTTTTCTTTTGTTTTGGTTTTCCTGATCAATATGGGGGCTGCTTCTCTCATAATTGCCTAATGGGGGGCTGCTGTTTTTCTTTTGTTTTGGTTTTCCTGATTAATATGGGGGCTGCTCCTCTTATAATTGCTTGCTGTCAGGCTGCTGTTTTTTTTTGGGGGCTGCTGTCCTAATTTGGGCTACTGTCCTTTTTGTGGTTGATGTGTTGGCCTGTTGCTGATGTTGTTATTCATGGCCTGCTGCTGCCTTGTGAATTCATTTTGGGGGCTGCTCCTTGCTTAGGTTATGCTAGTCCCGAATGGTGGTATAAATCCCGGCTAAGGGCTGCTATATATATAGATTTACACCCTTCCTACTTGGGTTCTTTGTTAATTTGGGGTGCTGCCTCTTATCTTGGTCAAATATTGGGGGGCTGCACCTTATTCTTGTCTAAGCAAGGGCTGATGCTATGTTCTTTTCTTTTGGGCTGCCTTGCACCACTCTTGTTGGGTTTCATGAATTGCAAAATAATTCTGCGCGCTTCGATTACTAGTAGCTAGAAATGGTCAATATTATGGTGGTTCTATTTGCTAACTCCTCGGCACACTTTATTGGTCCTATTTTATTATATGCTAGTTGTTATGGTTGGGTGAATCCTTCTATCCCTCTTTTATATGCTAGCTTCTTTATGCTTAGCATTTTCCCGATCCCAGGCTAATCCTTGATGGTTTATTATGGTTGATTTTGTTCCGGATCATGTATATTCTTGGCTAAATTCTGCACCTTCATCCTCTGCACTTGTCATTCTCTGCACTATCCAGTTGGGGTTTTAAGATGGGGACTGCTATGCTTTAAACCAATTGGGGGTTTCAATTTTATTTAGGGGTTGCTATGTATATATGATCTTCCTTATGGGTGTTAGGATGATGTTTATATAAGCCACTTTAGGAAGCTATTCTCGAGTTTTTGTTCAATTGCTGTTATATAAATTGTGGGTCGACTTCGGGTTGCAAGCCTCGATAATTCAAGTTGTGTAATTGATTCGTAGTTCAAGCTTATTCTTGTTATGTGGCATTTAGTTGCTTCGGTTATATAGCTTTGGTTATAAGAGAATATGGATGTCATGTTCAGCAATTATACTTCAATGTTGGTTGAGTTACAAGGTCATTCATATTCTCACACTAGTAGCCTAGCTGTTGTGGTCGTTTATTTGCTCGTTTCGCCTCCCTGGGCTTGCATGTTTCTTCAGAACTCCAAATCTTCCTTATATAAATATATCTTTTGATTGTTTCTCCTTTTTCTGCAAGTGAAGTTCTGTCTGTGGTCTTCCTTGTGTTCTGATAGGTTCTCTCTGAAGGGATGTTTCCGTGTGATCTGCCTTTTTCTTCTGGGTATTTTAAACCCTTTCTGACTCAGTCTTCTATGTAATTTGTGTGTTAACTTTCTCAGCGAAGGGTAATGCTTCCTCTTCACTGTCTTAGCAATCTGATTGAATGTAAGGATTTCTTTTTAGTGGTTGTGGGCTGCAAATAGTGGCCCTTCTCCTTAGTGACTGTGTTTCTTGAAGCTTAGTTATACTGGGCTCTCTTGTTGGTTGTGTCCTTCATGTAGTAGTAGTCCCCTTGGCTCGATGTTGCTGGGTGATTGGAAGTCTTTCATTTCAGTCCTTTCTTCTTCCTTGTCTGCCTAACCTGTTGATTTTAGGTTAGTGGACGCCGTGTTTCCCTTTTTGGGTCTTGATTGGTGTTCTGGGTTCTTGATTCCTGCGGTCATCCCCCTTGGAATCTGGATAGCTTCTATACCTGTTTAGTCATGCTACCAGGTAGTCTGATAAGACTCCCCTAGGTTTAGAAAAGTTTGCTCACCCTAAGATCGTGCAATTACTTCTTCTTCTTCTTTTATGAAGTTTCCCGTCGACTTTGATATAAGTCTTTCTCTTCGACTTTGATATAAGTTCTTCTCGTCGATTTCTTCGCTTATTCTGAATTGTTTCCTCATATATTATATGTTCTTTCGCCGGGTGATCCCGAGTATCTTAAGCGATGTTACCAAGCATTTTAGTCTTTTCGTTGAGACTTTTAGATGAAGTTATGCTTTATTCTTTGAGTTGTCCGGTATTTGATTGGTGATCGGTTATGGTATTGTTTCGTGCCTTATTCGTCGTACTGTTATAGGAAGTTCGTTGGGAGTCAAGTTTGGACTCACCAAGTGTTTTCAAATGAATCGTTGAGTAGTGTTTATTTCCTTGTCACCCTATTCTTAGGGTGTTATGGTGCGGATATCTCGGGTTATGTCCCGTGTCTTAATTAATTCAATTATTTAGAACCTTTGTCTTAAGCCTTGCACGGTGGGTAGTTTTGGGTGGCAGTGGACCACCCTATTTTGGCTTTTTGGGTGGCAGTGGACCACCCTGTTTTGGCTTTTTGGGTGGCAGTGGACCACCCTGTTTTGGCTTTTTGGGTGGCAGTGGACCACCCTATTTTCTTTTGAACTGATCAGTCTCAAGTTCTTAAGCACATATGCTTATATATGTGTATTATGATAGTATATGTATGACCATCACCTCTGAGCCGCAATGGCGGACGCGTGGTGGGCTTCGATTGTGTTGACTATTACCATTTGGTGCAGGCTTTTCTTCTTACCGAGTGCACTCGTTTGAGCTGGCTCGGGTTGTTGTAGGATTATAGATGTTTATCTGCTTAGCTTTTCCTTCCTGCACTCTTTTACTTCTGATGCTGCTACTCTTGGTTTCCTTGCACCCTTTGGGCTGAGGCATTCTTTTCTTATGAATGTCTCAGTTCAGGTCTATAGCTGCCGCAGGTGTTAGAGCAGCGTCGTTCAGGTCTCCTGTCGAGGCCCTTCCCCTCTTCTAGGTAAGAGGCAGTCTCTTTTTGTTGTTTTCCTTCTTCCCTGCGGGTTCGTGTCAGTTGTTGGCGCCCGTATGACTTTTATCTTTAGATCACTTGCTAGTAGTATTGCTGTTACTTTTGGGTTGTTTACCTACTTGCTCTCTGGGAAGCTTTATGCTAGGATGCATTAGTTACTTTATTGATATAAAAATGTCATCCTTGCATATCATGATTTTTTTTTAAAATGTCACATATTTTGAAAATCGTAGAAAATCCTTTCTTACTATGCTAAACATAGATATGTGCATATCATTTCTGGGATGTTTATTTTCATGCTCATGTAGGCTAAAAACAAACCTATTTTTCTGCTACGTATGTATAGATTTCTACTTGTGGACTAGATGATCCACCGGACCGAGGGACGCGGTCTTAAGCTAAAATGAAAGAAAATCTCTCTTTTAATCCAAACACATATATGTCTTTTATAAATTTATCGTAAGGAGTGTTTCCTGAGCGTCTGTAGTCGTCTCCTGCAGGCGTGGCATCACGACGCGTATTTTCCCCTTACTCTGATAATACGTATTATATTCGTGGGAAAATGCGGGTTGTGATATTTCGTCTCAGCGGTTCGTTAGTGTTAGCGCCAGCGGTAAAGTTAATGTGGCGTGGTAGCAACAATACACAGCACCATGGAGATTTGAAAGCACCTAATCCTGCATACTATAAACACAAAACAAGTATGATCAAATACAATAGGATTTATTATTGTCAAACCAAGAGATGCGGAAAGCATGTTCCAACAAACTCCCCTTTTTGATAATAACAAATCCTTTAGAAAGAAATCGTTCAAAAGATAGAATTGTGTTTATTAAAAAGGATAAGCATGAAATTTAAGACATGTGCAAATGCTCCCCCTAAATGAATGCTCCCCCTAAGTAAATGCTCCCCCTACAACAAAAATTCCTATGAACTTGACTCCCCAACATGTGAATTTCTTTCAAATTTATTCTCCGCCTTTTGGTATTATCAAAAGAGGGTGGAGAGAAAGTTAAACGTTAATATGTGCCATAAATGTGTAGAGAGGGAATGAACATGATAAAGAGTTAAACACTTAGGAAAAAAATACAATATATAGGAGTGAAAAAAGAATGTGAAGAAATTGTCATAAAGAAACCACTTGTTGGAAAAACGTATGCATGATCGACGGTACAAGTAGTAAAGAGGTGGAAAGCATGAAGAAATATATTTTTGAAGAGAACATCTATATAAGAATGGTGAAGCATAGTAGATGATTAAGAGTTTTAGATAAAAAAATTGATGTTGTAGCAATTTAAGTTCACAAAGGATTTTGCTTTATAAAAGTTTTAAGCATAAAAAAGGTAATGATTTCCAATTAACCAATCAACCCAGACAATATGTCTACACCCTAGCCCCATACGAAGTGACGAATGGGCATGAGGAGCTGCATATATGTCGTAGGTTGGGGTGTTAGTCCCATATGCAAACACTAGAAAAAACCATAACCTAGCACTCTTTACCCCTAGTGCCTCGCAAGGCCCCACTGGAACCCTCCCCGGTTAAGGACAAGACATGACTAGAGATAAGGTTATCTAATGTCTACAACCCTACGCCCCCGCTATGGTGAGATATGATGTCATGGATAATAATTATTGGAAACATTTAAGCGTTTTAAATCTAATGATGGGTACAGAGCCTATGAATTTATATTTTTATTTGAATTTTTTACCGAAAAGGTCACATAGCTAATTTGAAATTCATTAATAAATCAGAGTTTTAGCATTACAACATTTTCATGTTTAGAGCAACCAATATAAATTTTACCAAACACGTCTACCATTTGTTGAAAAAAGGAATTTTGATGTTTAAGACTTTGATATAAGCATGAAACCGCAAGGTAAAAATATATGGTGATGATGCGGGAGATTTATAGAAATAAAAGAAAACATCTTTTTATAATCATGATTATTCATAAGAAGAAATATGTGTTAAATTCAAAAAGGAAGATGTTTTTTGCAAATCAGGTTATTGTAAAATCTTTTGACAATAAAGTAACCAAGCATGAAAGAAATATATCAATAAGAGACTACTACAATGTTATTGTAATTCAGAAATTCAACACGTACAAAACATTGTAGAGAGCATGCTAGGTTATCTAGTGCATTTCATAAATAAAGAGTAGTATAGAATTAGCATTAGGATCCAATACTCATGAGAAGAAGTGTTATGGAAGATAATGATGTGCACATAAGTGTATTTTGAATAGAGTAAACAAATGTTTTAATAAAAAATACAAGAAATTTGTAAAGTAAAGAGCACAATAAAACACAAATAATTTTACTTCCACACACTTCAATGCACACAAAAATGTACAACTACCAAGGTGCTTTGCACACACAATGCTCATTAAGACTTATCAGGGTGCAAAGTAGTGCTTGGGGGATCATATATTTTATTTTATTTTAATATTGAAACTAGTGATCTGGTGTACTTAAGAGTAAGTGGTTTTTATTTTGAAAGAAATATATGGTTTGCACAAGACACATTACTATTCTTTCCAAGATGCTCAACCTCACAACGCTTATTAAGACTTATCAGGAGGTTCAAGTAGTGCTTGGTGGTGTTATCTTTGTCACTTTATTTTATGATTTTTGTTTTGTACAAAGTTCTCCGAATACACTTGTTTTGCAAACCAATATAATTTATGAAAACATAACCACTTCTCTTAACTTTTAAAAGTTCAAATAAAGGTAGTGTTGGTAAGATACTTGGGCAATTTTAATTCATTGTACTAATATAAAACATACACAAGCATTCTTAGATTAAACACATATGTAGACAATGCCAAAATAAGTGAGTGAATAAATATCATTATCAAACATAAAACATTTACTCATACTTAGAGGCATGCTAAGCTTGGTTCTACACAACTTTTACAATATAATTTATGCACATGTGTTTAGAAGTATCAAAGCATGAAAAAGACAATGTTTAAAGTAGTTTGAAGGAATGAATTGTATTGTAGAAGGTTTAAATGATGGATTAAATAATGCTTGAGTTTCACAATAAAGTCCATACAGTATTTTTGATATTTTTTGAAAAATATTTTTAATTTAAAGTTTGAACTCTTATAATTTGATCTTGGACTTCCCGAGGTCTACTCTGTGAGAGGTTCGCCCGGTACTAGGTGATGTGATGGGATGATAGACCAAATCTCCCTTTCGCAAGATACATGTAAATAGTTAAGTTTAAAATAATAATTTTTGATACTTGTTTTTGTTTTATATTTTTGTATTTGATTTTTGCATATAGAAATAGAAATCAAACAAATAACCAAAGACTGGAATAAAATATTTTTTGTAATTTGGCTTTTGTAAATTTGTATTTTAATTTTTCAAAAATCAATCACAGGCAGAAATGCAAAAATGAGTAGTACATATAAAATAATATATTTTTAGTGATTTTTCATAATTTTAAAATAACAGAAAATCGGATACTTGGGCTAGCGCCGGCGGTAGGTACTAGCGCCTGCGTTAGCTCACAAAGAGTGCTTATTTAAATCATATAGCCTAGATTTTCTTTGATTTTGCTTCCGATTTTTCTTAATTATGTTTATGCAATGTAAGGCCTGTCTAATGAAGTGAAGATACGAGAAGAAATTGCAAAAAGTTGTGGAAGTTAAAATTGTAGTACATGGGTTTCATATTCATTAAAGCTCCATATTCATTAAACCTTAATTGTTAAGTTTTGCACAACATATGCATGAGTTAAATGATCATTAATAAGTGAAATAATATTCATGCAATTTTTCAATTCCGGTTTGACATGATTATGATTAAACATACTAAGGGTAATCAAAAATGACGCAAATATATTAAATACCAAAGCAAAACTTGCGCATTTTATAAATTTAGCCTAATACCCCTAAAAACACCTTTTGAATCCATTTTGACACTTATTTCATTTAGTCTTAATAATATCATATGATAAATTTAGTTTTTCAAATTTTATAAGACTTTTAGAAAATGGATTTAGAAGGATAAAAATAAAAAGGATAAGTAGATCACTTGAAAGATGATAAGACTTAATATTCAACTTTATTCAGTTTGATTTATTTATGAATTTTGGTTTAATATGTGAGAGTCACATCACAAGTTATATAAAGTGATCATATCATGATGGTTCAACAAATGGAAAAAATAAACAACAAAAAATTAGGCATATCATGAAGTAGATTGATGATATTTCATTTTTAGTTGATTTCTACTTCATGCAAATGATTTGATACTAATGAATGAGAGATTTAGGTATCCAAAGAGGACCAGGTGTGACGGTTCCTTTGGGTACCCAAATACATCGTGTTTGCTTTTGGGGAGATAGTGATGAATGAGCCCTTTTGAGTGGAGTTAGTGTTTCATCTTTAACTTTGGGCCTCCATTCAAACCTTGGACAAAATTATTTTTAGTTTTCAAATTTCCATAATCATTTACTTGAATAGTTGGATCAAAATGATTTTTGAATGTATAATTTGAAGGAAATTTGTTTGCATTTAATTTTAGGTTGGGAGAAACATGATTTTGTAAATAATGGTGATTTTGATTTGGATTTACAAATCCTTTATGTTCCTTACTCCCATTATTAAACTTAGTTAAGATGTTCATATTCATATTCAACTTGTTTTTAGATATAGTTTGATATTTTGAATTTGTATTTACAATTTTCATAAGCAAGTTGATTTTTGATTTTAATTCATCATTCTTGATCTTTAAATTATGTCTAGCTTTATCATAAGCGGTTGTGCTAAATTTAAGAGTGGAAACAATTGAATCAATATGATTTTGATAGTTATTTCTATATTCATCAAATGTTTCATTCACCTCTTTAATTTCAATTTTATAGTCTTTACACTTAGCACAATCATTTTTCAAAGTTAAATTTTCTAAACATAATCTTTCATTTTGTTCTTTTATAAAAAGAAGTTCCTTTTCAAGTTTCTTGTGTTTTTCTTTTAATTCATTATATTCTACACAAGGTGTAATGTTTTCAACTAAGGAGCCATGGGTAGAACTAGATAAATTAGAATTTGATTCTTCATTAATTTTTGCCTTTAAAATTTTATTTTCTAAGCGCAAATGTTTATAAGCATTTTTTAATTTCATAATTTTTCGCTTTGTAGTTTGAAGCAATTGTAATGTTGAGATAGAAGTACAAAAAATGGAATTTGATTTCCTTACATTGCTTTTGGGAGAGGCACGATTTGAACATATAGTTTCTTCGACATCTATTTGGCACTCCTCTTCCAAAGATAGTACTTCTTCTCTTTCACTTGATGTGCACTTCATGGATCCGTCATGAGAGGAACCTTCTGGAAGACTTGTCCAAGTTTGCATACTCTATGGTTCTTGTGATTGTTCCATACATGTAGAAGAAGAATCATAAGTTCTTTCAAGAAAATTCCAAATCTCATAAGCGGTAGGTAAAGTATAAATAAGTTTGAAAATATTTTGGTCTAACGCACAAAATATACTATTCATAGATTTTGCATTTAAAACAATTTTGTTTCTAATTAATACGCTAGGTGGCTTTTCAATAGTAATATTCCAAACTTTTTCATCTAAGGCCTTAAGAAAATTTTTCATTAATAGTTTCCACTCTTTATAATTTTTGCCCATAAATAAACGTGGTGATAATACTTTTTCATTTATATTAAAAATTTCCCCACTAGTAGAAGCGAGATCATGATCAAGAGACGCCATTATTCCAGGTTGTAAAGCCAATTTGGAATAACCTAGCTCTGATACCACTTGTTAGATCTGTAGGTGCCCTTAGAGGGGGGGGGGGTGAATAAGGGTTTTAAAAACTTTAAACTTTAATAGAAAACTTTTGATATTCTGATCGAAGTAAGTTAAATCAAAAGTAAAGAGATAATGAAATTAGAAATGAAGTCAATTTTATTAAACAAGAAAAGACATGATTATCATTTATAAAATTGATTACAAAATCTGATTTCAATGACGCTAGAAATCGAAGCGAATAATATGAAAACCCTTTTTGTTTTCTATACCGACTCGTATCCCCACGAACCGGTTGGATTTAGCCGATCTCTCCTCAGATACTGCCTCAAGTCATTCTAGTCAATCTATCACCAGAAAGGCCTTAGGCACCCCCTAGATCTACTCCCTAGACCCAGTCTCCAACATGAGGCGAATTACTCCCTAAGTCCAACCTAGACCTAGTCGTCGTGTGGCGAATTCACGAACCGATTACAATGATAAAATAAAAGTGTTACAAGATAAGATAATGGAAAAAATCCCCTCTAAATAGAACCCTTGATGTAGATGTCGTTTTGCTTGCAAAGGTTCGATAGTTGTGGCTTGAGAGTCTTCCTCTTTGATGTTCTTGAGATCCTTGGATGCCTCCAATTGATTTGAGATGGTTGCAGCGAGAACACTCCATGTGTATGTTGAGAGAGGGCTTCTTGATCACCGTTTTGATAGCCTTCAATCCTTGCGCATGATTTTCTTTTGATCTCCTCTGAAGAACTCTCTCCTTTGATGAGTGGGAAAGACCCCTCACTTTTCTCTAGACGGCTAGGGTTTTCAGCCCTCGAAAATTTCGTCCAAATCCGTCAAGGGAAACTCATTTTCAGGCTGTTTTAAATAGAGGTTTGCTGTCCAGGAAAGCTAGCGCCGGCAGTAGTGCTATAGCGGGGCAGTAGCGGACAGTGAGCAGTTTCCTTCCTTCTATTCTCATCAATTTCGTGGGTTTGGCTTCAATCTTTGGAAATACATTATTCCCCACAAAAATATGATATATTCTTGCCTTCATAATGATATTGAATGCTCCTTTTGGTTTCTTAATTAAATCTTGATTGATTGGAGTTTCCAAATCTTGATTGATTGGTTTCATAATGATATTGCATACTCTTGATTGATTATTCCTTCCCGCGAGATCACCTTCCTCATTTGCTCCTCAATCAGCATCATGATGGTGGGACATCCAAAATTTACCGTTGGGCGTTAGCCTTAACGCGCTGCGATAGTACTTGCTAAAATAGCGTCCCGTTGACATTCCTTTTTCTCCACTGTTTTCTTTCCGTCAGTTGTTTCCATTTATGCTAGCGCCAGCGTCAGTGCTAACACCTCTGCCGTAGAGTGTACATTTTGTCGAACGCCAGCTTGCATCTCAGCGGTTTCCCATCTCAGTGGTTTCTTCTCAGCGGTTCGTTATTGCTAGCGCCAATGGTAGAGTTAACGCGGCGCGGTAGAGCTTTTAGATTTTCTCAGCGGTTTCCTTCTCAGCGGTTTTGTCTCAGCGGTTCGTTAGTGTTAGCGCCAACGGTAAAGTTAACGCGGCGCGGTAGCAACAATACACAGCACCATGGAGAATTTGAAAGCACATAATCTGCATACTATAAACACAAAACAAGTATGATAAAATACAATAGGATTTATTATTATCAAACCAAGAGATGCGGAAAGCATGTTCCAACAGCTGCAACCAAAACAGATAATTTCTTTAGAATTTGATTTGTCATACCTTGGTTTTTCTTTTGATCTGGAATCCTTCTTTCTGAAGTCTTTTTTAGCCATTTTGTAGAACCTTTTGGGTAGTAGGCTCATAAACTCCATTTATCCTGGAGCTTTGTCTTCCTCTTCAGTTGCTTGAAAAGCAATACTTGTCTCCTTCTTAATGGATGGAGAGGAGGTAGACTGTTCAGCTTCTCTGGAATTGATAAGCTGCTCATAGGATTTTAGCTTGCCTAACAAGGTCTCAGTAGAGATCTCACTAAAGATTCTGGCTACCTTGATTGGCCAGATCCTTGAGTCCCATGTGCTGGGGAAGCACATTAAGATCTTATCATTAACTTCAGTGATTGAAATCACTTTGTCCAAAGTCTTCTTCTCATTGATTATGAGGCTGAGTCTGTTGTACATATCTGCAACAGTTTCAGTTTCTCCCTTTTTGAAATTCTCATATTGAGAGATAAGGTGAGATCTTTTGTCTTTTCTTTCATCTGCAGATCCTTCAACCATGTTTTTGAGGGAAATCCAAATATCTCTGGCTGAGGTGCATTCCACATCCTTTTGAAAAATATCATCAGACATTTTCTGTTGAAAATGTTGAAGTGGAAGTTAGTGGTAGTTGGCAGTCTGGAGGGGTGATCGCGCGGTCTGCCTAACCACGCAAGCTCGCGGTCTCCCTCTATGGTCTGACCTATTGGTCTAAGCGCTGGCTTATTTGGTCTAACCGCCGTTCTGTGTCCAAGGTGCCGAGGTGTGGCCGCGCGGTCTGATTTGTGAGACCGCGTGGCGTGATGTTCTGTACCGTGTGGGTTAAGCTGTTAACCGCGTGGTCTGTTCTCTGGAAGGGGCAGTCCGGTCTGGTGGTTGTCCGGGTTCTTGGTAGTGCACGCAGACTAAAGTATTCTTAGTCGCGCGGTCTCCGATTTGTGTTCGCATGGCTAGTCCTTTGGCAATCTACTAGTATATGCGGTCACTGGTGTTTAGTCGACTTGGCGGGCTGTTGCCCTAGTCGGCTTGGTGGTGTTCGCGATCTCTAGTGGAGGTCGTGTTTAGGCGAACATAGGTGGTGAGCATCATGACCGGGCGAGGTGTCATGATCGCGCGGCTTCTTGGAGGAGTGGCAATCTCAGGTCCAAGGTGAAGTCGGGGAGCTCAGGCCGTAGAGCGATCTTCTGACCGCGTGGGTTGACCGGTCTTGGTCAAGCGGTCAGAGGGCGGTGACTCTATCTCATAGGGTGGTGACTGGATCAGGTTGCATGCCTATAAATAGGAGTCACTGTAGCAGCAAAAATATCGCACCAAGTGTAAGCTGAGCTCGCGCCTATTTCTTGCGGTCTCATTCTTGTGACCGGCCGGTTTGCTGATTGAACTTTCCTTGTGCAGCTTCTGCGGATTGTGCGGGAAGCAGTGGTCACCTCTTCTTCTAAGGTGTTCGGGCGGTCTCGCGGCTTGCAGTGCGGGTTGCAGGAGTTCGGGAGAATCAGTGGAGTTCGAGAGGTCGCGGAGTTCTCGGCTGGTGTCGTTCAAAGTCACCAACAGGTAGTTCGGGCGGTCTTGTTTTCTGGTCGCGTGAATAGGCAGGTCGGGCGGTCAGGCGGTCTCAGGATTTCAGACCGTTGGTTATCTTTCTCAGCTTGTATCTTCTCTTGTTTTTTGTGTACTGGCGAAATCATGTCTCGCCATGTATACCTCGCTCTGTAATGAAGATTTCTGCAAGTATCAATAAAGATTGAAGTTTTTCATGTGTTTCTGGTTGTTGGCTATTGCTTTGAGTTGTTCTATTCCTGCTCGCTCCTAGATCTACAGAAAATTTCACATTGTCTGAGCCAAGATATTCATTTCTTTGGCATCTGCACTTCTTTGTTTCTTTTGAGCATCCGTCAACTCAGGAGGTGGAACAACATTATTGTTAGTTGTTGTAGGAGTAGGAGGTCATGTCAATATAACATTAAAAATATCTTCATCAATATAATTCATATATAATTTGATCCTTGCCTTCCATAATGCAAACTTATTGAGATTGCACATTGGAGATCTTGTGCTTGAGTATTCTTTGTTGTTAGCCTATAAACAATCAACCAACCTCTGATACCAATTGAAAGTACTCTGATATCAGTTGAAACCTCTGATACCAATTGAAAGTAACCTCTGATAGAAGTTGAAAGGAGGTTTAGATCTTAGATTTACTCTAAAGGGGGGGGGGGGTGAATAGAGTATTAAAACGTTTTTCACTTATTTTTATAGCGGAGTTAAAATAGTGATATTTATATGTGTATAACAGAGTGATTATGAAAACAAATAAAGAACACACAGAACAACACAGTACAGAAAATAAACAAAAACACAGAAGACACAAGGATCTATAGTAGTTCCCCAACAAACTTAGGTACATCTACTCTTCTACCACCCTTGGTAGGAATCCACCAGGTTTTTGATCAGGTGCCCTATCACCAATGGGTTTTTGATCAGGTGCCCAAACACCACTAAGCTTTTAATCAGGTGCTCAAACCAACTACAGGTTTTTGATCAGGTGCCCTTCCACCAATAGTTTAACTTTTGAAGGGAGTTAGAACCCTGTACAAGATGGGATAAAGAGGGTTATGAAGTTCTTCTCTGTCAACAAGCTAAGAGAAGACTAGTGGATTTGTTGTTGTAAAGCTCCCCCTATTTGATAGAAATAGTTGACAGTTAGAGGATGGAGCTTTCACTTGAAAGAGATCTCTTCCTTGATAGCTGATGAATCTGAGAGACAAAGTTTCTCAGATTTGTTGTTGCTCTTGAAGATTTTGAACTTGCAGCAGAAAACTAAGATTAGATTTGTGTTGTTGTTCTCAGAGAATGAATTTGCTGTTGTAGAAGATGAAGATCTGAAAAGCTTTTTCTTTTCTGCTTTCTGTATATCTTTCTCGACTGTTTTCTCTCTTTTCTTCCTATCTTGTTGTTATCCTGTAAATCTTCTTCTTCCTTTTTCCTTTTGAGAATTCTGACTGATTTGAAATCAAATCTTTTAATTAAGGAATATAATATTCTGAAAAAAAGATATTCTTGGAACTGCTGTCCTTTTCCAAAATCTATCAACGACTACTTTCTCGAAATAAGAGAATAATAAAAGGAAAGGATTAAATCCTGACTTATCTGATAGGAATAGATCTGTTGCTGATAGTCGATCTGAGTTCAGAGAATATAATAAAACTGATCCTTCTGAAATAATGAAGCTGAGGAGAAAATTCGTCGATCTGAGAACTGCGTTCGTCGAACTGAATGTTGAGTTCGTCGAACTGAATGTTGAGTTCGTCGAACTGAATCTAGAGTTCATTGAACATAATTAATTCGTCGAACACAATCTGGAGTTCGTCGATCTCAAGCTGGAGTTCGTCGAACTGAGAGATAATCTGCTGAATCTCGCTGGAATAACTGAGTTCGTCGATCTGAGAAGCACTTTCGTCGATCTGAACATCTTGATACTTATTTTTCGAGCGCAGAGCTGAGTTTGTCGATCTCAAACTGGAGTTCATCGAACTGAAGAATAAATTGCTGGACTAGTTGGAGAACTGAGTGCGTCGAGCTGGAGAGCAAGTTCATCGAACGCAGAGAGGAGTTCGTCGAACGCAGAATGAAGTTCGTCGAACGCAGAACCTTGGCAAGTTCGTCGAACTGGAGCATGTCGTTCGTCAAACGCAGGATGGAGTTTGTCAAATGCAGTATGGAGTTCGTCGAACGAAGAAACTTATTCTTTTCCTAAGTTCTAACAGCCTAAAACCTTGACCCTTAGACTATACATTGGGGTCAACTTAGTCCTAGTCAACAGATAGTGATCCTAGCCCAAATCAGTAACAGGGTTGTTCCAACAGGCTGGACAAGGAAATCACTCTGACAGAGATTAATGACAAGCTCTTCATGTGCTTCCCTAACACATAGGACTCTAGAATTTGGGCTATCAGAGGTTCTAGATGCCACAGGGAGATATCAACTGATGCTCTCATAGGAAATCTCAAATCCTATGAGCTGCTACTGAAAAGTAGGGCTGGGTCAGAAGCCCAAGAAAGGACACCTACTTCTAAAGAGTGGACTCTTGCATTAAAAGTGCAGAAGCAGAGTCCTCAACTACTGAAGAAGAAATGTTTAATCTCTTGGCTAAGAGATTCTAGAAGTGGGCCAGGACAGAAGATTACAGAATGAGAGAGAGGAGCTCAAGCAAGCCAGGGTTTTACAAAACTACTAAAAAGGAGATAATCTGTTTTTCTTGTAGAAAGCTAGGACATATTTCTACTGAATTTCCCGAGGAAGACAAGAACAA
Organism: Dactylorhiza incarnata; assembly: GCA_033032865.1. NCBI lineage: Eukaryota > Viridiplantae > Streptophyta > Magnoliopsida > Asparagales > Orchidaceae > Dactylorhiza > Dactylorhiza incarnata. Next base: position 2,576,261 of record JAWHQI010000149.1, read on the forward strand.
GAAAAACAAGTAGATGAAGGAGCACAGGAAGAAATCCTTCATGAGAAAGGATAAGAAAGGAGGGAGAGGTATCTTAGCTGAGACCTGGAGTGATTCAGATTCAGAATCAAGTTTCTCCTCATCTGATGATGATGAAGAAGGTGGACCAGAAGAAGCCTGCTTAATGGCTTTTGAAGATCCCACTAATGAAATTGAGGTACGCATATTTGAAGACCTTGATTTTTCTTCAAAAGATTTTAAAGGATGTTTTAAAGAATTTTGCCAAGATTACATCAACAATCAAAAGGAACTTGAAACAATAAAATCTGAAATAAAAGCTCTTAGTAAAGATTCCTCATTCTTAGTTAACAAAGATCTAAAATGTGAACTACTTAAGAAAGAAATAGAAATAGATCTCTTAGAAAATGAAAATTCAGATCTAAGGAAAGAACTCTCAAAGGCAAAAGCCTTTGAAGACTCCCTCAATGGATGGAGCCAAAAGATCAAAGAGATCTCACTAAATCTCTCCAAGAGATTTAATCATCATAATCAAGAATCATAATCACTCACTAGCAAACTTGCTTGTGATAGACCAATAACATTTTCTAGGACTAGTCCAAATAATATATCAGAATCATGTGAAGAACATGAGAAAGATAACCCTAATAAACTCACCACATTTAATAGGGTAGACACTAGTGAAGAACCAGGAATCCTAGGCAAACTACCCTTGGAAAATTTAGACTTAAAGAATGAGCGTGCTACATGCAGAAGTTATAAAATTGAAATAGAAGAGATGGATGAAACTTTTGAGGAATATAGACATGATTACCAAGCTCATATTGACTCTGTCATTTCCACTCTTAAAAACAGCACAAATGCCTACAATAAAGCTAGACATTATTTAATGATCAAGAATGATAAATTTAGGTCAGAAATCACCTTGCTTAAGAAAATTGCAAATTCAAATTCACAAACACTGAATGATATGAATCATACCTCGAATAGAACTCAACGCAATTTTAGGAATGCGTCGAATGCATCTCGACGGACTCCAGCATATGCGTCGACATCATATCGAAGCAACTATGTGGGTGCGTCGAACTACACTCGATGTAATTAATATCATACTTCGAATGATTATCGATGGGACTATGCAGGTACGTCGAATTGCACTCGACGCAACTCTAAAAATACGTCGATTTCTTCTCGACACATATTTCCTGCACCAAATCACCAAACATCAAAACCTTCTTTTTCTTCTATCCCATGATGTTATTGCTGCTCCAAACAAGGACATACTGCCAAATATTGCTGGCATAACAATGCAGCACTTCTTCACTTAAGGGAGAACAATGGAAGACCACCTCATTCATTCATTTCTCCATATGATGATTGAAGGAAGAGACCCCAGCATGAGAGGGTCTTTATTAATGTTTAATTTACATGTGCAGAGGGAAGGCTGTTCAACCACAAACCAGCAATGGTATCTGGATAGTGGATGCTCCATGCATATGATTGGAGCACGATATTTGCTGGAAAATTTCAAGGCTAAGGAAGGGCCCAAGGTAATTTTTGGGAACTCCCACTCTGGTCAAACCAAAGGATATGGTTTGCTCAGGATTGGAGAAATCCCCTTTTCTAAAGTAGCTTATGTTGAAGGACTTCAACATAATCTGATCAGCATTAGTTAGGGGCATTATATAGATCATCAAGATCTTTAAGTGCTTTCTCAACATCTTGCTCAACATCTTCTGCATCTTGCTCAAAATCATCTGGCAGAGGAGAATCATCATACACAAAGGTTGGAGGAGAATTCATCAATCCAACCTCTTCCGTCACTACAGCTGAATTTGCAACTTGAACTGGAGCTGGAACTTGAACTGGAACATGAAAGCTTTTGATAATTTCCTTTAACAAAACTTTATCTATGGGAGCATAATATGGAACTATATCTTTTGAATGGACTGGAGGCTTAGGCAAACTGCTGAAGAAAACTGTATTGAACTTTATTAACAAATAATTAATATCTATTGAAGGAGCTATAACTGCAACTGATTTTGTATCACAAACTGGAGCTACTATATCAAAAAATATTTCTGAATCTGGAGCTACTTTTACATCACAAACCATAACTAAATCTGCAAAACCTGGGGCTTCTTCATAAAGCATCTCCCCCTGCTTAGTTTCAGGGAGACCTGAAGCTAGGACCCTAGAAGAAGGGACAGGTGTATAGGAAGGGAATGATGCAAGTTTGGAAGAAAGATCATAAATGGCTTGTAAAACAGGAGCTAGCTTCTCATCTAGGAGAGCAGTAAGCTTGGGAGATATGTGGTTGAAGATTTGGTCAGCTATGGATGAAAAATCAACATACACAAAATCTTGTGGATGCTAAGAAGTTGATGGGATAGAAGATGGAATAGAGGATGGTGCAAAGATGTTTGTAGCATCAGATAGTTGTGGAGTGTTGTCTTGATGTATAGGGGATTGAGGATGGATAGGTGATGAGGGTGGATAGGGGACTGATGATATAGGGGGACTGAGGGTGGATGGGTGACTTAGGTGGAGAATGTGGAGGAGATAGTAGGTTAAAAGTTGGAGGTAGAATGAGTGGAGGAAGATAATCTTGAGGGGAAATAGAATCATCAATTGGAATAGGAGATGATGGGATCTCTAGAGACAAGTTAGTCTGAAGAGGAGGAGAAGAGGGCAATGGTGAGGGGTTGTTTGCTGGAGCGATGGAAGAGAGAACTTCTTCAGTAGTATGCTGCAGAGGTTCAGAAGGGAAATGAGAAGCAGATGAAGAGGGAGGAACTTCTAAGAGTGTGGGGGGAGTGACTGTTGCAGTCCCGGTGCTCTCAAAAATACTCCTTGAAGATTCTACCCTGGGAGTCTTCTTAGGAATGACTCTCTCCCACTTTCCAAAAAGAGCTGATGTTAGCCTCTGGCTTGCATTTATAAGGACCTTTGGAGAGACCAACAGGTCTGGGCACTTTTCCTGAAGAAGGATGCCTAAAATCCTTCCATAACACACATTTAGCTTACCTTGCTTCTTCTTGATTGATTCAAATAGAATCAATCCCCAATTTAATTGCTTTTTCTCAACTAAGGCTACCATCAAAAGAAATTGGTGCCTAGTGATGTAATCATGAGCATAAATTTTGCCTAGCAAAACTTTTCCAACAACATCTTCCAAGAACTTGTATTCCACAAACAAGTTCTTCTTCAGAAGGTGATTAGGGTTTCCAGAGGAATGACCCATTTTAACCAACTCATCATTAAATTCAACAGAACTAATATCCAACTCATTATCACCATTCAACAAATCAAAAACTTCAGTTAAAACCTCTGGGGTAAGAGAAACCTGATTTCCAGAAATTGATCCTGATATTGTTGTTGCATTCTCTATCTTAAGGGTGTGTACCCATTCCTTTATTTCTGCTACTAGGAGTTTGATCCTGGTGGTCATGAATTTCTTTAGTTGCTGTTCTTCAAAGCGGTGAAGAATGTCCTGGAAGATTTGATTTGAGTGAGCAAATGACTCCATGTCAATGTCGAACCCAGCATCAAACTTCTTTGAAGAAATGACTGCTTGAGAAATTGCCATTGCTACCTGCAAGAGAGAAAAACGATCAAGTGCAATGGGAACTGGAGGGAGAAGCAATTTTTGTAGGCGCAAAGACAAAAAGAAATCAAAGTTTGATTATAAAGAGAGATCGTAGAAGGCACAAAGATTTCGTGGAACTGAGTTCGGTTAAACCTAATAAATCAGAAGTCGAAGAGTCTTAGGCCTCATCAAACTGCGTTCGACGAAAAATTAATTTTCGTCGATCTCAGTTTGACGAATGTGATGTCTTCATCGATCTCTGAAGTTAAAAGGTTTTGTCGATCTACGTTCGACGAACAACACAATTTCGTTAATCTCCGTTCGACGAAAAGATAGGGTAAGTAGAAAATTTAATTTTTAATTGATTGAATCTCCATCTATCATTCCTAGCTGATTTATAAAGAAAATATGTTTCTTTTCATCCAAGGGTTTGGTGAGAATATCAGCTCTTTGTGAGTCAGTAGGAATAAATTGTAGGCAAATTTTATTTTTATCCACATTATCTCTGATAAAGTGGTGCATAATCTCTATGTGTTTAGTCCTACTATGGAGTACTGGATTTTGTGCTATAGATATTGCACTAGTATTGTCACAAAATATAGTTGACTTATTTAAGTTGATACCAAAGTCTAGAAGTTGATTTTGTATCCACAGAATCTTTGAGCAGCAACTGCCAGCAGCAATATATTCTGCTTCAGTAGTTGATGTAGACACAGATGTATGTTTCTTACAAAACCAAGACACAAGCTTATCACCAAGGAACTGGCAAGTTCCTGATGTGCTTTTCCTCTCTACTCTGCATCCAGCATAATCAGAATCTAAGAATCCAGTTAATTCAAATTCTGATGCAGTTGGATACCAGAGTCCTAGATTTGGACAACCATTTATATATCTCAAAATTCTTGTTAGTAAAATAAGGTGAGATTCTTTGGGTTTGAGTTGGAACCTAGCACAAATACATGTAGGAAACATTATGTCTGGTCTACTAGCTATTAAGTAAGGTGAAGAGCCAACAATTGCTCTATATACTTTTTGATCAACAGGTTTCCCTGATTCATCATTGTCTACAACAGCATTGGAGGGCATGGGTGTTTTTATGGTAGAAGCATCAGACATACCAAATCTTTTCACTCATTCCTTAGCATACTTGGATTGTGATATGAATATTCCATTTGGAGTTTGCTTCACTTGAAGGCCAAGGAAGTAAGATAACTCACTCATACTACTCATTTCAAATTTAGATTGCATTAGGTCAGAAAACCTTTTGCATAAATTTGAATCAGTAGAGCCAAAAATAATATCATCTACATATATTTGAACTAGTAAAGTTTGATTTTTATGTATCCTGAAAAATAAGGTTTAATCAACATTGCCTCTACAGAACTTGTTTTCTAAAAGAAAATTAGCTAGGGTCTCATACCATGCTATGGGAGCTTGCTTGAGACCATAGAGAGCTTTATTAAGCTTAAAGACATAAGAAGAGTGAGTTGGAGAGATAAAACCTGGTCGTTGTTCCACATAGACTTCTTCTTTAATATCTCCATTTAAGAATGCACTCTTCACATCCATCTGATATACTTTGAACTTTTTGAAAACAGTAAAGGCAAGAAATATCCTTATAGCTTCAAGTCTAGCAACAGGACCAAAGGTTTGATCATAATTAATTCCTTCTTCATGATAATATCCTCGGGTTACCAATCTTGCTATATTTCTGATTATGATGACTTGATCATCAAGCTTGTTCCTGAAGACCCATTTAGTGCCAATGACTGGATGGCCCTTTGGTCTTGGAACCAAATCCCAAACCTTGTTCCTTTAAAATTGGTTGAGTTCCTCTTGCATTGCAAGAATCCAGTTTGGATCTTGTTCTGCATCTTTTATGGATTGAGGTTTAACTTGTGATAGGAAACAAGTATGCATCTGATTTTGGTTGAGTTGATGCCTTGTTTGAACACCTGCTGAGATGTCTCCAATAATTTGAGATATGGATGATCTCTAACTGTGATGTGATCAACAGTTGGAGTGGGTTCAGCAAGAGTTTCCTCTTGAGTGATTTGTTCAGCTGTCACTTGATTTGAGTTGTCAGCAAGATATTCTGGATGATCTTCTTCTTCACTTTCTTCAAGAGTTTGAGTTGATGGAAGTAGAGAATCTTTATTCTGTACATCCAATCCATTAAGCTCTTCACATAGAGCTGGTTCCTGCAAAATATCTTTGGTAGAGGTGGTATTCCTCTCCTCATTTAACATGTTTTTTTCATCAAATGAAACATGCGTGGACTCTTTTATCTTAAGAGTTGATTTGTTGTAAACTCTATATGCCTTACTAGAAAGAGAGTGTCCAAGGAATATACCTTCAGCAGACTTTGCTTAAAATTTCCTTAGATATTTCTTATCATTGTTATGCACATAGCATTTACAGCCAAATATCTTAAAATAGTTAACCTTAGGCTTTTTATTCTTGAGTAATTCATAGGGTGTATTACCCTTAAGTTTGTGTATAAAACTTCTGTTCAACACATAATTTGATGTGTTCACTGCCTCTGCCCAAAAGGAGATTGGCAAGTGAGCATCAGCTAGCAATGTAGTTGCTGATTAAATTAATATTCTATTTTTCCTTTCAGCTACCCCATTTTGTTGAGGAGTTCTAGGAGCAGAAAAACATTGCCTGATCCCTTCTTTACCACAGAATTCTCTCATCAGAAGAGATTCAAACTCAGTGTCATGATCACTTCTGATCAATGCAACTAGAGTAGAGTACTCAATCTTGATGGACCTGAGAAAGTCTGTCAGAACACAGAAGGTGTCAGACTTGTTCCTAAGAAAGAACACCAAAGTGAATCTTGAGAAGTCATCTACAATAACTAAAGAGTAATGCTTCCCTCCTAGACTTTGTATTGCAGTGAGTCCAAAGAGATCCAAATGAAGTAAGTATAGAATCCTAGGTGAATCACTCTTGGATAAAGACTTAAAACTACTCTTGGTCTGCTTTCCTAGTTGACAAGCCCTGCAAAGTCCTTCCTTCTTGTATGAACCAGAAGGCAGTCCTCTTACAAGATTTTCCTTGGAGAGCTTAGAGATAGTTCTAAGGTTAATATGTCCTAGCCTTTTATGCCATAATTCATTTGTTTTACTTATTGAATTAAATAAACAAATATCTGAATTGGCAGAGTCAAAATTGACTAAATAAATATTTCCATGTCTAATACCAGATAACACATTAATGTTTTTATTGTTGGTAATAAGACATTAGGAATTGTTAAAAGTTACCTGATAACCTTCATCACATAACTGGCTTATGTTGATGAGGTTATGCTTGAGACCCTTGACATATGCTACCTCTTTGAAGGTAACAGCTCCAACTTTGATTCTTCCATATCCTTTGGTTTGTCCACAGTTGGATTCTCCAAAAATCACTTTGGATCCAAGCTTTGCCTTATAATTGCTTAGGTTGGCCTTATTTCCTGTCATATGCTTAGAGCACCCACTATCCAAATACCACTATTCTATTATGTTTGGATAGCCTTGTACCTGCAAAACAGAAAACATTCTAGTTGTTCTTGACCCAAACTAACTTGGGTCCTTTTGTCTTACCACAAAGTTCTGAAATGTAAGAAATCTCAGGCTGATCCTTATAGCCTTGTGGATGATATTTCCTTGGGGAATGATCCACTGAGTAAAAGAATTTTTAGTATGTTTAGAATGAGAATTCTTCAGATATGCAGTATATTTTTCGTTCGACGAACTTGGCTGAGTTCGTCGATCGCCGTTCGTCGAATTGAATTAATTTCATCGAGCGCCGTTCGAATAATAACTATACTGAAAATCTGTGTTCAGCTTTCGTCGATCTCCGTTCGACGAATTTGTGTGATTTCATCGAGCGCCGTTCGACGAATTGTTTTGAATTCCCTTATTCTTAACATCCTTGCTTGAGGTATTCTTACCTATTTCTACTGCCTCTTGGCTCTTGGCAAAAATGAACTTTACTGGAGTAGATAAAATATTTTTCTTAAGAAGATGTGGCTCACTTGATGATGCACCCAAGCCCAGTCTACCATTGAGTCTGGCATTCACTGTGCTTGTGATGTCCATCAGTTTGATGCTTCTCCCATTGAGGGATTCTTCAAGCTTTTTAGCCTTAGATAATTTGTTCTCAATGAGAACAATGTGTTCTTTGGAGGCAGCCAATTCTTTCTTAAGATTGACATTATATTCAGTCAGTTGATTCATTTCAACCAACTTATTTCTGAGGGAAATTATTTCCTTCTCAGATTTAATTAAATCCAAACAAAGAGTTTTAAATTCATTTTTGAAATCATTTGAATTAAAATCAAAGTTAGATATTACTTGATCACAGTCAATGACATATTCTGATTCTTCAGAACTGTTTCTTGAGGCATTGATAGCCATCATGCAGAAATTTCTTTCATCTTCATCATCACTGGAGCTGGATGATGTATGTTCTGAATCATTGCATGAGTCATAAACAGCCATCAAGCATTGATCCTTCTCATTTGAGTTATCTTCATCTTCAGAAGAGCTGGATAAAGATTCTGACTCAGTGTCACTCCATTATTCAACTACAAAGCCTCTTCCCTTGTGTTTGTGCTTGTGGGAGGATGGCTTGCTGGAGTGCCTCTTTTCTTCTTTCTCATTCTCTTGTCTTTCTTTTGATTCTCTGGACACTCAGATAGAATGTGTCCAGGTTTCCTGCAGCCAAAACAAATAATTTCTTTAGAATTTGTTTTGTCATACCTTGGATTTTCTCTGGATCTGAAATCCTTCTTTCTGATGTCCTTTCTAGCCATCTCGTAGAATCATTTGGCTAGATTACTCATAAACTCCATTTCTCCTGGAGCTTTATCTTCCTCTTCTGTTGCTTGGAAAGCAATAGTCCTTTCCTTCTTGGATACTAGAGATGAGGTAGATTGTTCAGCTTCTCTGGACTTGATAAGCTTCTCATAGGACTTTAGCTTGCCTAACAAGGTCTCAGTAGAGATCTCATTAAGGCTTCTGGCTTCCTTGATTGGCCAGATCCTCGAGTCCCATGTGTTGGGGAAGCATATTAGGATCTTATCATTGACTTCAGAGATTGAGATCACTTTATCCAGAGTCTTCAGCTCATTGATTATGAGGCTGAGGATGTTGTACATGTCAGCTACTATCTCAGTTTCTCCCTTTTTGAAGTTTTCATACTGGGAGATGAGATGAGATCTTCTGTCTTTTCTCTCATCTGAAGAACCTTCAACCATGTTGTTGAGAGAGATCCAGATGTCTCTGGCTGAGGTGCATTCCACAACCTTCTGGAAAATGTAATCAGACATTGTTTGTGCCAATATGTTCATTGCTTTGGCATCTGCATTTCTTTGCTTCTTTTGAGCTTCTGTCCACTCAGGAGGTGGAACAACATAATTGTTGGTTGCTGCTTCAGTACTTGTTGTGGATGTAGGAGTAGGAGGTCCTGTCAAAATAGCATTAAAGATATCCACATCAATATAATTCATATATAATCTGATCCTTGCCTTCCATAATGCAAACTTATTAAGATTGCACATAGGAGGTCTTGTGCTTGAGTATTTTTTGTTCTGTGCCATGTGTTTTTAGCAAAAGAAAACTCTAGAAGAAATTTAAGATCTAATTGATCTTTTGATTCAGGTGTTAGCCTATAACCAATCAACCAACCTATGATACCAATTGAAAGTGAGGTTTAGATCTTAAATTTACTCTAGAGGGGGGGGGGGGGTGAATAGAGTATTAAAAGTTTTTAACTTATTTTTATAGCGGAATTAAAATTATGATATTTATATGTGTAACAGAGTGAGTGTAAAAGTAAAATAAAGATCACAGCATAATACAGAAAATAAACACAATCACAGAAGACACAAGGATCTATAGTAGTTCCCCAATCAAACTGGGTACATCTACTCTTCTACCACCCTTGGTAGGAATCCACTAGGTTTTTGATCAGGTGCCCTATCACCACTGAGATTTTTGATCAGGTGCCCAAACACCACCGAGCTTTTGATCAGGTGCTCAAACTAAAACACAGGTTTTTGATCAGGTGCCCTGCCACCAAAGGTTAACTTTTGAAGGGAGTTAGAACCCTGTACAAGATGGGATAAAATAAACAAAAAGGGTTATGAAATTCTTCTCTGTCAACAAGCTAAGAGAAGACTAGTGGATTGTTGTTGTAAACCTCCCCTGTCTGATAAAAATTCTTGATAGTTGATGGATGGAGCTTTCTCTTGAGTGTAAAACAAATCTTCCTTGATAGCAGATGAATTTGAGAGACAAAGTTTCTCAGATTATTGTTGCTCTTTGAAGATTTAGAATCAGCAGCTGAACACTGAGAGAATGAAGATTGATGTTCTCAGAGATTGAGAGTGTTGCTGTTGAGGATGAACTCTGAAAAGCTTTTTGACTTTTTTGTATTTCTCAAGAATGTTCCTTCTCTGGTCGACTGTTTCTTCTCTATGTTAGTCTCTTGCTATATTTCTTTTTCTTTTGACAATATATCACTGATTTTTAAATTCAAATCTTCCAATTAAGGAATATAATAATGAGAAGGAATATATCTTGGAACTGCAATCTGATTCAGCAATAATAATTAATTCCTTTTCCTTTTCCATAAGTGTATCCTTTTCCAAAATGTCAAACGGATACTTTCTCGAAAGAAGAGAATGGAAAGTAAATAATAATAAAAGGAAGGATTAAATTCTTGTCTTATCTGATAAGTCCAAATAGAATTGAATAAATCCGTTGCTGATAGTCGATCTGAGTTCAGAGAATAGTAGATAACTGATCCCTCAGAAATTTGACAAGCTGAGGAGAAAATTCGTCGACCTGAAAGGCTGAGTTCGTCGAACTGAAAGAATTCGTTGAACACAGAACTGAGTTCGTCGATCTCAAGTTGGAGTTCGTCGAACTGAGAGATAATCTGATAGACTGGCTGGAGAACTGAATTTGTCGAGCTAGAAGGAAGTTCGTCGAACTGAAGCACAACATTCGTCGAACCCAGGATGGAGTTCGTCGAATGCATAATGGAGTTCGACGAACGCAGGAACTAGGAATTTTCCTAAGTTCTATCTAACTTAAATAGCTCAAGACCTTGACCCTTAGACTATACAATGGGGTCAACTTAGTCCTAATTAACAGATAGTGATCCTAGCCCAAATCAGTAATAGGGTTGTTCGAACAAGATGTGTGATGGTGAATACAAAGTTGTATTCACCAAGTCCTTGTGTCATATAGTTAGCTCTATGACTGATCAAGCAGTTTTGACTGCTCTCAGAAAAGGTAAGGTGTCTGTTGTAGACTTTGATTACACAAAGTCTGAGATCTGCTTGTTTAACTCCCAGTTAGAAAATATTGAGCTGTAGAATAGGAGACTTAGTCATCTTAACCTTAAGACCATAGCTAATCTATCCAAACTCAACCAAGTAAGGGGTTTACCAACTAGTAAATTCAATAAAGACCACTCCTGTAGAGCCTGCCAACTAGGTAAGCAGATCAAAGCTTCATTCAAACCAATTGGTAAGAATGATTCTCCTAGAATCCTTTTCCTGTTGCACATGGACCTGTTTGGCCCTATCTCCACTCAAAACTAAGCAGGAAAGTCCTACACATTAGTCATTGTTGATGATTTCTCTAGGTTCAGCTGGGTGTTCTTTCTATAAGCTAATTCAGACACCTTCAAGATCCTCTCAAGATTCATTAGACAGATTCAATCTGAACTCAACACACAGGTAGCTGTGATCAGAAGTGATCATGAAACTGAGTTTGAGAATCAGTTATTGTGTAGATTCTGTGAGGATATAGGTATCAGGCAAAGATTTTCAGCTCCTAGAACCCCAACAGAATGGGGTGGCTGAAAGGAAAAATAGAACCCTAATTGAATCAGGAAGGACATTGTTAGCTGAATCTAACTTTCCAAAGTCCTTCTGGGCTGAGGCAGTAAATACTGCAAATTATGTTCTGAATAGGAGTCTCATTCACAATACTAAATTGAAGTCTCCCTATGAGTTGTTGAAGGGAAATGCACCTATAGTCACTTATTTCAGAATCTTTGGGTGTACTTGCTTTATCCTCAGCAATGGGAAAAGCCATCTTGCCAATTTTGACAAGAAGGCTGATGATGAGATATTCTTAGGATATTTCTCATCAAGCAAGGCCTATAGGTGCTTCAATAAAAGCTCACTCAAAATTGAGGAGTCTATGCATGTGGTCTTTGATGAAACTAACATGGTTTACAAGGGGAAGGAAACTTCCACCAATTCTGTCCTGCAGGAAGAAGATCAACTAGCAGAGCAAGTTGAAAGGATGATTATAGTGGATCATCCAACTGTGTGTCAGGAAAAAGGACAACAGGATATTGATACTGACTCTGGTGAGGATTATGGAGCAGATGAAGAGGAAACAGCAGCACCTGGTTTATCAGCCATATACATTATTCCAGCACATGAGGATGAAGACCCCACTGTCACTGAGCAAGTGATATGTAACACCTCCCCTGCAATGACTATATAATATAGGTCCGGCCGGGACCCCACAGCATATAATCGCCAAAGCTTTTGTAATAAAAAAGTGATATTGATCTAACCATCTAAAAACTCAGAACCAACACAGCGGAAACATTAAATAAACCACAGAAGATGTCCACATCTGCATAGGAGAACAATGGCCCTAAGGCATTACAAAACTCATACTCAAGACAAAACAGGGCATATAAATGTCCAACAGATCATCACAATCCTAAGCTACCTCTGCATGCAAGCCGGAACAGGTAAAGACATCAAATCAAACAAGAAAACATGAAAGTGCACTTCATGAAACTTAGGCCTTTATGGCCGGCGAGCTAGGTCCAGCCTGCGATCCTTGCCCTGCATCCAAATCACAAAGAGCAGTATAATAAGGGTCATCTTTAGCTGACCAACAACGGTGTAACAACACCCCTCCTCCCGGTCGTCCTAGCAGACCCCGAGGAACTACATCACCGTGCAAGTCAGCACTTCGTAAGCAAATGTAATAAATAGTATTGACATAAACACGACAAGCATGGGTGTCACAATCACCATCCACGTTTCCATGTTGAGTAATAAAAGTAAGGGGATCTAACAATGCAGCATGTATGCAAACCTGGGTTTCACTCAAGGCACCCTATGGCGTGTATGCTTCTAACATAACAACACACATCAACATTTCATAACAAACCAAGGGTACTTATCATTCCCCCACGGGCGTACAAGCCCAAGAACTCCACTGAGACCTCACCCCTTACATGGCTCATCTTGCCAACGGGCGCATCAGCTTACTTGTTCTCGCCACAATCACTAAGCCAAATGCCAAAAACTCCACTGGGACCTCACCCCTTACATGGATCATCTTGCCAACCGGCGCACCAGCATACTTGTTCTTGTCAGTTAACCCAAAAGGGGACTTGTCTTGCCGGGACACTCTCCCCACATGTATCCAAGCATTCACGGGCTAGCCAGCCGACCACGAAGACAAAGCCATGCCTTCACATACACATAACATTTAACCTTTCCAAACCAACGTTCATTCTCACATGAACATAAGGGCAACACATACGACGTTTTCGCCATCATCGGATTTCTAGCAAAATCCCTAAAATGCATGTTAAGCAACATCACCGAATCGGACCTCCGGTCACGATTTTGGCTTCACCCAAAATGCCTAATCCACTAACAGAGTGGATCTCTAGTGCAAAATCATGTCGGGGATGGACTCAATCAACCCGATGGTTCTTCTTGAACCAAGGCGACCCAAACCCCTCTCATTTGAGAGATCTGGTGCCATAAAATTTCAGAAAAGAGAAAGTAAAAGCATAGATTCCATGCACGCATCCTAAAACCGGGAGGAGAGATGTCGTTACCCTAAGAGTTTTCTTCCTCGCCATGGATCGGTTGAAAGACACGGATAGAAAGAAGCGCCTTCTAGTCCTCTCCACGAATCTGGTCTCAGATCGGCGAACGGAGCTCTGGTGCTCAAACAATGGCGGATCTAGCCTTCTTCTTCTTCCAAACCCTTCCTCTCTTCTACGCCTCCAAAAGCACAAATGACTTCACGAAAAGAGAATAGAATTTCTCTGCCCTAAATAAAACCTTAGGACGCACTTATCAAGAACGTAGGATCAAGATCCAAACAGATCGGGCGTCCAGGAAACGCTACTTACGGAACTCCCTTCATCGAACTCTTCGTCGAACTCCCTTCGACGAACTCCCTTCGTCGAACTCCGACGTTAGCTCTTTGTCGAAATCCATTCGATGAACTCCGTTTGATGAACTCCGTTCGATGAACTCCCTTCGTTGAACTCTTCGTTGAACTCCATTCGACGAACTCCCTTCGTCGAACTCTTTATCGAACTCCATTTGACGAACTCCCTTCGTCGAACTCTTCGTCAAACTCCTTTCGACGAAATCCCTTCGTCGAACTCTGGCGTCAAACTCCATTCGACGAACTCCCTTCTTCGAACTCTGGCGTTAACTCTTCGTCAAACTCCGTTCGACGAACTCCCATCATCGAACTCCGGCGCTAGCTCTTCGTTGAACTCCCTACCTTCATTTCTCGAGAACCAGCTTGACCCTGCATTTCTCGAGAAACTTGACCCCTGCCTTCATTTCTCGAGAAATAGCTTGACCCTGCATTTCTCGAGTAACTTGACCCCTGCCTTTCATTTCTCGAGAAGCAGCCTGAGCAAAGCCTACTCAGCGAAACCTGGGGTGTTTCATGATAGCTCAGAAGGAAGAGCAAATCCTAGATCACTCAGCAAGATCCAGGATGACTAACAAAGATCATCCTCCAACTCAAGTAATAAGAAACTTGACAGCAGGAGTCAAAATAAGGAACCAACTCACAAGTGAGACAATGTTGCAGTGCTTCCTGTCACAATATGAACCAAAGAAATTTGAAGAAGCAGACAGTGACCCTCATTGGATATCTGTTATGCAAGAGGAACTGACCCAGTTTGAAAGGAACAAGGTGTGGACTTTGGTTGAGAGACCAAAGAATTACCCAGTAATTGACACCAAGTGGGTGTTCAAAAATAAAATGGACTCAACTGGGGTCATAATCAGAAATTAGGCTAGACTTGTGGACCAAGGGTACAGGCAAGAGGAAGGCATTAACTTCAACCAGGCATTTTCCCCAGTAGCAAGACTGGAGGCAATCAGAATGTTCCTAGCATATGCTGCCCACATGAAGATAGGGGTATACTAGATAGATGTCAAGAGTGCATTTCTCAATGGGAAACTACAAGAAGAGGTGTATGTGGAGTAGCCACCAGGTTTTGTCAATCCATCTTTTCCCTCTTTTGTATATAGATTAGATAAAGCATTAAATGGTCTAAAGCAAGCTCCAATAGCTTGGTATGAGACCTTATCCACCTTTCTCCTGGAACATAACTTTGAAAGAGGAATGATGGATAAAACCCTTTTCACAAGAGCACATAAGAATCAGCTACTACTTGTGCAAATATATGTAGATGATATTATATTTTGATCTACAGATCAATATTATGCAAAAGGTTTGCTTACTTGATGCAATCAAGATTTGAGATGAGTAGCGTGGGGGAATTATCCTATTTCCTTGGTCTCCAGGTTAGACAAATTCCAGATGGCATTTTCATATCCCAATCTAAATATTCCAGAGAACTCATTAAAAGGTTTGGGATGGAGAATGCATCTGTTATGAAAACCCCCATGGCTACTAATGTTGTTCTAGATAGAGATGAACAAGGTAAGTCATTTGATCATAAGTCTTACAGAGCAGCCATTGGCTCTCTTCTCTACCTAACAGCTAGCAGACCTGATATAATGTTTGCTACCTGTATTTGTGCAAGATTTTAGGTCGACCCAAAGGAATCCCACATGAGTTCTATCAAAAGAATTCTCAGATATCTGAGGGGTACTCCTGAGCTTGGCTTATGGTATCCAACTGAATCTGCATTTGAATTTGTTGGATATTCAGATGTAGACTATGCTGGATGCAGGCTTGATAGAAAAAGCACTTCAGGAACATGTCAGTTTCTGGATGCTAGACTGATATCATGGTTTAGCAAGAAGCAAACCACAGTCTCCACTTCTACAGCTGAAGCTGAGTATATAGCTGCAGGAAGCTGCTGTTCACAAATTTTGTGGATGCAAAATCAGTTGTTAGACTACAACTTTTCCCTTGCCAATTCCACAATATATTATGACAACGCTAGTGCAATTTCAATTGCTTCCAATCCTGTTCTCCGCAGCAGAACTAAGCACATAGAGATAAGGCACCACTTTCTCAGAGACAATGTAGAGAAGGGTAAGATCAACCTTCAATACCTATCTACTGACAATCAAAGGCATGACATCTTCACTAAGCCCCTTAATGAAAGTAAGCACAAGTTCTTCATCAATGCACTGGGGATGCTTGATGGAGCTTTGCAGATCCCCTCTTATTATGTATAAAGATCTATTTTCTGTAGAAAATGATTGCTGGAAAAAATAACAAGAATCTTAAAGAAAATCATAATTGTTTAATCAAAGCTGCATCGAATTAAAATTGATGTACCGTCGACTTCTACTCGACGTCAGCTTCGAGAGCTCTCTGGGATGGATCATTCGAATACCATTCGACGTAATGTCGAATACTTATCGACGCTTACATCGGCAGCATCATTGATGACTATCTTTTGAAGCCACGCTGACATCTACTTGTCGCTCCATCGACTTGATAGATCGCGTGCATTAACAAAATTTGGCGCGCTGAATGTCGCTCTTCTCGACGTTGCTTTGAATAAAACCCTAAGTTGCGACTATTCATCTACTCAAAGCAACTTTTGCGTTTAATTCCATTGTGCTATTCGAATTCTCTCCTTCCTGCTCTCTTCCTTCTTCCCTTTCTTCATCTCTTTTCTTTGTTTCAGTGCAGGTTCTTGAAGCATTACAATGGCATCCTCGTCAAATCAACAAGATACTATTGAGGCCATCAATCTTGCCCTTGAGACGGTGTTATCCAAGTTTGGCTCCCTCTATCTTGACTTCTCAATGGATTTCTATCGCAAACTTCATCGCTAGCACAAAAGGTTGTAGGACCTTACAATCGAACTCATGGTTTTTGATAAGGAAGTACGATCTGCAGCCGTGCCTGCTGAAGGCTTTATATCTTTTTTCAATAATATAAAGCAGGGGGAGACTTGTACCAGCAGGCAGCAACCTCTTCATGATTCTATCTACATGATAGCAATCCCTCTCTCTCTCACCACTAAAGGAGAGCCGGCTGTATCATCCAAACTTCAGCTTTCAGATTCAATAAATCAGGGGGAGGCAATTCCTCCAAGGACCCCGCCCTTTGCTCAGGGGAGCCATCAACTAAGGGGGAGGTCCCTTCAATGTCAGATGATCAGATGTATCTCAAGTCTCTACAAGTATTTCATGAAGACACTGAACCATCCATCGCTGATCCTCTCTCATTCAGAGTGTCCTCTGAAGATTCATCCACATCACCCTCTCCAGTCAAGATAGCTGATCAAGATTCTGTCTCACCTGATCCAGCACCAGCTCAACCAGTACCTCCAGTTCAGCTTCCTTCTCCACCTTCTCCTATGACTAAACCACTTCTTCCTACACCAATCTTCAGAGGGAGACCTCCATATAGAGGTGGAAGTAGAGGAAGAGGAAGAGGAAGAGTACCTATCTGGGAGATGTACACAAAGGAAGAAAGGAAGGAATACAAGAAAATAAATCATATCATAAGAAATATGAGAAGGTTGAAGTCCCAGTGAACACAATGAAAACATACACCAATCCAGAGCATGATAAAGCTTTAGAAGAGATTGCAGAAAGAGAAAGATATGAATATGATACCGCTCAAAGGGAGATTGAAAAGAAGAAAATGAGATTTATTGATATTCTGCAAAGAGGAAAACAGGTGGTTGAACAAGAAGAACTAGCAAAAGCAATCCCCATAAAATCCTCCCTGTTTGATTCCACTGAATATATTACAAGGAATCCTAAAGCTAAGATTTTGGAGGAAAAAAGCCAGCTTCACAAAAGGGGCATTGGATGTGTTTCAGAGGATCCAGAGGAGCCTCTTCAGAACAAAAACAAAGGAAAACAACCTCCTGTGAAAAAGAAAAAGACACAGTTTAAGTCTGCCACAGACATTGGTAAAACCCAATCAACCTTTGTTGTACCAAATCTTGATGGGACTCAGATTCAGATGATCTAGAATTGCAAACCATAAACCTGTTAACAGCAAAGGTTCTTCACCTGGGCTTCACCTTAAAAGATGTCTTTCCTAAAACAGAAAGTGACCTAGCAAAGCTGTATAAAGGCCATGAGAAAATACGAAGGAATCCAAAGAAGGCAACCCCTGCAAATTTCAAGTATGTGGAAAGAAAGTTTAGAAGGATCTATGAGGATTTATCCAATTTTCTGAAAGGAAGAAAGTAGATGTACTCTTGGGTAATCTTTGTTAAACTCTTGTGGCAATTAATCATATACATTTCTGCTTACTAGTTCAACCTAGTCAATTATTTTATGCCCTATTATCTTGTATGTATTATTCTTGAGTATATATAAGAAAAATGTGTAAATTCACTTTGAACAAACTGTAAATTTTTGTAAGATAAATAGGGGGAGATTGTTGGGAAAAACCCCTTTGATTTAACTTAACAAATTCACTAAAAGAGATTTTATCTCTTAGGATTGAATTACCCAGTGTATAGTGAGGGTAATCTGGTCATTAGATGTCTTAGGATGTCACACTCAACCTAGGGTGTCAAGACCATATCAAGTGAAGCACAAATTTGGGGAAGTTAATATTTGCGTCGAATAGAAATTGACGCAACATCGAATGAATGTCGACGCTACTCTGACTAAAAGTCCAAGTGGTTCACCCTTCTGTGGAAGTAACTCAAGTCGACGTTACGTCGAATAACTATCATGTAGAGGCCATGGACTTGTCGAAGTATCTTAAGAAGTTGACGCATCTTCTACTTTAACTCAGAGCAGAAGAAAGTATCTGTTGAAGACATTCAAAGTCGATGCAATGTCGACTTCATCTCGATGCAAATAATGAAGTTCAGAGCCAAGCCATCAACTCGACGGTTACGTCGATTGGGTATCGATGCAACGTCGACTAGTAGAGTTCAATCAGATCAAGGTTGAATTCGAAGCTGCTCCTACAAGAACTCAAAGGTACGTCGATAAGAGGGGAAGAGAACTCGACGCTACGTCGAATTCAGTCTGAAAAAGGGAAACCTTTTCAGCTGTCATTTTGGACCCTCTCTCATGGCCCACCTCTCTGAAGACCATTCTCCAACGGCTCCTTAATTACCTCAAATGGAATGAAGAATTAACAGAGGACAGAGAAAAGCTTTCTTGGAAACAAGCTTTATGTTGGTGGACGGGTCGGGAATTAAAGAAGGAAAGAAATAGATTGTCCAAGACAAACATACCTTTTCAGGTCTTACCAGAAGGGGAAATTATATTCAAAATTGAAGAGAGACAATAAAAGGGCAGAGAAGAAAGAGACAAAAGGGATATTCATTACAATCGGCTGATATCTTCTCTCTAGGGTTTTCTCTTCTTCTTCCTCTCTCAGGAATCCTAACTTAGAACATACAGAGAAGATAAGAACAGCTGCTCATCATCATAATTACATAGCAGGCTAATCTTAATCAAAAGAGAAGTACAAAGGGTCTGAAAGCTGTTCTTCATCACTATTAAATAGCATCCAGATCTCAATCAGTAGAATTACAAAGAACCTGACAATCATAGCTTCTACAAATCATCACCATCATATGCAGAAGTTCATCAAGAGCAGATCCAGTTAAAAGATACAAGAAGCTGTTCATCATACAACCATCATAAGAATTCTGAAAACAGAATTCCAACAACACTTCTCTTCTTACTTTCTCTGTCTAATTCTCTTATGTAAGAGAGTTTTGTTAATACCTCTTCAAAGGATTCAGTGGTTCAAGATCTCCTTATCAAAAGATCTGGTGGTTCAAATTCTCCTTATCAAAAGATCTAGTGGTTCAAGATCTCCTTATCAAAAGATCTGGTGGTTCATGATCTCCTTGTCAAAAGATCAATGGTTCTAGGAGTCTCCTTACCAAAAGACTCAAGCACAGTGGTGCATCCCTACCAGGTGGTAGAAGAGGGGAGTACAATCATTTTGGGGAACCTCTATAAAAATTTGTGTATTCTCGTTTGCTAATTTTCTGTGCTGTCTCTATAGCTAGTTTACATTATTGTTTTCTGCTTTGTATTTCAGCACTATTTTTATTCTACCTGAGATCTTGATTGAGCATAAATCCTTAGATTATTTTATTGTACTCACAGTTAGAATAGGAATAATTTTTAAATCTAAATTCACCCCCCTCTTAAGGATTCTCAGAGGAACACTGTGCACTTTCAATTGGTATCAGAGGGAGGTTGATCAATAAAAGGTTAACACTTTGATCAAACAGACCTCCTATATTTTTTTCTTTATTTTAAGTATATTTTAAAAGGAAAATGAGCTCTAAGGATTATGCCTCTACAATACCTTCAGTGTGTAATCTAAATATTTTTACACTCTGGATGGCCAGGATAAAACTATATATGAACACTATTGGATTTACAAGAAGTTTTGCGTTCGACGAACATGCCAAGTCTCAGCTGTTTCTTCTGTCTCATCTCAGCGTTCGACAAACTGAGTTCTGTGTTCGACGAACTGAGTTCTGCGTTCGATGAACACGCCAAATCTCAGCGCTTGCTTCTATCCCGTCTCAGCGTTCGACGAAATGCCTCTTGCATTTGACGAACTTCCTTCTGCGTTCGATGAACTGCTCTCAGCGACGAACATGCCAATTATGCCTTCTCAGCGGTTCAGCTGAGACAGTGAAATCTTCTCAGTTGAGTAAACAACATACCTTTTTGAATATATTCCAATGTATGGAATTTCATCTCCCTGTATAAAACTTGAGACAAAATAGATTGTATCAAATACAATATGTTTTTAGCATTATGACTGATGCCTCTTCAAATCAAAGGAACATTGAAGGAAATATTCCCAACAATCTCCCCCTATTTGAAGAAGGCAGAACATTCCCAATGTTAAGGTACATAGTCAACAAAAACCTATCATACAAATACTCTATTTAGCATTCATGATATCTTTGCTTCTAGAAAATAATATTGTTTAAGCATTAACATTGTTTAAGCTTGTTTTGATACCTCATGACAGATTATGTTAAGCTTTGACTAGCTCATAGGTTATCTCCCCCTTTCTAACTCAGATTATATAGCATATTCATAATAACTAACTCTAATAACTTTATTAGAGGGTTAACTCTGATTTGGTCATAGCATTGGCCATCTCCCCCTTTCTGGTTTCTTCAACAATTTTTCGCTCTAGGGATTGGGAGGCAGCATCTACAGGCACTGAGAGGGTTTAGAAATCATTTTCCAAATCCCTCTTTTAGGTCATCCTACATCTTCTCTGACCCTCTTAGCATTTGCTAACTCCCCCTCAAACTGAGCAGGAACTTGCTCCCCCTCAATTTGAGAACTATTATCAATAATAACTGATCTTGTTCATTTTTAACAACCCTTTCTAGCTCTCCCTCACTTGGAGCATTTGTATCATTCTTATGATTGTAAGTGTAAATTAATTGACATCATATTTTACTTTAAAGTCATTAGAGATAGGATTACTTGAATGCCTTGAGGATGTTGACCTTTAGTTGGAGTTGAATCCACAATAGTTATGCACAACAGCTCCTCCTTGGCCAGCACCCTTGCCTTGTTCTTTATGATTTTGCCATTTTCATCTAACTTGTTCCTATCATGTGCCTTGAGCACCCACTGTCCAAGTACCAAATTTGGGTGAGGCTGGTACTTGAACTATCCTACAAAAAAGAGTTTAGTGATCCTTAGCAGCCCAAATAGCTTTGGGTCCTAGGTACTTGTTAGCATGATAAAATGACCTTTCACTAGCTGCACCCTTTGCAGGAAGGCTCATCTTTGCACATGGCACATTAGGATTGTGCCAACAATCTATGGCAAGGTGTCCCACTTTACCACAACACCAACATTCATGAATATTATATCTCCTATTCTGAACATTTCTTGAGGAATTAGCATTACTGTGTCTGTATTCAGGAGGGGAGACAGTTGCAGTCTTCCTATATCTCTCAGTAATGATTTGACTGAATGTCAATCTATGTGCTGTCTTGATGCTCTATGTTCTGATGGCATCAGCCTGCTTTGGCTTGGCAGCCATACAAGATCTGATTGCATCTGACACTAAGCAGCAAGACTTGTTAATAGATTTGACAGCAGGAATTTCCTTTGCTGAAATAGATTTAGAAGAGCTTGCACCGTTATTCTTGAATGAGGGGGCTGAAGTACCAATTACAAATGGTCCAGGTTGGTCCATTTGAATTTCCTCATGGGGAGCCTTCATAACACTCAATCTCATGCCCTTTCTTCCACTATGGGAAGGAGTATTTTTCTTCCTATAGAAACTCCCATTCTTCCAGTGGCCATAAATGCTTTCATGGTCATACATGTTGGAAGGAAATAACACCTTTTGAAAGGTGGTTTGAGGCTTAGCCTTCCCCTTGCTCTTCTCTCCACTCCCTTCTCCTACTTCCATTTTATTGAATCCTAGTCCTCTCCTATTGGTTTGAGAGGAGAAGGTGTCAATAATAAGGAGCACAGATTTGGGCTTGGAGAATTGAGGCACCAGGATCTTCTCTTTCACAAGCTTCTCCTCAAGGTCCTTGATGACCTTGTTCTTCAGGGAAATAATGCTTAATTGCACAATTGTTAACCCCTTTAAATGGCTTATCTGTCTACTCATCTGAGACACCATGGTGGTAGGTTCAGTGTAGTCATTTTTAGTCATTTTAAGGAAGCAATTTCCCGGGCTTGGCTCTTGGCAAGCTTCTTGCTCTTCTTTAGAGCTTCCAAAAGAACATCATATTTTTCAATCAATTGATTGACATCTACTTCAGATTCTGAATCACTTTCACCATGTGATGAATGTGCTTCAGATTCTGGGCATACATCATGATCAGAAAGGGAAGTGGAGTGAATTAATACCTGTTCATTGTCAGAAATATTCTGACTTTCTTCCTCATCAGTGAAAGCCATAAGACCTAACTGATCTTTGCAGTCTTCATCCTCCTCTATGTCACTATCTGAATGTGATAGAGGAGACCTGATGCCCAACTTTGCTGCAGGAAAGTCGTCATCTTCCTCAGCAGCAGATTCTTCAATAGCAACCAGCCCAATGAGGGCTTCATCCTTTTCAGATTCTGATGAACTAGAGTCTGATTCACTCCAGCTCCTTTCTTTCTTTGCTAGAAAGTATTTTTCTCCTTTCTTACCTCTTGGTTGATGATCCTTCTTCTCATCCTTCTCTTTTCTCTTCACTGGGCAGTCAGTACTGACATGCACTGGTTTGCTGAAGCAAAAGCAAACAACTTTAGAGGAATTAAAATTAGAGTTAGAGCCATACCCATGCTCTTTTCTGGAGTGATGCTTTGACTCCTTGCTGTCCTCCTTATTATGATATGAGGAGGAGGGCTTGTTCGTCCTTTGCTTCCTCTTCATCATCTTCTTGAATTGCCTTAAAAAGGTAGCAAACTCTTCATCAGAGGAAGATCAATCTGAGGTGCTGTCTTCAGGTTCAGCACTTCTCCTTGGAGGAGACACCATCCTGCCCTTACTTCTCTTGGAGCTGTCAGCTTTAAGAGCTACAAATTTCTCCCTTGCCTGAGCCCTTGTTGAGGTGTCCTCTTCCTTTCTTGCAGACAGCTGCATCTCATAGGAGAGCAGCTTTCCAAACAGTGTGTGAGTGGGGGTCTCACCAAGCTGGTCCACTTCCTTGATTACACAGATTTTTGTGTCCCAGTCCCTTGTTAGAGATCTAAGGAACTTATCATTCAACTCATAGTTGGTAAATACTCTCCCATAAGTTCTCAGCTCATTGACTATTCTGAAGAACCTCTCATGGCACATGGAGATGCTCTCCTGGCTATGCTTCCTGAAGGCTTCATACTCTTGTTTAAGGAGTGACTTTCTATCATCCCTTACCTCAGCTGTCCCTTCCATATATACTATTAATGTGTCCCACATTTCCTTGGCAGTAGTGCAGTGTACCAAGTTTTGAAATGTGGAATCATCAATAGCATTGACTATGATATTCTGGGATCCTTTGTCCATGGTGAACAATTCAAGTTCATCCTTGGTCAAGTCATTGAATGCCTTGGCCACTCTTCTTGTTGGATCTATAGTGGAGGCAGTGTGAAAGGTGAAAGGTCCTTCTTCAACTATAATGAAAATCCTTGGATCAGATGCTTCCATAAACAGTCTGATCCTTTGCTTCCATATGCCAAAGTTTTCTTTGTTGCATATGGGCAACTTCAAGGATCCCATTTCCTTCTTTAATCCAGAGGAAGCCATTGGATTATGATTTGACTATTCCTTAATAGGATCTGGTCAGACAGTTATGTCCTTCTTGACCAACCTATCTCTGATACCACTTGTAAGTTTATAAAGGATGTAGTCTAAATCACCTAGAGGGGGGGGGGGGGATAGGTCTTTTTATTTTACTTGATTGATTTATATGTTTAAAGATATTCTAAGCAAGTAATCAAGCACACTCAGATAACACACAAGTGTTAATAGTGGTTCCCCATGACAGGGTGTCTATGTGTAGTCCACTTTCCCACTACACCCTTCTAACAGTGTGTTAGACAGGGCCAACTCCTCCAAACTCGGCTCCAAGAGCTTACAACACAGATCCCTCGTGATCTCTCAGGTTTTCCCAAACCCTACCTCAGGCTCAGCAGCCCTACCTCAGATCAGCCACTGATCCTACAACTCAGACCATAGCAGGTCATACAATCTCAGGCCTAAACAACCCTACCTTAGAGGAATCCACCTCCTACAACTTAGACCCCTTCCAGGTCCTACCTCAGAGGAATCCTCCTCCTACAGCTCAGGCAATAATGCCCTACAACTCAGGCTAAACAACCCTACATTCTCAAGCCTTCATCCCTACAAACTCAGGCCAACAAGCCCTACATTCTCAGGCAAATAGCCCTACAGTAAAAGAGTATTTGAAGCTTATTACAACAGACAGCAGAAGAAGTCCCATGTAGTTCCTGCACACCTGGTGCCTTCTTATTGCTGGAGATATTGATGGCAGCTACAACCTGATCTTCCTCTTCTGTTGAACGATGGAAGATCACCTTTCTCCTTCTTGTTGAGGAGCTTTCTTTCTCTCTCAGTTTTCTTCTTCTTGTTCAGTGAGCAGGAGTAGAAGAATGAGAGCTCTGGCCGTCAATGGAATAGTAAATTTGTTTTAGCACTCGACCAACACTTTTCCAAAGTGCCCTAACTTCTTCTTTTATACATCCCTGACCTTCAACGGCTATTAGCCGACCTTCTGACTCGTATGGGAGAGACTGGTGGACCCACTTTGTCTTTCTGTAGCTTGCGCCAAAAGCAGAACACACAATCTGCGTTCGATGAACTCGACATACTGAGTTTGATGAACTAGCCAAACTCTGCGTTCGACGAACTCGCCATACTCTGCGTTCGACGAACTTGCCATACTCTGTGTTCAACAAACTCGCCAAACTCTATGCTCGACGACCTTCATTCTTCGTTCGACAAACACGCTAAGTCTCAGCGCTTGCTTCTGTCTCATCTCTACGTTCGTAGAACTGAGTTATGCGTTCGACGAACATGCCAATTCTCAGTGGTTTCTTCTGTCTCATCTCAGCGTTTCGATGAACTGAGTTCTGCGTTCGACGAACACGCCAAGTCTCAGCTGTTTCTTCTATCTCGTCTCAGCGTTCGATGAACTGAGTTCTGCGTTCGACGAACATGCCAAATCTCAGCGCTTGCTTCTATCCCGTCTCAGCGTTCGACGAACTGCCTTCTGTGTTCGACGAACTTCCTTCTGCGTTCGACGAACTGATCTCTGCGTTCGACGAACACGCCAATTATGCCTTCTCAGCGGTTCAGCTGAGACAGTGAAATCTTTTCAGCTGATTAAACAACATACCTTTGAATATATTCCAATGTATGGAATATAATCTCCCTGTATAAAACTTGAGACAAAATAGATTGTATCAAATACAATATGTACTTAGCATTACGAGTGATGCCTCTTCAAATCAAAGGAACATTGAAGGCAATATTCCCAACACGGTAGAATGCCAGGCCACCCGGTCTCTAAACTCCTACACTATATCAGACCGCACAGGTAGAACGCCAGACCTCCCAGTCTCCATACTCCAACACTCCCCCTCAAGCTGGAGCATATATATCAATCATGCCCAGCTTGTCGCAAATGTTTGAAAAAGAAGTAGAAACTAGTTTGGTGAAACAATCTGCAAGTTCATAGTTAGAAGTGACGAATAGAGGACGGATTTGTTTCTTCAATATTTCTTCTCTGATAAAATGGCAATCTACTTCAATATGTTTTGTCCTTTCATGGAACACTGGATTTTTTGATATGTATATAACATCTTTGTTATCGCAGAACATTGGTAGAGGATGGTTACAAACTTCTCCTAAATCCAGCATGAGAGCTCATAACCATTTTAGTTCACAAGTTGTCGACGCCATGCTTCGATACTCAGCTTCTGCACTTGACCTAGAAACAATTGATTGTTTCGTGCTCTTCCAGCTTACTAAATTCCCCCCTACAAAGATGCAGAATCCCGAAGTAGACATGCAATCTTCTTTTTCGTCGGCATAGCTAGAATCTTAGTAGGCTTTAATCTTGAGATTATTATTTTTCTGAAAGAGTAGTCCCTTTCCTGGAGCCCCTTTAACATCTCTAGTATCCTCAGAGAAGATTGTAGATGGCATTCTCTTGGAGCTTGCATTAACTGACTAACCTTGCCTACAACGTATGAGATGTCTGGTCTTATTACCGTTAGATAGATAAGTTTGCCTACTAGACGTCTGTATCTTGTAACATCTAACAAAGGTGGCGAATCGTCTTGCCACATTTTATCTTCACCGACAGCTATGGGTCATCGAGCAGGTTTAGCCCCAGTCAGGCCTGTCTCTTGCAATAGATCAAGAGCATACTTGCGTTGTGAGAGAACCAATGAGTTTTGTTTTTGTGAAATCTCTATCCCTAGAAAGTACTTTGGATGACCCATATCTTTGGTGACAAAGTGTTGACGGAGATGTTTCTTTGTTAAAGCTATTCCAGCTTGATCATGACCAGTGAGGAGAATGTCATCAACATATACAAAAAGAACCACCAGTCCCTGAGGGGTTTTGCGAATGAAGAGAGTGTGATCTGCAGAACTTCTTGTAAATCCAATGATAGCTACAACGCCCCTGAATTTATCAAACCATGCTCGAGGGCTTTGTTTAAGACCATAGATGGCTTTTCAAAATTTGCATACACGTGTCTCCCCCTGAGCAACATACCCAGGAGGTTGCTCCATATAGACATTCTCTTAAAGATCGCCATATAAGAAAGCATTTTTGACGTCTAGTTGAGAAATTGGCCAATCTTTGTTGATGGCAACGGAGAAGAGAACCTGGATAGTGCTGATACGAGCCACGGGAGAGAAAGTATCGAAAAAATTGATGTCATACGTCTGAGTGTAGCCTTTAGCCACCATATTTGCCTTGTAACGATCCACAGTACCATCAAGATGAAACTTAACAACGAAGACCCAATGACAACCAACAACATCGGTGCCTAGAGGAATTGGAATAAAGATCCAAGTACCCCTCTCAGTGAGAGTGTTCATTTCCTCATCCATGGCAGCCTTGCAGTGAGGTATGGTAAGAGACTCTTGGTAAGAATGAGGAGTGACAGTGGCAGATATAGCCAAAGCAAAGTTCCTACAAGAAGAAGTAAGACGAGCGTAGGAAACAACATCATTAAGAGGATGTTGGGTACATTTGCAAAACCCTTTGCGAAGAGCTATAGGAAGATCAGGGTCATCTTGTCTATCAGTATTTGGTGCATTTGTGACAGAGAGTGTTGGTCCGAGAATAGAGAGAGGCGGCCGCGGGGGGGGGGGGGGGGGGGGGGGGGGGGGGGGGGGGGGGGCAGCAGGAGAGTCAAGCAGTGGAGATGGGGGTGAGGAAGGAGGTGGATGAGATGTGGTAGTCTCATTTGGAATAGCCGGTACTGGGAGAATGGAAGAAGAAGAGGGAATATCAGAAAGAAGGACGGAAGAATCTTTGGAGAAATAAGACATCTCATCGAAGAACGTAACATCTGCAGAGACCAATTGTTTGCGAGAAATAGGGTCAACACTACAATAACCCTTTTGGGTGGTAGAGTAGCCAAGAAATACACACTTGTTAGCACGTGGAGAGAGCTTTTTGCGAGTGGCAGAGGGAGAGTGAACAAAGGCCGTACACCCCAAAACACAGGGTGGTAGGGGAAATGCATCTTTTTCTGGATAAAGGATAGAAAATGATGTTTTTCCATGAAGAACTGTATAGGGAAGATGGTTATGAGATGTTAGGAAACTAGGATGGCATATCCCGAATATGATCGAGGAACATGCATTTGAGTGAGGAGAGTGCGAGCGACAGCAAGGAGGTGATGATTCTTGCGTTCAGCCACGCCATTCTGCTGAGAAGTATAGACACAACTTGTTTGATGTAAAATACCAGTGCGCATGCAAAAATTAGTAAAATCAGTACTAAGATATTCTTTTGCATTATCAGAACGAAGAATTTTGATACACACATCAAATTGCATTTTAATCATTTCATAAAAAGAGGTCCATACATACATTAATTCAGAGCGATCTTTTAAGAGATACACCCAAGTACATCTAGAGAAATCATCAATGAAAGTCACAAAATATGAGCTACCCCTTCCAACAGTGGGGGTAGGGGAAGGACCCCAGATATTGGAGTGAATAAGTTCAAAGGGACTAGAAGACCCACATCCTTGCTTTGCTGGGAAGGAGGAGCGATGAAGCATGCAAGGTTAACATGCTTAACAATTGAGGGGAGGACCTTGCTTAGGTAATTGGGGTAGAAGTTGATGAAGAAGACTTGGAGGAGGATGACCAAGACGAAGATGCCATTGCAGAAGATCGGTAGAAAAAGAGGTAGATAGAGCTGAAACATTGTCCAAGAAGTAGAGTCCGCCACTCTCAGTCCTAGTAGCAATCGTCTGCTTAGTGCAAGGTTCCTGAAAAGAGCAAGAGTTAGGGGTGAAAGTGTCAGAGCAATGCAGTTGCTTGCATAGCGAGGTAACAGATAATAAATTGCATGGGAACTTGGGCACATATTGAGTGTCTTCCAGACGAAGAGACGATGTGACCTGGACCATACCAGTCCTATTAATTGGATATGGGGAGCCATCTGCAATGAACACCGGGGGCAGGCGAACATGTTCTTCTAAGAGAGAAAAACATTGAGGATTGCTAGTCATATGATTCGTAGCACCGGAATCAATCAGCCATTTACCTTGAGTGACAACATGGGCGCTGATAATACATTATTTGTAATTATTTTTATATAATATTTTAGTAGTAATTAATTAGTTTTTACTTAATTTTAGTTTAATATATATCTAATTTACTTTATTTTGTGTTTTCAGGTATTCTGGGGTTGCTAATAACAAATTTGAGCTCACAGCCGTGTTCAGGAGAAATAGAAGAACAAATCTGCAAAATTCCTTAGTACACGCCCCAGGCCACGGGCGTGACTTAGGGGCGTGACTCCAAGTTACAGCCTTGACCAGCCCAGCCATCGTCCAGCTGCCAGAATACGCCGCAACGTCAAATTATTATTACACGCCCCAGGTCACGGGCGTGACCTTCATGTCTTGGGCGTGACTCGCCCGACATGCCTTCAATACAAGCAGTTTCCGCCGCCGAGCCATTCCAGCTTATACGCCCTTGGTCACGGGCATGACCAAGGGGCGTGACCTCTCCCGCAACTGATGAATTGACTCCAGATCGCACTGTTTTCCACCATTTCCAGACTCAGTCAAGACACGCCCTTGATCACGGGCGTGACCCACATATTGATGAAATTTGGCAGTTTTGCTCCTAACATTCCCGGGCTTTCAAGATGTCGGTTCTGCACATTACATGCCCTAGGTCACGGGCGTGACCTAGGGGCGTGGCTTCTGAATTTTCTTCCTATAAATTCCCAGCTACTGCCATTGTCAAAGAATCTATCCCTTGCTTAGTTTGGAGCATTCATAGTATAATTTTCTGCATTTTTCTTAGTGTAACTTTATTTTATTTTTGTACTTTTCATTCCTAGTTTAGATTTACTCTACTCGCACTGGTACTTTTATTTTCATAGAAACAAAATTGTTCTTTTAAATTATGAGTAGCTAGTTTTATTGCATTTGATTGGAAGAATTCTTAAGTTCTTTATTTTGTAAATTCTCATTTTTGTATCTTTAGTTTTAGAATTATTACGATCCACTTTTGATTTTACTCGATTGATTTCATATTGTCGGTATATGAATATCAATTCTTGATCAATTTTCTAGTTGATCAAGAGATCAGTGAATTTTTGTAGATCATTCATTAGTGGAAGGAGTTGCATGCACACCTAGAGATAGGATGACAGAAATCTTCCGAATTGGAGTCAAATCCAATAGCGGGGTTCACCACCTACAGCAAGCTTAGGGGTTTCGACTGGCCGAGGGGTCTTAATGGATCAACCTAAGGTTAGTTGGTTGCATATTCTCGAGAGAGGCGCTTTCATAATATGGGAACCTCCACGGTCAAATTATTCTATCACTTTGGTTATGAATTTAGATTCTACAATTTATTTAACTCAAGAAGGATTTTCGATCAAATGCTCTATTCTTCCTTTTCTCTTTTATTATTCTAAAAATCTTCTTATATTTGGATACAATAATATTAATTTGCATGAGTAGAAGTAATCAACAGACCCGTGGAATATGACACTTGATATTTATTTTAAAATATCTTATACTATGAAGGATAGGTGCTCTTACATATAGTTCGTAGAATTGGAGAAAATTATTTATCTCAAATTTTACGTATCAAGTTTTTGGTGCCGTTGCTGGAGAATATTTTTGTTGATATTTTGAAACTGGAAATTTTATTAATTTTATCATTCTTTTTCCCCAACCCCCAAATTTTCTTTTTACTTTTTCTTTTCAAATTCCATTTTATTAAGTAACGATTGTCTTTTTTTTTTTCAAAAATGATGTTATCACAATTGGCCGCAAAAGTTGTCGAGCTTCAAAATAAAGTCATTCTTTTGGAAGCCACAAGAATGCGCCAAATTTTTTGTCATTTTTGTAGTGGCCATCATTCTAGTGAGTAATGTTATTTTTCATTTCAAAATTTTTCTAATGAAAATCAAAATACTTTTTATAATGAAAATAATAATAATTTTTATAAAAATAATTGGTCTTTAGATGATGATTTAAGTGATTTTCCTTCTTGCTCTGATGTTGATTATTCATGGTGGCAAGGTGACCCGGATAGTTTTCCGTGCGAAGAAAGAAATTCCTTCGATCATGATTTTCATACCTCGACTTTTCTTCCACAAATTTGTTCTTCTTCTGATCTTGAGAATTTTCCGTATTTTATTTCTCCCACTTTAAATGCTTATTCTCAAGATCAAGAAGAACTTTTGTACCAAGAATTTCACAAGATCTTGGAGACACCGGGCGAATTAGAACACAAAAATTTTCCTTCTTCTTCTTCGCCCGCCCTTTCTTCTTTTTCTCATGAAATTATAATTCGTGAAGAAATTGTGTCCCACGAATTCCAAATTGTATTTGATCTTGCTTGTCGTGTGTTTATAATGTGCAGGAATTATAGGTGTAATGCTCCACAGGTAGAAAGCAGCTTAGAACAAACAAACTGAGCTGAAGCACTACCGCCAGCGTTAGGGGTTAACGCAGGCGCTAGCGATACCGCCAGCGCTAGCGATACCGCCAGCGCTAGCGATACCGCCAGCGCTAGCGCTACCGCCTGGCGCAAGCTCAAGTTCGTGCACAGTGCCACGCCGCCGACGGTTTCGCAACCGCTCCACACGAACACTACCGCAGGCGCTAGGAGCTACCGCAGGAGGTATCTCCCAGGTCTATAAATTGATGGGTTCTCTCTCGTTTTGGTTAGAGCTTCCAGAGAGATTACTTGTGCCAAATTTCTAGAGCTACTACTCTGCCGAAAGTTCATCTCCCACTCAAAGACAAAGAAGATTTCTGGAGAAGGAAGCCCCCACGCTGCATCCGAAGAACGATCACTTCAACCTCACTTGTGCTACAGCGATCCTTCATCCTCAACTTCAGAAATCTCATAGATAGAGTAATTGTTATTTGCATTATTTCATTATTGTAATTTTTGTAGTAGAATTCGCCTTGTGTTGGCAACTAGGTCCTTGCGCGGCTTAGGCGGTAATTCGCCACATGAGTTGGCGACTAGGTCTAGGAGATTAGATCTAGGGGGTGCTCGAGGCCATATCCGGGGAAGGATTGGCTAGAGAGGCTTGAGGGTATATCCGAGGAAGGATAGGCTAAAGCCAACCGGTTTGTGGGGATACAAGTTGGTATAGAAAAGGAAAAATTGTTTTACTTTTTACGCCGCCGATTTCTAGCGATATTGAAATCAAATTTATGTAAACACATTTTTATATAATATAATCATGTCTCTATTTGTGTTTACTTGATTTATTTCATTTGGCATAAATTATAAAATTGCAAATTACAATTGTTTCTTCCTTTAAGCTAAATTGTTATTTTGTTCTAATTTACTTTAAACAATTTAGTAAATCGTCTAAAAATTTAAAAAGAATTTTATTCCCTTATTCACCCCCCCCCCCCCCCCCCCCCCCCCCTCTATGGGAGCCAATCGATCCAACAAGTGGTATCAGAGCCGGTTATTCCAAATAGTTTAAAAACCAAGAATAATGGCGTCTTATGATCTCGCTTTTTCTGAGGGTCAGGGAATTAGTAGAACTCCACTATTTACTGGGTCAGATTTTAATTATTGGAAAAATAGGATGAGATATTTTCTTATGACCCTAGATATTGAGGTATGGAATATGGTAGAAGAGGAATACTCTCCTCCTACAATTGTAGTTGGAGAGATAACTTTAGAAAAACAAAAAGATAAATGGGATGATAGGGATAAGCTAAAATGCAAAAATAACGCCAAGGCCATGAATGCTTTATTTTGTGCGATAGATAGAAATGAATTTAATAGAATTTCCTCTTGTACTACTGCATATGAAATTTGGAATCATTTGGAAGTTACTCATGAAGGTACATCGCAGGTTAAAGATTCAAAGCTTTTCCAACTGGAGTCGGAATATGAAAAATTCCAGATGGATGAAAGTGAAGATGTTGATGCCATGTACACGCACTTCACCAAGATCGTCAATGCCTCCAAAGTTCTTGGAAAGACCTTATCCAACGGCAACTTGGTCTGAAAGATCCTTCGTTCCCTTCCTCCAAAATTCAACCCAAAGGTGACGGCCATTTCAGAATCACACAATCTAAGAACGCTCCAACTTGAGAGCCTCATTGGGAATCTCAAAACCCATGAGGTAGAACTCAAAATCCAATATGATGAATAAAACAAGGAGCCAAAGAAGAAGGCGTTGGCACTAAAATCAAAGAAGGAGTGCCATGAGGATGAGGATGAAGATGAAGAAAGCCTTTTGGTGAAGAACTTCCTAAATTTCATGCAAAATCCAGAAAGGAGAAACACTTTCCGGAAATTTATCCAAAAGGATGCAAGATGGAAAGGGTCATCTTCAAAGAAGGAAAAGGTGAGCGACGATGAAGAAGAAAGACCTCCACCGGAATGCTTTCATTGTAGGAAGACCGAGCACTTTCGGAGCCAGTGCCTAAAGTTCTTGAAGGAGAAGAAGGAAAAGCGGCACAAAGGGAAGGAGAAGAGGAAGGTGCTAAAAGCTAAAACATGGGATGAATCCTCCTCCTCCTCCTCCGAAAAATCAAGCGGGTCTTCATCAAACGAAGATGAGGAAGCAAAATGTGCCTCATGGGACATGAAAACGACGGCGACGACACCAGTGTTCTTAGCGACACTGAGGTAACTCCTCCCACTTATGATGAACTCTTTAATGAATTCCTTGAAACTTGCAAAGCTTTTGATAAAAATATGAAAGATAGTATTTTATTGAATCATGAAAATGAATCTCTTATTAAAGAAAATCAAAAGCTTTCCAAAAAATTATTTGTTTTAGAAAAGAGAAAGGTTTCTTGCCAAGAGTGTGATCACTCCATTAATTTGGCAAAAGATATTGAAGAGTCACTTTCTAAAGCCCTCTCTCATGCCAAAACTCTAACAAAAGTGACGGGAATTAGAAAGGAAATTAGAAGCCTCTCTTTTGCAAATCAAAAATAATAAAAAAGGTTTTGAAAATAGGTGTGTCATGCTTGGGAAAGAAAATTCTTCACTTAAAGCACAAATTCATGATCTCACCATGGCCATTAAAAATTTTGGAATAGGCCAAAAGTCACTAGAAATGATTTTAGGGAACCAGTGCCATGGTTCTGGAAAATTTGGGCTCGGATATCGAGGTGAGGGCTACCGCCCGACGCTAGCCACTAACGCCGGTGCTAGCATCTCATACAAGAAGCCTGAATTTTCTTTTTCAAAATATTTTTCTTCTGTAAATCCAATTTCTTCCAGCAAGAAAATATTCCAAAAAAGGGTCTCAACCCCCTTTATTTCATGTGCAAACTGTTATAGGTTAGGTCACACATCTAGTTTTTGCAGGAAAATAAAATAAAATACTTTAAAGCAAATCTGGGTACCTAAGGCTTCCACTTATTCTATGTGTGTTTCCACTTGGGTATCCGGATCTTTACTCTCATCTTCCTTCTAGATGTGCAGGCAGGCTAAGGACAATGAAGATGTGTGGTACTTGGATTCTGGATGCTCCAAGCACATGACGAGAAATAAAGCAAAGTTCCTTAGCATAGAGAAGAAGAAGGGAGGGATCGTGATGTTTGGTGACAATGGAAAAGGAAGGATCTTGGGAATTGATACAGTTGGTAACAAATCCTTTACTATATCTAATGTTCTTTATGTGAAGGGATTAAAACACAATTTAATTTCTATTAGTCAATTATGTGATAAAGGATTATATGTGTTATTTGAATCTTCCACTAATCTATGCAAAATATATAATCCTACTACAAAAGATATTTTACTAATTGCACTAAGAATACACAATGTTTATATAGTTTCTTTTCATGATGTTTCTAAATCATCTATAAAATGTTTTATCACTAAAAATGATGAATTAGAACTTTGGCATAGAAGGCTAGGGCATGCTAGCACAAAGCTCATTGTAAAACTTGCCAAAAGTAATTTAATTAGAGGATTGCCTAGGTTAAATGGAACTTTACCTTCACTTTGTTCACCATGTCAAAAAGGTAAATTTTCTAGATCCTCTTTCAAAAGTAAAAATTTCATTTCTACTACAAGACCCTTGCAAATAATTCATATGGATATTTTTGGTCCCGTTAGCACTGCAAGTCTTGGTGGTAGATTATATAAATATATATTAATAGATGATTTTTCAAGATATTGTTGGACATTATTTCTCTCTTCCAAATCCGATGCGTTTTGCGAATTTGCAAAATTATGTACTCGTATTCAAAATGAATGTGATTTAAAAATTAAATGCATTCGCTCGGATCATGGTGGAGAATTTGAAAATGAAAAATTTACATCCTTTTGTGATATGTTAGGCATTAAACATGAGTTCTACGCACCACGCACACCACAACAAAATGGTGTTGTAGAAAGACAAAATAGGACACTTCAAGAACAAGCATGCACTATGCTATATGAATATAAATTACCTAAGTCTTTTTGGGACGAAGCCGTAAATACATCATGTTATGTTATGAATAGAATCACGCTTCGCCCCTCTTTTAATCTCACACCATATGAACTCTATTTTCAAAAGAAGCCTAATGTATCTTATTTCAAAGTTTTTGGTTGTAAATATTTTATTTTGAATACAAAAGATAACTTGGGAAAGTTTGATGAAAAAAGTGATGAAGGAACTTTTCTTGGGTACTCTTCAACTAGTAAAGCTTATAGAATTTTAAATAAAAGAACTAGTAGAGTTGAAGAGTCAATAAATTTAAAATTTGATGAGTTTGTTCCTTGTGTAGAAAAACTTTCCGCAGGCAACGAGGATGATCTCTTACAACCTTTGGAGCATGGTGATGAGGAACCTTCCAAAGAAGAAGAAGAGGAGGCCAAGGAAGATGAATATGTACCTCCAAGTGCCTAGAAATTCACAAAGGATCATCCACGAGAATTAATAATTGGTGAACCATCCATCGGGGTAAGAACTCGCTCTTCTCTTCATGAATCATATTCAAATATCTATTTTGTTTCCGAAATTGAACCAAAAACTGTTTTTACCGCTTTAAATGATGAATTTTGGTTTTTGGCTATGAATGAAGAGTTAGAACAATTTGAGCGACATAATGTTTGGAAATTAGTAGAAAGACCATCTAATCACCCGGTTGTAGGTGTAAAATGGATTTATAAAAATAAATTAGATGGTAAGTCTAGAATCATTAGGAATAAGGCATGCTTAGTAGCACAAGGATATTAACAAATTGAGGGGATAGATTTTGATAAAACTTTTGCACCCGTTGCTAGGTTGGAGTCAATTAGAATTTTTCTAGCATTTGCAAGCTTTAAAAGAATAAAACTATTTCAAATGGATGTAAAAAGTGCTTTTCTCAACGGGTTTGTAAAAGAAGAAGTTTATGTTGAACAACCCCCCGATTTTATTAATGAAAAATTTCCCAATCATGTTTATAAACTAAAAAAAGCGCTTTATGGTTTAAAACAAGCGCCCCATTCATGGTATGAAATACTTACATCATTTTTATTAAATCACGATTATATTATGGGAAGTGTCGATAATACTCTCTTCCTTAAGCATAATAATGATGATTTAATTATTTTGCAAATATACGTTGATGATATAATCTTTGGATCTACTAATGAAGAGTTGTGTAATGAAGTTATTAAAGTGATGAAAAATGAATTTGAAATGAGTCTAGTAGGAGAACTTTCTTATTTTCTTGGTTTTCAAATATCACAAAGAAATGATGGTATTTTTATATGTCAAACCAAATATGTCTATGATATTCTTAAACGCTTTGGATTTGAAAACCATAAACATGCTTCTACACCAATGAGTGCATCACTTAAATTAGGAAAAGATGAATCGGGAATTTCAATTGATCAAACCTTATATAGAGGTATGATAGGATCCCTACTTTATCTTAGTGCAACTAGATCTGATATTATGTTTGTCGTATGCTTATGTGCTCGATTTCAAGCCAATCCAAAAGAATCTCACTTAAAATTGGTAAAACGAGTTTTTAGATATCTAATTGGATCATCTAAATTAGGATTATGGTACCCGCATAATAATTCATTTACACTTCACGGCTATTCTGATTCGGACAATGCCGGATGCTCACTTGATAGAAAAAGCACTAGTGGTACTTGCCACTTTCTAGGATCTTAATTAGTTGCTTGGTCTAGTAGGAAAAAAGATTCGCACTAGGGAGTTATTGTGTACAAGCACTATGGATGAGCCAAACTTTAGAGGATTTTGGTTTTCATCTAAAACATATAAAATTAAAATGTGACAACAAGAGTGTCATTGATCTTACAAATAATCTGGTACATCATTCTAGATCCAAACATATTGATATACGTCATCATTTCATAAGAGATCACATTAATAAAGAAAATGTTAGAATAAGTTTCATTGGTATGGATTGTCAACTTGCTGATATATTCACTAAACCTCTTCCCGATGCAAGGTTTCAAATGTTAAGGTTGGAATTACATGTAAAACTCTAATGTTTTATGCAATTTGAGCAATCAAGACATCTCTAAAAATTACAAAATTTCTGCATAAGACTACTCTTAAGACCCCTAATCAATATCAAAAAATAAAATTTTAAAATCTTTATTATTTCACTTTCTGTTTCTCGCGCTAGCGCTAGCGCCGGCGCTAGCGTGAGTGTTTGAATTTTGTGTTTTTCAAAATTTCTAAAAATCTACAAAAATATTTTAGTTCATATTTACTACTTTAATTTTGTACTTCTGACTTTTGTTATTAATATTTATGGAAAATCAACTATAAAATTTCAAAATTAAAGAATACAACAATATGTTTTTATGGTTTTCTGTTTTTTTTCCTTTCATTAAAATTTTCAAAATTAAAAACTGTATGATCTTCATTGCTAATATCAAGCATGAATATGAATTCTATCATTTAGAATTATTTATAATGTTAAAACTTGTTTCTTCATTTTACTATGAACATTGTTGTGTTTATCATGCTTTGATATATCTAATTAAGTGCATCAATTGTATTGAAAAATAAGTGTAAATCCAAGCTTAGCATGCCTCTAAGTATGAGTAAATGTATTTTGATTGATAATGATACATTTACACTCACTTATGATTGGTAATGTACATGTGTGTTTAAATCTAGAAATGCTTGCTTGCTTATTGTAATTGTACAATGAATTAAAATTTGCATAAGTTTATTATCTACACTACATTTGAATTGCACTTAAAAATTAAGAAATGTGGTTGGATTTAAATATTTTGTTGGGTTCGCAAAACAAGTGTATTCGGAGAATGTTGTCTCACAAATGTGAACAAAAAAACAAATATAACTCCATCAAGCAATACTTGAACCTCCTGATTAGTCTTCATAATCATTGTGAGGTTGAGCACCTTGGAAAGAATAATAAAGTGTCTTGTGCAAACCTTGGTTATTACACCACTTTGTTAAAAATTATGTGCATTAAAAGTGTGTGAAAGTAATATACTTGTGTTTAATTGTGCACTTTACTTTACATATGTCTTGTATTTTGTGATTTAAATCAATTGTTAACATTGCTCAAAATACACTTATGTGCACATCATTATCTTTCATAACACTTCTTCTCATGAGAATTGGATTCTAATGCTTTATCTATACTACTCCTTATATAAGAAATGCACTAGATAACCTTGCATGATCTTTACAATGTTTGGTATCTCTTAAACTTGAAATTATGTAACATTGTAGTAATATAATATAATCTCTCCTTGATATGTTCATTTCATGCTTGGTATCATTATGAAAAACTTTGAGATTTCAAAAAGGTTAAAACATCTTTCAACTTTGAACTAAAAGTCATATTTTTACTTATGCTTTTCATGCTTACAAAACGATGTTTCTTATAATCTTCCGCTTGCTTTCAACTCTTATCTTTTTATTTGAAATCTCTTATATATACTATGCTTAAACTCTTTATCATAACATATATTACAAAAGCTCGATCATGCTTTAACATTTATAAGGAATGCCTCCTTACTACCCTCATCCCACCTTCTTTTGATAATACCAAAAGGGGGAGATTAATTGAAGAAATCTAGAGGAGAAATCTAGAAGATTAAGGGGAGACTAATTCTTGTAGTTTTGGGGGAGTAAAACATAAATTGCATTTATGTAGGGGGAGCATTAAGATAGGGGGAGTTTGCACTTCTCATGCTTATCATATACTATAGTTGCACTTTTATCTCGCTTATCATTTACCATAAACACCTTTGTTTATTTCTTGCTAAGAGGATTTGTTATTATCAAAATTGGGAGATTGTTTGACATATGTGTCACATCCCTTTGTTTGAGAATAACAAATCCCAAATTGTATTTGATCTTGCTTGTCATGTGTTTATAGTGTGCAGGAACTATAGGTGCAATACTCCACAGGTAGAAAGTAGCTTGGAACCAACAAACTGAGCTGAAGCACTACCACCAGCGTTATGGGTTAATGCAGGCACTAGCGATACCGCCAGCGCTAGCGCTAGCTCAAGTTCGGGCACAGTGCCATGCTGTCGACGGTTTCATAACCGCTCCACACAAACACTACCGCGGGCGCTAGGAGATACCGCAGGTGCTATCTCCAAGGTCTATAAATTGATGGGTTCTCTCTCATTTTGTTTAGAGCTTCCAGAGAGATTACTTGTGCCAAATTTCCAGACCTGCTACTCTACCGAAAGTTCATCTCCCACTCAAAGCCAAAGAAGATTTCTGGAGAAGAAAGCCCCCAGGCTGCATCCGAAGAATGATTGCTTCAACCTTGCTTGTGCTACAACGATCCTTCATCCTCAACAATAGAAATCTCATAGAGGGAGTTCTTGTTATTTGCCTTATTTCATTATTGTAATTTTTGTAGTAGAATTCGCCTTGTGTTGGCGACTAGGTACTTGTGCGGCTTAGGGGGTAATTCGCCGTGTGAGTTAGCGACTAGGACTAGAAGATTAGATCTAGGGGGTGCTCGAGGCCATATCCGGGGAAGGATTGGCTAGAGCGGCTTGAGGGCATATCCGGGGAAGGATAGGCTAAAGCCAACCGGTTTGTGGGGATACAAGTCGGTATAGAAAAGGAAAATTTATTTTACTTTGTACGCCTCTGATTTCTAGCGATATTGAAATCAAATTTATGTAAACACATTTTTATATAATATAATCATGTCTCTATTTGTGTTTGCTTGATTTATTTCATTTGGCATAAATTATAAAATTGCAAATTACAATTGTTTCTTCCTTTAAGCTAAATTGTTATTTCGTTCTAATTTACTTTAAAAAATTTAGTAAATCGTCTAAAAAATTCAAAAGAATTTTATTCTCTTATTCACTCCCCCCCCCCCCCCTCTAAGGGCGTCAATCGATTCAACAGAGATTAGCAGAGATCTACCAAATCTTGAATAGCCAAATGAACCTAAGAATAAGTCAAACCAGACACCCATCGGGAATTCCCCATCTCCTAAGGTCGATAAGAATAATGAGGAAGAACCAGGACAAGCCAGTTCAACTCCATATAATAGATCAGTGGAGTCCTCACTGTTGCATCTGATAAGAATGCTCCTGGAAGAGCAAAGACAAAAAATTGAAAGTCATGTTAACTCTGCTGTCAATGAGCTAAGAAGGGAACTATCTGCTGAAACTGCAAGCTGAGAAATATTGTGAAGAATCTGCAAGAATACACTGCCAAAGAGAT
Source organism: Dactylorhiza incarnata (assembly GCA_033032865.1). NCBI lineage: Eukaryota > Viridiplantae > Streptophyta > Magnoliopsida > Asparagales > Orchidaceae > Dactylorhiza > Dactylorhiza incarnata. Next base: position 2,616,934 of record JAWHQI010000149.1, read on the forward strand.
AGCACTGACTCACCAGGGTCTATCTGATGCAATGGATAATTGGATAATGATCGCCAACAATATAGAGAAGGCCTACATAGCAACCAACAAATGGATGGTTGAACACAAAATTAAGCTCCAAGAAAGTCTAGATCACCACAATAAGGATCTAGACAGTCATCTGCTTGAGACCAATAACCATTTTGAAGCAAGAATTCACTTGCTTAAACGCAAGATACTGGTCCTTCAGGAGAAGCTCCAAAGGGGGATATCTGATAAAGTCATAAAGGGGGAGAGATTAATGATAAAGACCAATACTGGTGAGCATGCCATCTAGATCACCAATACCATCAGGGAAGCAATGAATCTCCCTCTCCATTTTGATGAGCCTCCTGAAGAGAACCCTGCTGAAGATCAATATGTTGATATTCTTGATGCCGGTGTTGATCAGAATAATGGAAAGGAAATATTGGAGGAAGATGAGGTAATGGTGAGAAAGAGGAAATACAGGGAAAAAATGGAAAAGAAGATTGACTATGAGAGATGGAGCCCCAAATCCAAATCCATCATACTAAAAGCATGGGAGCTGGTGAAAGTGAATAAAGGTGAAAGATACAAATTGTATTGTCCTCAAGAATGGTCTAAGCATGAAGATCAAGAAGAAGCAAGGAGAGATTACAGAAGGTACAAGCAAGCAGGAAGAATCCCTGCAGACACTCCTGAGCCCCTCAAGTATAACCCCAAGCCATTTGAATACTTCACCAGACAAACTGAGAAGGAACAGGAAGCTAGTGCTAAGAAAGCGAAGAGTGAAGCAGCTATAAAGGAACAAGAGAAATAGATGGCTGGATTATTTGGGGCAAATATCGAAATGTTGAAAAACTTAAAACATCTGCCACTGTTTATAAATTATCAATGAAGTGATATTTGTCAATTTCTTTGTTCACTCAAACTTAACTGCAATGTCATTATTATATGATAATTTGCTTAAGATGTGCTATATCATTGAGTGGGTTATGACTTCTTCAAATAAGGGGAGATTGTTGGGAATAGTGCCAGTAGTGTTCCTGATTTGAAGAAGTGCTCAGCTCAATGAAAAGTACAAGTTGTACTTGTTGCAATATCTAGTTTATGCTTGCAGAGATCAGACAATATGTCTAATACTTTAATTACTTCACTAAGTACAAAATCGTCGAAAAGGACTAAACATATCGTCGGAAAAGTATGCACGTCGTCGAAATGATGTGCAGAGCAAAGCAGAAGAATCATGCCAGTTGTCGTCGAGATGACATGCACATGATGATATCGTCGTAACACTACAATACCACATGATGATATCAGGATGCTAAGATGAAGGAAGAATACTTAGTATAAGTAAAACAAAAGTCGACGACATCATCGTAAAGAAGCCTTGTCATCGAAAAGGCTAAGTAAAACAAATGTCGACGACATCGTCGTAAAAAAGACATGTCGTTGAAAAGGCAAAGAAAGACTGATATCAACGATATTGTAGTAAAGAAGTTGTATCGTTGTAAAGGAAAAGAAAGACTGATATCAACGATATCATCGTAAAGAAGGCTTGACGTCGAGAAGGATAAGGAAGGTCTTATGAAGACAAACAGTTGTTGATATCAAGAAGAAGAAGAGAAAAAAAAACTCATATCTTATGTTCTCTAAGAATCAGTCAATCAGTATCGATAAAAAGAATCGTTCGAGTTTGAAGAAGGATTGGAGAAGATCTATGCTATCAAGGTTTAAATCAGAAGAATCTTCTTCAAGACAAGAAGCCAATCTCCATTAGGCAGAAGAATCACTATTTATCTTTCTCTGTAAGGCTTGCGGGCCAAAAACTGTAGGATCTGTTTATAGATCTGTGTGTTGAGCTTGTGTGATTTAGAGCTGTGAGGCTTGAGGGACAGGGCAGTGGACTTGTGGGTCCAAGAGGTAAGACTTGCGGGTCTATGTTGTATAGTGCTTGAGGGCCTGAGTGTCGGGTTTGCGGACCTGAGTGCAGTAAGGGCTTGCAGGCGTAGGCTGTAGGACTTGCGGGTCCCAGTTGTAAGGCTTGAGGGCCGAAGACATTGGCGGAGTTTGCCGAGCCTAGCACACTGCTAGGTAGGCTCAGAGGGACAGAGGACTACTCAAAACACATCGTCTTGAGGAACCACTAAAAACCTTTGTGTGTTATCTGTGTTATGCTTCAGATATCATAATCTAACAAACCAGAAAACAAGAATACCAAAGAGGGATAAAGGAATTAGAAATACCTATTCACCCCCCCCCCCCCACTAGGTGATAAGTCGACACCCCCATAACTAACAATGATAATGATGATTTGTAAGGGTTATTTTTTTATCCTTTTTCTCTAAGCACTTCTTGTAAACTAGTCGTTGTATGATGATGATGAAGAAGCAGTTGTCTATATTCTCTGTGCAGTGAGATCACTTGTATTTTTCTGTTTTTTAGGGTTTGAGGAGGAAGAAGATAAAACCTTATTCCAGATGAGAATAATGTGATAACTCTATTGTTTTCTTCTCCTCTTTTTGCATACTTATTCTGTATGATTGAGATTTCAAATCCTTTCTTCTTTTGGACTGTCCTGAAAAGGAATTCATCCCAGCCACCTATTTTCCTTTCTTCTTTTGTTCTCGACCCATCCATCAATTTTGAATACTTTCCAAAAATGATTTGCTACATCCTAGAAAGCTCCATTCCATTCGTGGCAATAAATGAGCCGTTGGAGAACTGTCTTTAGCCCGGTGGTCCTTCTGAAAAGGTCTCAAAAGGATAGCAGAAAAATCTTCCTTTTTCTAACTGTATTCGACGCACCTCTGAGTTCTTTATGTCGACACACCTCTGAGTTCTTATCGACGTAGATTCAAATTCCTTCTTAGCTTTGTCTGAACTCATATGTCGACACTATGTCGATTCCTTATCGACGTATCCATAGAGTTGAAGACTTCGACTTTGAGCTTTAACTTCTGCGTCGAATTGTAGTCGATGCTGCATCGACTTCTAGAATGGCTTCGACAAGCACTTCCCTCTACGTCGAGTTCCTTTCAACGTTGCGTCGACTTGAATTATACATTGACAACCTGAATAACTTGCTTGGACTTTTAGTCACAGTTGCGTCAATATCAAGTCAAAGTTGCGTCGACTTGCATTCGACGCAAGTCTTAACTTAACTTATTTTTTGATTGTCTTGACTTGTTCTTGACACTCTAAGGTGAGTGTGACATCCTAAGACATCTAATGACCAATTTACCCTTACTATACAATGTGGGTAATACAACCTAAGAGGGAAAATCACTTATAGATAATTTGTTAAGTTAAATCGAAAGGAGTTTTTCCCAACAGAAGCTTAGAAAGTATTTCAATTGTTGGTCATGCGCTCATCACACAGCTACATGTTCGACTCTATGTTCCACCCTAGGCTCTGTCGTAGGTTCCGCTCTCGGTTCTACAGCAGCAACAGGCACCGGGGCCATATCAGCAGTAGTAGTAGGCTGTCTACCACATCTTGGCTGATTATTAATCATCGCAAAGACAGCTTCAGCGACTAATCTAATCATCTCAGCAGAAGGAGTGGTCACTGGTAACTCAGCAGATGCACTACTTTTAGCAGTGTTATAGGGTTGAGACTACCCCGCCCCACTCCTAGTCACAAATAATCGTGTAATACACAATTTGGTGACCGAAAACATTTCAACAAACAATCAAGGAACGCTTAGGTTCTGCAAACAAGCATGTTTTTCATTCCAAAGTGGACATTCTTATTAGTTTTTAACATTTTGGGTGAACGCACATTGCGTGCATACCACCCCTTGAAAAGGAATTCGGCCTCGAATTCACTAACTACAGATCGACTCCTAAAGTCTGATACCAAATTGTAACATCCTGCAAGTACAAACTATATAACAGTAGGTCCAGCTGGGACCCTACGCCATATTGATCAGACTAGCTAGACTTTAATATGATGATAATAGAAAAGAACTACACGAGAGTATCACAGTGTAAGCGGAAGCATTAAATATCATTACTTTCAGAATTGTCCACTATCCCAGGAATGAAATAATAAAGAGTTACGGCCTTAAGGCCTTACATTCATACAATGTATTTAACTAAAAACATACTTCGGCACGAATGCCAGTAATATAAGGAAAGCAGTAAAAGAGGGGTTGGCCTTTGAGGGCCAACACAACATATGGCTTCTGCCCACTACTTTCCACTTGGCTTATCAGCACCTGCACCAACATCCAATAAGAGGTAAACGAGGGTCAACTATGAGCTAACTACACACCGCGTAACGATCCCACATCCCACCCTTGTCATCTAGCTAGCTCAGGGGTTTCTCACTGCTAATCGTGCAAGCAAGCCATACATGCAACATGTAATCATAAAAAGAAAGTGCAACTACACTACACAGGGTGAGGTTTTAAACATAATCAATCTTCTAGGTTGAGCATCAAAGTAAGGGGAACCTAGGTATGCACAAGATGTTTGTTTGGTTCACCCGGAGGATTCCCACAACTGTCTAAGCAACCGCATGAGGCAAACACAACATCAATCCATAAACAATCCACCCTAAGCAAAATGATCTTAGGTGGAAAAAAGAGCTTTTTGCCAGTCTAGGTACAGACCTTCCACGGCCTCTCCCATGATCACACAGTGTACTAGAGGTTGTCACCTCTCACCGATCTGCATGGAAACAAGTTTGGTTCAGCTTTTCCCGTGCTTTAGTCATCCTGGTCTTACTGCACGATGCGGGTACAGCTTCGCCTCGACCCGTAAGGGTTTAACACATTCAAGTGCTACACAAAATGATGGCTACGTACCTAATCCTTCCAAGAGGACTTAGACTTCACACACAATATCCAATGAAGGGGGTACAAGACCGCTACACTTCAAATCTCGTGATGAAGGTTCGCATTCACCCACATTCCAAGCATGGGGTTCCGTAAGGCTCTCCAAAAGATAGTTAAATCTCATGTCCTGAGATACGATGTCATTTCTCATGGAGTCATTCTCAGGAACGCATTCTAGGCTTAACCTAAATGCACGTCACTATCAAGCATCACCGATCCGGGCTAACGGTCATGGGTAGGCTTCAAACAAAATGCCTAAATTTGTTCGTCTACCGGATTTCTATATGTAAATAATGTCGGGGACGGACACAATCTACCCGGAGTTCCAAAGAACTATAGGAAGTCCAACACTTCACTAATTAGTGAAAGATACAACCATAATATGGATAGAAAAAGAATGAAAGGACTAAACACGTCCTAAGACCAGGAGGAATGATCGTTACCCTCCACACTCTCATCGGTGCCATGAATCTGAGATTTCAATCGGATGGAAAGAACCGCACTGGGCTGCTCTCCGTAGATCTCAAAACATCTCGCGATTCGGATCTTCGGAGCTTCGTCAATGGCGGAACATGTCTTCTTCTTCTTCCTTGAGCTCTCAGTTTTCTCACATTTGGAGAGAGAATGTAAAGGTAGAAATAAATCGAATGTTATCTCCCAAACCTCTATAAAGGATTTTGAAATCATGACAGCTGTCAGATCGACATTTTAATTGGATTTGCACAGCTGTGATGAAGGATCGGTACTTGCGTTTTTGTCAAAATCGAAATAGGAAAAATTCATCGCTGTGTCTGCATTCATCGAGTCCTTCCGATAATTCGTTGAGACAAAGTTTTCGTCGAGATTGTTGGATCTTACGGCACCCTTAGGGGGGGTGAATAAGGGAATATAAATTCTTTTTATAATTTTAAGATAATTACTAAATTGATTTATAATATGTGAAGGTAAAATAACAATTTAGCTAAACGAATAGAAAAATTATGATTTGCAATTTTTGAAACAAGTACTAAATTATTTTATGATGAAAGAGATTGAAATAAACAATTTAGATTTAGAATTGAAAACTTAGAACACAATATAATATAGATTGCGCCAAATGAGAGAAATCAAGTAAACACAAATAGAGAGATGATTATATTATATGAAAAGGTGTTTACAAAAATTGATTTCAATATCGCTTGAAATCGGAGGCGACAAATATGTAAATAATTTTTCCTTTTCTATACTGACTCGTATCCCCACGAACCGGTTGGCTTTAGCCTATCCTTCCCCGGATAAGGCCTCAAGCCGCTCTAGCCAATCCTTCCCCGGATATAGCCTCGAGCCCCCTAGATCTAATCACCTAGAACTAGTCGCCAACACAAGGTGAATTTCCCCCTAAGTCCTACCCAGACTTAGTCACCAACACAAGGCGAATTCTCTAAACGGTTACAAAAAGTATGGAATGGAAATACTGAAAATAATAATAAAAAAACTCCCTATATGAGATCTTCTGAAGTTGGAGATGAAGGATCGCTGTAGTATAAGCGAGGTCGAAGCGATCTTCCTTCGGATGTAGCGTGACGTAGTCCTCCTCCAGAATTCTCCTTAAGCTTTTTGTGGGAGATCCATCTTCGGCAGCATAACAGCACTGGAATTGTGGCACAAGCAACCTCTCTGGGATGGATGATAAAAATGATCGAAGTTGGCTTCAATTTATAGACCTTGGAGCTAGCGCCTGCGGTAGTAATTAGCGCCTGCGGTATCGTTTCTGTGGAGCAGTTGCGAAACCGTCGCCGGCATGGTTCTATGCACGAACTTGAGATAGCGCCTGCGGTAGCGATAGCTCTGGCGGTAGCGCTCGTGTGGAGCGGTTGCGAAACTGTCGGTGGCATGGAAATCTGCACAAGCTCAAGCTAGCACCTGGCGTTAGCATTAGCGCTGGCGGTAGCGCTAAGGAACCGCTGAGACGAGGCTAACTGCTGAGATGGATGCTGAGATGAAACCGCTGAGACGGAACCAACTGAGCTAGCGCCTGGCATTAGCGATAGCACTGGCGTTAGCGCTAAGGAACCGCTGCTTTCAAAAATTATTTCCATGCTGCCTTCTACTTATGGAGTATTGCACCTATAGTTCCTGCACACTATAAACACACTACAAGCAATATCAAAAACAATATGGGATTTGTTATTCTCAAACAAAGGGATGTGACACACATGTCCAACAATCTCCCACTTTTGATAATAACAAATCCTCTAAGCAAGAAATCAACAATAGTGTTTATAGTATATCACAAGCATGATAGTAGTGCAACTATAGTATATAATAAGCATGATGAAATTGTGCATACTCCCCTATCTTAATGCTCCCCCTACATAAAAGCAATTTATGTTCTACTCCCCCTAAATGATAGATTACATGAATTTGTCTCCCCTTATTTATCTATATTTCTTCTCTATAGATTTCTTCAATTAATCTCCCCCTTTTGGTATTATCAAAAGAAGGTGGGGTGAGGGTAGTAAGGAGGCATTCTTTAGGCTAGTTATAAATTTTGATCGAGCTTTTGTAATATATGAAATGATAAAGAGTTTAAGCATAGCATATATAAGAGATTTCAAATATAAAGATAAGAGTTGCAAGCAAGCGGAAGATTATAATAAACATCTTTTTGTAAGCATGAAAAGCATAAGTAAAAATATGAGTTTTAGTTCAAAATTGAAAGATGTTTTAACCTTTTGAAATCTCAAAGTTTTCATAAAGATACCAAGCATGAAATGAACATATCAAAGAGAGATTATACTACAATGTTACTTAATTTTAAATTCAAGAAATACCAAAACATTGTAGAGATCATGCTAGGTTATCTAGTGCATTTCTTATATAAAGAGTAGTATAGATAAAGCATTAGAATCCAATACTCATGAGAAGAAGTGTTATGGAAGATAATGATGTGCACATAAGTGTATTTTGGGCAATGTTAACAATTGATTTAAATCATCAAAATACAAGACATATGTAAAGTAAAGTGCACAATAAAACATAAGTAAATTACTTTCACACACATTTAATGCACATAAGTTTTTAACAAAGTGGTGTAATAACTAAGGTTTGCACAACACACTTTACTATTCTTTCCAAGGTGCTCAACCTCACAATGCTTATGAAGACTTATCTGGAGGTTCAAGTAGTGTTTGGTGGAGTTATAGTTGTCTACATAATAAATTTTTTATTCACATTTGTGAGACAACATTCTCCGAATACACTTATTTTGCAAACCCAAAAAAAATTTAACTTAACCACTTTTCTAAATTTCATAAGTGCAATTCAAATGTAGTGTAGGCAATAAACTTATGCAAGTTTTAATTCATTGTACAAATACAATACACAAGCAAGCATTTTAGATTTAAACACACATGTTGATTACCAAAATAAGTGAGTGAAATGTATCATTATCAATCATAAAACATTTACACATACTTAGAGGCATGCTAAGCTTGGTTCTACACATATTTCAATATTTGATGCACTTTAAAAAGATATATCAAAGCATGATAAGCAGGACAATGTTCATAGTAATTTGAAGGAATAAGTTTTAACATTGTAAATAATTCTAAATAATAGAATTCATACATGCTTGATATTGGCAATAAAGATCATACAATTTTTTTTATCATTTTTAAATCAAATAAAAACAGAAAATCACAAAAAAAAAATATTTTTGTAATTTTTGAATTTTGAATTTTTGTAGTAGATTTTTCATAATATGAATAAAACACAAATAACAAAAACATATTTTTTTTATTTTTTGAATTTTGAACTTTTGTAGTTGATTTTTCATAATATGAATAAAACAAAAATAACAAATGTCAGAAATACAAAGACAAAGTAGTTCATATAGACTAAAATATTTTTAGTGATTTTTAGAAATTTTGAAAATAAGAAAATTCCAACACCCATGCTAGCGTTGGCGCTAGGGCTAGCGCTGGAAACAGTACACTATTTTTTGAGAATTTGAAATTTTTTATTTTTTATTTTGATTAAGTGTCCTTAGAGAAGTTCCATGCTGAAATTTCAGAATTTTTGGAGATCTCTAGGTGGATCAAATTTGCATGAAACATTGGTTTTTTTAAATTCTTGTGTTTTACAAAACCATTTAATCATGAAAAGATAAGTTATGAAGACACAAGAGGACATTTTTTATTAAACAACCAAAAATATACATGATTTAACTAATAAGTGAATAAAATTGTTCATGCAGTGAGTAATATAAGTATGTCCTAAGATTAAAGACTACCCCGACTAAATGTCTACACCCTAGCCCCATACTAAGTGACGGATGGGCATGAGGAGCTGCACGCATGCCGTAGGTTGGGGTGTTAGTCCCATATGCACACACTAGAGAACACTCAACCTAGCACTCTTTCCCCCCCCCCCCCCCCCAGTGCCTCGCAAGGCCCTACTGGAACCCTCCCTGGTTAAGGAAAAGACATGACTTAGAGGTTAGGTCTCTAATGTATACAACCCTACGCCCCCGCTATTGTGAGTTATGAAGTTAAAGGTGAATAATCTTTGGACAACCTATGCTTTTTAAACTATGGGTTGATTTATAAACTATGGGTTTTGTTTAATGTGATGAGTTATAAAGCCGCATAGTTTTCTACTTTTATGAGATGACGATATGTGATAACTAGCACAATTACTAATATTCAATAAGTGATAAAGCTAATATGATGAGCTTTGGGTTTAATGTCATGTCATAAGATTAATATTAATATTGCATGTATTCCAAAATAGAATTTTAAATTATAGATCTAGAATAGAGTGATGATTAAGTTTGATGTATCTTTATTATTCCTAGGTTGGTTCTAGAATCTATATATATGTGAGATACATGCAATCAATATCAAAGCATATCCATACACCAACTAATGTAAAGAAAGCAATATTCATATTTTTATCATAAGATTCAAAATTCTTATTATTGATTTGAGATATTTCTTGATAGAACATGAATTATGATTTATGATTATAGAGAATTTTGCATAGAACATATGTTAGATCATCATGATGTATGTGATTTCTATTCTTTCTAGACTTATGACAATATGATTTGGTGATTTTCTTTTGAATAAGCATGTTTAATTTTTAAGTCTAGAAAATGATGATCATGTAATCATATTAAAGACAAAGATCACATATATAATGTTTTGAAATTTATAATAAAATTTGCATTCACTAATTGAATCTATTGATCTTTGGTTTTGCATGATAATATATGATTTATGATACAATATTCATATATATTCTAATGATTAATCCATAAACTATGTGTTTGTTGGAATTTTAGTATTCTATTATAATTTCAAATCACATAGTTATCATGATATTTTAATAATATTGTAAATGTTATACCTAGCATATAAATTTAAGCATAAACCAAGAAGTGATGCTAGAATGATGAGTTTGAATGCAATGTTATTACATAGGATTAATGAAGATAATGTTGCATGTAATATGAGAAGTTTTCAAATTAATTTTCTTTAGACCTAGAATGAAATGATTAAGCTTTTGATTTGAACATAATGATACATGACGATTCTAAGGTCTAAATAACATGCAAACAATGGTGACACACATTACACACAATATACAAAGGATATCATGTGATGAAAAATCCATAAACACAGAAATTTCCAAATCAGGCAAACTAAGTTTTTTTTTAAAACGGAGTTGAAATTTGGCAAATTGACAGCACCAAACGAATTTGAATGAACAAGTTTGGTTCTCCGTTGGATGGAGATTTCTGTGCTCTTTCCAAAAAGATATTAAACGCGAAAAATCGGACGAGCGGATCAAAAGATATGACTTTTGAAGTTTTGATCTAAAACTCGCATTTTTAAAAAAAAAAAATTAAACACGCGTTTTGTGAATGTTTGTTTTCGATATTATTTGATAATATTTTTCATAGGGCTATCAAATGCAACAAATAGAAAAATAATTAAAACGTTGCGCATTTTAATTTTTAGTTAAGCCCTTTAATAAACCATTTAAATCCATTTTTTTTTAAAATAATTTCATTAGTCTTGAAAATAATTTCAATATTCAAATGATAATGTTAATTCAAGACATTGATGGGTACAGGATTTAAAAGGATATATTTAAACAATTTAAGATGAGAGATAGATCACTTTGAAAAATATATGACTTAATGTTCAATTTTAATTCAAATTTGATTTGATAAACATTAGGCTCAATGTATGAAAGTCATATTTCATGATATATAAAGTGATCATAGCATGTTTGTTCAAAAAAAAAGTAAAACAAAAGAAAAGAGACAATAAGCCTATCATGAAGTAGAGTATTGATATTTCATTTTTAATTATTTCTGTTTCATGCAAATGATTGGATACTAATTAATAAGAGATTTAGGTATCCAAAGGGGACCATGTGGGATGGTTCCTTTTGGTACCCAAATACATCGTGATGACTTTTGGGAGGATAATGATGAATGGGCATTGTCAATTAAAGATGATACATCATTTTTCTTTATGGGTCTACATTCATACATTGATTGTTTATCATTTAAATTCATATTATGATTATGTGACATCTTTATATGATTATATTACTTTGAAAAATAATTCATTTGGGATTTATGTTTATTCAAGTTATTTTTCAAAAAAGATTGATGTTGATAAGCATAATGAATTTTATTATAGAGATTTTTTGAAAGTTTATAAGAGTAATTGTCTTTCTTAAGAAGTGATTGTTGAAAGAGTGGGTTACAATATATTTTCAATGATTGATTCTTATTTCGATAATTTTCATTTACACTCTTTCTTATATACATACTCTTATAATATGAAGGATAATATTTTATAGTTTGATTTTCATGAAAAAGAGTTTTTAAAATTGAGTCATGATTGAAAATATATTGAGACTTATAATAATGACTCTTAAGAATTTTGTGAGGATCATAATTCTTTTTGAAACTAAACTCCTTTTGATTTAATGTGTGAAAATAGTCCTTTTTAGAAATGATTTTGTAAGTTGATTTATCCTTGTTATTCAAAATCTTATGATGAAATTCATTACATGACATTTGAAATTTTTCGACAAAAGATTTTAATTGTATTAACTTACAAGTTAAAGCATCATTTTCAACTATCAATTTTTCATTATGTTCTTTAGAAACTAAGAACCCTTTTTCAATATCCTTGAATTTTTCTTTTAATAGATTGCAATCTAAACAAGGAATAGGAATTTTACCTAAAGAGCATGAAAGAGAATTTATCACATCAATATTTGATTCTACGTTATCGTTTGCTTTTAAAGATTTATTTTCTGAACGTAATTTGGAATTAGCAATTTTTAACTTTAAAATTTTACGTTTAGCAATTTTAAGCATACGAGATGTAGAAATTGAATTTGTTACAAAAAGAGGAGTTTTTGATTTTCTTACATTGCTATGGGATGAGGCAAGATTTGGACCAACGATTCCTTTGACATCTTCTTTGCATTCCTCTTCCATAGTTGAATTTCCGTCTTCTCTTTTGCTTGATGTGTTGCTAACAAATGAGTCCAATATTGTGACGTTGTATTCTTCTTCCTCTAAGCATAAGTCCTCATCGATTTCTTCTCTTGGATCCATAAGGAATTCCTCGTCGATTTCTTCTCTTGGATCCATAAGAATTCCTTGTCGATTTCTTCTCTTGGATCCATAAGGAATTCCTCTTGTTCATCATCTTTAGAAGGAAGACTATAAGTATTCTCAAGAAATTTCCAAACTTCATAAGCAGTGGGAAGTGTATAAATTAGTTTGAAAATATTTTGATGCAATGCACAATATAGACTATTCATTGATTTGGCATTTAAAAACATTTCATTTTTATTTAAAATACTTGGGGGCATTTTAATTGTAATATTCCATACTTCAATATCCAAAGATTTAAGGAATTTTTCCATAAGAAATTTCCACCCATTATAATTTTTGCCTTCAAATGAAGGTGGTGCTAAAGATTTTTCATTTATAAGAAAATTTCCCCCACTAGTAAAAGCGAGATCATGAGACGTCATTATTCCTGGTTTTTAAACCGTTTGGAATAACCTACCTCTGATACCACTTGTTGGATCTTACAGCGCCCTTAGAGGGGGTGAATAAGGGAATAAAAATTCTTTTTATAATCTTAAGATAATTACTAAATTGTTTTATAATATGTGAAGGTAAAATAACAATTTAGCTAAATGCATAGAAAAATTATGATTTGCAATTTTAGAAACAAGTACTAAATTGTTTTATGATGAAAGAGATTGAAATAAACAATTTAGATTTAGAATTGAAAACTTAGAATACAATATAATAGAGATTGCGCCAAATGAGAGAAATCAAGTAAACACAAATAGAGACATGATTATATTATATGAAAAGGTGTTTACAAAAATTAATTTCAATATCGCTTGAAATCGGAGGCGACAAATATGTAAATAATTTTTCCTTTTCAACACCGACTCGTATCCCCACGAATCAGTTGGCTTTAGCCTATCCTTCCCCGGATAAGGCCTCAAGCCGCTCTAGCCAATCCTTCCCCGGATATGGCCTCGAGCCCCCTAGATCTAATCACCTAGAACTAGTCGCCAACACAAGGCAAATTTCCCCCTAAGTCCTACTCAGACCTAGTCGCCAACACAAGGCGAATTCTCTAAACGGTTACAAAAAGTATGGAATGGAAATAATGAAAACAATAATAAAAAAACTCCATATATGAGATCTTTTGAAGTTGGAGATGAAGGATCGTTGTAGTATAAGCGAGGTCGAAGCGATCGTCCTTCGGATGTAGCGTGACGTAGTCCTCCTCCAGAATTCTCCTTAAGCTTTTTGTGGGAGATCCATCTTCGGCAGCATAACAACACTGGAATTGTGGCACAAGCAACCTCTCTGGGATGGATGATAAAAATGATCGAAGTTGGCTTCAATTTATAGACCTTGGAGCTAGCGCCTGCGGTAGTACTTAGCGCCTGCGGTATCGTTCGTGTGGAGCGGTTGCGAAACCATCGTCGGCGTGGTTCTATGCACTAACTTGAGATAGCGCCTGCGGTAGCGATAGCGCTGGCGGTAGCGCTCGTGTGGAGCGGTTGTGAAACTGTCGGTGGCATGGCAATCTGCACGATCTCAAGCTAGCGCCTGGCGTTAGCGTTAGCGCTGGCGGTAGCGCTAAGGAACCGCTGAGACGAGGCTAACCACTGAGACGGAAGATGAGATGAAACTGCTGAGACGGAACCAACTGAGCTAGCGCCTGGCGTTAGCGATAGCACTGGCGGTAGCACTAAGGAACCGCTGCTTTCAAAAATTGTTTCCATGCTGCCTTTTACCTGTGGAGTATTGCACCTATAGTTCCTGCACACTATAAACACACTACAAGCAATATCAAATACAATATGGGATTTGTTATTCTCAAACAAAGGGATGTGACACACATGTCCAACAGAGATGATTTAACAAATCCATCGAGACACTTCGATGATTCGTCGAGACCACTCGAGACATTTCGACGATTTATTGAAACCAAACCAGAACACGTGTTCATCGATACTCGTTGAAACCATTCTACGATTCGTAGAATTCATTCGACGATTTGTCGAGAGTACCTGGTCACATTCATCGAATAAGTCCAATTCATCGATACCACTCGAGTCATTTTGACAAATCCTGATAGTAATTCTCTTCAGCCCTTATTTGGGAAAAGTGGGGTGTTACACCAAAACTATAATAGAATCTATTAATGTAGTATTTGAGGAATCAAGCATGATACTTGAAGAGCCTTCTAAAATTTCTGTCACAGGCTCTAGCTCCAAACTCAAAGAGGTTAAGATGTCAATCTCAGAAGAGGAAAAGGAACACCCATCCTCACATTCAGTGGGAATACATGTAGGGGGAGTAGAAAATTAAGATGATGATCTTACAGAAGAAGACACTCAACCAGCAGAAGTGCAAGAGGCAGCACCACCGGTTGAAGAAATCTCGGTAGAAAACAACAGCTCAATGAATGAAGCAGTATTCCTAAGCTTCCTTTCTTAAGAAGAGCGAAAGAAATTTGAGGATGCAAATAAAGATCCATTCTGGATTTTGGCCATGTAAGAAGAATTAAATCAATTCAAGAGATGCAAGGTCTTGAAACTTGTTCAAAAACCACAAGGTCATAACATAATTAGAACCAAGTGTGTATTCAGAAACAAATTGGATGAGCAAGGAGTGAATATCAAGAATAATGTCAGACTGGTTGTTAAAGGATATGTATAGGAAAAAGGAATTGATTATGATCAAACCATTACACCTGTAGCAACGCAAGAAGCAATCAGACTATTTTTAGCTTATGCAGCACACAAAGGTTTTAAAGTTTACCAGATGGATGAAAAATCAACCTTTCTCAATGGTGATTTGAAAGAAGAGGTTTATGTAGAACAACCTCAAGGTTTTATCAACTCAACTCATCCTGATCATGTTTATTTTCATATGAAAGCACTCTATGGTCTAAAGCAAACACTTGGAGCTTGAAATGAGACCTTATCTACCTTTCTCCTTGAAAATAAATTCTCAAGAGGAAAGATAGATAAAACACTGGTTCTTAGGGAAACCAAAGGCAAGATATTGCTTGTTCAAATCTATGTTGATGACATCATCTTTGGATCTACAGATGACAACTTTTGTAAAAGGTTTGCTAACCTTATGCAAGGGAAGTTAGAAATGAGTAGTATGGGAGAGCTAAAGTACTTTTTGGGTCTCTGATGTAGGGTTGAACGAGACACGTGGACGTTACGCTAACAGGAAAACTTTCATCACAGAAATTAAAATAACATAGGAGGGCTCCGACCAAAAGCGAACGACAAGGGTTCGGTTGGCTCCCAAATCCGATGGAGAAAAATATGCGGGACTCGATACAACGTCCTAAGGACCTACCTCTCCAATAAGCACACAACTCACCGTTAGCCGGACTCGATACAACGTCCTTAAGACCTACCTCTCCAACAAGCACACAACTCACCGCACCTACACAAGCATCTATTCCATCAATCGATTCATTTCAAAACGCAGCGGCAATATTTTGGAGCGGCGGTGAACATTCAAGCGGCGATAAAGCTTTATTTGTGATTAACTCCCTTGTTAACGCTAAGTGCGCCAATCTTGGAGAGCAAACCAAGGCTAGGCCGAGTTTCGCTCCCGCACCGGATCTTCCCGATCCGAACAACAAGAGGGTCAATGACAACACTTAAGTTTCAGATTTTGCAAGCGAAAATATTAAGATCACGGATAAAACGATTCGACAAAACCTCCAATAACTAAACGTAGAAGAATCACTAGAAAGGGGAGAGGTTACCCAACCAAGAACATGCATGCACTCAAGATAGATGTGGGAGAATCTCTCTCCCCACGGTTCCACCGGCGTCGCACCGAATGAAGTAGCACCCTTTCTTCCTTGGAGTTGCACCGCGGATGTCTCGCCGGAGTCGCACCGAAGAGGATGGAGGGAGGCGGCCTTGGAGTCACACCAAGAGGAGGCGGCGGCGGCTAGGAGGTAACTCCAAGCATGGCCGAAATTCTCTATGGAGAGATTTTGGGTTTGAAATCGTCAATGCTTCATTCCTTCATAAAGACCTCCTTAAATAGGAGTTACAACAACATCTTAACCATCCATGATGGAGATGTACAACATCTTAACCATCCATGATGGAGATGAAATCTCATCCATCCGTATGGTTAAATACACACCAAAATAAAATAAAGAGTGCAAAATTAAAATTACAACCATTTTAATAAATATAAAATTATCATCTAGCATGAAATAATTTTATATTTATTAATATAAAATAAAAGTGCATAAATAAAAGTTTAATTTTTCATGGCGGTTTTGGTACGCCGCGGGCGGAGATTATAACGCGGACTTCCATCAGCATCATCATGGCACCTCAGATCTTTGTGGTGCAGCGCCTCGGCAGCTGGGTCATCATCATCAAGGAGTGTCGGAGAGGGCGCGCCATCAGTCTCCAAGTTAATCTGAGGAAGGAATCTTCATTTCTCAGACCATGTTTACAAAAGAGCTCATTAGGAAATTTGGCAAGGAAAGTGCAACCTCAATGAGGACTCCAATGTGAACAAATGTGTCTATGGACAAGGATGGGAAAGGGAAACCTTTTGATGAGACCATGTACAAATGCATCATTTTCTCCCTACTCTATCTCACTATAAGTATACCAGACATTATGTTCTCTACATGTGTTTGTGCCACATATCAAGTAAACCCGGAGGAATCTCATTTTACATCTACTAAGAGGATTCCGAGATATCTAAAGAGCACGCCCAATCTTGGTCTATGGTACCTCAAAAGCAGTGATTATGAACTAACAGGATTTTAAGATGCAGTTTTTGCAGGTTGCAAAGAAGACAAAAAAAGCACCTCTGGGACACGTCAATTTCTAGGCAAAAGATTAATCTCAAGAAGGCACCACTCTATGGATACAACATCAATTTAAAGACAATGATATTCATCACAAGAAGGCACCACTCTATTGTGATTCCTCAAGTCCTATATCTATAGCAAAAAAATTCAGTCTCTCACGGCAGAACAAAACACATTGAAATCAGGTACCATTTCATCAGGGAGCATGTTGAAAAAGAAGACATCTATCTAGAATTTTCCCAACATATAGACAAGTGGCATACATCTTCACATAGCCCCTTGATGAAATGAAATTTACTCAATTTTTATTGAACTTGCCATGTTAAATTTAGATTAATATCTAACATCATGTGAAGTTCAAAATATTGGCACTCACATATAGTAGTCTAACAGTTTACTCAAGTGTGCAGGACAATAATCTGTATTTAAAGAAATAGTCGACGGGAAATACGGACTATTCAGCTAGACTGGAGGCCTATTAAAATCAGATATTTTCAAAAGGATTTTCTTTCTCTAATATTGATAAAATTGACCCTTCAAATCAGGCAATAAACGTCAAATCAAGTACGTGCCTCTTTAGCTACCTTATCTATATTAAAACCTAGGGTTTAAAAGTGGGCTTAAGAATATATATATATATATGTATATATATACATTAATCTGAAGCCTCGTACCCCACACCATCCCTCCTTCTCGTCGATGGCGTGTTCTTCTTCTCCTCCAATGGCGCCAAAATCCGACTCCTCCAAACAAGGCTCGGTGAACATTGGTTGTGAATTAGTGAGGAATAGATTCGACTCTACTAGCGATGACATCCAGAACATCATATGCCTGATAGCAACATTAGGTTGGGAATTCATGCTATCAAAACCCTCTTATCTTCTAGAGAGAAGTATTAGAATTTTATCAGAATGTCAAGTTAAACAACAGTGGGACAAGGATAAAGAGCAGTATATGCAGTAAAGCAATATGAATTTCATCAAGCAGTCTTCATCGACACTTACATCTTCGACTACTAGAAGAAGAGGAAGTTGAAGAGACAATAATAGAGGAAGAAAAAAAATTTGCTCTTGAATTATGTGAATATACAGAGGAAACAAAGGGGTCTCTATATAGAATGAAAATGAATACACCAGGAAAGTTGTTGACAGATATTGAAGCAAAACTTTAATCTGCAAACCAGGATCTTTTGATATAATCTCAAAAGATATGTTCTCCCTTATGACAAGAATAATTCTAGTCAAGAAAACTGACTGGAGCAAAGTCATATTGACAAAATAGTGCAAAGCTTGGACAACCCAAATTTTGGTAGAATCATATCTCTCTATCTCTCCATTTACCTACCCTCTGACTTGGATCCCAGACTGGGGATGCCAATTGATTACATTAAGATAATTGATCCAAACACACTCAGGAGATGGGATCAACAAGTCCCTCATTCAGGGAGAAGCAAAGAAACAACACCTACCAAGAAAAAGAAGGAAAAAGTTTCTCTTCTAGCCCCCCATTATCCATAGGAGTAGTCTACAACGCCATTATTCTCCACCACAGATCCAATATTGTCCACTCAAGTTCCAAAAGCCACTGAATTCGTGGATGAGTTCAGTGAACAAACTGTGACAATTCCCTCCCCTCTTGCTGATGTGGAGAAAGAGGTTGACATGCCCTCAGAGGCACACCTCATGATAGATATCATAATTACTGAGTTGGAGAAAGCTTATCCTATGGAAGAAAGGATATCTGATCCTATCAAGACCATCACCACTGAGAAAATAGAATACCTAGCAGAGACTGAAAAAATTGACTCTCCAGACAATGATGATTGTGAGGGGGAGTCCCAACTAAAGTACTCTGCCCACGATCCCCCAGCTAAAAGTTTTGACAAAGCACCTTCTCAAAAGAATGAGTTGGACTATGTTCTTATAGGGCTAGAGATAGTTCTTTACAAAGGTGAATAGGTTGCAAGAGAGCTATCATCCTCAAAGCCATCTAAGGCAAACACTCTCGATTGCCTCTATGAAGACATTGAATTTGGAACATTTCAATAACATTCTCGTCCATCTATCCATGCACCACTAATCCCATCCAATACCATCCCAGAATCCTCTTCAACATCCCTGATAAATCAAATTCAACAGCTACTTGAGAGCCAGAGAAAACAACTAGAGGCATATGTAGATAGATTTGTTCAATCACTAAGAAAAGAAATAAGGCAGCACTATCAAGAATTGCAGAAATATATAGATCACATGAACATGCAATCCTACAAGTTCTTTGACCAAGTAGCAGGTGCGGTAGATTACACAGCAAAACCTCTTTAAGAGGCATATAGGAAAATGGATGATATCATAAGGAATCAATATAACACCTCTGTAAATCTGAAGAATGCTTTCGAAGACTCTAAAAAACTTTTCTTAGATAGCAGAAGTGTTCTTTTAGAAATAATTACTAAAGAGAATCAGCAAATGGATGCACATCTTCTAGAAACCAACAATCATATCTCATATGGAGTGAACTATCTTCATAGAATGCTCTCTGACACCTCATCTGAAATATTCTCCCACCTATATGAAGAAGTCAGAAAGGGGGAGGAAATCCTCAGAAAGTCTGGTGCAGATCAAGCCATATGGGTGGCCAATGATGCAAGGTCTGCCTTGAATCTGCCAAGTTTAAACTATGAACCTCAATATGATGATGACAGCTATACACCTCCTGAGCAATATTATAACAGTCCTCCAAGAATGGAAGCAGGCCCCTCTCACTCTCAAAAGAGAAAAGCAGTCAGTTCTAAAGAGGATTGGCAAGAAAGGCAAAGAAGGAGAGAGGAAATCAGACAAATGACTAGCTATGAAGAATGGAGCCCTATCTCCAAGGAAATCATTCTCTCAACCTAGAGAGATTTTGGAAGCAAAGGTCTCCATATGGAAAGATTTTATAGTTCAGCTGAGTTAAAGAAACATGAAGATCAAGAGACCAAGAGAAGGATTCACTGGAAGAACAAATCTAAAGGTCCAGCTCCTACTAGGTACATTCCAAAGTCAGGAAACTACTTCACCAGGCAGAAAAAGAAGGCTGCTGGAGAGAGTGATTAAACATATGAAAGTTATACATGGAATTTGTGATTACTGCTATAACATTATTATCTCAAGCCCTTGAACTCTAGCATTTAATATTTATCTAATTGCTCATCTTATATCAATTTACTCTTTACTTTATTTTAAAAGGTTATTATTATGTGAGGTTCTGACTTCTTCAAATAGGGGGAGATTGTTGGGAATTTGATACCCAAGATTTTTGATTTGAAGAAGAACATTAACATAATAATAAACCTAATGTGTTTGATGAATTCTTGATCATGCTTGAGGAAGGTACTCAAAATCTATGATTGATTAAATAAATGAATAATATTGAGGGTCACTTAGAACAAGCAATTTCTTATGCTATATAACATCAAGAATATAATTTAAAGTCATACTAGTATCTATCTTGAAGTCACTACTTGGAAAGATCAAGAAAAATTGTTGAATTCAGAATACAGAAAAGTCAGAATATTATTAAATAAAAATCGACCGGACAGTCTGTCGATCGAACTTGAACGATCGATGAGAAGATAAGTCGACAGAGCTAATCGATTTGACATACTATCTATGTTAAGCTCAACTACTTTCTCTTAAGGCAAATTCGACGTGAAAATCTATTGATTCTACAAGTCAACTGGACAAAGAATCAATTGGATCAATATCGATCGACGGGATGATCTCCAAATCGACCGGGCAAACTTCAGTTCATCCAGAATTAATATAAGTGCTTGAACCACACGTGTCATCATTATATCCCCAACCTTTTCATGCAAATCAAGGCACATTTTCATGATACACCTATGAAAGTTTTTATCAGATTAAATCCGTTGGAGAATTGATTATGGAATGAAATAATCAATAATTATTACTAAAATATCTGCCAGAATTCTACATTCCTTCCTGACCTTAATTACCATATATGGAATATGCCAAATTGAACCATATTTGAATACTTCCTTTTATTGGTCAAATTTGTAAGTTCAAATTTTTTGCTTACAACTTTATAAAAGGAGAGGATGTCCTTCTAGATCTGAAGCATTTAAATTCGACAACAAAGAATCCTAAGTCATTTTGCCATCAACAGTAAGATCAATCTTAATTCTCAAGAGTGCTAATTGACTCATTTTCTGAAGAAATTTCAACTGCTCATCCACTTAAGGATTACTGTTGCTGCTATTCATTCCCTTGATTCAGATTTATTGTTCAAGCTATATTCTATCATCTATCAAGGAAGAAGAATACTACTGATAATCTTCTATTCAAGACTCAAAATCTGAACTTCAATCTGTTACTGAGTCAATCATTGGTGATATGTAAAATTTACGATATATAATTATTCTCCCAATTCTACGAAATATAGGCAAGAGCACCTATCGTTCATAGTATAGGATATTTAAAAATAAATATCATGTGTCGTATTCCATGGGCCTGTTAATTACTTCTACTCACACAAATAAATATTATTTTATTTAAATATAAAAAGATATTTTAGAATAATAAAAGAGAAAAAGAAGAAAAGAGCATTCGATAGGAAATCCTGCTTGAGTTGAATAAATCGTAAATCTAAATTCATAACAAATAGGATAGAGTAATTCGACCATGGAGGTTCAAAAATTATGAAAGTGCCTCTCTTGGGAATACGCTACCAACTAACCTTAGGTTGATCAATTAAGACCCCTCAGCCAGTCAAAACCCCAATGCTTGTTTTTCGAGGTAAACGCCACTATTAGATTTGACTCCAATCTATAAGATTTATGTCGTCCTCTCTCGAGGAGTGCATGCAACTCCTTTCACCCTTGAGCGATCTTCTCATATTCACGGATCTCTCGATCAAGTAAAATACGGATTAGTAATTGAAAAGTATATGTCGACAATATGAAATAAATATGATTAAAATCAAAGGTGAGCCGTAATAATTCTAAATCTAAAGCTATAAAAATGAGAAATTACGAACTATGAAACTCAAGAAATCTTCCAATCGAATGCTATAAAACTAGCTACTCATAATTAAAGTGAAAGAACATTTTTATAAAAATATGAAATGAAATTAAAAGTACAAGAAAGATCAATTCTAAGTTAGAAATTAAAGGTGCAAGACATAAAGTAAATTTACATGAAAGGAAATACAATAAAATACTAGAAACTGATCCAATCTAAAGCAGGTACTGTATGTTGAACTCTTAGCAGCAATAGGCTTTTTATAGTTAAAAATTTCAGGAGTCACGCCCTCGGTCACGCCCATGACCAAGGGTGTGTACTTAAGAAAAACCGCCAAAATAAAGCTCGAGAACGTTAGGAGAAAAACCACCAAAATCTTTCATAATTCATTGGTCACGCACTAGGTCACGCCAGTGACCTAGGGCGTGTCTACTTTGAGAAGAAACAAGCGTGAAATGGGTGAAACTTGTTGTTTTCTGCGGATTCTGGATGGGTCATACCCTAGGTCACGCTTGTGACCTAGGGCGTGTCTAGTTAAAATATTCCCAGATTGTAGATGACATCGTTCTCTTCCCAAAATGGGGTGGAACATCCCCTAACTATTCCTGGATTGAATGTTATGACCATTTGAAACTTTGGAATCAAAACTGCAAAATTTAATCATTAGAGTGTGTTACACGCCGGTGACCATATCGTCGCGCCTGTTTTCAAAGGCTTTTTCTTTAGAGACTATTCCAAATCTGTAAATGACCTTGTGCTCGTCCCAAAATGGGGTGGCACATCTCGTAACTCTTCCTGGATTGAAAGTTATGGCGATTTGAATATTCAGCAATCAGCACGCCTTATTTGTTGTTTCTGGAGTGTACACACCCTTAGGTCACGGCCATGACTTTTTACACGCCCTTGGTCATGGGCATGACCTAGGGAGTGTAATTTTAAAATTCTAAAATTTACTATTTGCAGACGAAATTTCTACATTTTTACTATTCGCAGACCAAAATGTAAAAACTTCTCCAGGACCTCTCCAAAGCCCTGAAAACATAAAACAAAATAAATTAGACTTAGAATTAAATAAAAATACTAAAAAATTATTAAAAAAACCTAAATCATATAAATAAACAAAATAAATTATCAAAAAAATGTATTATCAAATTCCCCTTACTTAAGCTTTTACTATTCGAGAGCAAAACAATTTCATAAGTATGAGATGAATGCATAGACATTTACAAAAAAGGATTACTCTTAATCATGCACTCTAAATATTATATGACCAAAATCAAAACAAGTTAGAAATAAAATTTAGACTCATAAGAAAGAACTAATAATTCATAAATTGAATTGAGTAGAATAATTATTTGTTTCAAAATTCTCTAACTAAATTTTCATAATCAAAATTGTATTAAATTAAGTAAAATAATCTAAGATTAAAATTATAGAAATTTTAAACATCATAAGAATCTTTTTAGAAAACTTCAAAATATCTAAGCTCTCTCATATTAATCTTGGATTTTCTTCTTCTTTTTTAATATCTCAAATGTATATGTTTAGGAGTGATGAATTTTATCCTCTCAACTTCATGCCACATAATCTTTTACAAATTTTGGGTGCATATGTTTAGGTATGATGAATTTTATCCTCTCATTCCATGACATATGATCTTTTAAATTTTTAAATGCCAAACAAAAATGGCAAAATAAAAGGTACGGGAAGGGCTAAGGTTTAAAGGCTATAAAGTTCCAAAGAAAAATATTTTGAGTGCAAAGAAAATATTTTTTAGCAATCTTAAGCATCCATAAGCTAAAATTAATATAAGTAAAATCTAAAGAAATTAAGCACAATTTCTACAAAATTTAATTATAATATTTTAAAGAGAGAAAAAAAACTAAGAAATATTCAAAACAAATCAAAATAATGAAAAATTTGTTAAATCAAATTTATCTAAAAAGTAAATCAAACGAATTTTGAAGATACATAAAATAATAGAATCCATGAAAAGAAAACTCCTTAAAAAATTTGTAAAGAAAACTCATAATTAAAATTAATTTTCTCTAAATGAAGTTTGGAGAAATTGAATATTACAAAATTTATTTTATTAGAAACTTTTTAATTTAAATAAGTTTTAATTAAAATTTTGGATTAAAAGAAAACATAAATTTTTTTTTATTCTTGGACTTCATGAGGGATGCCCAATGATGGGGTCGCAAGGTACTAGGTGGTTTTGTGGGATGAAATCCCAGCACGACCCTTTCACAAGAAATTAGAGTTTTAATATATTAGTTTTGTTTTTTATTTTGTATTTTAATATTATAAAAAGAGAAATAAGACAAAGAAAACTAAAATTAAAAGAAAAACATTTTTTGTTTGTATTTTGAAAAGATTTTCTAGTTTTTGTGGGGAGTTTTTTGAAAATAAAATAAAATAAAGAGAATCCACCCCCATACTTAAAAATAAACATTGTTCACAATGTTTATAAGCCAAGTAGGAGGGGGGAAACAAGTAAATAAAATGCTGAAAAATTAAATCCCAAGAAAAATAAGATAACCAAGGTGTGCCTCCCAAGAGCGCTTTCTTTTTTCCGTCTTTAAGCTAGACGGTTATTGTTAGCTAAATGGAAATTGAAAAGATAAATGCACATGAAACTTCCTTAATTCACGCTTAGGTGAATGTACCGAAGTCCGTCGCCCGGCTACTCCCCTGCTTAATATGTGATTTTCCATTTGTCCTTGAACTTGAAGATGCAAATCCAAATCACCTATACATACCTGAGGTGATTTGTACTTTTGTAGATGAGTGGCATATGGATCAACAAATATTTGTACTGGTTGTTGGGAATTTGCCCTAAAATTCCCTTGATTTGAATAGGGGTCACTATGCAATGCTAAGTACAAGATATATTTGATAAAGCCATGTTTTTGTAAGATATACAGGCTTAGGTGACTCAAAGAGAAAAGGCCAACCATGACCTAAGAACAAGAGAAATCAACTCCTATGAGATGGAGATTTGTCTCAGCTTAACCGCTGCGATGAAAGGTCAGATCCGCTGAGACGAGGAGCCGTCTCAGCGGAACCGCTGAAAAGGAGTAGCTGTCTCAGCTTGTGCCAATCTGCTGAGACAAGGAGCCATCTCAGCGGATCCACTGAGACAGAGTCAAGCATGTTACCCGTTGACTAGCGCCGCCCAGAGTTTGAAAAGGGCGCAAAAAGTGATAAAGTAATGCCTTTATCGGCATGGGCAAGAGAGCTCGTGCAGATAGCCGTTGAAGATGCACAGTGCTATAAAAGCTAATGTTAGGGCAACAAAGAAAAAGTTGTTCATCATTGTGAAGTTGTTCAACCTGTCAAAGCTAGCCATCTGCAACTTCCTGAAGCTGCAACAACCTTCTTGCCTTGAACAGAGGTGGTTCTCTCTTTCAGTGATTCAAGCTTTCATCAACAAGAGAGACAGGAGTCTTCTTTCTTCCTTTTGAAGAAGAAGAGAGTGGAGTTGTTCTGAACTAACCAGTCCAGGAATAGCTCAAGATCAGCATCAGCTGAGATCTTCTGCTGATACCTTAATCCAAAGTTTCCTATCAGATTGAATCAGTAGTAGAGGTTATTGTTCTATCATTACTTTATTTTGTAAGATCTATTCAGCTCTGAGAAAGATTGTAAATGGTTGTTGCCTGGAGTAGGACCAGGAGGTGGTATGAGTTGTAGAGGTGGATTCCTCTGAGTTGTAGGGTTGTTGTGCCTGAGGTAGGAGGTGGTGATAGCTCTGAACTGTATGGACTATTGTCCTGAGGTAGGAGCTTCTATGATCTGAGTAGTTCTGAGGAATTTGTAGTGTAAGCTCTAGGAGCTGAGAAACCCTATCTAACATTGGAGCTAGAGGGGTGTAGAGGGACAGTGGACTACCCATCACTTGGGGAACCACTATAAAATCCTTTGTGTTGTGGCTGTGATTCTATGAGCTTGGTCTTTCTTAATTGATTGTGTAGGCTCATTAGGCTACTAACAGCTCTAAGCTTAAAAAGAAATAAGAAAAACCTATTTACCCCCCTCTAGGTGATTTAGTCTAAACCCTTTAAATTCTTTCAAGTGGTATCAGAGGGAGGTTGCTTATAAAGGCTTAACAGCCAAGCAAGATCCCAAGGGTTAGATTATAAGTTTATTTCCATGGCTTGCTACCAAAAAGAGATGAGTTCAATCAAGTTGCCAATATGTAGGAAAGAGTCCTTTGGCATGTGGAAGCAAAGGGTCAAGTTGTATATGGAAGCAACTGACCCTAGGATTTTTGTGACAATAGTGGAAGGTCCCTTTACCTTCACTAAGAATACCACTATTGATCCAGTGGTGGAGGTGCCAAAGTCATATGCTGAACTGAACAAGGATGAGATTGTCCTTGCTGGCATGGACAAGAGTGCACAAAACATTATTGTCAGTGCTATTGACGATTCCACCTTTCAGAACCTTGTCCATTGCCAAACAACCAAGGAGATGTGGAACACCCTCATTGTCTATATGGAGGGTGTCACAACCCGTATTTTCCCGAAATGATTTATATTATCAGAGCTAAGGGGAAAACACGCGTCATGATGCCACGTCCTATAGGGGACAACTACAGACGTTCAGGCGAGCACTCACACGAGCTTTTTCTCTTACAAAAGGTACGAATAAATAAAAGAATTAACTTTAAGGTTTATTTAATTCGGGTTAGGAGACCATGTCCCTCGGCCCTGCGGTTTACTAAGCCGCGCTTTATAAAAACATACGTATGCAACAGAAGAAAGTAGGTTTATTTATTCCTAACAGCGTTGGAGACTAGAGACGTCCCCAGGGCGATCGTCGGTCTAAATTTAGTATATGATAAATATCTTTTTCGCCTCGGTTTACGTTTCGCAAATAGGTGATACTTAATAGTAAATGTGTCAAACAGTTATAGAAATAACTTTCTTTTATAAAGTGAAGGAACTGCGCTAATATACAGCAAAATCAGCTTTTTCCCAGAGTTAATGAGTACAAAAATACTAAGCAGCAAAAAGAACTAGCAGCAGCGTAAGCAAGTAAGCTAAGAAAAACCGTACGGGCGTCAACATCTGACACGAACCAGCAGGAAAAGGTCAACAATCCAAAGAAACGCTACAACAAGAGAAACTGAATCCGTACCTAATAGGGAGGAAAGCCCTCGACAACGAACAGAACGGCCCCACTTGAACTCCAGTGGCAGCTACAAACCTGAACCTGAGGCATTCATAAGAAAAGAATGCCTCAGCCCAAAGGGTGCAAGGAAACAGCAGAAGTAAAAGAGAAACTGAAAGGTAAACAGAAGGAAAGCACGAGTCAAACCCAACTGCTGCACAACAAGTCAAGGAACTGGGGTGGGGGGCCCTACGTCCACCCACACTCCAAACAACCACTGCTGTGCTGGGGTCCCCTACGTCCACCCACACTCCGGTCAAAAGAATAATCACTGTAGTGGGGGCTTCTACGTCCACCCACACGCCGACCCAAACCACTGTGCTGGGGGCCCCTGCATCCACCCACACTCCAGACCAAAACCACTGGGCTGGGGGCCCCTACATCCACCCACACTCCAGACCAAAACCACTGGGCTGGGGGCCCCTATGTCCACCCACACTCCAGACCAAAACCAAATCCTACGAGACTCGTTCACAGCCTACGGGGTTTGATGCTCAAGGTAGTTCTAGCGCATAAAGAAGGAATAAAGGGCCTCAACATCTATGCTACAAGTATCAGGCTATATATAAGAGCATATGGCACTCTCCCTTACCATAGGAAGTAAGCTACTCAAACTTTGAACAGGGGTACAGCTCGACCCCAAAATACATTTACACCGCTTTTTGGTTCGCCAATTACAAATCTTGCTAAGTTATCGAGGATTAACAAGGGAAATTCCCAAGGAATGTAGCTTCTACTTCCCCAAATCTATAGGGATTAAAATACGCCATTTCCAGAGATTTTTAGCCCCCAAAACCTCGGAACTTGGCCAACAAAAGGAAAGAAATGCAGGATGGGAATTTTAGCCGAATAAAACCACGTGTACATTACCAAATAAATGAGTTCAGCAAGCTTTTACCGTAACATATAGCCCAAGGGCATCCCCAGCCCGTAAAATGAACGTAACTGACGGCCTCGACCCTTCCCGAGGGAATGAAATCTCAAGCCTATAGCGCCGAAAATTTAACTTAGCATATACCGGGGTGAATTTCTAAAATTTAAATCCAGTAATCTCATGAACGGGTCAATTTACCTAAGCATATACCAAGAAATTTTCTAGTGTATAAAGAGCAAAATTTCATAAACATATCAAGCATTTAAACTAGGAGAAATCCATGGGGAGGGCGCTAAATTTCAGTACACATCCAAGTCGAAGCTAGCATGGAGCCAAGGAAAACCCAATAGGCTCCCAATATACATGATACCTAGCTGCCATCAATCATGGGTCCCAAGGAAGACACACAAAAAAGATTCCAAACCTGAAGGGTGCAATCGAGCAGTACCTGCCCTCAATTTCCAAAGGAAAACTCCCAATATAATGAATTCTGGAAGTACAAATCAGCTGCCCTGAGCCCCAAATTCCCCAAAGAAGACAGGAAACAACATAAATTTTCTCTAATACAAAAAAAAACTGAAGGCATAGGGGGGGTTATAACCTTGAACATCACAATGCAAGCAAAGAATCAAGTAAAGCTTTCACAATCCAACAACCAGGCCAGCAGCAATTTAGAACAGGGGAGGGAGGTGAAGGAGGAGAGGGAGAAGAGTTTCCTTACTTAGGGTTCCACCGGCGACACGTCGGGTCGCGACAAACACGCCAAGAGTCAAGCGACGCCCTAGCCCCGGCGACGAGGACAAGTCCCGGCAACTCCGAGGCCCCCTCTGACGTTCTACACCACCGAAGCCCGGCGTCTCCGGCGCAAATCGCAAGCCCGCACCGGCACCCTCGCAGAAGGGTCTGGAGCCATCGGGAAAAGCGGAAGGAAATGAAGATGAAATGATCGAAATTTCCCCCTAATGTTAATCCTCGCAGCATTTATATGTTTATATAATTACATATAAAAGAAAAAAGAATTTGTTTTAACACCAATATAGAACTTGTATGTGTGCACACATACATGGGATGCATGAATGCAAATTTACATATCTATGTATGTGCCTACTTTTGTATAAGGTTCCCCCCTATTATACTCTTTCTTCCTCTCTTTTTTTGTATTTCATAAGCCAACATACATATAATTATACGTATATGCTTACCCGCATGAAAACTCTCCCGAGAGAAAACATAATCACATAAGCTTGCCTCTTCATGTAACCACAAAAGGGAAACGAAAACTTCATATACGCACACTTATGTATATAGATATGTTGCAAATATGGCTCGATCCAGAATTACTCGCCGGACGACGACGACGACGCTCCCGCAACGGTAACGCCCTTACGCATCGACGCCCTATATTAATATCTCGGTTTCGAATAATTTATTTTTAAATTTCATGATCTTTGTTAAAATAATCAAAAGAAAATCTGGGGCGTTACAGAGGGCACTTCAGAAGTTAGGGATGACAGGAAGTCACTCCATAACCAGGAGTATGAAGCCTATAAGCAGCTGAACATGAAGGGCATAGTTGTGTGCTATGAAAGGTTCTTTAGGATAGTCAATAAGTTAAGAACCTATCAGAGAGGGTTCAACAATTATGAACTGAATGATAAGTTCCTGAGAACTCTTACTAGAGAGTGGGACAACAAAATCAGTGCCATAAGGGAAATGGCTAAGTTGGCTGAAACTCCTCCCCATACTCTGTATCGAAAGCTGCTCTCCTATGAGATGCAGCTGACTGCCGGGAAGGAAGAAGAGCAGAATGTAAGGAGTAATAACAGGGAGAAATCCCTGGCCTTCAAGGCTGAAAGCTCAAGAATAGGGAAGGAGGAGGCTCACTCACCTCCCAGAAGATCTGCTGAACCAGAAGTTTCTAAGCCCAGCTCATCAGGTTGCTCCTCTTATGATGACGAAATTGCTGCCTTCACAAGGCATTTCAAAAAGATGTTGAGGAAGAAACAATGGAAGAATAAGCCTTCCTCCTCATATCACAATAAGGAGGACATCAAGGAGTCAAAGCATCACTCCTAGAGTGACAGGTATGGCTCCAACTCTAAATTTAATTCCTCCAAAGATGTTTGTTATTACTACAGCAAGCCTGGGCATGTCATTGCTGACTGCCCAGTCAAGAGAAGAGAGAGGGATGAGAAGAAGGCTCATCATCCAAGAGGCAAGAAAGGAGAGAAATCCTTTCTAGCTGAGAAGGAGAAGAGCTGGAGTGAATCAGACTCCAGCTCATCAGAATCTGAAAAGGAAGAAGCCCTCATTGGTCTGGTTGTTGTTGAAGAACCTGATGCTGGCAGGATTGCAATCAGGGCCCCTGTATCTCACCCTGAAATTTATGATGAGGTGGTTAAAGAAGAGGAGTACAGTGGTCTGATGTCCTTATCTGAAGGCTCCTCAAGTAGAATATCTGATGTTGATGAGGTACCAGTTTTCAACCTATCCCTTCAGATTCTGAGTATGAAACCAGCCCAGATTCTGATACATCCTCAAGGGATGGAGGTTAGAATGGATCAAGATCAAACATAGATGTTGATCATCTGATTGACAGATATTGCACTCTCATTGATGCCTTGGGAAGGAAGAAAAAGCTTGTTAAAGAATAAGCTAAAGAGCTCAAAGAGCTAAGGCCACTTAAGGCTGAGCTACAAAGCAAGATGGACATCTTCCATCAAAATGGACAAAAGTCCATAGAGATCTAGAAGGTGATTGATAATCTTCTTGATGAGAAATAGAAAATGTGGGTGTTTGTCAAGAAGCTTAACAATCAGCTTCTCAAGGAACAAAACTTAGTTGCCCAATTCTCCAAACCCAAAACTGTGCTACCCATTATTGGGACCTTCTACTCCCACTCTGGTAGGGGGATTAGGCCACAATAATAAGGCATCCAAGGATGGTAATGATAGAAAGGGCAGGGCTCCAGCTAGTCTTAAAACTACCATTCAAAAGATGTGGCTGCCCTCTAACTAGTATGACCAAGCAATCATATATGGTCAGAGGCAAAATGGAAAGGCTCCTTGCAATTTGAATGAATCAAGCATTGCAAGGAGAAAGGGACTTGGGTTGAGTGCATTGAAAGCTCCCCATGAGGAAATTCAGATGGTCCAATCTGGACCATTTGTCTTTGGTACCTCAGCACCCTCACTCAAGGGAAAGGAAGCCAGCTCTTCCAAGACTAGCCCAGCTGAGAAAAATGTTGGCTGCTGTAGTGGGGCAAACCCACATCAGAGCATTTCTAATGCTTGTTGGAACATGGTCTTCTGCATCTCCTAGGTTTGAGAATAACAAAACCTATGTGTATTTGATCTTGTGTGTTTAAGTGTGCAGGATAACAAAGTCCACATGACTCAAGGATTACATAAGAAGGTTGCCCCCAAAGTTGAGCCATCAAATCCAAAACTCCCACTAGCGATGGCGATAGTACTAGCGCAGGCGCTAGCTGTCGTTCGACGAACTGTAAGCGGCGATCGATGAAATGCTCAAAACTGCGCTCGACGAAAATTCGCTAGACGAACTCTTAGCTGCGTTCGACGAAATTCTGATCGACGAAATGTTTGCTTAAGCGCAAATGTCGGGAGTACTTATAGAAGGAGATAGTGGCAGGTGGTATCTGATAGAGCAGGCGATAGCGAGGATCACAATAGGCAAGAGAGAAAAGTTTCCTCCGATTAAGGATTCTGCCGTGCAGAATATGTCCTAATATGGGATAGCGCCGGCAGTAGCACTATCGCAGGCGCTAGCACTGAGGCTATAAAAAGGACCCCTTGGCTCCGTCTTCCTCATCCTCTTGAGATCCATAATTCCAGAGCTTTGTGCCACAGCATAGAGAGGAAGGTTCAGAGAGATACTCCCACAAATCCATGAAGGCTTAAGGAGATCCGTGGAGAAGATTTCAACACGCGTCATCATCATGACGAAAGACCGCATCGACTACGATCATACTCTATGAGTCTTCGTCTACTTCTCCAAGAGATCCACGTAGAGGGTGTTTTTATATTATTGTCTTTTTATTTCACATCTTTTCTTGTAATCGTGTAGTAAACTCGCCTCGTGTTGGCGACTAGGTCTGGGTAGGACTTAGTGCTGAAATTCGCCTCGTGTTGCCGACTAGGTATAGGGTGTAGGTCTAGGGGGTGCTCGAGGCCATATCCGGGGAAGGATTGGCTAGAGCGGCTTGAGGCCGTATCCGGGGAAGGATCGGCTAAAGCCAACCGGTTCATGGGGATACGAGTCGGTATAGAAAACAAAAAGAGTCTTTCATATTTCGCTTTGATTTCTAGCGTCATTGAATTCTAATTTTGTAATCAATTTTTATTAATAATAATCATGTCTCTCCTTTTGTAATAAAAATGATTTGTTCTTCTTTTCTCTAAATTGTTTATTATCAGCTCTTTTATTATAAAACAATTTAGATCATTTTTCAAAATCACAATTTTGATCTCTTATCATAAGCAAGTATTACAAAATATAGTATAAGTTTTTAAAACCCTTATTCACCCCCCTCTAAGGGCGCCTATGGATCCAACAAGTGGTATCAGAGGGGTTTTATTCTAATCGGCATAACAACCGGGAATAATGGCATCTCATGATCTCGCTTTTATTAGTGGGGTAAATTTTGATGAAGAAGAAAAATCTCTTAAACCACCTTTATTTGAAGGGAAAATTATAAAGGGTGGAAATTTTTAATGGAAAAGTTTATTAAAAATTTAGATATCGAAGCATGGAATATAGCAATAGTAAGACCAGCCGATGAAACAAATAAAAAGGAACGTCACCTAAATGCAAAAGCTTTAAATAGTATTTTCTGTGCTTTATCTCACGACATTTCAAAATTAATATACTATTTTTCGAGTGCATACAATGTATGGAAATTTCTTGAAGAAATGTATGATTCTCCTTCTACAGGTATGGAACAATCACAAGAACCGGAGAATATGCAAGCTTACACAAGTCTTGAAGAATGCTCCTCTCATAACGGATCAATGGAGCACACATTAAATGGAAAAGAAGAAGAAGTACTGTCTTCGGAAGAGTAGTGCCAAAAAGATGTAAGAGAAACTATATGTTCAAATCATGCCTCTCCCGAAAGCAATGTAAGGAAATCAAATCTCATCTTTTGTACTTCAATTCTACATTACAATTGCTTCAAACTACAAAGCGTAAAATTAAGAAATTAAAGAGTGCTAATAAACATTTGCGCCTAGAAAATAAAAATTTAAAGGCAAAAATTAATGAAGAATCAAATTCTAATTTATCTAGTTCTACCCAAGGCTCCTTAGTTGAAAACATTACACCTTGTATAGAATTTAATGATTTGAAAGAAAAATGCAAGGAACTTCTTTTTATAAAAGAACAAAATAAAAAATTATGTTTAGAAAATTCATCTTTGGAAAATGATTGTGCTAAGTGTAAAGAATATAAAATTTAAATTAAAGAGATGGATGAAACATTTGATGAATATAGAAACAACTATCAAGATCATATTGATTCAATTGTCTCCACTCTTAAAAATAGCACAATGGCTTATAATAAAGCTAGACATAATTTAGAGATTAAAAATAATGAATTAAAAACTAAAATCAAGTTGCTTAAGGAAATCATAAAGAAAAATTCTCAAAACATACATTCTCAATATAATGCAAAATCCAAAATCAAGTTGAATATGATTTCTCAAAACGTAAATAAGCTAAACTATGGAAATAAAAAAACATCAAAAGATTGTAAATGAAATTCCAAAACACTATCATGATCATCATTTACAATATCAATCTTCTCCCAACTTAAAATTAAACGCAAACAAATTTCCTTTAAATAATAAATTCAAAAGTCATTTTTATCCAAACATACAAGAAAATGACTATGGACATTTGAAAAATAAATATAGTATTTGTCTAAGGTATGAATGGAGACCCATACTTAAGAATGACGCACTAATGTCAAAAGAAAGGGTCCATCCATCCTTGTCTCCCCAAAAGCCATCTCACTATATTTGGGTACCCAAAGCAACCATCCCACATGGTCCCCTTTGGATACCTAAAACTCTTATTCATTAGGTATCATCAAATGCATGAAGTAGAAACTTTTCAAAATAAGATATACAAATTTCTACTTCATGATGTGCTTTAATGTTCTTTTTTATTTTTCTTGTTGTTTTCTTTTTGAACTATCATGTCATGGTCATCCTATATAGTATTGAAAATATGATCCTATCTCTTAAAATCTTAATATGTTTATAAAATCAAATTGATCAAATTCAAAAGTCATATCTAATTTAGATGACCTATCTATCTCTCTCATATTCATTATCTTTAAATATCTTTTATTATTCATATAAATCAAATTCTAAATTTGCTATAATATATTTTAAAAAAATAAATCAAGTTATTAGGCTATTAAGCTTTTTAGCCTTCACCAACAAGTGATTTAGAGAAATAACATAATCTACAAGAAAGCTCAAGATCTAAATGAAAGCTCAACTTTCAATATGGTTATCTTTGTTCGCCAAAAAAAAATTATATTGTGTTCACTCCTTAATGTCAAACATGATCTAAACCATCACTATTGTTCACCTATCAAAAATCACATATATATATTCAAAATTCTTAATTAGTTAAAAACAAAATCACTGAAATGTATTGAAGGAATTTACCCTCATAATG
Organism: Dactylorhiza incarnata; assembly: GCA_033032865.1. Lineage (NCBI taxonomy): Eukaryota > Viridiplantae > Streptophyta > Magnoliopsida > Asparagales > Orchidaceae > Dactylorhiza > Dactylorhiza incarnata. The sequence continues at coordinate 2,651,986 of JAWHQI010000149.1, forward strand.
AATATTGAATTCACAAGCACCACTATGATCTATTGATGTCCTTTGCTAAAGTTCTCTAACATCATAAGTCATATCAAAAGTCTTCTAAAAATAATTATTTCTACCACATTTATGTGAATTATAATTGATATATTAACTGATGACAATTGATATTATAATGGTTGGTGTATATTGTGATTTATTTCTAGTTTAGACCTTTGAATCATCTTGATATCAAATCAAATAGAATCGTCACTCCATTCTAGGTCTATAAGTTGAAACACTAACAAACCTTGGTATAACGTTAATCTCAAACTTATCATACTAACATTGTCGCCTAAAGAATATTTGTGTCCATTTTAGGCTTTACATGTTTACCAAGATATACAGGCTAGATGTTCTCATTTAGGGCTTATCCAAGATATTTTTATGCATGACCATTATTTTTAATCACTAAAATCATGCATATTTGATTTGTTCATTCATGTCATCTCATGTAAAGTTTATTTGGTAAAGTCATATACAAAATCGCTAATGTTTCACAAAATTTGCATTATCTAGACATTTACTAAAAATCGAAAATTTCAGCATGAAACTACTGTTTGGACACTTAATCATGATCAATAAACAAAAATTTCAAAATCATCAAAAATTGTGTACTATTTCCCGCGCTAGTGCTAACGCCGGCGCTAGCGCACCAATGTGTTTTTCTGTATTTTTAAAATTTTGAAAAATCCCTAAAAATATATTAATCTATGTGTACTATTCATTTCTGCACTTTTGCTTTTATTACATTTTTGAAAAATCAAATACAAAAATACAAAAGCCAAATTACAAAAAATATGTTTTGCCTTTTTTGATTTTTTGTCATTTGTTTAAATTCTATTTCTAAAAGCAAAAATCAATTACAAAAATATAAAGCAAAAAAAACAAGTATAAAAAATTATTATTTTGAACTTAACTTTTATATTTACATGTATCTTGCGAAAGGGTGATTTGGGCTATCATCCCATCATATCACCTTGTACCGGGCAAACCTCTCACAGGGTAGACCTCAGGAAGTCCAAGATCAAATTATAAGAGTTCAAACTTTAAATTAAAATTATTTCGCAAAAATATCAAAAATACTGTATGGACTTCATTAAAAATCAAGCATGATTTAATCTATTATTTAGAACTTCTATGATGTTGCAATTTATCTTTTCAAACTACTTTGAACATTGTTTTCATCATGCTTTGATATATCTATTAATATGTGCATCAATTATATTGTAAAAGTTGTGTAGAACTACGCTTAGCATGCCTCTAAGTATGAGTAAATATTTTATGTTTGATAATGATCTTTATTCACTCACTTATTTTTGTATTGTCTACATATGTGTTTAATCTAAGAATGCTTGTGTATGTTTTGTATTAGTACAATGAATTAAAATTGCACAAGTATCTTACCTACACTACTTTTATTTGCACTTTTAAAAGTTAAGAAAAGTGGTTATGTCTTCATAAATTCTATTGGTTTGCAAAACAAGTGTATTCGGAGAACTTTGTACAAAACAAAAATCATAAAATAAAGTGACAAAGAAAACTCCACCAAGCACTACTTGAACCTCCTGATAAGTCTTAATAAGCGTTGTGAGGTTGAGCACCTTGGAAAGAATAGTAAAGTAACTTGTGCAAACCATATCCTTCTTTCAAAATAAAAACCACTTACTCTTAAAGTACACCGGATCACGAGTCTCAACATTAAAAATAAAATATGTGATCCCCCAAGCACTACTTTGCAACCTGATAAGTCTTAACGAGCATTGTGTGGGCAAGCACCTTGGTAGTTATACATTTTTTGTTTGTGCATTAAGGTGTGTGGAAGTTAAATTATTTGTGTTTTATTGTGCTCTTACTTTACATATTTCTTGTATTTTTGATTAAAACATTTGTCTACTCTACTCTAAAATACACTTATGTGCACATCATTATCTTCCATAACACTTCTTCTCATGAGTATTGGATCCTAATGCAAATTCTATACTACTCTTTATTTATGAAATGCACTAGATAACATAGCATGCTTTCTACAATGTTTAGTATATTTTGAAATTATGAATTAAAGTAACATTGTAGTAATCTCTTTTTGATAACATTATTTCATGCTTGGTTACTTTATTGTCAAACTTAAAGATTTTAATTGAAAAATGATTTACAAAAACATCTTCTCTTTGAATTTTAACTCATATATCTTTTTATGGATCATCATTGATTACAATAAGATGTTTCTTGTATTTCTATAAGTCTTCCGCATCATAACCATATAATTGTTTTACCTTGCGCTTTCATGCTTACTTAAAGTCTTTTATTTTGTGTGCATCATCACTTGAATCTTAAAATTCCTTTCTTTCAACAAGTGGTAGACTTGCATGGTAAACTTTATATTGGTTATTCTAAACATGAATATTTTTTTTGGCAAAAAACTCTGATTTATTTCTATGAAAATATTGTAATACTAAAACTCTGATTTATTAATGGATTAGCTATGTGAACTTTTCTTTAAAAAAAAATCAAATATTAAAACCTATTGGCTATGAAATTATAATTTGATTTAAAATGCTTAAACGCTACCAATAATTATTATCCATGACTTCATATCTCACCATAGCGGCGGCGTATGGTTGTAGACATTAGATAACATTTATCTCTAGTCATGTCTTGTCCTTAACCGGGGAGGGTTCCAGTGGGGCCTTGCGAGGCACTGGGGGGAAAGAGTGCTAGGTTGAGTTTTATCTAGTGTTTGCATATGGGACTAACACCCCAACCTACGGCATGTTTGCAGCTCCTCATGCCCATCCGTCTTTTAGTACGGGGCTAGGGTGTAGACATATTGTCTGGGTAGTTTAGTTACTTGGAAATCATTATATTTGCTTATGTTACAAACTCTGATTTATGAAAATATTGTGAAGATAAAAACTCTGATCTATTTTTATAAAAAGTATTCTAAAACTTCTTATCATTTCATTCTCTCTAAAAGCTCGATCATGCCTTTTATCTTATTGTCAACTTTTAAGTGGTATCTCCTTACCCACTTTTGCTAATAACAATAGGGGGAGAACTATCATGATAAATATAATCTGCTATCAAAGTATAAAACTAACATGCTTAATTAAGATAATAGCTTACATATTAGGAGAGCATTCACTTAGGGGGGAGCATGCATTTAGGGGGAGCAATTCTAAATGCTAAAATCAATAATTATCCCAAGTCATCACTCTCACACACACACAAGTAGTTCATCATGCTTATATATATTAATGCTCCTATTTATCATTAATGGTTTTATTATTATCAAAAGGGGGAGTTTGTTTGAACATGGTCTTCCGTATCTCCTAGGTTTGAGAATAACAAAACCTATGTGTATTTGATCTTGTGTGTTTAAGTGTGCAGGATAACAAAGTCCACATGACTCAAGGATTACATAAGAAGTTTGCCCCCAAAGTTGAGCCATCAAATCCAAAACTCCCACTAGCGCTGCCAGTAGTACTAGCGCAGGAGCTAGCTGTCGTTCGACGAACTGTAAGCGGCGCTCGACAAAATGCTCATAACTGCGTTCGACGAAAATTCGCTCGACGAACACTTAGCTGCGTTCGATGAAATTCTGATCGACAAAATGTTTGCTTAAGCGCAAATGCCGGGAGTACTTATAGAATGAGATAGCGCTAGGCGGTATCTGATAGCACAGGCGATAGCGAGGAGCACAGTAGGAAAGAGAGAAGAGTTTCCTCCGATTGAAGATTCTGCCGCACAGAATATATCCTAATATGGGATAGCGCCAGCGGTAGCACTAGCGCTGAGGCTATAAAAAGGACCCCTTGGCTTCGTCTTCCTCATCCTCTTGAGATCCAGAATTCCAGAGCTTCGTGCCACAACATAGAGAGGAAAGTTCAGAGAGATACTCCCACAAATCCATGAAGGCTTAAGGAGATCCGTGGAGAAGATTTCAACACGCGTCATCATCATGATGAAAGACCGCATCGACTACGATCATACTCTACGAGTCTTCGTCTACTTCTCCAAGAGATCAACAGAGAGGGAGTTTTTATATTATTGTCTTTTTATTTCACATCTTTTCTTGTAATCGTTTAGTAAACTCGCCTCGTGTTGAAGACTAGGTATGGGTAGGACTTAGGGCTGAAATTCGCCTCGTGTTGGCGACTAGGTCTAGGGTGTAGGTCTAGGGGGTGCTCGAGGCCATATCCGGGGAAGGATTGGCTAGAGCGGCTTGAGGCCGTATCCGGGGAAGGATCGGCTAAAGCCAACCGGTTCGTGGGGATACGAGTCTGTATAGAAAACAAAATGAGTCTTTCATATTTCGCTTTGATTTCTAGCGTCATTGAAATCTAATTATGTAATCAATTTTTATTAGTAGTAAACATGTCTCTCCTTTTGTGATAAAAATGATTTGTTCTTCTTTTCTCTAAATTGTTTATTATCAGCTCTTTTACTATAAAACAATTTAGATCTTTTTTCAAAATCACTATTTTGATCTCTTATCATAAGCAAGTATTACAAAATATAGTATAAGTTTTTAAAACCCTTATTCACCCCCCCCCCCTCTAAGGGCGCCTACCGATCCAACAATGTTGTCAACAGTATGAGAGCTGAAAAGATTAAATCTATTGGTGACATGAAGAAATCCTCTCATGTGCACAAGCCCCAAATAGCTGCCACACCTCCTCCAGCTACAAAGCCTAAGAAGAAGGCTGTCTCCTTCTCTGAACCTAGGCAGAATTTTGCTCCTTCCAGGAAGGTTTAGAAAAGGAGATACAACATTCATGAGTGCTGGTGTTATGGTAAAGTGGGTCACTTTGCCATAGATTGTTGGCACAACACAAGTGCCCCAAGTGCTAGGAGTAGCTTTCCTCCTAGAGGTGCAGCCATAAAATACAACTACCCAATGACTAACTGTTTCCTAGGACCCAATCCTTATTGGGGTCCTAAGGATTACTAACTTTGTGGTTGCAGGATAGTTCAAGTGCAAAGATGATTTGGTACTTGGACAGTGGGTGTTCCAGGCATATAAATGGAAAAAGGAAGGCCCTTAAGGACTTCATTCCAGAACCCAAATGAAGAAAGGTCACCTTTGGTGGCTCTGAATAGGGAAGAATAAAAGGTTTTGGAATGGTCTAGCCAACCTCCAAGTGTAGGAATTTCAGAGAAATTGCGGGAATTGAGCCTTCAGGATAGACCAAGCTCAAGTTAGCCTCCAACTTTAACTGGAACTGACCATGAAGAAGCTGCACAAGATGTTGATCCTCAGCTGCATGAAGAAACTGCTGCTTTGGAAGAAGTTCAGCAGGATGTAGTGAATGAACAACAAATAGTAGCTGCCAGATTGCCTCCTGCTCTAAGGGTTGATAGAAATCATCCCTTGGAGCAGATCATTGGGGATGTTCAACAATGTGTGACAACTAGGAGCAGGGCTTACAATGAGGCCTTGTTCCTCAGTTTCCTGTTACAGGTAGAGCCCAAGAAGTTTGAAGAGGCCCACATGGATCCATTCTGGATTCAGGCAATGCAGGAAGAACTCTTGCAATTCAAGAGGTCCAAAGTATGGAAGTTGGTGCCAAGACCACAAGGAAACAATATCATAGGCACTGATGATTAAAATTCCGCTTGCATGAAATAAAATCCGAACTAGCAATCCAAGATAGCAAGTATACCTATCGAACTGTAGTATAGGAACACAAGTGTCGTATTAAAATCCGAGAACCGTTGATTACTTATACTCAAACGAATTACTATTATTTTATCTTAATAATTTTTTGGAAGGTTTTGTCTGCTAAGTTGAAATAAAAGCTGGATAAAAGTACGGCTAAACGATGATTAAGAAATAGCACTCGATCTTGACTTACTTCGGCTTAAGTTGATCAAAATTCAAAAGCAAACTTAAAACTTAATAAAGTAAGGGTAGCTTGACCGTGGGGGTTCCTATAGTTTGAACATGCTTCTCTCGAAGATATGCCCAACTGAGTTTAGGAAAATCCGACCGAACTCTCATCCCGTATTCGAATACCTAAAACTCGCTTTAAGTGGTGAACCCCGCTATTGGGTTTGACTCCAATCCAGGAGATTTACGTCATTCTCTCTCGAGAAACGTGTGTAACTCTCTTTACTCTTAAGTGCTCACTTCAGACTATCGGCCTCTCGGCTAGCCAAGAATGAAAGCAAAGGTGGGGATTATATATCGATAATATAGCTCCACTAAATTTTAATTAAGAGTGAATCTAAGGCCCAACACTTTAGAAAGTGAAAGAAGACTAAAGGATCATAACTTGATCAACTCATCCTCAGATCATCAAGATCGAGTACTATGAGGATTTAGTTACTCATGGTGGAGGGGTAGGAGAGAGAAATGATGAAGATTTTAAGAGAACAAAAACATACAATTTTTATTAAACAAAAGTTCAACTGAGATTACATTTGCATGGAAAGCCTACTAAACATTAGTAATACACTATGAAAGGAAATTACAAAGGCATTACAACATTCATATGAAAACTAGAAAAGGAAATGCATTGAAATAAGAGAGAGAGAGAGAGAAAGAGAATAAAATGACATGAAAATGACATGAAAATTACTGAAAATAGAGTAGTAGCACTAGTTCTCTCTCCAAAAACTGAATGGGGAAAGCTTGGAGGTCATTTCAATTTATAGAAATTTTTCTGCCTCGGTCACGCCCTCAGTCACGCCCGTGACTAGGGGCGTGACATTGTTTAATCAATTCTGCGGCTTGGATCAGGTTCGGCGCACGATTTTGACGCGATTTGATGGGTCACACCCTAGGTCACGCCCGTGACTGAGGGCGTGACCATTTCGGTGGTTAGTCCAGTCATGGGCGCTGGCGGCGATCATGGGAGCTGGCGGCTGGCTGACGTGGCAGTCACGGGCGTGACTGGAAGCACGCCCGTGTAACAGTGGCGTGACCAATTCGGTGGTCAGCTGGTCGAATCTGAGCTGTTCACGGGCTGGTCACGGGCGTGGCTTGCGTGTCACGGGCGTGACTTGTGTGTCCCGGCCGTGTACTTTGGGCGTGTCTGATCAGATCTTCTGAATTATGGTGGCAGCAGCTTAACTGGAAACAGCAACTTACACGCCCTAGGTCACGGGCGTGACCTAGGGCGTGACTTAGGAAATTTTGCATTTTTGACCTGAAAATTCAGAAAACTTAAGTTAGCACTAAAAATAGGAAAATGAACCAAAATTGCATTTAGGTAAACAACAATAAGCAAAAAGTAAGAGTAAATAACCTAAAAATAACCTAATTAAACTAACTAGATTTAGCATTATCAGGCACCAAATGGATCTTCAGGAACAAGATGGATGAAAATGGGACAGTCATCAAGAACAAGGCAAGGCTTGTTGCAAAGGGGTATATGCAAGAGGAGGGAATAGACTTTGACCAAACCTTTGCCCCAGTTGCAAGGTTGGAGGCCATAAGGTTATTCCTTGCCTATGCAGCCCACAAAGGCTTCAAAGTGTACCAGATGGATGTCAAATCAGCATTCCTAAATGGAAAATCTGAAAGAGGAAGTATTTGTTGAAAGTCAATTGAATATCAATTGAAAGTGAGTTGATATAATCAACCGCGCTTTGATACCAATTGAAAGTGAGGTTAGATCTTACAGTTACTCTAGAGGGGGGGGGGGGGGGGGGGTGAATAGAGTATTGAAAAGTTTTCACTTAATTTTATAGCAGAATTAAAATAGTGATATTTATATGTGTATAGCAGAGTGAGGTATAAAACAAGATAAATAAATCATAGCACACAGCACATCACAGAAAATAGACAAGCATCACAGACGACACAAGGATCTATAGTAGTTCCCCAATCAACCTGGGTACATCTACTCTTCTACCACCCTTGGTAGGAATCCACTAGGTTTTTGATTAGGTGCCCTATCACCAGTATGTTTTTGATCAGGTGCCCTATCACCTTGAGCTTTTGATCAGGTGCTCAAACCAAACCATAGGTTTTTGTTCAGGTGCCCTGCCACCAAACTTTTGAAGGGAGTTATAACCCTATACAAGATGAGGTAAAGAAGGGTTATGAAGTTCTTCTCTGCCAATATTCTGAGAGATGATTCTAGTGGATTGGTGATGTTATAAAGCTCCCCCTGTCTGATATAAAATTGTTGACAGTTGAGGATGGAAGCTTTCTTTTGAATGTACTGATCTTCCTGTAGCTAATTAATTTGAGAGAATGAGTTCCTCAGATTGTTGTTGCTTTTTGAAGATTTGATCTAGCAGCTAATGACTGAGAGAGTAGAGTTGATGTTCTTAGTGAATAAGTGCTGCTTTGAGGAAGAAGAAGGTCTGTAAAGTTTTTCTTTCTTTCTTTCTTTCTTTCTTTCTTCCTGTAACTTTCTCTGTCGACTGATCTTCTCTATTCTGTATTGATGTACTGTAATGATCTTCTTCCTTTTTCTTTTTACAATATATCTTTAATTTGAAAATCAAATCATCTGAAAAAGCAATAGAATAATCTGCATTTAATATTTCCTTGGAACTGCAAGCAAGCCTTTAATTCTTTTTCCTTTTTAATATGATATCCTTTTCCAATATAAGCCAACAACTATTTTCTCGGGAAGAGAAAGGAAAGAAATTTAATAAGGAAGGAATAAATCTCTTACTTAACATGCTGAAGGTCGATCTGAATATTTTGATGATAGTCGATCTGAGATCTGAGAAATTATAACTAATCTTCTGAAAGAAATCTGCTGTAGAGAAATTTTCGTCGATCTGAGAAACAAGTTCTTCGAACAGAATTGGATTCGTTGATCTCAGAGCTGTGTTCGTCGATCTGAAGATATTCGTCGAACGCAGACTGAGTTCGTCGAACGGACGCTGGAGTTCGTCGAACTGAGAGAACTTATCTACTGGCCTGGCTGGAAGAAAAGAATTAGTCGATCTGAATGAAATTTCATCGAATGCAATGTTGAGTTCGTCGATCTCAATCTGAATCTGGCTAGAAGAATTGATGTAGTCGAGCTGAGAAGAACTTTCGTCGATCTGAACATCTGATACTTATTCTTCGAACGCAGAGCTGAGTTCGTCGAATGCTGAGAGAAGTTCGTTGAACATAGAATGAGTTGGCAAATTCGCCGACCGCTGAACTGAGCAAATTCGTCGACCGCTAAGACTGAATAAAATTGTCGACCGCTGAGAGGAGTTTGTCGAACGCTGAATGAGTTCGTCGAACTAAAGAGATAAACTGCTGTACTGGCTTGAGAATTAAGAGCGTCGAGCTAGAGAGCGAGTTCGTCGAACGCAGAGAGGAGTTCGTTGAACGCAGGCTAGAGTTCGTCGAACGCAGAATGAGTTCATAGCATGCAGAACCTTGACAAGTTCGTCGAACGCAGGAGTATGTCGTTCGTCGAACGCAGGATGGAGTTCGTCGAACGCAGTGTGGAGTTCGTCGAACGCAGAAAACTTGTATTTTCCTAAGTTCTATCAGCCTAAAACCTTGACCCTTAAGACTATACATTGGGGTCAACTTAGTACTAATCAGCAGATAGTGATCCTAGCCCAAATCAGTAATAGGGTTGTTCCAACAATCTCCCCCTATTTTGGTTAGGACACTATTTGACAAAAATTTAAAACAAACAAAACACAGAGTATATATATCTGACAGATTATAAACATTTCAGCAGATATATAAGAAATAATACTATGAGTTTAGAAACATTACATTGAAAATAAAACTAATAAATAGAACCTTTGACTTTCTGAATTCTTGCTTTCTAACTTTCTGAATTCTGATATTTCCTTCAGCTTTCTGAATTGATTGTCGGAATTGTATCTGCTATATTTGAATTTGATATCTGAACTATATCTGCTATTTTTCAGCTTTCTGAATTTTTTGATCTGAACTGTAGCTTTATAATCTGAATTTGATATCTGCTCTAACATAAATTATTTCTTAATCTGCTTTGCTACCAATAAGAATTTGAATATGTCATAACATCTTCCCATAAATCTATCATAATCTGAATCTGTATCTGTTGCTTCTTCTATATCAAAACCTGTATCTGAATCTGCATTAAGCTAGAGCAAACACTGCATCTGAAATTGCAACATATGTAGCTTCTTCATGCATCATTTCCCTCTTTCATAAAACATGTTAGCCTGAGAGCATCTCCCCCTGAGACTGGAGCTTCTTCAGCCTTCTCCCCTTGCCTAGTTCATAGAACATCTCACCCTGAGCAAAACCTGCATCATATCGAGCTTCTTCGTAGAACTGAAAACATGCTTCTTCATCAGCATTTCCTCTTGAAGCTTGAGCATCTTCAAAAAATAACTCCCCCTGTCAAAAAGGAAAGTATCTCCCCCTGACAAAATGGAGCTTCTTCAATACATCTCCCCCTGCCTAGTTTCAGGAAGATCTGGAGCTAGGCCCCTAGAAGAAGGGACTTTTGAGGAGGTAGGGAAGGATGCAATCTTTATATTGGTACTGTTCTTGCAAAATAAAATAGAGATCAAGTGCAAAGGAACTGGAAGGGAAACAATTTCTGTAGGCATTCAGTTAAAATAATGGATTTGATTATAATGACAGATCAGAAATAAAAGCTTCATCAAGACAGGGTTCGACGAAAAATAAATTTTCGTCGATCTCAGTTCGACGATCTAAATGACTTCGTCGATCTCCGTTCGACGAACGACTCAATTTCGTCGATCTCAGTTAGATGAAGAGATGGGATAAGTAGACAAATTAATTTTTATCAGATTGAATCTCTATCTATCATTCCTAGCTGTTTTATAAAGAATATATGCTTCTTTTCATCCAATGGCTTGGTGAAAATATCAGCTCTTTGTAAGTCAGTAGGAATAAATTGTAGGCAAATTTTATTTTTATCCACATTATCTCTGATAAAGTGATGCCTAATTTCTATATGTTTAGTCCTACTATGGAGAACTGGATTTTGTGCTATAGATATTGCACTAGTATTGTCACAAAATATAATTGAATTATTTAGATTGACACAATAGTCTAGGAGCTGATTTTGTATCCACAATATCTGTGAACAGCAACTGCCTGCAGCTATGTATTCAGTTTCAGATATTGATGTAGACACAGATGTTTGTTTCTTACAAAACTAAGACACAAGCATATCACCAAGAAACTGGCAAGTTCCTGATGTGTTTTTCCTGTCTACTCTGCATCCAGCATAATCAGAATCTGAGAATCCAGTTAATTCAAATTCTGATGTTGTTGGATACCAAAGTCCTAGATTAGGACAACCCTTTATATATCTCAAACTTCTTTTTAGTAAAATTAGGTGAGATTCTTTAAGGTTAACTTGGAACCTAGCACAAATACAGGTAGCAAACATTATATCTGGCCTACTTGCTGTTAAATAAATTTGTGAGCCAACAATTGCCCTATATACTTTCTGATCAACAGGTTTCCCTGATTCATCAGTATCAACAACATCATTTGAGGGCATGAGTGTTTTCATGGTGGAAGCATCAGACATACCAAACCTTTTCACTAATTCCTTAGCATACTTGGATTGTGATATGAATATGCCATTTGGAGTTTGCTTCACTTGAAGACCAAGGAAGTATGATAATTCACCCATACTACGCATTTCAAATTTAGATTGCATTAGGTTAGAAAATTTTTTGCATAAATTTGAATCAGTAGAGCCAAAAATAATATCATCTACATATATTTGAACTAGTAAGGTTTGATTTTTATGTATCCTGAAAAATAGGGTTTATCAACTATGCCTCTACAGAACTTGTTCTCCAAAAGAAAACTAGCTAAGGTCTCAAACCATGCTCTGGGAGCTTGTTTGAGACCATAGAGAGCTTTATTAAGCCAAAATTCATAGGAGGAGTGAGTTGGAGAGATGAAACCTAGTGGTTGTTCCACATAGACTTCTTTTTTGATGTCTCCATTAAGAAATGCACTCTTCACATCCATTTGATATACCTTGAATTTCTTGAATGCAGCAAAGGCAAGGAAAATCCTGATAGCTTCAAGTCTTGCAACAGGAGCAAAGGTCTGATCATAGTCAATTCCTTCTTCCTGTGAATATCCTTGAGCTACCAATCTTGCTTTGTTTCTGACTATGTTGCCTTGATCATCAAGCTTGTTCCTACCCACTTGGTGCCAATAACTGGATGGCCTTTTGGTCTTGGAACCAAATCCCAAACCTTGTTCCTTTCAAATTGGTTGAGCTCCTCTTGCATTGCAAGAATCCAGTTTGGATCTTGTTCTGCATCTTTTATGGTTTGAGGTTCAACTTGTGATAGGAAACAAGTGTGCATCTTATTTTTGTGTAGTTGATGCCTTGTTTGAACACCTGCTGAAATATCTCCAATGACTTGAGATATTGGATGATCTCTAACTGTGATGTGATCAACAGTTGGAGTGGGTTCAACAATGGTATCCACTTGGGGAATTTGTTCAGCTGTCACTTGATTTAATTTGTCAGCAAGATCATCTGAATGATCTTCTTCTTCACTGTCTTCAAGATTTTGATTTGATGGAAATGGAGAATTTTCTTTCTGTAGATTTAATCCATTTAGCTCTTCACATAGAGCTGGTACCTGCAAAGTATTTTTGGTAGAGGTGGTATTCCTCCCCTCAATTAACATGTTAGTCTCATCAAAAGATACATGCATGGACTCTTCTATCTTAAGAGTAGATTTGTTGTAAACTCTATATGCTTTACTAGAAAGTGAATATCCAAGGAATATGCCTTCAGCATCTTTTGCTTCAAACTTCCTTAGATACTTCTTGTCATTGTTATGCACATAGCATTTATAGCCAAATATCTTAAAATAGTTAACCTTAGGCATTTTATTCTTAAGTAATTCATAGGGAGTTTTTCCCTTAAGTTTATGTATCAGGCTTCTGTTCAACACATAATTTGTTGTATTCACTGTCTCTGTCCAAAAAGAGAATGGCAAGTGAGCATCAGCAAGCAATGTAGTTGCTGATTCAATAAGGGTTTTATTTTTCCTTTTAGCTACCCCATTTTGTTGAGGAGTTCTAGAAGCAGAGAAATATTGCCCGATCCCTTCTTTTCCACAGAATTCTCTCATCAGAAGAGATTCAAACTCAGTGCCATGATCACTTCTGATCAATGCAGCTAGAGTAGAGTACTCAATCTTGATGGACCTGAAAAATTCTGTCAGAATACTGAAGATGTCAGACTTGTTCCTAAGAAAGAACATCCAAGTGAATCTTGAGAAGTCATCTACAATAACTAGAGAGTAATGCGTCCCTCATAGACTTTGTATTGCAGTAGGTCCAAAAAGGTCCAAATGCAGTAAATACAAAATCCTAGGTGAATCACTCTTGGATAAAGATTTAAAACTACTTCTAGTTTGCTTACCTAATTAACAAGCCCTGCAGAGTCCTTCCTTCTTGTATGAACCAGAAGGTAGTCCTCTAACAAGATTGTCCTTAGAAAGCTTAGATATAGTTCTAAGGTTAATATGTCCAAGCCTTATATGTCATAATTCATTTGTTTTACTTATTGAATTGAATAAGCAAAAATCAGAATTGGCAGAGTCAAAGTTGACTAAATAAATGTTTTCATGTCTAATACTAGATAACACATTAATGTTTTTATTATTGGTAATAAGACATAAGGAATGGTTAAAGGTTACCTGATAACCTTCATCACATAATTGGCTTATGCTGATGGGATTGTGCTTGAGACCTTTGACATAAGCTACTTCCTTGAATGTAACTGCTCCAACTTTGATCTTCCCATATCCTTTGGTTTGTCCACAGTTGGAGTCTCCAAAGATCACCTTGGGTCCAAGCTTTGCCTTGTCGTTGCTAAGGTTGGCCTTGTTTTCTATCATGTGTATTGAACAGCCACTTTCCAAATACCATTGTTCATTCTTGTTTGGATAGTTGTGTACTTGGAAAACAGAAAAATAAACTAGTTGTTTTTGACCCAGACTACCTTGGGTCCTTTTGTATTACCACAAAACTCTGAAATAAAAGACATTTCAGGCTGATCCTTATAACCTTGTGGATGATATCTCCTTGGAGGAATTATCCATTCAGTGAAAAGATTGAAAGTATGTGAAAAATAAGAATTTTTCAAATTTTCTGTATATTTTTTGTTCGACGAACTGGGCTGAGTTCGTCGATCGCCGTTCAACGAATGGACATGCTTTCGTCGAGCGTCATTTGAATAATGAATATACTGAAATTCTGGCTTCAGAGTTCGTCGATCTCCGTTCGACGAAGTGAATTCATTTCGTCGAGCTCCGTTCGACGAATTCTGCTGAATTCCTTTATTCTTGACAGCCTTGCTTGAAATGTTTTTATTTACATCTACAACCTCTTTGCTCTTAGCAGAAATGAATTTTATTGGTGTAGATAGTATGTTCTTCTTAATAAGAGGTGGCTCACTTGATGATGCACCCAATCCCAGTTTGCCACTTAATCTGGCATTTACTGTGCCTGTGATGTCCATCAGTTTGATGCTTCTCCCATTTAGGGATTCTTCAAATTTCTTAGCTTCAGACAACTTGTTCTCAATGAGAACAATGTGTTCTCTGGAGGCAGCCAGTTCTTTCTTAAGAATAGCATTATGTTCACTTAATTTGTTCATTTCAACAAGCTTATTTTTGAGAGAGATTATTTCCTTCTCAGATTTGATTAAGTCTAAGCAAAGAACTTTGAATTCATCTTTGAATTCAATTGAATTAAAATCAAAATTAGATATTACCTGATCAGCATCATTGTCAGACTCTGATTCTTCTTCATCTGAGTTGTTTGCTGAGGCATTGATAGCCATCATACATAAGTTCTTTTCTTCTTCATCATCCTCATCATCAGAGGAGCTGGATGAAGATGCACTTACTGACTCACTGCTTGAGTCATAAATGGCCATCAAGCATTGGTCTTTCTCATTTGATTTTTCTTCATCTTCAGATGAACTGGATGAAGACTCTGAATTTATTTCACGCCAAGTTTCAGCTACAAATCCTTTTCCCTTGTGTTTGTGTTTGTGGGAGGAAGACTTGCTGGAGTGCCTTTTCTCTTCTTTATTTTTCCTCTTTTCTTTCTTCTGGTTGTCTGGACATTCTGGTAGAATATGTCCAGGTTTCCTGCAGCCATAACAAATTATTTCTTTAGGACATGATTTGTCATACCTTGGCTTTTCTCTGGATCCAGAGTCCTTTCTGAAGTCCTTCTTAGCCATCTTGTAGAACCTTTTGGCTAGAAGGCTCATGAACTCCTCATCTCTTGGAGCCTTTTCTTCCTCTTCAGCTTGAAAAGCTATGCATCTCTCCTTCTTGGATGTTGGAGATGAAGTAGATTGCTCAGCTTCTCTGGTTTTGATAAGTTGCTCATAGGATTTGAGTTTCCTAACAAGATCTTAGTGGAGATCTCATTAAGGCTTCTGGCTTCCTTGATTGGCCAGATCCTAGAGTCCCATGTGCTGGGGAAGCATATAAGGATCTTATCATTGATCTCAGTGATGGAGATTACATTGTCCAAGGTCTTCAGCTCATTGATTATGAGGCTGAGCCTGTTGTACATATCAGCAACTGTCTAAGATTCTCCTTTCTTGAAATTTTCATACTGGGAGATTAGGTGAGATCTTCTATCCTTTCTTTCATCTGCTAATCCTTCAACCATATTGTTGAGTGAGATCCAGATTTCCTTGGCTGAAGTGCATTCCACCACTTTCTGGAAAATGTCATTAGACATTGTTTGTGCTAATATATTCATAGCTTTGGCATCTGCACTTCTTTGCTTCTTCTGGGCATCTATCCACTCAGGTGGTGGAACAACATTATTGTTTGCTGGTGCTTCAGCACTTGTTATTGTTGTAGGTGTTGGAGGTCCTGTCAAAATAACATTAAGAATTTCTTCGTCAAACGAATTCATGTACAATCTAATCCTTTCCTTCCATAGTGCAAACTTACTTAGATTGCACATAGGAGGTCTTGTGCTAGAATATTCTTTGTTCTGTGCCATGAGTTTTTAAAAAAATAAAACTCTAAAATAAATTTAAGATCTAATTGATCTTTATGATTCAGGTGTTAGCCTGTAAATAATCAACAGCCCTCTGATACCATTGAAAGTCAATTGAATATCAGTTGAAAGTGAGTTGATATAATCAACCACGATTTGATACCAATTGAAAGTGAGGTTAGATCTTAAAGTTACTCTAGAGGGGGGGGGGTGAATAGAGTATTGAAAAGTTTTTCACTTAATTTTATAGCGGAATTAAAATAGTGATACTTATATGTGTATAGCAGAGTGAGTTATAAAACAAGATAAATAAATCACAGCACACATCACATCACAGAAAATAGACAAGCATCACAGATGACACAAGGATCTATAGTATTTCCCCAATTAACCTGGGTACATCTACTCTTCTACCACCCTTGGTAGGAATCCACTAGGTTTTTGATCAAGTGCCCCATCACCAGTATGTTTTTGATCATGTGCCCTATCACCTTGAGATTTTGATCAGGTGCTCAAACCAAACCACAGGTTTTTGTTCAGGTGCCCTGCCACCAATGGGTTAACTTTTGAAGGGAGTTATAACCCTATACAAGATGAGGTAAAGAAGGGTTATGAAGTTCTTCTCTGTCAATATTCTGAGAGAAGACTCTAGTGGATTGGTGATGTTGTAAAGCTCCCCCTGTCTGATATAAAATTGTTGACAGTTGAGGAAGAAGCTTTCTTTTGAATGTACTGATCTTCATGTAGCTTATTAATCTGAGAGAATGAGTTCCTTAGATTGTTGTTGCTCTTTGAAGATTTGATCTAGCAGCTGATGACTGAGAGAGTAGAGTTGATGTTCTCAGTGAATGAGTGTTGCTTTGAGGAAGAAGATCTGTAAAGCTTTTCATTCTTTCTTTCTTTCTTTCTTTCTTCCTGTAACTTTCTCTGTCGACTGATCTTCTCTATTCTGTATTGCTGTACTGTAATGATCTTCTTCCTTTTTCTTTTTACAATATATCTTTAATTTGAAAATCAAATCATCTGAAAAAGCAATAGAATAATCTGCATTTAATATTTCCTTGGAACTGCAAGCAAGCCTTTAATTCTTTTTCCTTTTTAATATGATATCCTTTTCCAATATAAGCCAACGACTATTTTCTCGGGAAGAGAAAGGAAAGAAATTTAATAAGGAAGGAATAAATCTCTTACTTAACATGCTGAAGGTCGATCTGAATATTTTGATGATAGTCGATCTGAGATCTGAGAAATTATAACTGATCTTCTGAAAGAAATCTGCTGTAGAGAAATTTTCGTCGATCTGAGAAACAAGTTCGTCGAACAGAATTGGATTCGTTGATCTCAGAGCTGTGTTCGTCGATCTGAAGATATTCGTCGAACGCAGACTGAGTTCGTCGAACGGACGCTGGAGTTCGTCGAAATGAGAGAACTTATCCGCTATCCTGGATGGAAGAAAAGAATTAGTCGATCTGAATGATATTTCGTCGAACGCAATGTTGATTTCGTCGATCTCAATCTGAATCTGGCTAGAAGAATTGATTTAGTCGAGCTGAGAAGAACTTTCATCGATCTGAACATATGATATTTATTCTTCGAACGCAGAGCTGAGTTCATCGAACGCCGAGAGAAGTTCGTCGAACGCAGAATGAGTTGGCAAATTCATCGACCGCTAAACTGAGCAAATTCGTCGACCGCTGAGACTGAATAAAATTGTCGACAGCTGAGAGGAGTTCGTCGAACGCAGAATAAGTTCGTTGAACTGAAGAGATAAACTGTCGGGCTGGCTTGAGAATTGAGAGCGTCAAGCTGGAGAGCGAGTTTGTTGAACGCAGAGAGGAGTTCGTCGAACACAGGATAGAGTTCGTCGAACACAGAATGAGTTAGTCGCACGCAGAAACTTTCCAAGTGCGTCGAACCCAGGAGCATGTCGTTCGTCAAACGCAGGATGGAGTTCGTCGAACGCAGTGTGGAGTTCTTCGAACACAGAAAACTTGTCTTTTCCTAAGTTCTATCAGCCTAAAACCTTGACCCTTAAGACTATACATTAGGGTCAACTTAGTCCTAATCAGCAGATAGTGATCCTAGCCCAAATCAGTAATAGGGTTGTTCCAACATATGTTGAGCAACCATCAGGTTTTGTTCATCCAACTCTCACATCTCATGTTTACTTCCTTAGGAAAGCTCTTTATGGTCTCAAACAAGCTCCAATAACTTGGTATGAGACCTTGTCTAGCTTTCTCATCAAGAATAAATTCTTGAGGGGAAAGATAGATAGCACATTGTTTCTTAGGGAAACAAGGGGAAAGTGTCTCTTAGTCCAAATCTATGTTGATGACATAATATTTGGGTCTACTGATGACAACCTCTACAAGAGATTTGCTAATCTAATGCAGGGGGAATTTGAGATGAGCAGTATGGGTGAGCTCAAATATTTCCTTGGGCTCCAAGTGAAACAGTCTGATGATGGAATTTTCATTTCCCAGACTAAGTACACCAAGGATCTCATCAAGAAATTGGGATGGAGTCAGCCTCCACCATGAGAACACCCATGGGATCTAATGTATCACTAGACAAGGATGAAAAGGGGAAGGCCTTTGATGAATCCATGTATAGGTGTATCATTGGATCCTTGTTGTATTTGACTGCTAGTAGGCCAGACATTATGTATTCTACATGTGTTTGTGTTAGGTATCAGGCTTGTCCTAAGGAATCTCACTACACCTCTATGAAGAGGATCTTGAGATACCTCAAGGGCACCCTGAATCTTGGCCTTTGGTACCCTAGGAGCAATGACTTTAAACTGATAGGATATTCAGATGCATATTTTGTAGGGTGCAAAGAAGATAGGAAAAACACAAGTGGCACTAGTCAATTCCTAGGGAGGAGGATGATCTCTTGGAGAAGCAAAAAAGTAAACCTGTGTGGCCATATCCACAGCTGAGTCAGAGTACATTGTTGTAGGCAGCTGTTGTGCTCAACCTCTATGGATCCAACATCAATTGGAGGATTACAACATCAAGGTTAGTCAATCTCCCTTGCTGTGTGACTCATCCAGTGCTATTTCTATTGCCAAAAATCCTGTCTCCAATAGCAGGACCAAGCATATAGAAATTAGGTACCATTTTATTAGAGAGCATGTAGAGTGTGAAGATATCAATCTTGAATATGTCCCCACAGACAATCAAGTAGCTGATATCTTCACCAAGCCACTGGATGAGGCCAAGTTCAATTCCTTCAAAATTGACTTAGAAAAGTTGTATTTAGAATGAGTTCACTTATGATTCTATACCTACTGTTAAATTGCTTATTATTTCAACTATACAATTCTCACAATATGTTATGTTATGAAAATTGAAATCTGAATTGATCAACTTTATTTAAACAGTAGGAATAGTCCACATGATAGGGTAGATAACCTCCCTAAAATGTTAAATGCTTTGAAAATCTAATATCAGCTGAGACCCATCTCAGCTGATCAACTAAGACAGCCACACTGTCTGAGAGGATAAGTCTCTTCAAAATAGACTAGAGCAGACTAAGGCCTCAGCTGAGAACCTTCTCAGGCGATCCACTGAGACGACTAGGTTAACACTCATAATCGCTGAAACACTTCCAGACTCACCTACTCCTAGTTCTATATAACTAGCCTACTGTGATAAAAGACTCTTCACATTCACTTGCGCCTCTCCAACCGACGAGACGACTCCCCACACCCATCATCCCAACATACTTCTCTTCGACAAATGGAGCCCAAGACCGTGAAGGAGTTGTTTGAGTGATATGAGTTGGTGAGGGATGGCTTTCTCCATGCCTCACTAGAGATTCTTAATGTCATCAACCTTGTCACTGAAGATGGTCTGGAGTTCCTGCTATCTGAACCTTGTCAGATATTCAAGAATGAAGTGCTAGAGTTTTATTCCAATGCCAAGCAGTCATCCTCTAAGGATGGTCTATCTTCTAAAATCGTAGAGACAAGGGTGAAGTTATCCCCTAAGAGACTAGAGAAGGCACTACAATTGCCTAGTTTGGAAGAAGAGAAGGTGTCAGATACTGACAAGGAGCAAGCCCTCATCTAGTGTGAATGCAGTGACCCCAAGACCTCATCACTGAAAAAGAAGTTCTTCAATCAAAAGGGAAAGTTGCTATGTGATATTGTAGGGAAAGCTCTTCAGTGTAAACCAGGCTCTCATGACACCATTTCTCAACCAATGTTTGAGCTGGTTACAAGAATCATCTTGAAGAAAAGAACTAGGTGGGGAAATGTTCTTTATCAAAGAATGAAGGAATGTCTGCAGACCCCTAACTTAGGAAGAATCCTGTCACTCTACCTACTGAAGGCATACCCAAGCCATTTCTCCTCCATCAAAGGTGTCGATATCCACAACTTGAAAAGATTGGATATCAGGACATTGGACAGGTCAACTAGAGTCCTCCCCATGAGCCAACCCTCTGTGGTGGCTAAGCTGAAGGAGAAGAAAAAGACAAAGAAGACTGAAGCAGAAGGTGCTGAGAAATCCAGGAATGATGATGAACAACAAGACCACATGTAAGAAGTGGAAGGTGAAGATGTCCCCAGGACAAGTGTGGAAGATGAATCCCGAGGAAGAGTTATATCTCACTCTGAGCCAACTCCAATTAATACTGATCTAGATGTTTCACAAGCTGAGGATGAACCAAGGAATTCACCTCTCCATGGTAAACTAGGATCACAGTTAATGTACACTCCTCAAACTATAGATAAGACTAGGAGTCTAACTAACACATCACTTTCTTTTCAGGTTCCCCAAGACAAAGTCCTCCATACAAGGATGCTCCAAGTGAGGGGGAGCATAGTTCCAGGTCCGGAGCAGCAGATGATTCTGTAAGAAGTGAGGGGGGAGAAAATCTCACACTCTAAAGAAGGAGATGGGGGTGCAAGTGAGGGGGAGCACATTGAAGAAAAAGTTCATGGTGCCACTGCCCAATTCAAAGATGATCTAAATGTTACAAGGGCAGCATTGACTCAGAAGATCCAAGCCAGTGAATAGAGAATGGAGTCAAGGCTGACTGCAGTAAGGACTGAGCTGCATACTCAGGTCCAAGGTGTCAAAAAAGCATCTGCTCATATCCTCCAACAGATGACTAGATGGTTTGAGCTAGCTAAAGGCATTATTGTTGCCCAACACACTATACTGAAGCAAATTGCAGACAAACAATGGGACTCCACAAAGGACATTGCCTATGTAAAACTTAAAGTTTTTTAGAATGAAAATGTCTGGGAGAGGGCAGTGGCCAGGATGGTGCAAGTGGCCAATACAACCAGCAGCCATGTCATGTCCCACATTGACAAGGCCAAGGATATCTTACTGGATGATATGGATAGTACTTTCCAAACTCTCACCCAATCTATACTTGACCAACACTCTAAACTTGAAAATAAGATATCTGAAGAGAGCAAAAAGGGGGAGGAAAAATTTGCCAAGCTAAGTACAAACCTGGAGGAGGCTTACATGAGGTTGGACACCAACCTGGAGAATGCCCACCTACAGCTACACACTAACCAGGAAGAAACCTACAAGGAAATGCTGGAAGAAGTCAAGAATGCATCCAATGAAATTCAAGATAAACTCCTCAGAGCTGTTAATATGGTAAATGATGATCATAAGGCCACAAGTCTGAAGGTGCTCCAAGGAACCAGAATTGCCATAAATCTTCCTTTGCTGAACCCAAACATACCTAAAGATTTTGATTTTCAAAGTCAATCTGAACAGATTCAAGATGAGTAGGAAGCAAAGAGGAGAAGGAGAGAGGGCATTTAGACTACTGAAGAGTACATGGCCCAGAAGAGGATGGAAAGAGTGGTTGATCCATTTTTTGAGGAAGATAATATGGAACTAGATACAATTGTAGTCAACACCTGGGTTAGCCATGGCAATCCACTCAAGGATATTGACCATGTCTACTCATCTGTTGAATGGATCAAGCATCTTGAGAGGGAGTCTCTAAGGGAAGGAATCTACAAAGAAAATCTGGTGAGAAGGGAAACCCCTGTAAGGATACCCCCAAGATATCTTCCAAAGCCATTCCTGTACTTCAAAAGGAAGGAAAATATGAGGGCTGCTGCTGAAGCAAGGAAGAGGAAGTTTATGGAAACAGGAGAAAACTCCAGATCAACCCAGGGTTCATCCAAGAAAATTCTATAATTAGAAGCTCCTTAGGATGTTTGATGTAACTATGTGATTTGAACTTATATTGTATATCTGTTTTGGACAATTGAATGAAATCACCATTTATTCCCTGAAAATTACTTTGTGTCATTTGTTGTTTATGTATGTATGTTGCATTTGAATATATATGCTTTACCTTAATATTTACTAAATATCATGTGCACAGTACATATAGTAATGAAGAAATGACGAGTCATTATATAATGGACAAATATATGATGTGTCTTCATGAGTTTTTGATATGTGTATCTAATGATGCTTGGTGTAAATAAGAAACTGTTAATATCAACGGAAATTTACTCAAGCAATATGAGTCATGAAATGTCATAATCTCCACTTATTTAATCAATTTCAGTAAAATGACATATTTCTGATTAAGTAGCTACTTAGCATTGGCAGGTGTTTTTCCCTCTTCAAATAGGGGGAGATTGTTGGGAATTTGCCCTCAAATTCCCTTGATTTGAAGAGGGGTCACTATGCAATGCTAAGTACAAGATATATTTGATAAAGCCATGTTTTTGTAAGATATACAGGCTTAGGTGACTCAAAGAGAAAGGGCCAACCATGACCTAAGAACAGGAGAAATCAACTCCTAAGAGATGGAGATTTGTCTCAGCTGAACCGCTGAGACGAAAGGTCAGATCTGCTGAGATGAGGAGCCATCTCAGCGGAACCGCTGAAAAGGAGTAGCTGTCTCAGCTTGTGCCAATCCGCTGAGACAAGGAGCTGTCTCAGCGGATCCGCTGAGAAAGAGTCAAGCATGTTAACCGTTGACTGGCGCCGCCCAGAGTTTGAAAAGGGTGCAAAAAGTGATAAAGTAATTCCTTTATCGGCATGGGCAAGAGAGGCCATTAAGATAGACGTTGAAGATGCACAGTGCTATAAAAGCTAATGTTAGGACAACAAAGAAAAAGTTGTTCATCATTGTGAAGTTGTTCAAGCTGTCAAAGCTAGCCATCTGCAACTTCCTGAATCTGCAATAGCCTTTTTGCCTTGAACAGAAGTGGCTCTCTCTTTTAGTGATTCAAGCTTTCATCAACAAGAGAGACAGGAGTCTTCTTTCTCCCTTCTAAAGAAGAAGACAGTGGAGTTGTTCTGAACCAACCAGTACAGGAACAACTCAAGATCAGCATCAGCTGAGATCTTCTGCTGATACCTTAATCCAAAGCTTCCTATCAGATTGTATCAGTAGTAGAGGTTATTGTTCTATCATTACTTTATTTTGTAAGAGCTATTCAGCTCTTAGAAGATTGTAAATGATTGTTGCCTGGAGTAGGACCAGGAGGTGGTCTGATTTGTAGGAGGTGAATTCCTCTGAGTTGTAGGGCTGATGTGCCTGAGGTAGGAGTTGGTGATACCTCTGAACTGTATGGACTATTGTCCTGAGGTAGGTTCATCTTGATCTGAGTAGTTCTGAGGAACTTGTGGTGTAAGATCTAGGAGCTCAGAAGATTACTTGGAGGAGTATCTTTGACCCTATTTAACATTGGAGTTAGAGGGGTGTAGGGGGACAGTGGACTACCCATCACTTGGGGAACCACTATAAAATTTTTTGTGTTGTGGCTGTGATTCTATGAGCTTGGTTTTTCTTAATTGATTGTGTAGGCTCATTAGGCTACTAACAACTCTAAGCTTAAAAAGAAATTAGAAAAACCTATTCACCCCCCCCCCTCTAGGTGATTTAGTCTAAACCTTTTAAATTCTTTCAGTGGCAACGGCTCATCTTCAACCTGAAAAATTATTAGTATAAAAAGAATCAAAAATAAACAAGTCAGAAAATTTTCAAATGTAGGAGGCTCTTACAAAAATACATGATCAAGTTCCCGTTGGTCATTTTCTAAAATAAATTTTTCGTTAGAAAAATCTAGAGCATTAACAAGAAGAATAAAAGTTTCTGACACAAAGTTGTCATGAATTTTATGTACAACAAAAATAGAAGAATTTTGGGAAAATTCATGAAAAACAAAAGAACTTCTGGGTGGAGTAGGGGAAGAAACTTGTTCTTCTTCTATTTCATTCGGTGTCCCTATAATATTAAGAAATTCTTGGTGCAACAAAGTTTCTTCATTTTTGGAAAAAGAAAGTATGGGATTACATGAAAAATCATGTTCCTCCATAACGAAATTATCCAAAGATGGAGGAAAAACACTAGAAGAAATAATATTCTCATCTAAATTTTGGGGAGAAGTATCAAATTGAAATTGAGAAAATTCACCAAAATTATAGTCCGAGACCTGCGGCGCAAAAGAAGAAGAACAAAAATTCGGTTTGAAAGATTTATCTTCATCGCTCCGAAAACTATCCGGGTGAGCTTGCCACCAAGAATAATCTACTTCGGAGCTAGAAGAAAAATTATTAAAAACTGAAAAATTAATCTCGTGAAAATTGGAAAAAATATTTTCATCAAACTTGGAATAATTATTTTCATTAAAAGAGGTAAAATTATGATCATAGTTATTATCAAAATTATTTGCGTAAGATGGAGAAAAATTATTATCATAAAATAAATTTGTAGAATAAAAATGAAAATAGCATTCTGCTCTTAGATGAGGCGCACCAAAATAATGATAACTAATTTGGCACTTTCGGCGGCTTCCAAAAGATTTACTTTGTTTTGAAGCTTAATAACTTATGCGGTCAAATGAGATAACATGTTTTTGAGAAAGAAAATTTGACAACCGTTACTTGATAGAATGAAATTTAAAAATAAAAATAAAAAAGAGAAATAGGGGCGGAGAAATAGAATGATAAAAGTAATACAATTTTTGCTTTCAAAATAACAACAATAATTACTCTCCGACAACGGCGCCAAAAACTTGATACGTAAAATTTATGATATATAATAATTCTCCAAAATCTACGAACAATAGGCAAGAGCACCTATCGTTCATAGTATATGAAATTTAAAAATAAATACCAAGTTTCGTATCCTACGGGTCTGTTGATTACTTCTACTCACACAAGTAAATATTATTTTATCTAAATATAAAAAGATATTTTAGAATAATAAAAGAGAAAAAGAAGAAAAGAGCATTCGATAGGAAATCCTACATAAGTTTAATAAATCGTAAATCTAAATTCATAATAAATATGATACAGTAATTCGACCGTGGAGGTTCCCAAATTATGAAAGCGCCTCTCTCGAGAATACACTACCAACTAACCATAGGTTGATCGATTACAACCCCTTAGCCAGTCGAAAACAATAAGCTTGCTTTACGTGGTGAACCCCACTATTGGATTTGATTCCAATCCGGAGGATTTATGTCGTCCTCTCTCGAGGAGTGCATGCAACTCGTTTCACCCTTGAGCGATCTTCTCGTATTTCACAGATCTCTTGATCAACTAAAACACGGATCATTAATTGAAAAGCATATGTCGACAAAATGAAATCAATACGATTAAAATCAACGGTGAATCGTAATAATTCTAAATCTAAAGCCATGCAAATGAGAAATTACGAAATATAAAACTCAAGAATTCATCTAATCGAATGCTATAAAACTAGCTACTCATAATTAAAGGGAAAGAACATTTTTATAAAATATGAAATGAAATTAAAAGTACCAGAAAGAAAATTTCTAAGTTAGGAATTAAAGGTGCAAGACATAATGTAAAATTACATGAAAGGAAATACAATAAAATGATAGAAAATGATCCAATCTAAAGCAGGGACTAAATGTAGAACTCTTGGCAGCAGCTGACTTTTTTATAGTTGAATATTTCTGGAGTCACGGTCTCGGTCATGCCCATGACCAAGTGCGTGTACTTAAGAAAAAATGCAAAAATAAAGCCCGGGAACATTGGGAAAAACTGCCAAAATTTGTGAAAATTCATTGGTCACGCCCTAGGTCGTGCCCGTGACCTAGGGAGTGTCTACTGAGAGAAGAAACTGCGTGAAACTGGCAAAACTGTCTATTTTCTACAGTTTCTGGATGGGTCACGCGCTAGGTCAGTCTGGTGACCTAGGGCGTGTCTAGTGAAAATATTCCCAGTTTGTAGATGACATCGTTCACTTCCCGAAATAGGGTGGCATGTCCCGTAGCTCTTCTAGGATTGAAAGTTATGGTCATTTGAAATTTTGGAATCAAAACTGCAAAATTTCATCATAAGAGTGTGTGACGCGCTCGTGACCCTATGGTCACACCCGTTTTCAAGGGCGTGTTCATCAGGAACTTATCCAAATTTGTAGATGACCTCATGCTCGTCCCTAAATGGGGTGGCACATCCCGTAATTCTTCCTGGATTGAAAGTTATGGCGATTTAAAATTTCAGCAATCAACACATCGTATTTGCTATTTTTGGAGTGTACACGCCCTTAGGTCACGACCATGATTTTTTAAACACTCTTGCTCATGGGCGTGACCTAGGATGTGTAATTTTAAAATTATGAAATTTACTATTCGCAGACCAAAATTCTGAATTTTTACTGTTCACATACCAAAATGTAAAAACTTCTCCAGAACCTCTCCAAAGCCCTGAAAACATAAAACAAAGTAAATTAGACTTAGAATTAATTAAAAATACTAATAAATTATTAAAAAGAAAACCAAAACTATGATAAATAAATATATAAAATATGTATTATCAATTATAAAATTGTAATTCTATAAATAGTATTGTAAGATCCTTGTGATCTGAGTGTAGTATTCTTGTGAGAATCTGAGGTCGGATCTTTATGATCTGATTGTAGGATCTTGGTGATCTGAGTGTAAGATCTTTGTGATTTGAGGTAGGTTCTATTTGTAGATATGAGTGTGAGTCTTTTATTATAAATACTGAGGTAGGAACTTTGTTTGATTTCTGAGTTTTGGAGGAGATTATCTAGTCTAGCACATTGCTAGATAGGTGAAGGGGGAAGTGGATGTACAAAATTCTTGGGGAACCACTATAAATCCTTGTGTCTTCTGTGATTGCTTCTTTTGTGTTTTTATTTCTCAAAAGATATCATAAATCTCCTAGCACACTATTCACCCCCCCCCCCCCCCCCCCCCCCCCCCCCTCTAGGTGTGATCTTAGTCACTCCTCATGAATAACATTTTTTTCTCGTTTCTTGATGTTCAATGTAATCTATTTTTGTAATTGTTAGACTAGTTGAATTCTCTTTTCTTGCTCTCGTGAAGGATTGTGTTTTCTTTCTTGTTTTGAGCTACACTAACTATTAAATTGGTTCATCACCATGACCTTGAAGTTGATATGTTCTTTCGATTAATATGCCTAGTAGACATACAATTTGTTATCCCCTTATGTGGAATTGGTTTTCTTAGGAGAAGTAAGCGTTCAAGCGTGGTGGTATTTGATACGTGCATTCTATGTTGTGTTTTCACCCTGTGTTTTGTACTGTAATCATCAATTTCATCCCACATTTGTATGCATTTTATGTATTTTGATGTGTATTTGCATGTTACTGCATATCTAGATTTTTTGGGATGTCTTTAATGCAGGTGTGAATTTTGTACGTGTCTAGGGAAGTTATGTCAAAATTTCTTCATGTGCTTGCATGGGACTTTATGTTCATGTGTGAGTTTGCGATGTTCCCTTGTCGTTGCTTCCATTGGAGTCCTACATCATATTTTGTGTGACTGTCTGTTTCTTTAGGCACGCATGTGCGCTCACTTTGTTGGTCATGTGGGTGTTCATTGCCATTTTCTTGGACAATATTCATTCTCCCGCCATTTTCTTCTTCCCCATTGTAGGTCGACACCCCCCTTGATGGTGAATCTCCTTCTTACACTCCATACTATTTTTATTTGATGGATTTCTAAAGGAAAAGGAGATTTCTAGAGGATTTGGTGCTTAAGTTGTGGTGATTCGAACAAATGTGAAGAGAATACATGCATTAGGAGTGAAGTGACAGCTCCTCCCGGACCACGGACGATAATCAAGGAGATGCTTTATAAGATGGAGGACCAACCTGAGCTTCTCCCTCAGCCTCCGAGGAAGAGTCTTATCGTTATCATTGTAGCTCTGGTACTATCTTCTTCAAACCGTTCTTTTTACTTTATTTTCCTATATATTGATGGTTGTAGCCCACATTAACTTTCTATTGATTATTAATCTTGTCTTGTTATGTATAACTTTATATGTACTTTGATTTTGATTACAATCTTATTTTCTATTTAGTGGAATTCTCTCTGGGTTTGTGCTTGGTTGATTGTGATTTCATTTTTGATGGTGGTAATTTGATTCTTATTTGTAATTTGTAGTGAAAATTCTGCATTTTGATTAAGCTTAGCTAGCCCATGGTTTAGGACATCTTTGTATCTTCACCCATGCTCCAAGTAATTCCATACTCAGAGGGAATCCTCCATTTTACATTACTTTGACTGGTGCACTACTGACGTTATTATGCCAGGATAACGGTCGTTACAGTTTAGTGATCACGCCGCTTATGGATTGTGAAAGTAGCATGATCTGGAGTCATGAAAATATTTCACGACTCCAAATCGCAATGCGGGCTATGCGATTCCCTGAAGCCACGATTCTCCCATTCTGTGAATGACACCGCTCGCAGCTCCCAAATCTCGCCATTAGAATCCTCCTCTCGGCCGCTGTCAACTGCTATACGTCCTGGTGGCCACCTCCTCTCTACCTCTCATACCGTTTAGGTGAGATACGCATCCGATCAAGGGATTTTTTCCCCATCATTCAACTTTTATATTGATCAATCGCTTGATCCATTTCAAGGTTAGATCATTATTTTCCCCCTCTCATTCTAGGGTTTTCCCCATTATCATCAAGGTATTTCCCTGAATCTATCATTTGTTTGTTTTCCAATCTGCATTTACAACATTGTTTAGTATTTCCAGAAAACATTATCAACATTTCCAGGATAGATTGGCATTGATTTGTTTGTATTTCGTGATATTGTTAGTTTTTTTTATAGAGAAAGTTATGGTGAAATCTTGTGCTTTGAATAATGGTCAACTTCGGTTTTGTTGTAGAACAAAACTTGAGGATTGTCTAGCTTACGAAGGTATTCCTCCATTTCATATGACTGAGAGAATTGAATAGATATTATAGTACTATTTGAGCATTGGGAGTTTGATAATCAACATAGAATCACCATCTTTCAAAGTCATTAACATCACAAGTGATATGTATTTTGGAATGCTAGGTTTGATAATCTTTGATTGGCTCTATTTTTCAATCAGCATTGTCATAGATTGTATTCATAGATAAATCTTCCTTAGTTTTTGTTGTCATAGACTATTTTTTTTTTCTAATTCATCAGATCCAAACTTCAGAATTTTTTGCTCGCACTGTTAATTGTTTTTGCTACATTGTTAATTGTTATTTCGATGAGGAGCTTTGACAAACCGGTTGAGTTGTTGTCGTGCGACATTGAGGTCACGTGTTCGAGTTCTGGAAGCAGCCTCTTGCAAAAATGCAGGGTAAGGTTTGCCTACATTTTACCCTTGTGGTGGGTCCCTTCCCCGGCCCCTCGCTGTAAGAGGATTCTTTGTGCACCAGACTGCCCTTTTTATTGTTAACTGTTATTGCCTAATTGTTAACCGAAATTGTTTGCATTGCATTTTATATGAATTGTTTGTTGTGAGATTCTTAATTTATTTGGCTAGCTAGTCAAATTTAGTGAAAAAATTACACTACACACTACAGCTATTTTGTCAAATAGGTTAAACATCTTCTCTGTTTGAAACAACATTGCAAACGTTATTCTTCCAAACAATATCACTGATCCCAACACTTTGCAAAACATAATATTTTCTCACTATTGATTCTCACCATTGCTTCTCCAATCGCTACAGCTGAGCCATACAGAGCCTAAGACCATCTTGATATTAATCATATATGTAACGCCCCGGGTTTTTCTTATAATTATTTTATTTAAGGGATATGGAATTAATAATAATTATTCTAAAGCGAGATTTTAATTCAGGGCGTAGGTGCATAGGGGCGTTACCGTTGCGTGATCGTCGTCGTCCGGCGAGTTATCCTCGATTGAGTCATTTATGCTGTTATGTGTACGTATATATATGCATGTTTGTAGGTCCATGCGGGTAGGTGTTTACAAAAAAAAAATATATATGTGAGAGTATGTATGAAGTTTTATGCGTGTATGGGCAATCACGTACGGTTATGTTTTTATATAGGTAAGTTTATAAGTAATTAGGCTTATATAGTTATAGATATAAATGTATAGATATAGAAGTTTATATTTAGGAAAAATATATAAGTGTATATATGTATTCGTAATTGTGCAAGAGGTTGTATAAGGATATATGTTTGTACGTATAGTGGCGTATAAAGATTTATACAAACATAAATATGATATCTATACTATATATACAAAGATGTATGGAAGTCTCTTTTGGTGTAACATTGAGGCCCATCGGGCAAATTTGAGCCCTCCGATCAAGATCTAAACGATCATATCCATTCGCAGGTGGCCTGCGAATAGCCTGTCAGTTTTGCGCTGGTTGGCTATTCGCAGACCACCGAAGACTGCGAATAGCCAAACAGTTTTGCGCTGGTTGGCTATTCGCAGACCACCCGCGCAGAGTTTTTTTTCCGAAAAATTATAATAAAATATACAAAACAGAAATAATTTTAAAAAATTTAAATATTTACAAAATAAATTAAACAAAAAATGTAAAATAAGCCCGTTGTTCGTGGGTGTGCGAAGCAAGCGGGTTTCGGGTATTGTTGCGGGCCTCCCGTGCACTGTCACTAAGGGTGCATGCCGGTTGCGGGAGGGCAAGGTACTGTCGCGTGGGGCACGGGGGGGCCCCCGTGCACTGTCACTCGTATATATATATGCATAAAATGTGGGGTTTCATTAGGCATGTATTTATGCAGGTGGGTACATGTATGCAATCATATATAATATATATAAATTATATATATAATTTATATATATGAAAGTTGTTTTATTATTATTATTATTCTATACTTATATATGCTGCAGTTTTTAGGATTGCCGGCAGTTTTTTTTTTCCTTCCTTCCCCGATGGCTCCATTCGAGAGAGAGAGAGAGAGAGAGAGAGAGAGAGCTGCGGGGTAGGGTTTGGCGTGGTCGGAGTGGAGCGGCATCGGAGACGTCGGAGGTGAAGGGCTTTTCGTCGCCGGAGCTGGTTTCATCGCCGGAGCTGTGGATCCGGGCGGCTCTTCCTCTGCTTGTTGCAAGTCCTTCGGGTCGCGGTTTGAATGAGGCAAGGAAACCTTTCTCTTCTTCTTATTTTTTTTTCTCTCTTCCTCTCCATCCCTATCTTCTTATTTAACTGATTCTTGGCTCCAAACAAAATCCTATGCATAGACAGGGAAAGCGGTAACGACCCTGTTTATTTTCATTTCGATTCTTCACCGACACCATAAACAGGGGGCATTATACAGTCGGTGACTCGCATATTTGCAATATTTAGCTTGACCAATAAATCATTGGGTTGTCCATGTCTTTTGTACATCTTATCCCAATCTATTGCTTGTAAAGCTCTAAGATTAATAGCAGTATAGCCATTTTGGGCATCACTGATTCGCCAATAGCCTGATGCTATTTTTGTGAAGAAAGAAAGAATCTGATTTCCAAAAAAAATCTTACTTTAGGAATAATATTATAAGCATTTGGATATTTTAAACGGTTTCCTTTTGTGTAGTCAAAAGCACCAGCTACTATTGGATCAAGTAACTTTGGCATTTGACTCGGCTCCATCTGAGCATCACCTGCCATCGCGACCGCTATATCATGCACAAAGAAAATCTGGTTGCTTTGTTCTCGATTTTTCTTGCAAAGAGAAATTGGATCCATGGACCTTTTTTTTGTTCCTTCTAAACAAAATCTGGGCTCATTCTTGATGTTTGCTAAACCTAGATTGAGTAGGCTTTTTCTTGATCGAAATTGTGAATAACCGGGACTCTTGGCTAACCTTGATTTTGTGTTCCTCCAAACTTGGACTTAAGTTGGCTAATTCTTGATAAATCCCAAGACTAATCTTGCTTATTTTGTTAGCACTGGTCTTATAAAAATGGAATTTGGATCCTTCTAAGCTTGTTTTAATCGTTTGGTTCATCCATCTGGGGTGAGTTCTGCATAGTTCACCCTTTGGGAGGCTCGGTTGGGCTGCTTCTTTTACTTGCTAAATGGGGGGGCTGCTACTTAATTAGTTTTCCAAATATTGCTCTTGTAATTTATCTGGATCATTAGTTTTGAATTGAAAATTATCGTGATTAGCCCTGCTACTTTCTCGCAATTCATGCACTAAAGCTTTGGCCATATAATTCAGCACCACTTCTTTTATTACAAAACTGATGATTAGGATACTGATCTGCTAGTTTCAACATTAGCTTATTAATAAAGTTTAAGTTAAACTTCCGCTTTGATCGGAGCTGCAGTAAATCCGCATCTTCCTCAGTTAGTGGATGGAAATCTGCTAATCTTTTCTTTTTGAACCAGCTATGCGACCTTACGGTTTCCAAGGTGTTAGATTGAGTGATGAGAGTCTTGTCTTCCCTGCCTATCTTTGCTGTAACTTGTTAGATAGTTGAGTTTAGAGGTATTGCTACTCTTGTACTACCACTCGCTGCTTGATGCTTAATATGCTATAACCTTTTCCTTGTGGTCTGTGTTCTATTTGTATATACATTGTCTTTGTGGTTGTGTCTTTATATACTTGTGCTTTTTCATTTTTTTGTTTCTTCAGGCTTAACCTTTTTCTTCTTTAACACCACCTTATCAATGCACTGGACTTTCTAGCTCGGAGTAGCAACTATAAAGTACTACCTACTCATGCCAATTTTGTTATTAGCTTGCCCCATGTCATTATACTCTTTGTGCACTACAGATGAACCAAATTAGATGACCAAACTATTTAAAAGGTAAGCGTCATGTGACAATCATATGGCAGACCTTGGCATTCATGATTAAGGCCAAACTGCATCTTATATCCTTAAGTTGGCTTAGCCCTAGCTGTTAAATAAACTTAAATCATAATGAAGTCCAATTTCTCCATCAAATGAAACATCTCGCTAGTTGTAGTTCATCTTCCTGTGTTGATCATGAGACTCTCCTTGACCGTCAAACTAAGCTATGCTCTATTCTTGAGTTGCCCTGTATTTGGTTAGCGTTCATCTGTCGTGTCTTGTCGTGCCTTATTCATCGTACCGTTACGAGAAGTTCGTTGAGAGTCAAGTTTAGACTCACCAAGTATTTTCTTTTGGCCTTTGTGTGTTGTTCTGGTGTTGGCCTTTGTGTTAAGTTACCTCCGTCTCGTTCCGACACCAAGCCTTGCATGGTGCCGGGTTGCTGAAATCTTCAGCTGTGTTGTAAGTTAAATATTAATCTATTGATTTATTGCTGAATCCGGTGTTTCCTGATTCTCTCGTTTTGAATTATGGTTAAAACCATTTGTTATCATGTTTTCCCGGTCTGGCACTCCTCCTTGTGTTCTGTTGGATTTATGAGCTAAGAATGCTTTGTTGCCTAATTCCCCGGGATAGTTTCGGTGAGTGGTTCTTGATCTCTATGATCTTCGTTGTTTAGATGTTCTGAGTATTCTCTGGTAAACTGCACTGTGGTATAGTTGTATACTTATATATATACATATACTTATATGTATGATTGTGCACCCTGCTTCTGGTGCTATGTGTGAGCCTGTTGTGCGTGTGAGCTGAAGGTCACCGCCACAGCGCCTCTTTTGGGCTGTTGGTTTGGGTGGATTGGAGTCACCGCCGCAGCACTCCTGTTTAGTTTTTGGGCTGCGGACTTTAGTGGAGATACCACCGTCGCAGTGCCTTCTTTTGGGGGACGCTTTTCCCTCGAGCTGATCAGTCTCAAGTTCTTAAGCACATATGCTTATATATGTGTATTATGATAGTATATGTATGACTATCACCTCTGAGCCGCTATGGCGGACATGTGGTGGGCTTTGATTGTGTTGACTATTACCTTCTGGTGCAGGCTTTTCTTCTTACCGAGTACACTCGTTTGAGCTGGCTCGGGTTGTTGTAAGATTATAGATGTTTATCTGCTTAGCTTTTCCTTCCTGCACTCTTTTACTTATGATGCTGCTAATCTTGGTTTTCTTGCACCCTTTTTGGGCTGAGGCATTCTTTTCTTATGAATGTCTCAGGTTCAGGTCTTTAGCTGCCGCAGGTGTTAGAGCAGCGTCGTTCAGGTCTCCTGTCGAGGCCCTTCCCCTCTTCTAGGTAAGAGGCAGTTTCATTCTGTTGTTTTCCTTCTTCCCTGCGGGTTCGTGTCAGTTGTTGGCGCCCGTATGGCTTTTATCTTTAGATTACTTGCTAGTAGTATTGCTGTTACTTTCAGGTTGTTTACCTACTTGCTCTCTGTGAATATTTATGCTAGAGTGCATTAGTTACTTTATTGATATAAAAATGTCATCCTTGCATATCATGACTTTTAATAAATGTCACATATTTTGAAAATCGTAGAAATCCTTTCTTACTATACTAAACATAGATATGTGCATATCATTTCTGGAATGTTTATTTTCATGCTCATGTAGGCTAAAAACAAACCTATTTTTCCGCTACGTATGTATAGTTTTCTACTTGTGGACTAGATGATCCACCGGACCGAGGGACGCGGTCTTAAGCTAAAGTGAAAAATTTCTCTTTTAATCCAAACACATATATGTCTTTTATAAATTTATCGGAGGAAGTGCTTGCCTGAGCGTCTGTAGTCGTCTCCTGCAGGCGTGGTATCACGACGCGTATTTTCCCTTGCTCTGATAATATGTTTTATATTCTTGGGAAAATGGGGGTTGTGACAATATATGTTGGATAGTTAGCATATGTAACATCCCTATTCCTTCTAGACCCCCTTGGGTTAGGGTTATGGTTGGAGTTGTGAGTAGAGGTCATGGTATGACCCTAGGGCAACTGGAACTTAGGAAAATTGCTATAAGCACCCCAAAAGTGCACAAGTCAACCTAGGCCAATTTGCTTCAAGTTGGACTCACCAACTCAAATTAAACTTTCCAATAGGTCCCTAACCCTAAGAGAGACCCAAGTGACCCAAAAGCCCCATCATAGGGTTACCAATTTTGACCAATTTATCCAAATCAACTCTAAGTCAAAATAGTTTAACATATGCCAATTAAACTCAATTTGGGTCAATTAAGCTTCAGATGATCAAATTGACCCAACCACTGTATTACAAACCCTAATTGCGGTGCAATGGACCCAAAAGCCCCATCATAGGGTCACCAATTTTGGCCAATTTGACCAAATCAACTCTAAGTCAAAATAGGTTAACATATGCCAATTCAACTCAATTTGGGTCAATTATGCTTCATATAATCAAATTGACCCCACTACTATATTAAAAACTCTAATTTGGGGGCAATGGACCCAAAAGCCTCATCATTGGGTCACCAATTTTGGTCAATTTAACCAAATCAACTCTAAGTCAAAATAGATTAACATATTCCAATTCATCTCAATTTGGGTCAATTAGGCTTCATATGATCAAATTAACTCCACCACTGTATTACAAACCTTATTTGGGGTGAAATAGACTCAAAATCCCCATCAAGTTCTCACCAATTGGCCCAAATTGAACAAAGTACTCTTTAGGTTAACATAGGTCAATCCTGCACCAATAGGTCCAATTGATCCCCAAAACTTGAAATTGACCTCACCTCTGGTCTTTTAACATCATAGGGGACACAATGGACCAAAAACCCCCCATCAAGAGCTCATCAATTGGTCCAATTTGACCAAAGTCAAACTCTCCCCAATTTTGGTCAAAATTACACCTATTGGCTAAATTGGCCAAATTAGGGCTTCACCATGACCCAATCAACATTGGGCGGTGTCAAGGGGCTCAAGACCAACACATTGGACCAGTCAACTCATCAAATTGACCAAGTCAACCCCAAAGTCAACCTTGGTCAAAGTGGGCCCTAATCATGAAATTAAGAGCCCTAAATTAAATCCAATTGGGTTAAGCCCTAATCCAAAGCCTATCCAGCCAGCCCACAAGTCAAATGACCCACCTAAGCCACTCTGAATTTGAATAATAAGAAGCCATGGAGGGAAAGAGAGGAAAATCATCAAACTGGGTGTGAAAGAGGAGGAAAATGGGGAATGCATGCTTCTTGACACCTTCCCTTCTTTTCCAATGGCAGCCAATGTATTCCCCATGCATTAGGACTAGTCTCCAATCAACGCCATTTTTCTTCCATCAAGGGAGGATCATTCAAGAGCCTTGGTCGACCACCCCCACTAGAATTCACCCCTATACAGCCACCTGCATCATATTTAGACCTCACCATCAGCTTTGGAAGCCTGTGAGGAGTGGAAATCGAGCGTTGGATCAAAGCTATAGGTGGAGAAATAGGAGATGGGGCAAGCTCATCGGAGAGGAGAAAATCCATGGCCAACAACCACCACAGCAACCGCCAAGCCCCATTAAGGTTCGGTTTCTCCTCCTCTCCCCTTGTGCTAGAATCCTAGATCCATTAGGAGAGAAATCTGACTCAATCGATCCCGATTCAATGTGAGAAAAATGGTAATTTTTGGACTTATTTGTGGTGGCGGGATCACCGGAAAACACCACCTCCGACAGCCAAACCATCGTCGGGCGATAGCCACCATCTCAACGAATGTGGTGGTGGCGGTGGTCGGTCGGGGAGGTTGCCGAATGGCTAGGAAAATGCGAGAGAAGATGGCCCAGGTTGGGGCAATCTCCACCGTTGGCTGGAGGTAGGAGATGAGTAGGAATCATTGGATCTGCTTTGAGATTAGTGCAGGATCATATATCTGCATACCACATAACTTAATTATTTTGTACTTAATATTACCTTAACTTCCAACAAAAATTAGGTGGTCTTATAGGCCAAATTAGCAAAAGTTACATGAGTCAACTTTTGTACCCCTACCTATCTACTTCCCACAGGAATTGAAATAAAACCATTTGGGATCCTACAACTCTCTATAGGGTAGTTCTAGTGGGACTGGTCCTTAGAAAGGATAGAACTTTGATGATGAATGACTTTCATATGGTAGCTTGTATGAAGCTGAAATTTGGACCATGTACGTATGTAACCCATACATACCATGTGCCCAAAATTCAGAATTTTTGGGGCACATTTTGCTATAGTTTTGTCCAATATATGATTTATTGAATTATTGGAATAAAAGTGGTTAGTCAACTCTTATAGACCCAAATTTTTTATGGGAGGTCCATTAGGTCTTTATAAGACCCTGGTATATCAGAAAATTGAGACCAGTTGGCTTCATGCATAATTGGGAATCCACCCATATGCTAAGAGAGGTGTTGGTGTGCATATAGCACCACTAAGAAGGTCTGAAACTTTTTGATTAAATCAACTTATCTTAACCCAATATGTGGGTGGCATGATAACAAGACCATCAATAGGCACTAGTTAAAGTTTGAGCTCAATTGGACTCTTGCATGTGAGGGAATTTCACATGCCATGGTCTTGGTGTGAAAAGGTGTTCATAAAGATACCTATGCAAAAATGTTTGAGAATTGAAGTGTGATCCCTTGGTCAATTCTTATGAAACTCAAAACATGCACTTAGGGTCATGAGGTAATACACCTTAGAGAAAATTAAGAAATTTATGGTTGATTTCCCTAGGGAATTAGGAATTATATGATTGCGTCACAAAGAGCTCAAATGATCACAATAGGGTCAAAACTTTCTGAAACACCCTGAGACTCTGGGTTTCACTTAAGAGAGTGAGAATACACTCTGTGAAATTTTGTTAAAAATTTTATAAGTGTTATAGCCCGTTATTTAGTGATTATTCAATTTACCTCAATTTACTTCACCGCACTTTTAGGTAAACTATTTAACTTAGAGTTTCATGAAATTGGGTATTTGGGTTTATGAGACCATATGAAACCCATGGAAATTTTTATGGAATTTATTGTTAATTATTAATGGTACTTCCTTCACAAAGTGTAGTTTTTTCGTTTAAATTGAAAAATAGATATCTTGAAATGTTGATGCTGGAATATTATGGAAATTAGTATATAGACTTGTGATCTCAATATGAACATCTGGAAATTTTGTTAGATTTAATTACTAAACAATCATCATATTTCCTTCACAAAGTGGAACCTTGTGTTATAAATTGAAAAATAGATATCTTGAAATGTTGATGCTGAAATATGCTAAGAGTTAGTATTTAGACTTGTGATCTCAATATGAACATCTGGAAATTTTATTTAGATTTAATTACTGAGCAACTATCATACTTCCTTCACAATGTGGAACCATGTGTTATAAATTGAAAAATAGATATCTTAAGATGTTGATGCTGGAATATTCTAGTAATTACTATATAGACTTGTGATCTCAATATGAACATCTGGAAATTTTCTTAGATTTAATTAATGAGCAACCATCATACTTCTTTCACAAAGTGAAACCCTGTGTTATAAATTGAAAAATAGATATCCTGAAATGTGATGCTGGAATATTTTGGGAATTAGTATAGAGGCTTGTGATCTCAATATAAACATTGTAAATTTTGTTAGATTTAATTACTGAACAATCATCATACTTCCTTCACAAAGTGGAACACTGTGTTATAAATTGAAAATAGATATCTTGAAATGTTGATGATGGAATATGCTAGGGGTTAGTATTTAGACTTGTGATCTCAATATGAATATCTAGAATTTTACTTAGAATTATTTGCCTATTACAAAGGGCACATCTTGTTCAATTCTAGTCTCACCCGTTTCATAAGAATTATTTAAATAAGGCCCCATTATGTTTTTATTATGAGAAAAATAGAAATTGGAATATTGACACCCTTATAACTTATGGAATTTGGTTGGGATCATAATTAGTTAGGAATCATATAGTCAACCATGTCAGACACATGGACTTAAAGGCAAACTAGTCTGCGAATAGTAAAAACTGAAATATTAGATTTAGATTCCCCCCCCCCCCCATTTGGTCACTACTCTTAAAGGTATTAACTCTCTAGTATTTTCATATGCATAATTGCGCTGAAAGATTTAACAGTTAGGGGCATACCTTAGAAGTAAGGTTTGGGGTGCGTTTAGTAAAACTATCAATTCAGGATTTGAAAATGACATGATAGGAGGGGTGAAGAATGACCCAACATGAAATATAAGTTGTGATTGAGGTATGTATTTGGAACCATCAGGTAGGGAACGAGTGATGATGTGAAGGAATAGTCGATCACTAGGAAAGGTAGGGTTTGATGTT
Organism: Dactylorhiza incarnata; assembly: GCA_033032865.1. Lineage (NCBI taxonomy): Eukaryota > Viridiplantae > Streptophyta > Magnoliopsida > Asparagales > Orchidaceae > Dactylorhiza > Dactylorhiza incarnata. The sequence continues at coordinate 2,691,366 of JAWHQI010000149.1, forward strand.
TAGTTGAACATCAACACACGTCTACCTGAGTTATTTGGTAATCCACCTTAGGATATTAGAGCAATTGGAGAGAAAATGGGCATATAAGAATGGGTAACCACCAATAAGAGTAAATATCCTAGAAAGGGGGATTTGGTCTTCAGCCCATTGTATTCCCATCGGTCTTCAGCTTTTGATTTGAGTTAGGATCCATTGGTCTTCAGCTTTTGATTTGAGTTAGGATCCATCCTTTTGTTAAATCTAATAATTTAGATCAATCTAAATTAAGATCAATTAAATATAATGCGATCGAATCGGAGAAAATATAAGAAAATAATATAAAGCTCTCTGCGTTCGACGAATGTCGAACGACGCTCGACAAATTCAAGACAGACAGCGCTCGACAAATTCAAGCTAGACAGCGCTCGACAAATTCAAGCTAGACAGCACTCGACAAATTCAAGCTAGACAGCGCTCGACAAATTCAAGCTAGACATCGCTCGACAAATTCCCTTCAGAACAGCGCTCGACGAATTCAGTCAGAATAATCTCAGCGGCCAGGCATTCTCTAAACGGCGCTCGACAATCTCAAGCCAGACAGCGCTCGACAAATATCTTTCAGAACAACGCTCGACAAAAAATGTTGTCAGCAAATATTCTTATTATACAGCTGTACTAACATTATTATATACATGCTTTTCTGATATAGCCGTTGCAGGCAATAAAGTTTATAGCCGTTTGCAGATGAGTCAAAGACGGAAACTCCTCTTCCCAAGGAATAAAATTAAAGAGACTTTATCTCTTTCCCTATTCCCAACAAGAGTTCAAAAAGCCTTCTCCGGATTACATATTAAGAGAAGAGCGGAAAATATATATATAGACAGAGAGGAATAAATAAACATATAGAGAACACACAGATACAAAAAGAGGAAGATCTATTTTTGTATATCATTTTTCTTTTGCTAACATCTTCTTGCAGATCACATATATCCTGAGACACCAATCACAACCATTTGCTCAGGATCATCTCTGCTTAGGAAGAAAGTAGTATTTGTACAATCAAGAGAAGAGGGCTCCAGAACTGTCATCAACTCTCATAAGACAGGGGGAGCTCTTCAAACATCTTCATCAAGATCCATTTAACTTCAAATCAGGATCTTCAAAAGTCTTCTTATACAGAGAAGAACAATTTAATTTCTGCTTTTATCTTTCCTTACTTCACCCCATCCTGTACAGGGTTATAACTCCCTTCAAAAGTTAACTCTCGGTGACAGGGCACCTTAGCAAAAACCTGCAGTTTGGTTAGAGCACCTTATCAACAGCTCACCTGGTGTGAGGGCACCTTATCAACAACCTCATAGGGGAATCCTACCAGTGGGTAGAAGAGTAGATGTACCCAGTTGAGGGGAACTACTATATATTTTGTGTCATCTGTGGATTGCTTGTTTTTATCTTTTTGTTTTACCTTATGTGCTGTATTTATTTAGATGCACTTTAACTGTTTGGTTTTATTACTCACAAAGAAATCAGCAAACTCACTCATAAAAAAAGATATATCACTTACTTTGAAAGTAAACTTAAGCAAGATCTTTTAATAAGATAAATAAGAACTAAAACTCCACTTTCAATTGGTATCAAAGCAAGGTTGATTTGTCGCACAGGTTAACACCTGAAATCACATAGATCACCTAGTTCTGATACTTTTTTTTGTTTTGTTTTTCAAAAATGACACAAGATCTTTTATCTTCAGATCCACTTATTTGTAATCTAGATAGATCTACTTTATGGCAAGATAGAATTAAGATATATACAAATGCCACAGATGAAGAAACTTACAAATTTATTTTGACAAGACCTCCCCTCATATCAAAGGCAGTTACACCTGCATTACCTAGCTTCATGGGTCTCAAGTCTCCTTCGAGAGCAATGAAAGGGCCTGTTTATGTTGGCGCTGATATATCTTCTTCAAAGAAAACTGCCGAAATAAATCGTGAACCTTCTTCCATTTTTTCAACTAACTATATTTTTGATGCAGAACCATCAACAAACCTAAGTGAAGAAGAACAGGAAGAAGAACTTAGAGCTAGAGCTTTCTGCATGATGGCCATATATGGAGGCTCATCTCAAATTCCAGATGCAGAAATCGAATCGGAAAAACTTGAGGTAACTGAGGTAACTCCAACTTATAATTTTACCTCTACTCAAGATAAAACTAATCATAAATTAACATTTACAGAATTAATAAAATATGAAAATAAACCTTTAAAAGAGTCAACAAATATAAATTTTCTAACTCCTGAGAATAATAAACTTCAAGAAAATTTGAAATCTTCAGAAGAACAAACTATTTCTCTTAAAAACAAATTTTATATGGCAAGCACAACTAATAGGAGAAATCTCAAAATGCAGGCCAAAAAATTTGAACAACTTTCTAAAGAGAAATTAATCAATCATGATCAACAAAAATCATCAAACTTATATTTCAATGAAATAAAAAGGCTAATATATTTTAAGAAACTTTCTAAATTAAACTATTAATACGTTTCTCACCATTAAACTCTATTCCTAATAAACAAGCATAAAAATATTAATGTCAGATAACTTCAATGTTCTTATAGACCTTCTCCAAATTATGTTGAGCATTCTACTGTAGTTGCATTGATTAGAAATAATCAGAAGCATTGAGTGTGAGTCTCTTCTGATAGGGAGGAATCTTAAGAAAGAAGGTATCAGACAAAAAATTCCTTAGAAATCCATTAAAGATTGCTGCAATTGAAAACTCTAAATCTTTAATTTTAGGAAAGCAGAGTTGCTCAAATAATTTAAGAACAAAAATTATTAAAGCTCATGTGAGAGAGAAAATGAGAAATCCAGAGAAACCAAGTAAGAGAGAAAATCAAAACCCCTTTCAATTGATATCAAAAATTTAATCTCTACAAGTGAAAATTTTAACTTCAAGAAATGAGCTGCTGCAACTGAAAATTCTAAAAGCCATTTTAAGATTACCAGGTCACTAGTTTTGATTTGGTCCCAACTCAAATAGGGGGAGATTGTTGGAACCATAGCTTTTGATTTGAGTTAGGATCCATCCTTTTGTTAAATCTAATAATTTAGATCAATCTAAATTAACATCAATTAAATATAATGCGATCGAATCGGAGAAAATATAAGAAAATAATATAAAGCTCTCTGCGTTCGACGAATGTCGAACGACGCTCGACAAATTCAAGACAGACAGCGCTCGACAAATTCAAGCTAGACAACGCTCGACAAATTCAAGCTAGACAGCGCTCGACAAATTCCCATCAGAACAGCGCTCGACGAATTTAGTCAGAATAATCTCAGCGGCCAGGCATTCTCTAAACGGCGCTCGACAATCTCAAGTCAGACAGCGCTCGACAAATATCCTTCAGAACAGCGCTCGACAAAAAATGTTGTCAGCAAATATTCTTATTATACAGCTGTACTAACATTATTATATACATGCTTTTCTGATATAGCCGTTGCAGGCAATAAAGTTTATAGCCGTTTGCAGATGAGTCAAAGACGGAAACTCCTCTTCCCAAGGAATAAAATTAAAGAGACTTTATCTCTTTCCCTATTCCCAACAAGAGTTCAAAAAGCCTTCTCCGGATTGCATATTAAGAGAAGAGCGGAAAATATATATATAGACAGAGAGGAATAAATAAACATATAGAGAACACACAGATACAAAAAGAGGAAGATCTATTTTTGTATATCATTTTTCTTTTGCTAACATCTTCTTGCAGATCACATATATCCTGAGACACCAATCACAACCATTTGCTCAGGATCATCTCTGCTTAGGAAGAAAGTAGTATTTGTACAATCAAGAGAAGAGGGCTCCAGAACTGTCATCAACTCTCATAAGACAGGGGGAGCTCTTCAAACATCTTCATCAAGATCCATTTAACTTCAAATCAGGATCTTCAAAAGTCTTCTTATACAGAGAAGAACAATTTAATTTCTGCTTTTATCTTTCCTTACTTCACCCCATCCTGTACAGGGTTATAACTCCCTTCAAAAGTTAACTCTCGGTGACAGGGCACCTTAGCAAAAACCTGCAGTTTGGTTAGAGCACCTTATCAACAGCTCACCTGGTGTGAGGGCACCTTATCAACAACCTCATAGTAGAATCCTACCAGTGGGTAGAAGAGTAGATGTACCCAGTTGAGGGGAACTACTATATATTTTGTGTCATCCGTGGATTGCTTGTTTTTATCTTTTTGTTTTACCTTATGTGCTGTATTTATTTAGATGCACTTTAACTGTTTGGTTTTATTACTCACAAAGAAATCAGCAAACTCACTCATAAAAAAAGATATATCACTTACTTTGAAAGTAAACTTAAGCAAGATCTTTTAATAAGATAAATAAGAACTAAAACTCCACTTTCAATTGGTATCAAAGCAAGGTTGATTTGTCGCACAGGTTAACACCTGAAATCACATAGATCACCTAGTTCTGATACTTTTTTTTGTTTTGTTTTTCAAAAATGACAAGATCTTTTATCTTCAGATCCACTTATTTGTAATCTAGATAGATCTACTTTATGGCAAGATAGAATTAAGATATATACAAATGCCACAGATGAAGAAACTTACAAATTTATTTTGACAAGACCTCCCCTCATATCAAAGGCAGTTACACCTGCATTACCTAGCTTCATGGGTCTCAAGTCTCCTTCGAGAGCAATGAAAGGGCCTGTTTATGTTGGCGCTGATATATCTTCTTCAAAGAAAACTGCCGAAATAAATCGTGAACCTTCTTCCATTTTTTCAACTAACTATATTTTTGATGCAGAACCATCAACAAACCTAAGTGAAGAAGAACAGGAAGAAGAACTTAGAGCTAGAGCTTTCTGCATGATGGCCATATATGGAGGCTCATCTCAAATTCCAGATGCAGAAATCGAATCGGAAAAACTTGAGGTAACTGAGGTAACTCCAACTTATAATTTTACCTCTACTCAAGATAAAACTAATCATAAATTAACATTTACAGAATTAATAAAATATGAAAATAAACCTTTAAAAGAGTCAACAAATATAAATTTTCTAACTCCTGAGAATAATAAACTTCAAGAAAATTTGAAATCTTCAGAAGAACAAACTATTTCTCTTAAAAACAAATTTTATATGGCAAACACAACTAATAGGAGAAATCTCAAAATGCAGGCCAAAAAATTTGAACAACTTTCTAAAGAGAAATTAATCAATCATGATCAACAAAAATCATCAAACTTATATTTCAATGAAATAAAAAGGCTAATATATTTTAAGAAACTTTCTAAATTAAACTATTAATACGTTTCTCACCATTAAACTCTATTCCTAATAAACAAGCATAAAAATATTAATGTCAGATAACTTCAATGTTCTTATAGACCTTCTCCAAATTATGTTGAGCATTCTACTGTAGTTGCATTGATTAGAAATAATCAGAAGCATTGAGTGTGAGTCTCTTCTGATAGGGAGGAATCTTAAGAAAGAAGGTATCAGACAAAAAATTCCTTAGAAATCCATTAAAGATTGCTGCAATTGAAAACTCTAAATCTTTAATTTTAGGAAAGCAGAGTTGCTCAAATAATTTAAGAACAAAAATTATTAAAGCTCATGTGAGAGAGAAAATGAGAAATCCAGAGAAACCAAGTAAGAGAGAAAATCAAAACCCCTTTCAATTGATATCAAAAATTTAATCTCTACAAGTGAAAATTTTAACTTCAAGAAATGAGCTGCTGCAACTGAAAATTCTAAAAGCCATTTTAAGATTACCAGGTCACTAGTTTTGATTTGATCCCAACTCAACTAGGGGGAGATTGTTGGAACCATAGCTTTTGATTTGAGTTAGGATCCATCCTTTTGTTAAATCTAATAATTTAGATCAATCTAAATTAACATCAATTAAATATAATGCGATCGAATCGAAGAAAATATAAGAAAATAATATAAAGCTCTCTGCGTTCGACGAATGTCGAACGACGCTCGACAAATTCAAGACAGACAGCGCTCGACAAATTCAAGCTAGACAGCGCTCGACAAATTCAAGCTAGACAGCGCTCGACAAATTCCCATCAGAACAGTGCTCGACGAATTCAGTCAGAATAATCTCAGCGGCCAGGCATTCTCTAAACGGCGCTCGACAATCTCAAGCCAGACAGCGCTCGACAAATATCCTTCAGAACAGCGCTCGACAAAAAATGTTGTCAGCAAATATTCTTATTATACAGCTGTACTAACATTATTATATACATGCTTTTCTGATATAGCCGTTGCGGCAATAAAATTTATAGTCGTTTGCAGATGAGTCAAAGACGGAAACTCCTCTTCCCAAGGAATAAAATTAAAGAGACTTTATCTCTTTCCCTTTTCCCAGCAAGAGTTCAAAAAGCCTTCTCCGGATTACATATTAAGAGAAGAGCAAAAAATATATATATATAGACAGAGAGGAATAAATAAACATATAGAGAACACACAGATACAAAAAGAGGAAGATCTATTTTTGTATATCATTTTTCTTTTGCTAACATCTTCTTGCAGATCACATATATCCTGAGACACCAATCATAACCATTTGCTCAGGATCATCTCTGCTTAGGAAGAAAGGAGTATTTGTACAATCAAGAGAAGAGGGCTCTAGAACTGTCATCAACTCTCATAAGACAGGGGGAGCTCTTCAAACATCTTCATCAAGATCCATTTAACTTCAAATCAGGATCTTCAAAAGTCTTCTTATACAGAGAAGAACAATTTAATTTCTGCTTTTATCTTTCCTTACTTCACCCCATCCTGTACTGGGTTATAACTCCCTTCAAAAGTTAACTCTCGGTGACAGGGCACCTTAGCAAAAACCTGCAGTTTGGTTAGAGCACCTTATCAACAGCTCACCTGGTGTGAGGGCACCTTATCAACAACCTCATAGCGGAATCCTACCATTGGGTAGAAGAGTAGATGTACCCAGTTGAGGGGAACTACTATATATTTTGTGTCATCTGTGGATTGCTTGTTTTTATCTTTTTGTTTTACCTTATGTGCTGTATTTATTTAGATGCACTTTAACTGTTTGGTTTTATTACTCACAAAAAAATCAGCAAACTCACTCATAATAATAGATATATCACTTACTTTGAATGTAAACTTAAGCAAGATCTTTTAATAAGATAAATAAGAACTAAAACTCCACTTTCAATTGGTATCAAAGCAAGGTTGATTTGTCGCACAGATTAACACCTGAAATCACATAGATCACCTAGTTCTTATACTTTTTTTTGTTTTGTTTTTCAAAAATGACACAAGATCTTTTATCTTCAGATCCACTTATTTGTAATCTAGATAGATCTACTTTATGGCAAGATAGAATTAAGATATATACAAATGCCACAGATGAAGAAACTTACAAATTTATTTTGACAAGACCTCCCCTCATATCAAAGGCAGTTACACCTGCATTACCTAGCTTCATGGGTCTCAAGTCTCCTTCGAGAGCAATGAAAGGGCCTGTTTATGTTGGCGCTGATATATCTTCTTCAAAGAAAACTGCCGAAATAAATCGTGAACCTTCTTCCATTTCTTCAACTAACTATATTTTTGATGCAGAACCATCAACAAACCTAAGTGAAGAAGAACAGGAAGAAGAACTTAGAGCTAGAGCTTTCTGCATGATGGCCATATATGGAGGCTCATCTCAAATTCCAGATGCAGAAATCGAATCGGAAAAACTTGAGGTAACTGAGGTAACTCCAACTTATAATTTTACCTCTACTCAAGATAAAACTAATCATAAATTAACATTTACAGAATTAATAAAATATGAAAATAAACCTTTAAAAGAGTCAACAAATATAAATTTTCTAACTCCTGAGAATAATAAACTTCAAGAAAATTTGAAATCTTCAGAAGAACAAACTATTTCTCTTAAAAACAAATTTTATATGGCAAGCACAACTAATAGGAGAAATCTCAAAATGCAGGCCAAAAAATTTGAACAACTTTCTAAAGAGAAATTAATCAATCATGATCAACAAAAATCATCAAACTTATATTTCAATGAAATAAAAAGGCTAATATATTTTAAGAAACTTTCTAAATTAAACTATTAATACGTTTCTCACCATTAAACTCTATTCCTAATAAACAAGCATAAAAATATTAATGTCAGATAACTTTAATGTTCTTATAGACCTTCTCCAAATTATGTTGAGCATTCTACTGTAGTTGCATTGATTAGAAATAATCAGAAGCATTGAGTGTGAGTCTCTTCTGATAGGGAGGAATCTTAAGAAAGAAGGTATCAGACAAAAAATTCCTTAGAAATCCATTAAAGATTGCTGCAATTGAAAACTCTAAATCTTTAATTTTAGGAAAGCAGAGTTGCTCAAATAATTTAAGAACAAAAATTATTAAAGCTCATGTGAGAGAGAAAATGAGAAATCCAGAGAAACCAAGTAAGAGAGAAAATCAAAACCCCTTTCAATTGATATCAAAAATTTAATCTCTACAAGTGAAAATTTTAACTTCAAGAAATGAGCTGCTGCAACTGAAAATTCTAAAAGCCATTTTAAGATTACCAGGTCACTAGTTTTGATTTGATCCCAACTCAAATAGGGGGAGATTGTTGGAACCATAGCTTTTGATTTGAGTTAGGATCCATCCTTTTGTTAAATCTAATAATTTAGATCAATCTAAATTAACATCAATTAAATATAATGCGATCGAATCGGAGAAAATATAAGAAAATAATATAAAGCTCTATGCGTTCGACGAATGTCGAACGACGCTCGACAAATTCAAGACAGACAGCGCTCGACAAATTCAAGCTAGACAGCGCTCGACAAATTCAAGCTAGACAGCGCTCGACAAATTCCCATCAGAACAGCGCTCGACGAATTCAGTCAGAATAATCTCAGCGGCCAGGCATTCTCTAAACGGCGCTCGACAATCTCAAGCCAGACAGCGCTCGACAAATATCCTTCAGAACAGCGCTCGACAAAAAATGTTGTCAGCAAATATTCTTATTATACAGCTGTACTAACATTATTATATACATGCTTTTCTGATATAGCCGTTGCGGCAATAAATTTTATAGTCGTTTGCAGATGAGTCAAAGACGGAAACTCCTCTTCCCAAGGAATAAAATTAAAGAGACTTTATCTCTTTCCCTATTCCCAGCAAGAGTTCAAAAAGCCTTCTCCGGATTACATATTAAGAGAAGAGCAAAATATATATATATATAGACAGAGAGGAATAAATAAACATATAGAGAACACACAGATACAAAAAGAGGAAGATCTATTTTTGTATATCATTTTTCTTTTGCTAACATCTTCTTGCAGATCACATATATCCTGAGACACCAATCATAACCATTTGCTCAGGATCATCTCTGCTTAGGAAGAAAGGAGTATTTGTACAATCAAGAGAAGAGGGCTCTAGAACTGTCATCAACTCTCATAAGACAGGGGGAGCTCTTCAAACATCTTCATCAAGATCCATTTAACTTCAAATCAGGATCTTCAAAAGTCTTCTTATACAGAGAAGAACAATTTAATTTCTGCTTTTATCTTTCCTTACTTCACCCCATCCTGTACAGGGTTATAACTCCCTTCAAAAGTTAACTCTCGGTGACAGGGCACCTTAGCAAAAACCTGCAGTTTGGTTAGAGCACCTTATCAACAGCTCACCTGGTGTGAGGGCACCTTATCAACAACCTCATAGTGGAATCCTACCAGTGGGTAGAAGAGTAGATGTACCCAGTTGAGGGGAACTACTATATATTTTGTGTCATCTGTGGATTGCTTGTTTTTATCTTTTTGTTTTACCTTATGTGCTGTATTTATTTAGATGCACTTTAACTGTTTGGTTTTATTACTCACAAAGAAATCAGCAAACTCACTCATAATAATAGATATATTACTTACTTTGAAAGTAAACTTAAGCAAGATCTTTTAATAAGATAAATAAGAACTAAAACTCCACTTTCAATTGTTATCAAAGCAAGGTTGATTTGTCGCAAAGGTTAACACCTGAAATCACATAGATCACCTAGTTCTTATACTTTTTTTGTTTTGTTTTTCAAAAATGACACAAGATCTTTTATCTTCAGATCCACTTATTTGTAATCTAGATAGATCTACTTTATGGCAAGATAGAATTAAGATATATACAAATGCCACAGATGAAGAAACTTACAAATTTATTTTGACAAGACCTCCCCTCATATCAAAGGCAGTTACACCTGCATTACCTAGCTTCATGGGTCTCAAGTCTCCTTCGAGAGCAATGAATGGGCCTGTTTATGTTGGCGCTGATATATCTTCTTCAAAGAAAACTGCCGAAATAAATCGTGAACCTTCTTCCATTTCTTCAACTAACTATATTTTTGATGCAGAACCATCAACAAACCTAAGTGAAGAAGAACAGGAAGAAGAACTTAGAGCTAGAGCTTTCTGCATGATGGCCATATATGGAGGCTCATCTCAAATTCCAGATGCAGAAATCGAATCGGGAAAACTTGAGGTAACTGAGGTAACTCCAACTTATAATTTTACCTCTACTCAAGATAAAACTAATCATAAATTAACATTTACAAAATTAATAAAATATGAAAATAAACCTTTAAAAGAGTCAACAAATATAAATTTTCTAACTCCTGAGAATAATAAACTTCAAGAAAATTTGAAATCTTCAGAAGAACAAACTATTTCTCTTAAAAACAAATTTTATATGGCAAGCACAACTAATAGGAGAAATCTCAAAATGCAGGCCAAAAAATTTGAACAACTTTCTAAAGAGAAATTAATCAATCATGATCAACAAAAATCATCAAACTTATATTTCAATGAAATAAAAAGGCTAATATATTTTAAGAAACTTTCTAAATTAAACTATTAATACGTTTCTCACCATTAAACTCTATTCCTAATAAACAAGCATAAAAATATTAATGTCAAATAACTTCAATGTTCTTATAGACCTTCTCCAAATTATGTTGAGCATTCTACTGTAGTTGCATTGATTAGAAATAATCAGAATCATTGAGTGTGAGTCTCTTCTGATAGGGAGGAATCTTAAGAAAGAAGGTATCAGACAAAAAATTCCTTAGAAATCCATTAAAGATTGCTGCAATTGAAAACTCTAAATCTTTAATTTTAGGAAAGCAGAGTTGCTCAAATAATTTAAGAACAAAAATTATTAAAGCTCATGTGAGAGAGAAAATGAGAAATCCAGAGAAACCAAGTAAGAGAGAAAATCAAAACCCCTTTCAATTGATATCAAAAATTTAATCTCTACAAGTGAAAATTTTAACTTCAAGAAATGAGCTGCTACAACTGAAAATTCTAAAAGCCATTTTAAGATTACCAGGTCACTAGTTTTGATTTGATCCCAACTCAAATAGGGGGAGATTGTTGGAACCATAGCTTTTGATTTGAGTTAGGATCCATCCTTTTGTTAAATCTAATAATTTAGATCAATCTAAATTAACATCAATTAAATATAATGCGATCGAATCGGAGAAAATATAAGAAAATAATATAAAGCTCTCTGCGTTCGACGAATGTCGAACGACGCTCGACAAATTCAAGACAGACAGCGCTCGACAAATTCAAGCTAGACAGCGCTCGACAAATTCAAGCTAGACAGCGCTCGAAAAATTCAAGCTAGACAGCGCTCGACAAATTCCCATCAGAACAGCGCTCGACGAATTCAGTCAGAATAATCTCAGCGGCCAGGCATTCTCTAAACGACGCTCGACAATCTCAAGCCAGACAGCGCTCGACAAATATCCTTCAGAACAGCGCTCGACAAAAAATGTTGTCAGCAAATATTCTTATTATACAGCTGTACTAACATTATTATATACATGCTTTTCTGATATAGCCGTTGCGGCAATAAAGTTTATAGTCGTTTGCAGATGAGTCAAAGACGGAAACTCCTCTTCCCAAGGAATAAAATTAAAGAGACTTTATCTCTTTCCCTATTCCCAGCAAGAGTTCAAAAAGCCTTCTCCGGATTACATATTAAGAGAAGAGCAAAAAAAAAATATATATATAGACAGAGAGGAATAAATAAACATATAGAGAACACACAGATACAAAAAGAGGAAGATCTATTTTTGTATATCATTTTTCTTTTGCTAACATCTTCTTGCAGATCACATATATCCTGAGACACCAATCATAACCATTTGCTCAGGATCATCTCTGCTTAGGAAGAAAGGAGTATTTGTACAATCAAGAGAAGAGGGCTCTAGAACTGTCATCAACTCTCATAAGACAGGGGGAGCTCTTCAAACATCTTCATCAAGATCCATTTAACTTCAAATCAGGATCTTCAAAAGTCTTCTTATACAGAGAAGAACAATTTAATTTCTGCTTTTATCTTTCCTTACTTCACCCCATCCTGTACAGGGTTATAACTCCCTTCAAAAGTTAACTCTCGGTGACAGGGCACCTTAGCAAAAACCTGCAGTTTGGTTAGAGCACCTTATCAACAGCTCACCTGGTGTGAGGGCACCTTATCAACAACCTCATAGTGGAATCCTACCAGTGGGTAGAAGAGTAGATGTACCCAGTTGAGGGGAACTACTATATATTTTGTGTCATCTGTGGATTGCTTGTTTTTATCTTTTTGTTTTACCTTATGTGCTGTATTTATTTAGATGCACTTTAACTGTTTGGTTTTATTACTCACAAAGAAATCATCAAACTCACTCATAATAATAGATATATTACTTACTTTGAAAGTAAACTTAAGCAAGATCTTTTAATAAGATAAATAAGAACTAAAACTCCACTTTCAATTGGTATCAAAGCAAGGTTGATTTGTCGCACAGGTTAACACCTGAAATCACATAGATCACCTAGTTCTTATACTTTTTTTTGTTTTGTTTTTCAAAAATGACGCAAGATCTTTTATCTTCAGATCCACTTATTTGTAATCTAGATAGATCTACTTTATGGCAAGATAGAATTAAGATATATACAAATGCCACAGATGAAGAAACTTACAAATTTATTTTGACAAGACCTCCCCTCATATCAAAGGCAGTTACACCTGCATTACCTAGCTTCATGGGTCTCAAGTCTCCTTCGAGAGCAATGAAAGGGCATGTTTATGTTGGCGCTGATATATCTTCTTCAAAGAAAACTGCCGAAATAAATCGTGAACCTTCTTCCATTTCTTCAACTAACTATATTTTTGATGCAGAACCATCAACAAACCTAAGTGAAGAAGAACAGGAAGAAGAACTTAGAGCTAGAGCTTTCTGCATGATGGCCATATATGGAGGCTCATCTCAAATTCCAGATGCAGAAATCGAATCGGAAAAACTTGAGGTAACTGAGGTAACTCCAACTTATAATTTTACCTCTACTCAAGATAAAACTAATCATAAATTAACATTTACAAAATTAATAAAATATGAAAATAAACCTTTAAAAGAGTCAACAAATATAAATTTTCTAACTCCTGAGAATAATAAACTTCAAGAAAATTTGAAATCTTCAGAAGAACAAACTATTTCTCTTAAAAACAAATTTTATATGGCAAGCACAACTAATAGGAGAAATCTCAAAATGCAGGCCAAAAAATTTGAACAACTTTCTAAAGAGAAATTAATCAATCATGATCAACAAAAATCATCAAACTTATATTTCAATGAAATAAAAAGGCTAATATATTTTAAGAAACTTTCTAAATTAAACTATTAATACGTTTCTCACCATTAAACTCTATTCCTAATAAACAAGCATAAAAATATTAATGTCAGATAACTTCAATGTTCTTATAGACCTTCTCCAAATTATGTTGAGCATTCTACTGTAGTTGCATTGATTAGAAATAATCAGAAGCATTGAGTGTGAGTCTCTTCTGATAGGGAGGAATCTTAAGAAAGAAGGTATCAGACAAAAAATTCCTTAGAAATCCATTAAAGATTGCTGCAATTGAAAACTCTAAATCTTTAATTTTAGGAAAGCAGAGTTGCTCAAATAATTTAAGAACAAAAATTATTAAAGCTCATGTGAGAGAGAAAATGAGAAATCCATAGAAACCAAGTAAGAGAGAAAATCAAAACCCCTTTCAATTGATATCAAAAATTTAATCTCTACAAGTGAAAATTTTAACTTCAAGAAATGAGCTGCTGCAACTGAAAATTCTAAAAGCCATTTTAAGATTACCAGGTCACTAGTTTTGATTTGATCCCAACTCAAATAGGGGGAGATTGTTGGAACCATAGCTTTTGATTTGAGTTAGGATCCATCCTTTTGTTAAATCTAATAATTTAGATCAATTTAAATTAACATCAATTAAATATAATGCGATCGAATCAGAGAAAATATAAGAAAATAATATAAAGCTCTCTGCGTTCGACGAATGTCGAACGACGCTCGACAAATTCAAGACAGACAGCGCTCGACAAATTCAAGCTAGACAGCGCTCGACAAATTCAAGCTAGACAGCGCTCGACAAATTCCCATCAGAACAGCGCTCGACGAATTCAGTCAGAATAATCTCAGCGGCCAGGCATTCTCTAAACGGCGCTCGACAATCTCAAGCCAGACAGCGCTCGACAAATATCCTTCAGAACAGCGCTCGACAAAAAATGTTGTCAGCAAATATTCTTATTATACAGCTGTACTAACATTATTATATACATGCTTTTCTGATATAGCCGTTGCGGCAATAAAGTTTATAGTCGTTTGCAGATGAGTCAAAGACGGAAACTCCTCTTCCCAAGGAATAAAATTAAAGAGACTTTATCTCTTTCCCTATTCCCAGCAAGAGTTCAAAAAGCCTTCTCCGGATTACATATTAAGAGAAGAGCAAAAAATATATATATATTGACAGAGAGGAATAAATAAACATATAGAGAACACACAGATACAAAAAGAGGAAGATCTATTTTTGTATATCATTTTTCTTTTGCTAACATCTTCTTGCAGATCACATATATCCTGAGACACCAATCATAACCATTTGCTCATGATCATCTCTGCTTAGGAAGAAAGGAGTATTTGTACAATCAAGAGAAGAGGGCTCTAGAACTGTCATCAACTCTCATAAGATAGGGGGAGCTCTTCAAACATCTTCATCAAGATCCATTTAACTTCAAATCAGGATCTTCAAAAGTCTTCTTATACAGAGAAGAACAATTTAATTTCTGCTTTTATCTTTCCTTACTTCACCCCATCCTGTACAGGGTTATAACTCCCTTCAAAAGTTAACTCTCGGTGACAGGGCACCTTAGCAAAAACCTGCAGTTTGGTTAGAGCACCTTATCAACAGCTCACCTGGTGTGAGGGCACCTTATCAACAACCTCATAGTGGAATCCTACCAGTGGGTAGAAGAGTAGATGTACCCAGTTGAGGGGAACTACTATATATTTTGTGTCATCTGTGGATTGCTTGTTTTTATCTTTTTGTTTTACCTTATGTGCTGTATTTATTTAGATGCACTTTAACTGTTTGGTTTTATTACTCACAAAGAAATCAGCAAACTCACTCATAATAATAGATATATCACTTACTTTGAAAGTAAACTTAAGCAAGATATTTTAATAAGATAAATAAGAACTAAAACTCCACTTTTAGTGCGTACAAAAGGTCTAGGGCGGGAGGTGTTTGAGAAGAGCCTAGAAGTGGACATGCCTGATCAACTGCCCTCGTTTGCCTTAATAGTGTAGCTGAGTTATCGTACTCAAACAGAGGGAACTAACAAAAAGGTCTGTACATATATAGTCGAGTGTGTGAGTTGCATCATTGCATAATTATAGCATGACATAACATCATATCATAAAATAAGACCACATCATATAAATTAGTATGTGCTCTTTTATACAATGAGTTTACCTTAGTGCCAGATCCCTTAACTTATAAGTGTGTATGGGCATTCCTATAAGTTAAGTTATTTTTGTAGCTGATCGTCCATATTTCTATATCTGCTCCTTTTGTACTACTTTTTTATTTAATGTTGATATACCATACTTGTGCTAGCATTGAATCACTTTCAATACTTGTATAGTATATATACCTTGCTAGTTTTGCCACTTGCCATCTGCATGTTTTTAAACCCTTGTGCCCTCCGCTTCGTCCTCCCGCACGGTGCCTATGAGTCGCGGGGGGAGGCGAGGAAAAAACTGCCTTAGTCTTTATGATTAACGGTCGGTTGTGACCGTAACACCAGGTGTATGAGGAGCTGGAGAAGAAGCACGACCAACGGGACGTGATGGCAAGATTTGAGGAGCAGTTGCTGCTCTACTACTACTACTACTACTACTACTACTACTACTACTACCAGAAGGTATATTGACGAGAGTTTGTAGCTTCCACATAGATGTAGAGTGAGAGAGTGAGATTTTATTCTATTTTTGTGCATGTACTAGGCATAAGCCCTTGCTCTCTTTAATTTGTTGTACTCATTAATGGACTTGTATTCATTTGGATATATATATATGTGTGTGTGTGTGTGTGTGTGTTTATGTGTGTGTGGTTGTGGACTCATTTATTTAATTTACTTCTTATCCCATGTTGGCCTGGTTGATCATTTTTGCCGGCAGGATCGGCATCTTGCGGAGGCGACAAACTCGTGTCTTAGTGTCACCGTAAGACGACGATTCTGGGCATAAGATCTGGGAACTCTTTGGTGCGGAGAGGGATCAAACACCTGGTCTCACTTGAACAAATGAGCCAATGAGAAAGAATTCAGATGAATCTGATGGTGCCCTTAGAGGGGGGTGAATAAGGGGTTTATTGTTTTTTGAATAATCTGAGTGATTTTTAGAAAATAGAAACTTTCTTATTTTGTTGCTAATGTTAGGCGTTAAGTGTCAACGCTGGGCGTTAGCTCTCCAGAAAATAATTTTCACAGAAATATGACAAAGTGATTTTACTTTTGAAATCCTAAATGAAATACAATTTCAGAAAATCAGAGATAATGAAAATGAACATTATATTTCAAAAAGGAATTACAAGATAAAATTTCAATAACGCTTGAAAGTAAAGGAGACAATGTAAAATACACTTTTTGTTCCTTCACCGGTCCTTCTCCCAAGAACTGGTTGGCTATATCCTATCTTTCCCCAGATAAGACCTCTAGCCACCCCCTAGATCTACCCTTGACCTAGTCGCCATGCACAAGGCGGCGAATTTCCCCCTAAACTGAACCCGGCTAAGTTTCCACACGCAAGGCGGCGAATTCACTACAATTACAAGAAAATAAAGAAAAGATAAATGAAACTTCAGAACATAAGACTCCCTATATTGAAGAGCGCTGAAGGAGATGTTGAAGGTACATAATGATCATCATCGGAGTTGAAGCGAGCGTCCTTCTTCAAATTTGACTGTTGAAAATCTCCTTCTCACTTTTGTTCCTCAATGGTGGTGTTGGGAGTACTCTCTGAATTCGGGATGAAATGCTCTCTCAGAACTCTGGAATGAAGGCTTGAACGCATGTCACTTTGAGCAACGAAATCAGGTATTTAAATAGACACGGGAGCTAACGCCTGGCGTTAAGAGTTAACGTCAACGTTAAGGATCGTTTACGGCCATTGATGAGATCGTGCAACCGTCGGGATCGTGGCAGATCATGTACTCAATGCGAGCGTTAACTCCAACGCTGGCGTTGTCTCTGGCTTCTCGGCAGAATCCTTCTCGATGTCATTTCATCTCGACGAATTCTTTCTCGATGAAAGTTAACGCGGGGTGTTAATTACTAATGCGGGTGTTAGTTCTCTGTTCAGAGAATCATCATCAATCAGCATCCTGTTCATAGGGTTATTTAACTATAGTACCTGCATATTATAAACACAAGCAAGATCAAATACATAGTGTGATTTGTTATTATCAAACTAAGAGATGTGGAACACAAGCTCCAACAATCTCCCCCTTTTGATAATAACAAATCCACTAATAAGAAATAAAACATAATTAGAGAGTGTTTATAGTATATGTTAAGCGTGATAATCATGCATACTCCCCCTATATGGATACTCCCCCTACATGAATGCATTTTTCTAATGTACTCCCTCTAAATCATAGATTTCTCTAATTTTCTAATTTATTTCGTCATTTTATTCTCCCCCTTTTGTTATAATCAAAAGGAAGTGGGTTAGAGTATTTGCAATATAAAATGTTATGCATTAAGTAGAAATAATAGCCACTTTTGAAAATAGTGAACACAACGAAAGCAATTTTGAACATCTTTAAGCACTTGTAAGCACAAAATAGAATAAGCGTTTAAGTCAAATAAGTATATGTTTGATTTACAAAAGTTGCAAGTATATTTGAAATTTGTAATATAAAATTAGTAAGCAAGATTATAAAATATCAAAGAATGATATGTTTACAATGTAAATTAATTTGCATTTCAAGTAAACATAAACATTATAAAAATCATGCTTTGCAATCTAGTGCATTTACTCATTATTGTAGAGAATAGTGTAGGTAAGCTTTAGGTCCAATTTTCATGAGTGGAAGTATTATAAATGATAATGATGTGTTCAATCAGGGTGTTTTGATAAACTATACAAGTGTATAAATCAAACCACATGAAACTATGTAATGTAAGAACATAACTTGAATTGAACATAAAAAACTTTACTTCCACAAATATCAATGCACATAAAGATATTTACATATAAAGAGAAGTGGTCAAAATTTTGTTTGCACAAGACACTTTACAATTTTTGGTGGAGTTTTCCTTGTCATATATTTTTCTTTGTTTTGAATTGTTTTTTTTTGTGACCAAGGACTCCAAATTCACTTGTTATTGCATACATAGAAATTTTATTTTATATACCACATTTCTCTAAATACAAGTGCATGAAAAACAAAGAATTCAAAAAAGAATTCAATGTTGTGTAGGTAAACTATTTATGAAATTCAAAATATGTTCTTATGCTACACAATCATGCAAAAATAAGATTTAAAACCCATGTAGATTAACCAAAAAGGTGTAAGTGTGAAAATCATTATCAAAGATAAAAACATTACTCATACTTAGAGGCATGTAAAAACATTTCTACACATGTAATCTACATCCAAATTCTTTGCACATTTTAAGATATTATTCAAGGCATGATAAAATCAAAACAATGTTTTTAAGAAACTTGAAGGTTTAAATTAAACATTGTAAATAATCTTTAAGCAATATATATAATCATCCTTGAAATAAATATTTAAGCATATATTAATTTTTTTTCTTTTTAAGTTTTGGAAGTAAATTACAAAAAAATAAAAAACGTTAAAAAACAGAGAATTAAAATAAAATACTGCAATAAAATAATCCTAAGAATTTTTCAGATAAGACAGAAAAAATTTTGGAGCGGAGAGGCTAACGCCAGGCGTTAGCTTCTTAACGCCGAGATAGAACACTAAATTTTGACTTTTTGAAAAATCTTTTTCATGATTCATTTGTAATAAAAAGAGGTTTTCTTAAAGTTGAAATTTCAGACATTACGAAGTTGATTTGAAAGCTCTTTTAGCGTGTTTTTGGTGATTTTTCAATAGTTTTTACATTTTTAATGATTTTTGAATTTTTAAAAAAATGCAAACAATTATAACAAAGTACATAAGATAATTTTGATAACTTTTTATAAGGGTTAAAGTGATATTTCTAAGACACCTAATTCTAACCTAAGCATGTGAAAACATGCATCGGGTAGAGGTTTGGTAAAAATGTCGGCAAGTTGTGATTCAGTCCCTATAAAGCTAATTTTAATATGTTCCTTCTTAATATGATCTCTAACAAAATGATGTCGGACATCTATATGTTTAGATATAGAATGATGTACGGGATTATTTGTGAGATCTATAGCGCTCTTGTTGTCACACTTTAATTCTATGTTATTTAGATAAACACCAAAGTTCTATAACGTTTGGATCATCCATAAGGCTTGTGCACAACAACTACCTAGTGTGATATATTCGGCGTCGATGGTGGAGAGGGCAACAGAATTCTGTTTCCTACTTGAACATGATATGAGTGAAGAGCATATAAAAAGACACATACCACTAGTGCTCTTTCGATCTAATGAACATCATGCATAGTCTGAATCAAAAAAACCGTGTAAAATAAAATAATCATTATGAGGATACTATAATCCTAATATAGATGTTCCGATTAGATATCTAAAAATACATTTAACCGCTTTTAAATGTGATTCTTTTGAATTAGCTTGAAATATAGCACATAGGCAAACGGAAAGCGTAATATCGGGTCTAGATGCGCTTAAATATAGCAATGAGCCTATCATTCCTCTATATAATGTTTGATTAATTGAAATACCGGCATCATCTTTTCCTAGCTTTAGTGATGCACTCATTGGTGTATTAGCTTGTTTTAGGCTTTCAGATCCAAATCTTTTTAGAATATCTTGAACATATTTAGTTTGACAAATAAATATACCATCTTGTTTTTGTGAGATTTGAAATCCAAGAAAATAAGTGAGTTCTCCTACCAAGCTCATTTCAAATTCATTTTTCATCACTAAAATTACATCATTACATAACTTTTCATTAGTGGCTCCATATATAATATCATCAACATATATTTTCAATATAATCAAATCATTATCTAGATGCTTAATGAAGAGTGTATTATCTGCATTTTCCATTTTAAAACCGTGTTTTATCAAAAATAATGTCAATCTATCATACCAAGCATGTGGGGCTTGCTTCAATCCATAAAGCGCTTTTTCTAACTTATACACATGATTAGGAAAATTTTCACTCACAAAACCGGGGGGTTGTTCTACATAAACTTCTTTTATAATCCCGTTCAAAAATACACTTTTTACATCCATTTGAAATAATTTAAATCTTTTGAAACTCGCAAATGCAAGAAATATTCTAATTGATTCAAGGCGAGCAACAGGTGCAAAAGTTTCATCAAAATCTACCCCTTCGATTTGTGAATATCCTTGTGCAACAAGTCTAGCTTTATTCCTTGTTATCCTAAAGTCACCATCTAGTTTATTTTTGAATATCCATTTGACTTCAATAACCGGATGATTAGATGGCCTCTCTACTAAATTCCAAACCTTAATACGTTCAAATTGATTTAATTCATCATTTATAACTAAAAATAAAAATTCATCATTTAAAGCGGTTGAAACATTTTTTGGTTCTATTTCGGATAAAAAATGAAGGATGGAAAAAGACTCATGTAAAGAAGAACGAGTACTTACCCCTATTTATGGTTCTCTTATCACAAGATCCCTTGGATGATTCTTAGTAAATTGCAACATGCTTGGAGGAACATATTCTGCTTGTTCTTATTCTTCTTTCTCCTCTTTTTCTTCTTCTTTTTCTCCAAGCGATTCTTCATCCTCATGCTCCAAAGGGGGAAGGGGTTCATCTTCGTTTCATGTACAATTAGTATCTACACAAGGAACAAACTCATCAAATCTTACATGCATAGACTCTTCAACTATTTTAGTTCATTTATTATAAATTCTATAAGCCTTACTAGTTGGAGAGTAACCAATGAAAATTCCCTCATCGCATTTTTCATCAAATTTTCCTAGTACATCTTTAGTGTTTAAAATGAAACATTTACATCCAAACACATGAAAATAAGATACATTAGTTTTTCTTTTAAAATAAAGCTCATAAGGTGTTAATTTTAAAATTGGACGAAGCATGACTCGATTAATGATATAACATGAAGTATTAACCGCTGCGGCCCAAAATGATTTAAGCAACCCATATTCACAAAGCATAGTGTGTGCTAGCTCTTGAAGGGTTCTATTTTTCCTCTCCACTACACCATTTTGTTGTGGGGTACGAGGAGCAGAAAATTCATGTTTAATTCCTAAATCATTACAAAAGGAAGAAAACTTATCATTTACAAATTCTCCTCCATGATCCGAGCATATGCATTTAATTTTAAAATCAAGTTCATTTTGAATACGAATGCATAGTTTAGTAAATTCAAGAAATGCATCGGATTTGGAAGATAGAAATAAAAGTCCAACAAAATCTAGAATAATCATCAATTATTACAAAAGTATATTTTCTACCTCATAAACTAGAAGTGCTAACCGGTCCAAATAAATCCATATGAATTAATTGAAGTGGTCTAGTGGTAGAAATTACAATTTTGCTTTTAAAAGAATTTTTTGAAAATTTTCCTTTTTGGCAAGCCGTGCAAAGAGAAGATAAATTCCCATTAAGCATAGGTAAACCTTTAATTAATTTATCTTTTGACAATTTCAAAATAAGCTTGGTGCTAGAGTGACAAAGGCGCATATGCCAAAGTTCAAATTCTTCATTTTAGAAATAAAATATTTTAAAGAATAATTTGAAAGATCATTAAAGACAATCATATAAACATTATCCATTCTAGGTGCAGTGAGTACAACATCATTTGTTTTAGAATTTATAATTTTGCAAAGATGTGTAGATGATTCAAATATTTCATTTAAACCCTTATCACATAATTGACTAATTGAAATTAAATTATGTCTTAAACCATCTACAAGTAAAACATTTAAGATTGAGAAAGAATCGTTGCTGACTGACTTCCAATGCCCATGATCCTTCCTTTTCTGTTATCACCAAATGTCACCAAACATCCTTTCATCATCTCAAGGCTAAGACACTTTGCTTTGTTGCCCGTCATGGGTTTGAAGCATCCTGAGTCCAAATATCATATGTCTTTTTTATCCTTAGCCTGCCAACATACCTTAAAAGGAGATGAGAGTAGGTGGAAACCTTAGGCACCCAGATTTGCTTTATAGCACTATGACCCTTTTTCCTACAAGAGTTTGAGGTGTGTCCAAATAAATGACATTTGGCACACGATATAAAAGGGGATGAGACCCTTTTTGGAGTTTTGGATAAACTCTTGCTGGAATATGAGGTAACATTTGTATTTTGAAATGGTTTTTTATCAAAAGAATTTAAGTTTCTGGAATTATTGCTAACATCGGCGTTAAGAGCTAATGCTGGGCGATAACTTCCAGTAACATAACCAAGGCCATATTTGGCACTTCCATGGCATTGGTGTCCAAGATCATGTTCAGAGATCTTTGCCCAACTCCAAACTTCTTAATAGCCATATTTAAATCATGAATTCAAGCTTTGAGAGCGGTGTTTTCCGTTACTAACATAACGCACCGATTTGTACAACTTTTCTTTCCTTCTTTTATTTGAGAAAAAGAGGTTTTTAAGGTTATTTCTAAATCCCCCTTCTGCTTAGTAAGAATTTCAGTATTGGAGTGGGACTTAGAAAGAGTTTCTTCAAGTTCTTTTACTCTTGCCAAGGAGTGATTGCACTCTTGGCAAGATACCTTTTCTTTCCCTAATAGTTTAGATTTTTTTTTGTTTTCTTTTAACAAAAGTTTATTCTCAGAATTTAGAATATCAATATCTTTTAAACTTTCATCAAAAAATTTGCATGTTTGTGAATACTCAATATATAAACCATCATAAGTAGTAGGAAGAGTTACCTCAGTGTCGCTTTGGACACTGCTTTCATCATCGGATGGCTTGTTAATTTTTCACATAAGGCACATATTTGCCTCTTCTTCATCGCTAGTGGATGAGCCGCTTGAATCCTCGGAGGAGGTTTCATCCCATGTAGCCACTTTTAGGACCTTCTTCTTCTCTTTTCCCATGTGCCACTTTTCTTTACGCTATTTCAGATATTTTGGGCACTTGCTCCGGATGTGTCCGATCTTTTTGCAATGGTAGCACTCCGATGGTGGTCGCTCATCATCGTCATTATCACTACCTCTTCCTTTCTTCGATGAAGATCCCTTATTGATGAAATAATTCTGGAAGGTGTTTCTCCTTTTCGGATTTTTCATGAACCTTTTGAACTTCTTCACAAAGAGGCTTTCATCATCCTCTTCATCATCATCTATATCAACCTCCTTCTTTGACTTCAATGTTAAGGTCTTCTCCTTTGGCTCCATGTAGTACTCTTGTTGTTGAATCTTGAGTTCAACCTCATGGGTCTTGAGGTTCCCAATGAGGCTCTCAATTTGGAGCTTATTCAAATCGTGCGACTCCGAGATAGCCGTCACCTTTGGATTAAACTTTGGAGGGAGAGGCCATAGAATTTTTCTCACCATGTCGCCATTGGAGAATACCTTTCCAAGTACTTTTGAGTTATTGAAGATCTTGGTGAACCTTGTGTACATTGAATCTATGTCTTCGTCCACCTCCATACGAAATTTCTCGTATTCTGATTCAAGTTGGAAAAGCTTTGAATCATTGATGGCGCGAATCTCACACACCGCTATAGGCGGTAGCTTGACTGCGACACGAAACGGCAGTGTACCGATCGTTCAAGTAATATAAAACGAGGAGTATTCCCCGAGTATCGAATCTCAAAGGAACACAGTAAGGTGGAGTTAACGTTCGAGGAAGGACTTGAGATCGAAGTCCTTTGGGTCGGATGGATTGCAGAAACGGGGGTTTTGGATTGTGGAAAAATAAGAGAAAATGCTATGACTACTCCTATGCAATGCCGCTATGCAGTGCTTCGCTTGGCGGGATGGAGACTAGGCAGGCCTTGAGCGCGTTGCGTCGCAAGGGCGGATGGACGAGTAGGCAAGCGGAATCGAACTATGCAGGCCTTGAGCGCGCTGCTTCGTAGGGCGAGTGGATTACACGGGCCGCTATGCCACGCTTCGCTAGGCGGATGGACGAGTAGGCAAACGGAGTGAGGGTCGTAAGCACCTCTTCGACAAGCACGCCACTAGCAATTGCTAGTGCGGCACACGAACGTAACGGCGGGATGGAGGATGGAATGGGGCGCTCCTCAAGTCACATAAACCACAAAAGTATTCCACATAGAAATGAAATATATAAAAATACAAGCAAGTTTAAGTGCAACTCCATCTTAATACATAGATCTAACTACATACACACATCAATAAGAGAAGAATAAGGCAAGAAATCGACCGAATCCAAAGGCTCGTTGTAGATTCACGGTAGGAAGCACCGGGTTGTCAATCCGCGTCCTAGCTCGGTCCGCAACTACGTCCGGGGTAGAGAGAGCTGTCACTACTCTCTAATGAGCCCGTCTTCTTCGTGTCATGATCCGGTAGAGGTTGCAAACTTCCTCTTGCTTGATAGAGATGGCGGCTAGATCTTCCCTTGGAGCGCTAGGATGAAGGAGGAGGCCGAGAGGAAGCTCCGGCTCAAGGTTGGCGTGAAGAACAAGCCCGGAGCACCTCCATATGGTGGGCGGCGATGGATGGGGCGAAAAACCTGCGGAAGGGGCGAAAACGGCGAAGCTGGGCGGAAAAACGGCGAGGATCCCGACATAAATCGCGAGCAGGGCAATTTATAGGCACTGGAATAAACAGTGCGCACGATCGTTGGCGCACGACCAGTGGTCGTGCGCACTATCATCCTGTGATCGTGCGCCTGCCTGGACGGAGCCTGCAAGGGAAAAAGATTATAAAATACAATGTTCGCACGACCTGTGGCGCACGACCAGTGATCGTGCGCGCTATCGTAAGTGGTCGTGCGATAAGGAAAACAGAACTCAGTTTTCAGGGGTTAAGTGCACACGATCATTGGCGCACGACCAGTGGTCGTGCGCAACAGAGCCAGTGATCGTGCGCTGTGTTCCTGTACAGAATTGTACCGGAAACACCTGCACGACACCTGCTCCAGCATACAACACTAATCAAACCACTGAAAGTGACACTTAACCATGCATGGAAACTAAAAATGAAGATAAATAAGAAATAACACCAAAACGGGCCTAGAAGTGCACATAGCATGGAATAACAAATATGAGCGAAAACATGCCTAAAGTGTAGTGCATAGACTAGAAAATCGGCCTAGATGAGTCCATAAATGTGTATATATTTGGGACTCATCACACCCCCAGACTTACCTGTTTGCGCGTCCCGAGCAAACAAATTCCTCAAGCGGCTGAGAAAAAATACATAGCTGGCATAGAAATTGTAAAGCGGAGTATCATGCGAAGTTGCATGCTCATGCGCGTAGAAATACAGTAGACAAAATTTCTAATTGTACATATTAGTTTATACTTTTCTAGGGGCGTATTTATATATTACATTTACTCAAAAGTGAATCACGGTGAATCATAAGGTCGTGCATAGGAAGAAAGTAAACTGAACGCTGAGGCGAGCATTGCCAAAGATCGGGGCTCGAGACAACCTCCATTGAAATCCATCAATGTCGGTGACCATAAGCTTTCCCGTTCGCACTCTCTCCACGGCACTGGTTTGACTCAAATGCGTGAATCAATAGGACTTAAGGTTTTAGATGAGGCTTGGGTTTAGGTGAGGATAAACAAATATAAACATGAAGGCTTAAAACACAAAAACCCAAATGAGCTAATGCAGAAATTCTCCTCATTCACCACACAAATACACGGGTACACCACACCCCCAGACTTGGATTTGACTACATGGGTGTGTGCACCGCCTACTCCCAAACATACATTCATACACATATTTTTTTCAATAAAGCTCATATCTTCTTCTTTTCTTCTCACTTCTCTTCTTTTTCTTATTTTCTTTTTCTTTTCACATATTTTCAGCAATCTAAACAATGATGCATATCCACATTTTCACAAACATAACACTACATCAACAACCCAATCATGAAAGTAATATACTAGAGCTCAAATTTGGGTGTGCGACTAGGATTGGCGTTTAGGCTTTGGTGAGACAACATTGGGGCTGAATCAAAGAAAGGGTAGGCACAACTGGGCTAACGAGGATAAAGCGATAGGAGTGGGCACAAAGGCTCAACCGGGCCAAAATGATGGCCTATATCACATTCACGCAAATGACTAACCGTATACCCATGCTTCAAGAATCGCTTGGGGCAAGTTCTAGCCACCGAGAAAGATAATCCTTTCTCCCGACTCGGGCAATACGAGGCTAACGAGCATCTACACACATTCCTATGCTACCGTTTGATTCACACCGGATTCACCAATTGAGTAGAGTAAACAATATTAACGCTAATAGAAAAAAATATAAACTAAAAGCATAAAAAGAAATTGAATCTACACGATTTTCTAAACGAGACATGAGCACTCGACTAGGAGCACTACCGGAGTCAACATTTTACTCCGCCTCATAATCCTAAGCCAGCACAGTGATTTTCCAAATCACACGAAAAGAAATGAGTTCGGCTCAAGACGTGCAACATCTAAGTGCACGCTCGAGTGGGTGTAGTGGTGTGCAATGCAATTGAACATTACTAAATAATTGAAATAGAAATACTTCTAGCATGCAATGCAATAGTGCACGTGCGTGGGCACACAAAACTACTCTCCCCCAGACTTAAACTAAACAACCCACATAATATATGACATGAAAATCAAAATAGGGCTAGGGAAAGAGAGTACCCAATGCTCAGAAATGAGCATACCAGAAGATTGGCGTGTAAGCTAAAATGAACCGCGGCATCCGCCATCCAGAAAAGATACCTGCAGGGGTCAGCTCCGCAAAAACAAAAGAAAATAGAAAACTGAGATAACGTGCAATTAACTAAATAAAATTAGAAACGAAATGAAAATGCAAGAAAAATTAAGATAACTACTGGGGTTATTGTCAACCCAGCACGACTTATTCAAAACTTTATAATATCTAGCTAATGGGCCTATGAAAAAGAAAATGCACAGGTAACTGCTCCAATATGCGTTTCGGTAGCTGGTACCGATACGGAGATAAGGCAGTCACCCCTCTACCTAAATAATAATAATACCTGCTCCTTGTGAAATTTTCCGGACCTTGTGAGAGTAAGCAGGAATAACAACTAGAGATACAAGCCAAACAACCAGAAACAATCTTAGGCAAACAAAAGATCTTTATTGATAGCAACACTTCAATTACAGGGCAAGACATGCTCGACGAGACATGATTTCGTCAGCACAAAACTTCAAGGAGAAAGAACAGAAACTGAAGATAACTGAGACCGCACGGTCTCTTGCCGAACTCAGCAGCTCGCCAGACCGCTGCTGCCAGACCGCAACCGCTCCCGATCTCGAAACCGCTCCCGATCTCGAAACTCCACCAAACCGCTGCACCAGACCGCTCCTTTGCCGATCTCCTGATTCCCGAACTCCAGCACCACAACTCCAAGCCGCAAACCGCCCGAACACTTTCAGAGGAAGAGGTGATCGCTGCTGCCTGCACTATCCGCAGAAGCTGCACAAAGAAGAATTCAATCAGAGACCGCTCAGTCAGATAAACAAGACCGCAGGAACTAGGCAGACTCGGCTTACACTTGGTGTGTTCTACTTGTTGCAACAGTGGCTCCCTATTTATAGGCGTGAGACCTGATCCAGTCACCACCCCATGAGATAGAGTCACCACCCATCAGATCGCGCGACCTTACCGGTCAACCCGCGCAATCACTGCAACCCTCCTGCTTCATTTTGGTGAGCGCCGACTTCACTTCAGACCGCGGGAGATCGCTACTCCCTTGGTCTGAACACGACTCCACACGGAGATCGCCAGACCGCCTAGAAGTCACCCACCACCTGTGTTCGCCTGAGACCGCAAACACAGCCAGCTCGCCCTCCTGGTCTCCTCCTGAGACCGCGAACTGAGACCGCGCGACTAAGAATGACTTAGTCCGCGAACTCCTTCAGAACCCTCTGGAAAGCCACCAGACCGGATTCAAGAGCCAACCCGTGCGGTCACGCCAGACCGGCACGTCCTTGAAGAGAACAACTTGTCACGCGGTCAGAGACAGACCGCGCGACCCTGAGGAAGATCACCCGTCATGCGGTCACAGCCAGACCGCACGACCTCCTCCTTCAGCAGCCCTTGGACCAGACCAGCGGTCAACCCCGGAAGCCACAGCTGACCAATAGAACAGATCGCCATTGTCAGGCCGCCAGACCGTGCGGTCACGCCAGACCGCCCGGTCTCCTCCCAGACCGCCCAGGTCCAACAGCCTCCTCCACTTCCACTTCAATAATTTCAACACTCCCCCTTGAAGTGGGAAGTGGAAACTAGCCCAAGTAGCTCCCTTAGCCGTGTGAACGGCCCCTTTGCCAGCGCCTTTGTGAAGATGTCTGCGACATTGTCCGCACTCCGCACATGCTCGACCGAAAGAGATCCCTCCAGCACCTTCTCCCGTATGAAGTTATGCTCGATCTCGATATGCTTGGTCCTCGCGTGACAAACTGGATTGGTTACCAGTTTGAGAGCACTCTCGTTGTCACCGCGTAGCAGAGTCGGCTCCCGAACCTCCTTGTGGACGTCTCCTACCAACCTCCTAAGCCAGATGGCTTCCTGAGCTGCCAAGGCCGAAGCCTTGTATTCCGCTTCCGTGGTAGAGACCGATACGGAATCCTGCTTCTTGCTGCACCATGATATAGCCGTAGGGCCCGCCATGAAGACGAATCCAGATGTCGACTTCCGATCATCCGAATCTCCCCCGTAATCAGCATCCATGTATCCATGCACCTCGAAGCCCGCATCCCTCCTGTATAGGAGACCCATGTCCGAGGTCGCCTTGACATACTTCAGAATGTTCTTGGCCGCTAGCAGATGAGGTACCCGTGGCTCCGCCATAAACCGACTCACCCGGCCCACTGCATATGCAATGTCCGGCCTCGTGATCGTCAGATAGATTAAGCTCCCAAACAGAGCTCGGAACACCAACGGATCTTGCATGATCCTTCCCTCATCCTTCCGAAGCTTCATAGCTTTCTCCAGAGGTGTGGAAGTGCACTTCCCTTCCTTCATGCCGAACCGCTTCACGATCCGCTCTGCATATCCGGCTTGGGTCACCAGCACTCCACCTTCCTTCCTCTGCACCTCAAGTCCAAGAAAATGGTGAAGCTCACCAAGATCCTTCATCTCGAACCTGATAGATAGTTCAGCCCGAAGCTGTGCTACCTCCTCCTTCGAGTTCCCCGTCACGATCATATCGTCAACGTATAGCAGCACGATGACCTGAAGCTCCCCGCTCTTCTTGACAAACAAGCTCGAGTCTGAGTCTGAAGCAACAAATCCACAGAATAGGAGATATTCTGCGATCTTCCCGTACCACGCCCTCGGCGCTTGCTTCAACCCATACAGGGCCTTCTTCAGCTTGCAGACATGCTCCGGAAAATCTTCAGACACAAAACCTGGTGGCTGGACCATGAAGATGTCCTTGTCAATCTCGCCGTACAAGAAAGCGTTCTTGACGTCGAGCTGCCAAATCTCCCATCCACTGAACGCTGCCAAGGCAATGATTAACCGAACTGAAGTCATTTTAGCCACCGGACTGAATGTCTCATCATAGTCTTCACCGTATTGCTGCGAGAACCCCCGAGCTACAAGACGAGCTTTGTACCGCTCGATACTGCCGTCAGCTTTCTTCTTCAGCTTGTAGACCCACTTGCATGTCACAGGAGCGATGCCCTTAGGCTTGGGCACAAGAGACCAGGTCTCATTCTTCTCGAGAGCTGCCATCTCTTCTTGCATCGCAGCATCCCACTCCTTCACGCCTTGGGCCTTCTCAAAGCTTGACGGCTCCCTCTCATCCAAGGGACCAGCGAAAAAACATGAGACAAAGCTCACTGCGTTTCCTCCTGTATAGCGATCAGGGGCAATGATAGATCGCTTTGACCTCCTCAGCTCCTTCCCCTGAACCGCATTATCTCCAGCTGCTTCTTCCCTATCTCCTCTTCCAGACGTGCTAGGAGCATTGCTCCCCCTGCTCCCTGAACCAGAAGCCCCCGTCTCGGAACTAGAAGGAGATGGACCACCTGGTGACACAGGTAGCTCCACCTGAAGATTCTCCACAGCTTTCTCTGGCATCTCCACCCTGCTCTCTGGTAATTCCACATCAGAAGACCCCTTGTACGATGTCACCTCATCGAACACGACGTCGCGAGATACAACAAATCTCCGCGTCTCCGGGTCCATGCACTTCCAACCTTTCTTCCGCTCATCGTATCCCACGAAGACTAGCTTCCTTGCTTTCGCATCTAGCTTCGTCCGAAGAGCATCTGGAACATGCACGTAGCAGGTGGAACCAAACACCCTAAGGTGTGCCACACTTGGCTTCTCCTTGAACATCAACTCATGCGGAGTTAACATGTTGATGGGGCTCAGAGGCATCCTGTTGATGACGTAGGCAGCACAAGACATTCCTTCCGCCCAGAAGGACTTTGGGATACTCTTGGCATGCAGCCAACACTTGCAGGTCTCCGTCAGATGACGGATCTTCCGTTCTGCAACTCCGTTCTGTTGTGGAGTATGAGCACAAGTGAGCTCTCTCCGGATGCCCGCCTTCCTGCAAAAAGTAGAGAACTCACTGGAGGTGAACTCCCCTCCGTTGTCAGTCCTCAGCTTCTTCACCCGCAGTCCCAGCCGACCTTCCACAAGCTCCTTGAACTCCACAAATTTGGCAAACGCCTCCGCCTTCTCCTTCAGGAAATAAACCCAGACATATCTGGTGTAATCATCGATCAACACCAGCATATATCTGCTGCCTCCGAGGCTTGGGGTAGCAGTAGGTCCCATCAAGTCACCGTGGATGCACTCCAACGGCACACAACTCCTTGTCTGCGACTTGTCAAACGGTAGTCGATGAGACTTGCCGAACTGACATCCCGCGCAAACATGACCTTCTCCGTAGGAAGATAGACTTGGCAGGCCCTTGACCAGACCTCTCACCGCCATAGCTTTCAGCTTGTCCATACCTACGTGCCCCAACCTCTCATGCCATATAACGGCACCATCATTCGTCTTCATCTTGTCGACGTAGGAACTCGTCGATAAAACGAACAAGTCTTTTGCCCTTCTCCCGACATGGACGACCTCGGCCTTCACGGCCTCTACATTACGTAGAAATTTCACTTCTGTCGGGCCGAACAGAACGTGATACCCAGCGTCAACAGCGTTGGTCACGGAGAAGAGGTTTTTCTTCATTCCGGGCACATGATAGACACTCTTCAAAGTAAGTGGCCCTCTATCACTGCCCAAAGAAACAACCCCCACCTTCTCGACTGCATGCACAGTATTATCTGCAGTGATAATAGCATTGTTACCTGTGTACGGCTCTGCTGAAGAAAGCTTCGACTCGTCCCCGGTGAGGTGATGACCACACCCTGAGTCCACGATCCAGTCCTCCTGATAGTTGATAGGAGCCGAGGCTCGAATAGAAGCCGAGAAGGCTCCTCCCCATCCTCCATCAAAGTGCCTGGCCGGTGCTTCCTCCTTCTCAGCAGCATGCCCTGGCTGAGTATTCAGCCTGCAGTCCTTTCTGAAGTGCCCAACCTTTCCGCACTTGAAGCATTTGAGACCTTCCTTCTTCTTCTTCCCGTCAGCCTTGGGAGCATACCCCCTTTCCTGCTGCCCAGAGGTTGAAGGTCCATGGCCTTCAGTGGTCTTCTTCTTCTTCTCCCACTTCTTCTTCCCTGAGAAGAGAACCTCGCCATCTCCCCCAGTCACTGACACCCCCGCCATCTGCCTTGCCAGACTTTCCTGCGAAGAAAGCAAGTTCTCCAGCTCCAACAGAGACGGCTGATTTGCCCATCCCTGCACCGACGTCACAAAGGCCACATATTCCTTCCGCAAGCCGCGGATGATGTGCCTCTTCAGCTTCGCCTCAGAAATTGGCTCATCAGGATCCAGTGCTGATATCTCAGCGCAGAGATTCTTCATCTTCAAAAAGAAGTTCGAGATAGAAAGATCACCTTGAGCTGACCTCGCCAACTCATTCTCTAAGAACTGTAGCCTTGCTATATTCTTTTTGTTAAACAGCCCATCCAAGGCTCTCCAGATCTCAGCAGCTGGTCCACACCCCAAGATGTGATCAAAGAGATCAGGTGAAATGGCACGCTTCAAGGTGAACTCGGCCTTGGCGTTGGTCTTCCTCCATGCCCTCACGGCCGGTCCATTATCACCTCCTTCTACTGCTTTCACCTCTTCTGTTTCATCTCCTCCTACCACCTCCCAGAGGTCCTCACCCAGAAGATAGCTCTGCATACACGACTTCCACTTCTTGAAGTTAGTCGATGTAAGCATCTCAATACCAAGACCTCTTGCAAAACCACCTTCCATTGCTCTTCCTCTGGTTCCTTCTTCACAAAGGCGATGGCTACTCTAAGTTATTCACTGCTCTTTTAACTCCAACCTCCCTCTGATACCATGTGAAATTTTCCGGACCTTGTGAGAGTAAGCAGGAATAACAACTAGAGATACAAGCCAAACAACCAGAAACAATCTTAGGCAAACAAAAGATCTTTATTGATAGCAACACTTCAATTACAGGGCAAGACATGCTCGACGAGACATGATTTCGTCAGCACAAAACTTCAAGGAGAAAGAACAGAAACTGAAGATAACTGAGACCGCACGGTCTCTTGCCGAACTCAGCAGCTCGCCAGACCGCTGCTGCCAGACCGCAACCGCTCCCGATCTCGAAATCGCTCCCGATCTCGAAACTCCACCAAACCGCTGCACCAGACCGCTCCTTTGCCGATCTCCTGATTCCCGAACTCCAGCACCACAACTCCAAGCCGCAAACCGCCCGAACACTTTCAGAGGAAGAGGTGATCGTTGCTGCCTGCACTATCCGCAGAAGCTGCACAAAGAAGAATTCAATCAGAGACCGCTCAGTCAGATAAACAAGACCGCAGGAACTAGGCAGACTCGGCTTACACTTGGTGTGTTCTACTTGTTGCAACAGTGGCTCCCTATTTATAGGCGTGAGACCTGATCCAGTCACCACCCCATGAGATAGAGTCACCACCCATCAGATCGCGCGACCTTACCGGTCAACCCGCGCAATCACTGCAACCCTCCTGCTTCATTTTGGTGAGCGCCGACTTCACTTCAGACCGCGGGAGATCGCTACTCCCTTGGTCTGAACACGACTCCACACGGAGATCGCCAGACCTCCTAGAAGTCACCCACCACCTGTGTTCGCCTGAGACCGCAAACACAGCCAGCTCGCCCTCCTGGTCTCCTCCTGAGACCGCGAACTGAGACCGCGCGACTAAGAATGACTTAGTCCGCGAACTCCTTCAGAACCCTCTGGAAAGCCACCAGACCGGATTCAAGAGCCAACCCGTGCGGTCACGCCAGACCGGCACGTCCTTGAAGAGAACAACTTGTCACGCGGTCAGAGACAGACCGCGCGACCCTGAGGAAGATCACCCGTCATGCGGTCACAGCCAGACCGCACGACCTCCTCCTTCAGCAGCCCTTGGACCAGACCAGCGGTCAACCCCGGAAGCCACAGCTGACCAATAGAACAGATCGCCATTGTCAGGCCGCCAGACCGTGCGGTCACGCCAGACCGCCCGGTCTCCTCCCAGACCGCCCAGGTCCAACAGCCTCCTCCACTTCCACTTCAATAATTTCAACACTCCTCACAGGTAGAGGGAAAAGAAAGTAAGAAGAGGAGGAGGCCTGGTCCTCACTCATCTCACCAAAACTATCCTTGCCCAGCAAGGTATCGTCCACAGCAGGTCCGCAGGGGGAGAAGGCAACGAATGAGGCTTCCTTAATGGAGGAGGAATCAACCTCCTCGCATAAAAGGACACACTCATCATTGACTGGAGCACAAAGCTCCAAGTCCTCCTGAAGTACCTGTGAAGATTCAACCTGCACAGACTCAGATGCAGGAAGGGGATCAAGAAATAAAGAAGACGAAGAACATAAATAAACATCAATCGGGGGAGTGATCCCGGTCTCACTCCCATCAGGTTGGGGAAGTAAAATAATGTTTGCATTGTCATCAATGCTACAAGATTCGGCGGGATCAAAGGTGGCCAGGCTTAGGATTTGGACTTCCTCCACCGGTGTTGAGGAAAACTCCTCTTCACCTAGAAGGTTGTCCTCCTACGTAGGAATAGGCACAACACTCAGATCACCCACCTCATCCTGCGACACATCATCAACAATGTCGTCGGAGACGAGTATAGTATGCACAACAGGGGGAGGAGTAATACTCGGATAAAAGTCGAGCACCGATTCCTCACAAAGAATCGAATCCACTAGGGGTGGTGGATGCACTGGGAGAATAGGCTCAGCAATGTCGGTGCATAGATCAGCCGCACATCCGGTGACCGTATCCATGCCATTCCCTTCAAGATGTGAAGGTGACAAAGACACATAACCGGATGTTGAAGGCGTGCCGCCAGAGTTAGGAGTTGGGACGATCCGGATATCCGGCTCGTCATCCTCATCCAATTGGCGAAGATACTCGACACAGTCCTTCAAGACATGATCAGTGCTCCGGAAAAACCGGCACTGCCTAGCGGGCTTCTTTGGCACAGCGGGTGCTGAAGCCGAGAAGAAGTATGACGGTAAAGGCTCAGCAGAGTAGCCATAAGACTTACGCGCACCATATGGAGTATCAGACGTAATCGGTGCTCCATATGCTGGGCTATAAGAATTATGCCTACTATTCTCCGTAGGGCATTCATCACTAGAGTGGGAGGTAGCTCCACACCAACGACAACGGAAATTAAGATGTGCCCACATAGTGTGAAGATAATATGATTCAAAATAAAAATGCTATTGTGCAAAATACTACACCTAACAAAAATTACTAAAGCAACCTAATTAAAACAGGAAAATGGAATAAAAAGAAATAAGACAAAGAAATGCAATTTACAAATGGAAGGGCTTCTCTCTCAGGTTCTCCCTTTCCAGAAAACTCACACGACTGTGTTCCCTGGCAACGACGCCAAAAACTTGATGGCGCGAATCTCACACACCGCTATAGGCGGTAGCTTGATTGCAACACGAAACGGCAGTGTGCCGATCGTTCAAGTAATATAAAACGAGGAGTAATCCCCGAGTATCGAATCTCAAAGGAACACAGTAAGGTGGAGTTAACGTTCGAGGAAGGACTTGAGATCGAAGTCCTTTGGGTCGGATGGATTGCAGAAACGGGGGTTTTGGATTGTGGAAAAATAAGAGAAAATGTTATGACTACTCCTATGCAATGCCGCTATGCAGTGCTTCGCTTGGCGGGATGGAGACTAGGAAGGCCTTGAGCGCGCTGCGTCGCAAGGGCGGATGGACGAGCAGGCAAGCGGAATCAAACTATGCAGGCCTTGAGCGCGCTGCTTCGTAGGGCGAGTGGATTACACGGGCCGCTATGCCACGCTTCGCTAGGCGGATGGACGAGTAGCACCTCTTCGACAAGCACGCCACTAGCAATTGCTAGTGCGACACACGAACGTAACGGCGGGATGGAGGATGGAATGGGGCGCTCCTCAAGTCACATAAACCACAAAAGTATTCCACATAGAAATGAAATATATAAAAATACAAGCAAGTTTAAGTGCAACTTCATCTTAATACATAGATCTAACTACATACACACATCAATAAGAGAAGAATAAGGCAAGAAATCGACCGAATCCGAAGGCTCGTTGTAGATTCACGGTAGGAAGCACCGGGTTGTCAATCCGCGTCCTAGCTCGGTCCGCAACTACGTCCGGGGTAGAGAGAGCTGTCACTACTCTCCAATGAGCCCGTCTTCTTCGTGTCACGATCCGGTAGAGGTTGCAAACTTCCTCTTGCTTGATAGAGATGGCGGCTAGATCTTCCCTTGGAGCGCTAGGATGAAGGAGGAGGCCGAGAGGAAGCTCCGGCTCAAGGTTGGCGTGAAGAACAAGCCCGGAGCACCTCCATATGGTGGGCGGCGATGGATGGGGCGAAAAACCTGCGGAAGGGGCGAAAACGCCGAAGCTGGGCGGAAAAACGGCGAGGATCCCGACCTAAATCGCGAGCAGGGCAATTTATAGGCGCTGGAATAAACAGTGCGCACGATCGTTGGCGCACAACCAGTGGTCGTGCGCACTATCATCCTGTGATCGTGCGCCTGCCTGGACGGAGCCTGCAAGGGAAAAAGATTATAAAATACAATGTTCGCACGACCTGTGGCGCACGACCAGTGATTGTGCGCGCTATCGTAAGTGGTCGTGCGCGCTATCGTAAGTGGTCGTGCGATAAGGAAAACAAAACTCAGTTTTCAGGGGTTAAGTGCACACGATCAGTGGCGCACGACCAGTGGTCGTGCGCAACCGAGCCAGTGATCGTGCGCTGTGTTCCTGTACAGAATTATACCGGAAACACCTGCACGACACCTGCTCCAGCATACAACACTAATCAAACCACTGAAAGTGACACTTAACCATGCATGGAAACTAAAAATGAAGATAAACAAGAAATAACACCAAAACGGGCCTAGAAGTGCACATAGCATGGAATAACAAATATGAGCGAAAACATGCCTAAAGTGTAGTGCATAGACAAGAAAATCGGCCCAGATGAGTCCATAAATGTGTATATATTTGGGACTCATCAATCATTGACCTGCGAAGTACTTTCATGAGTGAGTTCTAATAAATTCCATATATCATAAGCAGTTTTGCAAGCACAAGTTCTATTAAATTATGTTCTATCCAAAGCACAAAATAAAGCATTCATAACTTTAGCATTATTCTTGCATCTTAACTTGTCGTTATCATCCCATTTCTCTCTTGGTTATTCCATAGTAACTTCTTCAACAACAAATGTTGGTGGAGAGTAACATTGTTCTACTATACCCCACACATCATTATCTAAAGCAATTAAAAAACAACGCATTCTTGTTTTCCAATAATTCTAATCAGTAGCGGTAAATATGGGAGCTCTACTCATCCCTTGGCCCTCAACGAAAGCATGATCATGATGCGCCATTATTTTGGGTTGTGAAACCATTTTGGAATAACCTAGCTCTGATACCAAGTGTTCGATCTGATGGCGCCATTAGAGGGTGAATAAGGGGTTTACTATTTTTGTAATAAACTGAGTGATTTTTAGAAAATAGAAACTTTTTTATTCTATTGCTAACGTCAGGCGTTAAGAGTCAGCGCTGGGCATTAGCTCTCCAAAAAATAATTTTCATAGAAATATGACAAAGTGATTTTACTTTTGAAATCCTAAATGAAATAGAATTCCAGAAAATCAAAGATAATGAAAACGAACATTATATTTCAAAAGGGAATTACAAGATAAAATTTCAATAACACTTGAAATTAAAGGCGACAAAGTAAAGTAGTCTGAGTTTAGGGCTACCGCAGGGTGGTAGGTATTACCGCTGGCTGTAGTGATTGTCTAGAAGAACCTTCGACATGACTGGAAAAACCATTGAGATGACTGGATGAACTGCCAAGATAAGCTAGTTGTCATCGAGAAGTCTCGATGAGAGAGCTAACGATCGGCATTAAGAGTTAACAATGGCACTAGCTATTCGTCATGATGACTTTAACTGATCGCCATGAAGCTCCAATTATGGACAAAGAGGTCTTGTCATTCATTGAGATGACTAACGCCCGGCTTTAAGGGTTAACACATGTCGTTTGGTTTTCCTGCCAGTAGGAGTAAGCAGTTTTGGATAAAATCGGTTATACCGCCTTTGGGCTAACGTCCGGCGTTAAGAAGTTACTGTCAGTTGTAGGTCTTTATATATATAAGGCAGCAAACATGGTTTCTCTTCTGATATCTCATTATAGTTCTCTCTCTCCAATGGCAAGGAAGAAGAGGGATGGAAGAGGAAGACCCTTTTAGCTAGCCGTTGAACGCGCCGAGTTTGGATACTTGTAGGAGAGCGTGCTTTGAACCTCTCCACCCGAATTGCATTCAGATTTATGGCGCCAAAGAGATCGTCAAGTGTGACGATTCTCCTCCTGAATCGTTGGACACGCTTTTCCTATAATTTGAATAGTAGAAGGAAGATTTCCACTAATTAGTGGATAGGTTTCTTCTGACGGGTTGATATGGTATATCCTCGTAGAAATTGCAAATAGAGTCTGTATCATTGTACGGACATAGGCACACTATGTGAAGCCCATCTGGACAGGTTGGTCTGGATTGGTGATAATGATATCACTTTATTGCGTTCCGGAGAAGACTCCGAGTATGTATGCTTGTTATCGGGTTCTGGGTGCTGTGGTGTGCTGCAGGGACTTCTGGAGGCAATTTCCAGAA
This sequence comes from Dactylorhiza incarnata, assembly GCA_033032865.1. NCBI lineage: Eukaryota > Viridiplantae > Streptophyta > Magnoliopsida > Asparagales > Orchidaceae > Dactylorhiza > Dactylorhiza incarnata. Next base: position 2,730,310 of record JAWHQI010000149.1, read on the forward strand.
AATACCAAAAAATTGTGACAGAATCATGTTTTGTTAGCTAACGCACGACATTAGTGCTAACGCCTGCGTTAGTGCCAGTGACACTTGATGTCACTTGGTTGATTGGAATTTCTTGTATGGATGTGTTAATGACCCAGTAAGGTTTACTAATGATCGGGATGAGGTGAAACTTTACCCGTATTGTGTTGGTTGTTCGTGATGATTGAACCGAGAAAGGTGGATCCGAACCCGTCCATATTGGTCGGTGAAGAGGTTGCCCCCCGGTGCGCTGTCTAACAAAAAGGATTGCCGGAAAGTATAGGCGTGTATAGCTTAGCTCAATTATCGTCTAAGTTGTTTAACTGCAGATGGAAGTGGACTCGGGGAGTACACTGAAGGTGTGCCCTGTGAGCACGAGATGTGTGGCCATGTGTGCCGATGTTTGTGATGATTGTATATATGCAGTGCTTTGATGCACATGTGAAATATATATATGCTGCTAATGCTTGCTTGCAGGGAAGGAGTACCACCGCCCCGGGAATGGGGTGGGGTCGTTATAAGTCTAAGTCATCTAAAGCTGACTGGTTACCTATTTTCCTACTGCTTGGTGGATTTTGGTTATACATGTCCTGGCGAGCAGAGTGGGAAGTAGCTGGATGGAGCTCTTTTGCTAGCTGGCCCGCAAAGGCCTTTTTGAGTGTTTTGTTTTATGTATTGTCGGCCTGCGTGTTGATGCTTGTAAACCATGTAATAAGATAAACACTTTGTTATGTGTGGTCGTAGTGCCAAACTCTTTTATTTATATATATCAGACATTCCTACATAGTGCTATGGACACCTGTTCTTGTTTAAGATTAATAAATCTATGTTTCCGCTTATTTGTAACTCTAAGATATCTTTGGTTGGTTAACTAATTACGTAGCCCTTTTGCTTGTTCACTTTATATGACATGGGGTCCCGATCGGACCTACTGTTATATACTGTGCAACAGGTATGGTGTTACAATTTGGTATTTTATGCTTCTGCGAGTGTCTATGTAGTGAGGATTTGATGTATCGGGCAGGAGCCCTTGTTATTTCTATGTTTTATTTCAGTTACTTCCTGTGGACATCTCTTTATGATGATTTACTATTTATGTGATGTGGACTTGTCTTCTCTAAAGCTTGTTATACTTTACTTTTTCTGTGATCGATATTGTCGGCAGGATCGGCATTTTGTATTGGCAACTCTCCCGAGTAATGGTGCCACCACAAAACGGCGGTTCTGGGCATAAGACCCCAGGTTTGAAATGGAAAAAAATGGGGTCTTACAAAAAGTGCAATAACCCCAGAGAACTTGAAATTGGCTAACAATATATCTAAGATGTATACATTGTGTATGATCCTTCAACCAGAACACGTACGTTTAAGAGACAACATAATCACCATTAGGAAGATGCGTGACTATAGATAATAGATTTTATTGTCAAATGTATACACGAAGAAATTACACGAGAATTAATGGGTTTAATGAGATCACCTATAAGGCCATATATGGGAGGAAGTGTAGGACTCCACTTTCATGGACTCGAGATGAAGACCCCAAGTCACTAGGGTCAGGATTAATAGAGGACGCGGATGCCCAAATACGACTGATACAGGATTGGCTGTTGGAAGCGTAGATCGGACAAGATAAATATTATGATGCAGGACATTGTTAGGTAGAATTCTAGGCAGGAGACAAAGTGCTTTTGAAAATATGACCAACACATGGAGTCTCGCCGGTACGGAGACTAAAGTAGCTCAGTCTGAGATACATGGGGACATAAAGGATCCCGGAGCGGATCGGCCCCTTGGCTTATAGACTGGAGCTGCTGCCAGAATTGGCAGGATTGCACAATGTTTTTCACGTCTCCTCGATTAGGATAGCTCTCCTTCGGTCAGAGCAACAGATCATTACTGCAACGGGTCGGCAGCTTCCGATCGTACAACCCGTTTGGAACCAATCCGTATCGATGAAACCATCATCCGAGTCCTGCGAAAGAAGAAGATTCCCATGGTCGAGGTATTCTTTTCCAATCATGGATGAGAGAATTGCACATGGGATCTGATGAACCCCATGAAACAATAATACCTAGGACTCTTCGCCTTAAGTACCATCTAAACCTCTCTAAAAATTCTTTACTTTCATTGTGCGTGAAACCTCGTAGACCCGAACTTGTATTTCAGGGATGAAATGATTATTTTTGTTTATTAGATTGTAACATCCCTAATCCTTTTAGACCCTCTTGGGTTAGGGTTGGAGTTGTGTGTAGAGGTCATGGTATGACCCTAGGTCAACTAGAACTTAGGAAAATTGTTATAAGCACCCCAAATGTGCATAAGTCAACCTAGACCAATTTAATTCAATTTAGATTCACCAACTCAAATTAAACTTACCAATTGGACCCTAACCCTAAGAGAGACCCAAGTTGTAACATACCCCAAACAACTAGACCCACAAGTTGGTTTTTTCATGCCTAGGTCATGACAAAACCATAGGAAGAGCTTATGACCGGGTGAACTTAGGTAAGAAGGAGAAAACTCAAGTGGTCTACAAATAGTAATTTTCAGATACCAAGCCTAGAGTTGGACTTTAGGGCCTCACCTTGATCCTTTGTCCCCACAATGACATCCCTGACTCATTAGGGGTCCTCTTAGAGCACCAGGGACCCACTGGGGTCAACCAAAGAGGCCAAATTGACCAAAGTCAACCCTAACCCTAAATTGGTCAAAGTAGCTTAATTAGGGCCAATTGGCCTTCACCATGCCAAATTGACCTTACCCCTACCCTTATAAGAAAACTAGGGACCCAATGGACCAAAACGCCCCATCATAGGGCCTCCAATTTAGCAATTTTACCAAAGTCAACCCTATTCCTAATTTGGTCAAAAGTGCACTATTAAGGGTCAATTCACCCTCACCTTAACAAATTAACCCTACCTAGACCTTCCTAACCCTTAAGGGAGGCCAATGGGTGACTAGCCACCCATTGGCATCAACCCAAATGATCAAATTGACCAAAGTCAACCTTATGCTAAATTTAGGTCAAAATGACATATTTTGACTTAATCAAGCCCAATTAACTTGGGCTAGACCCAATTGAGGTGGTCCATCACCTAATGGGGTTTGGTGCTACTGAATTGGCCATTCAATTTCAGGAAATTTGGCCAGGAGAGAAAGCCCCAATTTGGAAGAGAGAGAAGGAAGGGGGAGTTAATGGAGAGGAAGAGGAAACCTCCCATCTCCTCCAATATTGGCACCATTAATCTCCTCTTGGGGAGAGGAGAAGTTTCCAGACTTCTCCCGACCACATTGGTGCCCAATTCACTCACCCCATATGAAACCAAAGATTACCATTAATGGTGTTAATGGCAATTGATGTCATAGCTCCTCCCCTCCCCCAATTAAACTCTTTAACATCTTCAGAGGTCGGAAAGGAATGAACCCCCCCCCCCCCCCCCCCCTCCCCTGAAGAAATCGAGCTCTCTAAGTGCAAATTGACATGGCGCCGAAAGCTTCGATTCCATCCATGGCCACGAATCAGGTCTGATCCACCCTCTCTCCCCTAGTTCATAGATCTCAATAAGTTTGGGACTTGAGCTCAATCGAGCTTGAATCACGCTCCTGAAGGGGTTTGTTTTCGATCCCCTTTCCCTCGCTTGAAAACCCCCCTCCGGCCACCACCGGTCGGCAAACCGCCGCCCATCGCCTGCCACCACCTCGACGAAGGTGGTGGTGGCACCAGCCGGCCGGAAAGATGCAAGGGTGGAAGGTAAATTGAGCACAAATGTCACTCAGTACGAGCTGTCGGGGACCGTCCATTCATTGGGGATGATGCCTGGGCTCCGTTGGTTCTGCCGTGATGTGCTATTCGCAGACCTAGATGATTAAATGTTTATGATATATTATTTATTGACACACATTATGCAGTAGTTTAATTTAATTATTAAAAATACTAGAGCCCCTCTAATGAAAATGTGCCCAACATCAGGATTGTAGCCTTTGGTGTGTAGTTTAATTGAAAATTTGTTTCAGCCCAATAGGGGCACTGTAGCTCCCTGTAGAGCCATTTCAGTGGGACTGGTCCCTAGGGTAGGGCAGTCACCTTTTCTTGAATAGCTTTTGATAGGGAAATGTTATTGGCATGAAAATTAAAACCTTGGCTATTTGTACTAACCCCCTTAACATATCCAAATATGGGAATTTTAGAAGAATATTTTTCTAATGTTTTTGTAATAATTTAATAATTCATATATTATTTAATTGCATGGTCTAATGACCTCCAATCCACTCAAAATTTTGGTGGGTGCTATTTAGGGTTATTATATAACCCGGGTAAAAATTTCAGCCCAATTGGGACTGATTTGGTTGGGTAATTGATTAACCCAAGTTTGGTCAAATTAGGTCAAACTAGGTTAAAAGTGGACATGTATTCCAAGAGGTGTGAAACTTTGGCCATTGTTTTAGGACTACTTAATACACCCCTTGAGTAATTTGGGGTGATGTGGGGTGGTTATGCCCTAGCACCCTAGTTTGTACCTTAGGGTTGCACTTTAAGCCTTGTGAAAGACATAAGGGCATATGTCATTGAATGATCATGAAACTTGGTGGATAAGTTCATGGGGAGTAAATATTCTCTAGGAAATTTTGAGAGAATTTAAGGACGTATTATTCCCAGTGATTTGGGTTATAACCATTTTTGGGAACTTATTTAAGTGAGAAATTTATGTGCTCAAAAACCTTGGATGGTAATAAAATTTTTTTGATACCCTCTTAGTCATATGATGGATCTCTGATAATTTTTGGGTAATTATTGAATTAATTTATTTAGCACTTCATTCACAAGCCATTTGTTTGGTCTTTGGATGTAATAAATAATTAAGGGCCAAATATCCCCTGGAAAATTATGAAACATGGTGTTAGGACATTTTAGGACTATAGAAAGCTCTCTGAATTTTTGTATAATTTTTGGAATTATTTATGAGTAGGTTCATTCACAATTTTTCCAAGTATGGGTTTACTTAGAATATTTAATTATGTGATTAATTAGTCTTGATAAATTCTGATATTTGTCCAGTAGACTTTTCTGATTAATATGAAGGCCTGATAATTTTCCCATAATTTTTAGACAAGTATTTTTTGTGGTTCTTCTTTAAATTCAGATTTGGAATAATTGTTCAATATTATAATTAGTGGTCATCCCCTTACTGCAAAATTTTGATATTGTGTATTTTCTGTTATTTTGACTTTATAGATTTTCCATAATTTTGTGGAGGTCATATCATTAGAGGATTTTATACTTCATGTTCAATTTCATACTTGGTCATTGTTGAGGAAATTGATAATAAATGCCAATTAAATAAGGAAACATATGACCCTCTGGATTTAGTCTTAGAATATCATGATAAACCCCCAGTTATAATCTTGAGTCAGTTGGTTGAATATTTGGGGTACCTCCCCTTATGCAACTCATATAACTCATTTGGTCTGCGTATAGTAAAACTATAAAACCTGAGTAATTTATGGGTCATCAGGTGGGAATGGAAGGTAGATGGTGTACCTAGACTATTAGAGAGGATTTGAGGTCACCATTAGGTACCAATATGTTGGGTGTACCCGACAAGCTAAGGGGTAAGGTTGTGTCCGGGACCGACAAAAGATCGTCTTTCCCTTTAGAAGGTCATAAAATATGCAGGGTAATCCAAGTGTAATGATAAGAAGAGTATACTTATGGGTAGTCACTAATAACATTAAGTGTCTTGGAAAGGGAGCTTTGGGTTGTCATCCAATTATAGTTCCTAGTACCGTAGCGAGCCCATCATAGGGTAGTCCTCGGGAAGTCCATGGTTAACCCTAAAATGTAGGAATAAATGGCGGTGCAAGATTAACTTAATAATCCACTCACCCGCACCCTGTGGTTACGGGAGGTTAGTTTGTTTGGTTTTACGAGCGGTAGGCTCGTTGGTTGAAGTAGTGGATTAGCAAGTTTGGTGAGCTTGTGGCTTAGTAATGCTTGTTGGTACGGACGAGTTAATCCGGCGAGCCATTGGCTCAGAAGGTTATGATGACAGGCAGGTTAGCACCAGGAGCTTATGGCTCAGGATATAGTAGGACATATTGTATGTGCATTAGGTGGTGGGTCATTAGTGCCGACGGTCGTCGCACCGACGTCGATAGTTTGGCTCGGTAAGTGTGGTTAACACTTTACCAAACAAAAGTCTGGTGGACTAGCCAGTAAGAGTACGCAGGAGCTCCGCTGTTGTGTTCTTAGCATTGAGGGATACGATAGGTCTAGGTTAGGTAGTGCAGATAACAACCTAGAGGTGGGCGAGGCCAAACCCAGCGCTTCTGTTTGCCACTACGGAAGTATCCTGGGAGTTTTGCTAGCTCCAAAAAGGGGGGAACTAAAGCTCTGTGCGCATAGAGTCGTAGTGTGTGAGTTGCACCTGTATGAACATAACATTTAAACTGCATACCTTGCATGACATATCATAAACATTGCATTTCATCCCCTACCCCTATCGTATAAATTGGTTATGGGACTTTGTATACGATAGGCCCTACTAAATGACCCTGAAAGTGAGGTTTAGATCTTAGATTTACTCTAAAGGGGGGGTGAATAGAGTATTAAAAGTTTTTAACTTATTTTATAGTGGAATTAAAATACTGATATATATATGTAACAGAGTGAGTATAAAATAAAATAAATAAACAACCCAACACAGTACAGAAAATCACACAAACACTGAAGACACGAGGATCTATAGTAGTTCCCCAATCAACCTGGGTACATCTACTCTTCTACCACCCTTGGTAGGAATCCACTAGGTTTTTAATCAGGTGCCCTATCACCAATGGGATTTTTGATCAGGTGCCCAAACACCACTGAGCTTTTGATCAGGTGCTCAAACCAAAACACAGGTTTTTGATCAGGTTCCCTGCTACCAAATGTTTAACTTTTGAAGGGAGTTAGAACCCTGTACAAGATGGGGTAAAATAAATAAAAAAGTTTATGCAGTTCTTCTCTATCAACAAGCTGAGCGAAGACTAGTGGATTGTTGATGTAAAGCTCCCCCTGTCTGATAGAAATTCTTGACAGTTGAAGGATGGAGCTTTCTCTTGAATGTAGAAAATCTTCCTTGATAGCAGATGAATCTGAGAGACAAAGTTTCTCAGATTTTTGATGCTCTTTGAAGATTAAGAATTAGCAGCTGAAACTGAGAGAAAATTGTTGATGTTCTCAGGGAATGAAAATTGTTGTTGTAGAAGATGAAGATTTCTGTATCTCTGAGTATTTCTCAAGTATCTTTTATATCTTCTTTTTTTCTCTATTGAATCAACTGGTATATATCTTTTCTTTCTCTATTCCCTGATATATCTCCTTGATTTCTTCTATATCTCTTTGTTCTCCTTAGATATATCTGACTGATTTGAAATTCAAATCTTCTAATTAAGGAATAAAATAATCTGAAATGATCATTCTTGGAACTGCAATCTGATTCAGCAATAAACTTTAATTCATTTTCCTTTTCCATAAAAGTATCCTTTTCCAATATATGTCAACGGCTACTTTCTCGAAAGAAGAGAATAGAAAGGAATAATAAAAGGAAAGATCAAATCTTGACTTATCTGATAAGTGAATAGATCCGTTGCTGATTTGTCGATCTGAGTTCAGAGAAAATAGATAACTGATCCTTCAGAAATTGTCAAGCGAGAGAAGAAATTCATCGAACAGAAAGCTGAGTTCGTCGAGCTGAGAGTTGAGTTCGTCGAACTGAACATTTAGTTACTTATTCGTCGAACACAAAGCTGAGTTCGTCGATCTCAATCTGGAGTTCATCGAACTGAGATAAAATCTAATGAACTGGCTGGAAGACTGAAATCGTCGACCAAAGGAGCGAGTTCGTCGAACTGAAACATGACGTTCGTCGAACCCAGGAAGGATTTCGTCGAACGCATAATGAAGTTCGTCGAACGCAGAAACTTGGAATCTTCCTAAGTTCTATCTAACTCAGACACACTTAAACCTTGACCCTTAGACTATACAATGGGGTCAACTTGAGTCTTAGTCAACAGATAGTGATCGTAGCCCAAATCAGTAATAGGGTTGTTCCAACAATCTCCCCCTATTTTGGTTAGGATACTATTTGACAAAATAAAACAAACAACGAACACAGAGCATATATTTATCTGACAGAATTTTAAATATTTTCAGCAGATATAAAATATATCACCCTGAGTTTAGAAATATTTACACTGAAATCAAAATTTAGCAAAACCAAATGAATAAAAGCTTTACTCTGTCACTTTGAAGAGGGCTTGAAGATGATTTCTCTATTTGGGTTCTCAGATTCTCTTTTACTCATGTATAGGTCATTAGCTCCCAGCAGGGTTTGAGATGATGCATGAGGAACCACTGCTACTGGGTGCAACCTTAAGTAATCTTCAGCATTGAAAAGGTGTCTTGAGCTATACCTTTCAAATTCTTGTCTTCTGAATTCAGACATTGTAGTGAACTGAGAGAAATCCTTGCCTTCTACTTTGGCTTTGTTGATCTGAGCTGTAGCAATTGATTCTTTGAATCTTGCCATGTGAGTTATCTTATCTGATTCTGGATTTACTGGAGATGGAGGCCTTTCATCAATATCACTGGCCTGATATGAAGATTATTCATCAGAATTTCTTTTCCTGTGAGAGGAGCCATCAGAAACATGATACTTATATACAGAGGAAGAAGATCTGGAAGATCCTAAAGGAGGAGCTCTGGTTGATCTAGAACTGTGGGAGCCACTGGAGCTTTTATGACTTCCTTCAGATCTTCTTGAATGCTGCTGAGAAGGCTTTTGAGAAGATGAGGAGGACATCCCTGCTGATTCTGCTGCTGGAGGAGGAGGAGGGTGATTAAATTTTACTGGCTTATCTGAATAGAAGCCTGTCTTCTTCATTTTCTTTCTTCTGTTATTCTCATTTCTAGAAAATCTCATCCATGCTGGTGAATCCTTTGTGAGGGTTATATTATGCAAAATATAATATGGAGTATCATTTGTTGAAGAGGGAGGTTTAGGAACAGCAACAACCTTTGCTTTGCTTCTTGTCTTTCTTTTCCTTGAAGATTTATCATCTGAATCATCACTATCATCACTATCATTATCAGATTATACAGGAGCATTATACAATTCATCAATCTCTTGAATGACCTTAACAACATCTTGTTGTTCTTAAGGAGCAATATCATCAAAATCAATATCCTCTGGAAGAGGAGAATCATCAAACACAAATGTTGGAGGAGAAAGGGGGGATTCATCAAAAACAAATGTTGGAGGTGAATTCACCAAGCCAACTTCTTTTGTTACTACAACTTGAACTGGAATCTGAACTGGAGCTGGAACTTTTAAACTTTTGATAATTTTCTTTAGTACAACTGTATCTACTGGAGCTGTATATGGAAATATAGCTTTTGAATGAACTTGATGCTTAAGAAAACTGCTGAAAACTGAATTGAACTTTGATAACAAATAAATAATATCTATTGAGGGATGAATAGAAATATTATTTACTGGAGCTATAACTGGAACTGAATCTGTAATTGTAACTTTTTCAGCAATAACTAAATTTGAACCTGGAGCTGCTTCAAACTCAATGATCATATCTGAACCTGCAAAATCTGGAGGTTCTTCATCAAGCATCTCACCCTGCCTAGTTTCAGGAAGACCTGAATCTAGGCCCCTAGAAGAAGGGACATTGGAAGAGGAGGCTGGGAAGGATGCAATCATAGAAGAAAGGTCAGAAATAGCTTGAAGAATACGAGCTAGTTTTTCATCAAGAAGAGCATTTAGCTTTGGAGAGATATGAGAGAATATCTGGTCAGCAATAGAGGAAAAATCAACATATACAAAATCTGAAGTATGTTGAGAAGAAGAGGGTGCTGGAATAGAAGGTGAGGGAATGGAAGTGTGATCCTGGTTGGTGCATACTGATGGAAGGAAAATATTGGTTGCATCAGATAGGTGTGGATGAATATTTGCATTTGGGATAGGAGAATGAGGTGGAATGTTTGGAGGAGACAATAGGTCAAAAGATGGAGGTGGAATGAAAGGAGGAAGAGAATCAAGAGGGGGAAGAGAATCATCAGCTGGGGTAGGAGATGATGGAAGCTCTGAAGACAGAATTGTCTGGAGAGGAGTAGAAGAGGGAGTGTCTATGGGATTATCTGAGGGAGGAACATCTTTAGGAGAGGTGTGCTGAAGAGTTTGAGAGGGGAGAGGAGTTGAAGATTCAAGGGGAGGAACTTCTGGTAGGGTGAGGGGAGTGATTGGAGCAGTCCTGGTGCTTTCAGAAATACTCCTGGAACCTTCTGTCCTTGGAGCCTTCTTGGGAATCACCCTCTCCCACTTGCCAAAGAGAGCTAGAGTCAGCCTCTTGCTTGCATTAATAAAGACCTTTGGTGACACCAACAGGTCTGGGCATTTCTCTTGAAGAACAATGTCTAACACTCTGCCATAGCAAACATTCAGTTTGCCTTGCTTCTTATTTATTGATTCAAACAGAATCAATCCCCAATTGACTTGTTTCTTCTCAACTAAGGCCACCATCACAAGAAATTGGTGCCTAGTGATGTAGTCATGGGCTAAAATTTTCCTAATAAAACTTTTCTAACAATATCTGCTAAAAACTTGTATTCAATGGACAAGTTCTTTTTCAACAGATGATTAGGGTTTCCAGAGGAGTGACCCATTTTGTTCAGTTCAGCATTAAACTCATCAGATGTGATATCTAACTCATCATCACCATTCAACAAACCAAAAACTTATGTTAAAATATCTGGGGTAAGAGGAACCTGGTTTCCTGAAATTGTTCCTAAAATTGAAGTTGCATTCTCTGAATGTATGGTGTGCACCCATTCCTTTATCTCAGCCACTGGAAGTTTTATTCTGGTGGTCATGAACTTCCTTAACTGTTGTTCTTCGAAAAGTCAAAGAATATCCTAGAAAACTTGGTCTGAATGCGCGAATGACTCCATGTCAATGTCGAAACCTGCATCAAACTTCATGGAAGAAATTACTGCCTGAGAGATTGCCATTGCTACCTGCAAGAGAAAAAGAGATCAAGTGCAAGAGAACTGGAGGGAAGAGCAAAAGCAAGTTCTGTAGGCGCAAAGATGAAAAGAATTAAAATTTGATTATAAGGAAAGAGATCGGAGAAGGCGCAAAATGTTCGTGGAACTGAGTTCGGCTAAAACTAATAAAATCAGAAGTCGAAGAGTCTTAGGCTTCATCAAACTGCGTTTGACGAATGATGAATTTTCGTCGATCTCAGTTCGACGAACGACCAGGCTTTGTCGATCTCTAGATCTGATAGGTCTCATCGATCTCCGTTCGACGAACGACTGAATTTCATCGATCTCCGTTCGACGAAATAATGAGATAAGTAGAAAATTTAATTTTTAATTGATTGAATCTCCATCTATCATTCCTAGCTGATTTATAAGGAAAATATGCTTCTTTTCATCCAATGGTTTGGTGAAAATATCATCTCTTTGTAAGTCAATAGGAATAAATTGTAGACAAATTTTATTTGTATCCACATTATCTCTGATAAAGTGGTGCCTAATTTCTATGTGTTTAGTCCTACCATGGAGTACTGGATTTTGTGCTATAGATATTGCACTAGTATTGTCACAAAATATGATTGACTTATTTAAGTTGATACCATAATCTAGAAGTTGCTTTTGTATCCACAATATCTGTGAGCAGCAACTGCCAGAAGAAATATATTCTGCTTCAGCTGTTGATGTAAACATAGATGTTTGTTTCTTACAAAACCAAGACACAAGCTTATCACCAAGGAACTGGCAAGTTCCTGATGTGCTTTTCCTGTCTACTCTGCATCCAGCATAATCAGAATATGAGAATCTAGTTAATTCAAATTCTGATGTTGTTGAATCCCAGAGTCCTAGATTTGGACAACCCTTTATATATCTCAAATTTCTTTTTAGTAAAATAAGGTGAGATTCTTTGGGGTTAACTTGGAACATAGCATAAATGCATGTAGCAAACATTATGTCTAGTCGACTGGCTGTTAAGTAAACTAGAGACCCAACAATTGCTCTATATACTTTTTGATCAACAGGTTTCCCTGATTCATCATTGTTTTCAACAGCATTGGAGGGCATGGTTGTTTTCATAGTGGAAGCATCAGACATACGAAATCCTTTCACTAATTCCTTAGCATACTTGGATTGTGATATGAATATGCCATTTGGAGTCTGCTTCACTTGAAGGCCAAGGAAGTAAGATAACTCAACCATACTACTCATTTCAAATTTAGATTGCATTAGGTCAGAAAACCTTTTGCATGGATTTGAATCAGTAGAACCAAATATAATATCATCTACATAAATTTGAACTAGTAGGGTTTGATTTTTATGTATCCTAAAAAATAAGGTTTTATCAACATTGCCTCTACAGAACTTGTTCTCTAAAAGAAAAGTAGCTAGGGTCTTATACCATGCTTTGGTAGCTTGCTTGAGACCATAGAGAGCTTTATTAAGCTTAAAGACATAAGAAGAGTGAGTTGGAGAGATAAAACCTGGTGGTTGTTCCACATATACTTCTTTCTTAATATCTCCATTTAAGAACACACTCTTCACATCCATCTGATATACTTTGAATTTCTTGAAAGCAGCAAAGGCAAGAAATATCCTTATATCTTCAAGTCTAGCAACGGGAGCAAAGGTTTGATCATAATCAAATCCTTCTTCCTGAGAGTATCCTTGGGCTACCAATCTTGCTTTATTTCTGATTATGAAGCCTTGATTATCTAGCTTGTTCCTGAAGACCCATTTGGTGGCAATGAATGGATGGCCCTTTGGTCTTGGAACCAAATCCCAAACATTGTTCCTTTCAAATTGATTGAGTTCCTCTTGCATTGCAAAAATCCAGTTTGGATCTTGTTCTGCATTTTTTAAGGATTGAGGTTCAACTTGTGATAGGAAACAAGTATGCATCTGATTTTGGTTGACTTGATGCCTTGTTTGAACACCTGCTGAGATATCTCCAATAACTTGAGATATTGGATGATCTCTAACTGTGATGTGATCAACAGTTGGAGTGGGTTCAGCAATAGTTTCCTCTTGAGGGATTTGTTCAGCTCTCACTTGATTTGAATTATCAGCAAGATCTTCTGGAATATCTTCTTCTTCACTATCTTCAATAGTTTGATATGATGGAAGTAAAGACTCTTCATTTTGTAGATTTAATCCATTGAGCTCTTCACATAGAACAGGTACCTGCAAAATGTCTCTGATAGAGGTGGTATTCCTCTCCTCATTTAATATGTTAGTTTCATCAAAAGAAACATGCATGGACTCGTCTATCATAAGAGTTGATTTGTTATAAACTCTATATGCTTTAGTAGAAAGATAATATCCAAGGAATATACCTTCAGCAACTTTTGCTTCAAATTTCCTTATATACTTCTTATCATTGTTATGCACATAGCATTTATAGCCAAATATCATAAAATAGTTAACCTTAGGCTTTTTATTCTTAAGTAATTCATAGGGTGTTTTACCCTTGAGTTTATGTATCAGACTTCTGTTCAACACATAATTTGTTGTGTTCACTGCCTCTGCCCAAAAAGAGAGTGGCAAGTGAGCATCAGTAAGCAATATAGTTGCGGATTCAATTAGTGTTCTATTTTTCCTTTCAGCTACCCCATTTTGTTGAGGAGTTCTAGGAGTAGAGAAACATTGCCTGATTCCTTCTTTTCCACAGAATTCTGTCATCAGAAGAGATTCAAACTCAGTACCATGATCACTTCTGATCAATGCAACTAGAGTAGAGTACTCAATATTGATGGACCTGAGAAAGTCTGTCAGAACACTGAAGGTGTTAGACATGTTCCTAAGAAAGAACACCCAAGTGAATCTAAAGAAGTCATCTACAATAACTAAAGTGTAATGCTTCCTTCCTAGACTCTGTATTGCAGTGGGTCCAAAGAGATCCAAATGCAGTAAGTACAGAATCCTAGGTGAATCACTCTTGGATAAAGAATTAAAACTACTCTTGTTCTACTTTCCTAGTTGATAAGCCCTGCAGAGTCCTTCCTTCTTGTATGAACCAGAAGGCAGTCCTCTTACTAGACTGTCCTTGGAGAGCTTAGAGATAGTTCTAAGGATAATATGTCCAATCCTTTTATGCCATAATTCATTTGTTTTACTTATTGAATAAAATAAACAAATATCTGAATTAGCAGAGTCAAAATTGACTAAATAAATATTTCCATGTCTAATACCAGATAACACATTAATGTTTTTATTATTGGTAATAAGACATAAGGAATGATTTAAAGTTACCTGATAACCTTCATCACATACCTGGCTTATGATGATGAGGTTATGCTTGAGACCCTTGACATAAGCTAACTCTTTGAAGGTAACTGCTCAAACTTTAATTTTTCCATATCCTTTGGTTTGTCCACAGTTGGAGTCTCCAAAAATCACGTTGGGTCCAAGCTTTGCCTTGTAGTTGCTTAGGTTGGCCTTATTTCATGTCATGTGCATGGAGCACCCACTATCCAAATACCACCGTTCATTTATGCTTGGATAGCCTTGTACCTGCACAATAGAAAATAAACTAGTTGTTCTTGACCCAGACTACCTTGGGTCCTTTTTTCTTATCACAAAAAATTGAAATGTAAGAAATCTCAGGCTGATCCTTATAGCCTTGTGGATGATATCTCCTTGGAGGAATAATCCACTCAGTAAAGGGATTTTTAGTATGCTGAGAATGAGAATTCTTTAGATATGCAGTATATTTTTCGTTCGACGAACTTGGCCGAGTTCATCGATCGTCGTTTGACAAATTGAAGTAATTTTGTCGAGCGCCATTCAATGAGTAGCTATACTGGAAGTCTATCTTCAACGTTTGTCGATCACCGTTCGACGAATTTGTGAGATTTTGTCGAGCGCCGTTCGACGAATGTTTTTGAATTCCTTTATTCTTAACATCCTTGCTTGAGGTATTCTTACCTACTTCTACTGCCTCTTTGCTCTTGGCAGAAATGAACTTTACTGGAGTAGATAAAATATTTTTCTTAAGAAGATGTGGCTGACCTGATGATGCACCCAAGCCCAGTTTGCCATTTAGTCTGGCATTCACAGTGCTTGTGATGTGCATCAGTTTGATGATTCTCCCATTGAGGGATTCTTCAAACTTTTTAGCCTCAGATGATTTGTTCTCAATGACAACAATGTGTTCTTTGGAGGCAGCCAATTCTTTCTTAAGATTGACATTATCTTCAGTCAGTTGATTCATTTCAACCAACTTATTTATGAGGGAAATTATTTCCTTCTTAGATTTAATTAAATCTAAACAAAGAGCTTTGAATTCATTCTTAAAACAATTTGAATTAAAATCAAAGGTAGAGATTACCTAATCACTGTCATTGTCAGATTCTGATTCATCAGAATTGATTGCTGATGCATTGATAGCCATCATGCAGAAATTTCTTTCATCTTCATCATCACTAGAGCTGATGATGATACATGTTCTGAATCATTGCAGGAGTCATAAATAGCCATCAAGCATTGATCCTTTTCATTTGTATCATTTTCATCTTCAGATGAGCTAGATGATGACTCTGACTCAGTGTCACTCCATGTTTCAGCTACAAAGCCTCTTCCCTTATGTTTGTGTTTGAGGGAGGATAGCTTGCTGGAGTGCCTCTTTTCTTCTTTATCTTTTCTCTTGTCCTTCTTTTGATTCTCTGGACACTCAAGTAGAATGTGTCCAGGTTTCCTGCAGCCAAAACAAATAACTTCTTTAGAGTTTGTTTTGTCATACCTTGTTTTTTCTTTTGATCTGAGATCCTTCTTTCTGAAATCCTTTCTAGCCATTTTGTAAAATCTCTTGGCTAGGAGGCTCATAAACTCCATTTCTCCTGGAGCTTTATCTTCCTCTTCTGTTGCTTGGAAAGCAATGCTTCTCTCCTTTTGGTGGCTGGAGAGGAGGTAGATTATTCAGCTTCTCTAGACTTGATAAGCTGCTCATAGGATTTTAATTTGCCTAATAAGGTCTCAGTAGAGATCTCATTTAGGCTTCTGGCTTCCTTGATTGGCCAGATCCTTGAGTCCCATGTGCTGGGGAAGCACATTAGGATCTTATCATTCACTTCAGTGATTGAGAGCACTTTAATCAAAGACTTCAGTTCATTAATTATGAGACTGAGTCTGTTGTACATGTCTGCTACTGTTTAAGTTTCTCCCTTTTTGAAATTCTCATATTGGGAGATGAGATGGGATCTCCTGTCCTTTCTCTCATCTGCAGATCCTTCAACCATGTTGTTGAGGGAGATCCATATGTCCCTGGCTGAGGTGCAGTCCACAACCTTCTGGAATATGTCATCTGACATTGTTTGTTCCAATATGTTCATTGCTTTGGCATCTTCATTCCTTTGTTTCTTTTGAGCATCTGTCCACTCAGGAGGTGGAACAACTTTATTGTTGGTTGTTGTTTCAGTACTTGTTGATGCTGATGGAGTAGGAGGTCATGTCAAAATAGCAATAAAAATATCCTCATCAATAGAATTCATGTATAAGTTGATCCTTGCCTTCCATAATGCAGACTTATTGAGATTTCACATAGGAGGTCTTGTGCTTGAGTAATCTTTGTTCTGTGCCATGAGTTTTTAGAAAAATAAAACTCTAGAGAAAAAAATTAAGATCTAATTGATCTTTGGATTCAGGTGTTAGCCTGTAAGCAATCAACCAACCTCGGATACCAATTGAAAGTGAGGTTTAGATCTTAGATTTACTCTATAGGGGGGTGAATAGAGTATTAAAAGTTTTTAACTTATTTTATAGCGGAATTAAAATACTGATATATATATGTGTAACAGAGTGAGTATAAAACAAAATAAATAAACAACACAACACAGTACAGAAAATCACACAAACACAGAAGACACAATGATCTATAGTAGTTCCCCAATTAACCTGGGTACATCTACTCTTCTACCACCCTTGGTAGGAATCCACTAGGTTTTTGATCAGGTGCTCTATCACCAATGGGATTTTTGATCAGGTGCCCAAACACCACTGAGATTTTGATCAGGTGCTCAAACCAAAACACAGGTTTTTGATCAGGTGCCCTGCCACCAAATGTTTAACTTTTGAAGGGAGTTAGAACCCTGTGCAAGATGGGGTAAAATAAACAAAAAGGTTTATGAAGTTCTTCTCTGTCAACAAGCTGAGAGAAGACTAGTGGATTGTTGATGTAAAGCTCCCCCTGTCTGATAGAAGTTCTTGACAGTTGAAGGATGGAGCTTTCTCTTGAATGTAGAAAATCTTCCTTGATAGCAGATGAATCTGAGAGACAAAGTTTCTCAGATTGTTGGTGCTCTTTGAATATTAAGAATTAGCAGCTGAAACTGAGAGAAAATTGTTGATGTTCTCAGGGAATGAAAATTGTTGATGTAGAAGATGAATATTTCTGTATCTCTGAGTATTTTTCAAGTATCTTCTATATCTTCTTTTTTTTCTCAATTGAATCCACTGGTATATATCTTTTCTTTCTCTATTCCCTAATATATCTCAATTTCTTCTATATCTCTTTGTTCTCCTTAGATATATCTGACTGATTTAAAATTCAAATATTCTAATTAAGGAATAAAATAATCTGAAATGATCATTCTTGGAACTGCAATCTGATTCAGCAATAAACTTTAATTCATTTTCCTTTTCCATAAAATATCCTTTTTCCAATATATGTCAACGGCTACATTCTCGAAAGAAGAGAATAAAAAGGAATAATAAAAGGAAAGATCAAATCTTGACTTATCTGATAAGTGAATAAGTCCAAATAATAGAATAGATTCGTTGCTGATTAGTCGATCTGAGTTCAGAGAAAATAGATAACTGATCCTTCAGAAATTGTCAAGCTAGAGAAGAAATTCGTCGAACAAAAAGCTGAGTTCGTCGAGCTGAGAGTTGAGTTTGTCGAACTGAACATTTAGTTACTTATTCGTCGAACACAAAGCTGAGTTCATCGATCTCAATCTGGAGTTCGTCGAACTGAGATAAAATCTGTTGAACTGGATGGAAGACTGAAATCGTCGACCAGAGGAGCAAGTTCGTCGAACTGAAACACGACGTTAGTCGAACCCAGGAAGGAGTTCGTCGAACGCAGAATGAAGTTCATCGAACGCAGAAACTTGGAAGCTTCCTAAGTTCTATCTAACTCAGACACACTTAAACCTTTACCCTTAGACTATACAATGGGGTCAACTTGAGTCCTAGTCAACAGATAGTGATCCTAGCCCAAATCAGTAATAAGGTTGTTCCAACAGACCCCTTGGTCTATAGGTTTGTGTGGGCATTCCTATAAATTAAGGTTTCATCTCTTTATTATTGCTTTACTTATTAATACTGCTTACTTGCTACTGTTTTACTTCCTACTGCTTACTCATTGTATTATATATTGCTTACCAATAGACCCTTTCGTAGTTAGATTCACTATCACCTGCTTTTGATTATACCTCTTGAGGTCCTCCGCTTCATCCTTCACGCACGGTACCTAGGAGTCACCGGGGGAGGGGTGGGGGATTGGCTTAGTCTTTTGACTAACGGTCGATGGACCTTATCATTTTTGGGGACTGAGGAGATGCTGCAGCACCAGAGGCCGGTGTAGATGGAGGCAGGACAATCTAGCACGGGGGCACCGATGACAGGATCCGTGAGTGTCTTTTAGCTTTAGTAGTTTATGCTTCCGCGAGTGAAATTGTAGTGAGGAATTGATGTACAGGGCATGGGCCCTTTATTTCTTTTGTTATCTTTTATTCAGTTATTTCATGTGGACATCTCTTTATGATGAGTTTATTTTCTATGTGACATGGACTTGAACTTCTATAAGTTTGGTTAAGCTTTACTTCTTTTGTGATCGATATGGCCGGCAAGATCGGCGTTTTGTAGTGGCGACCTTCCCGATCGAGGGTGTCACCGCAAAGCGGTGGTTCTGGGCATTAGACTCAGGGTTTTGAAAGGAAAAAAAGAGTCTTACAAACTAGTATCAGAGCAAACCTCGATCTGAAGAAAAGAAGTCCACAAACCTTAGGCCACCCCGCACGAGTTTAGTTTGAGGACAAACTAAGCAGCGAAAGCAATGGTGTGCCCATATGGGGAATCACATGAAAAGTCCACCTTTAATTGAATTTCTTAGGCAAACCCTCTTACGAGTGTTAACTTTCTTTTGTATCCCGCGACGAACCCTACCCCACAGCATGGAGTGCCTCCGACTCTAAACGTCATCCCACCACCACTGGCTCCTACTCCGTTCCAGCAAATGGAGATGGGGCAGACACTGACTGCCATACTGGAGGCATTCAGGGCACAACAGGCACTGGCTCTTCATCCAAACCCCGGGGCTAACTGGATGAGTGCCTTACGAGGTCTTTCCCCTCCATCATACCTCTGGACGGACACAGTTGTGCGGATTGAGGAGTGGATGGACATCATGTACAAGATGCTGGTAGGAATTCAGTGCTGGACAGTCATGGCAATACCCCTGGTGGTTTCGTGCTTGAAATCTCATGCAAAGAGGTGGTGGAAGTCACAACTATACACCACCTATACTGGACTGGAGGCGGCTGACATCTCATGGGAGGAGTTCAACATGGCGCTACTGTAGCACTACGTACCACAATCAGCAAGGGATGAGCTGGAAAACAGGTTCCTGCAGTTGGGGCGGGGTAGCAGGACAGTGGTGGAGTATCACCGGGAGTACACACATCTTGCCCAGTTTGCGGACTCCTATCAGCTGGATGATGCAGGCTACACAAAGAGATTCTACAAGGGCCTCCGTGACGAGCTGAGGCAGGCCCTCCTCTTTGTCTCTGACGGCAGCATGTACAAGATCTTGGAGATGGCCAAGAAGATGGAAGCCGACCAGCACCTTGTTCGAGGTAGGAAGAGGCCGACAGAGGACCAGGGAAGGAGTGGCAGGAGAGACCAGCAGAAGGGTCGTTACATTGGAGAGAGAAGAGCGGAGGACCGACCCCGCCAGGAGGAGAGGCAGGAGCAGAGGGAGTCGGTAGTGTTGGATCCTCATCCCTTACAGATGCGGGAGATGCCAAGGATCGGAGGAGGTGGTCCACCTCCCCCACCTAAGTGCTACCACTGCCACCAGACTGGACACATCCGAAGGAACTGCCCTTAGAGGAATGCACCACCAGCATCACAGGCTGCCCCACCAGCTCAGCATTTCGGGGGACGAGGACGTGGTCGGGCCGTGGATTTTAGGGCGGAGACCAGAGACAGAACAGGGACCAGATATACGCTCTGGACCTAGCTCAGCCCCGAGACCCCGCAAGGGTCATTACAGGTACTTTTATTGTCTTTAGTCTTATGTTCATTAGCACTTAGTAAACTTTTGTTTTACCTTAGCATTGAACCAAACAAACAAAAACCACCCAGGTATAGTACTCGTCTATGGCAAGCCCGCATACACTTTTTTTGATACGGGTGCCTCACACTCGTTCGTCTCGAAAGAATTCATGGACGATCTGGACCAAGTCCAACACTTTGATGGCATTCACAAGAGGGTGCGGTTCCCGGATAGATCAGAGATAGTAACAAACACAAAGTGCAACATGAATGTGGAGATTCGAGGGAAGTTGTTCGAAGCGCCGACGACGCTCTTGAAGATGAAGGATTTTGATCTGATACTAGTCATGAATTGGCTGTATTGGAACCATGCACGGATTGATTGCCCAGCGAGAAGGATTTTTCTGAAGCACGAGGACACGGAAGTAGTAGTCAAAGGTATCAAACCGCCCTCCCATCTCTTATTATCATCTATTCAGGCCATCAAGGCCCACCTATAGGGAGATGAAGTATACCATGTGCTGTTCGAGGCGATCGAGGCGAAGGATTCGGTAGCTAGTATCCCAGTAGTGCGGTATTTTGCCGACATATTTCCGGAGAAGTTGTTAGGGCTACCACCGCACCGTGAGAAGGATTTTTAGATCCAAATTGTGTCAGTGGCTAAGATGGTATCTAGAGCTCCTTATCGGATGGACACAAAGGAGCTAGCAGAGTTTCGGAGCCAGGTGTAGGAGCTGGTGGAAGCTGGGTTTGTCAGACCGAGTTCCTCGCCTTGGGGAGCTCCGGTTTTATTCGTGAAGAAGAAGGATGGGTCGCTCAGACTCTGCATTGATTACAGAGCCCTGAACAGGCTGACGGTGCGGAACACGTACCCTCTACCAACGAATGACGAGCTATTTGTCTAGCTGGAGGGAGCCTACTGCTTCTCGAAGCTATATTTGAGGTCAGGGTATTATCAGCTGCGAATTCAGGAGGAGGACATCCCGAAGATGGATTTCAACAGCCGATGCAGACTATATGAGTTCACTATGATGCCATTCGAGCTCACGAATGCACCATCAGCATTTATGAGCCTGATGAGCTTGGTGTTCGAGCCATATCTCGACATCTTCATTATCGTATTCATCGACGACATCCTCATCTATTTGAGGACGGAGGAGGAACATGCATGTCATTGGCACTAACAATGGATAAGCTACGGGAGCACTGCATGTATGCGAGGTTCAACAAGTGTCAGTTTTGGCTGAAGGAGGTGGACTTCCTAGGTCATATTATTAGTGAAGCTGGTCTAGTAGTGGACCCGGCGAAGATCCAGGCAGTACGGGATTGGCCACCGCTGAAGACAGCCACCAACGTGCAGAGCTTCCTAGGACTTGCCGGTTATTACCGGAGGTTTGTACAGGGGTTTTCCCAGATAGCCCTCCCACTCAAATCCTTGACGAAGAAGGATACTGCATTAACTTTGACGCCGCAGTGCGAGGCGGCCTTCTAGGAGCTAATGGATCGGCTTACAACGGCCCCCATCCTTGCCCTTCCATCGGGAAAGGAAGGATTCCAGGTGTACATAGATGCGTCATACCAGGGGATGGGTGCCATTCTGATGCAGAACGGGCACGTGATAGCATACGCTTCCCACCAGTTGAAGAACCATGAGCAGAATTACCTGGTGCATGACTTGGATATGGGAGCGGTTATTTTCGCTCTAAAGATCTGGTGGCACTACCTCTATGGCGTCCACTGCGATATATTTTTGGATCACAAGAATCTGAAGTACGTGGATACGCAGAAGGAGCTGAACATTCGACAGAGATGTTGTGTTGAGTTCTTATCAGACTACTAGTACACCATGCATTACCACCCGGGGAAGGCGAATGTAGTGGCCGACGCACTAAGCAGGAGAGCTACCACGTCGGGAGCAGAGCCCCAGTTGAGGGCCATGGAGCTAGTACGGATATTCGAGGACATGCAGATCTCCTTAGTATCCGAGGATGATCCGGAGCTTTATGAGGAGTACCTGGCGGCGGTGGGTACCACATATGACATCTGAGACCGCATCAGGGATGGCCAGAGGCAGGATGCCAAGCTAGAGCCGATATTCAGAGCCTTGGAGGCAGGCTCAGCCGGAGACTATTCGTTTAAGGATGGCCTGCTGAACTTCAGAGGCCGAGTATATATACCGGCAGGGGGCCGGATTCTGGAGGACATCATGACAGAGGCTCACTGCAGTAGGTATTCGGTGCACCCGGGTATCACGAAGATGACGGCGGACTTGAAGAGGACCCTGTATTGGCCGGGCATGAAGAGGGATATCACCTATTTTGTGACCCACTGCGAGTCTTGTCAGCTCGTGAAGGCGGAATGTAAGAACCTGGCCAGATTATTGCAGCCACTCCCGGTACCAGAGTGGAAGTTCGACGACATTGTGATGGACTTTATACATGGTCTTCCCCGATCACATGCGGGGAATAACTCGATATGGGTGATTGTTGACAGATTGAATAAGGTTGCCCGATTCATTCCAGTCAGAAAGGACACATCGGTCGAAGATTTGGTACGACGGTTCATGGAGCAGTTTGTTCGGTACCATGGCGTGCCTAGGACGATTGTGTCGGATCGGGATGGACTATTTACATCGAGGGACTGGAGAGCGGTGCAGGCTTACTTAGGCACACGATTGACGTTCAACACTGCATTCCACCCCAGACAGACGGGAAGACGGAGCGTACCAACCGGACCTTGGAGGATCTTCTACGTCTATGCATCCTGGACCGCGGGGAGACATGAGAGAGATTGTTGTCGTTGGTCGAGTTCTCGTACAATACTATCCACCAGGCTAGCATAGGAATGACACCCTACGAGGCATTATACGGACGAAGGTGCAGGACCCCATTGTCTTGGATCCAGGATGAGGATCCCAAGGCACTTGGCTCAGAGTTCGTGGAGTACACGGAGGCTCAGGTGAGGCTGATTCGAGACAGGATGCTGGAGGCCCAAAGTAGGCAGGCCAAGTATTACGATGCGCGACATCGTATGGTAGAGTTCCAGGTGGGAGATCGGTTATTTTGGAAGATACGTCTGATGCATGGAGTCTCGCGGGTACGCGGGAGAAAGAAGCTCAGTCTGAGATATTTGGGGACCTATAGGATCCTGGAGCGGATCGACCCCCAGGCTTACAGACTGGAGCTACCGCAGGAGTTAGCGGGATTACACGACGTCTTCCGCGTCTCCTCACTCAGGAGGGCTCTACTACGGCCAGAGCAGCAGATATCTACTACAGAGGGGCCGCTAGTGTTGGAACAACTGTATTACTGATTTGGGCTAGGATCACTATCTGTGACTAGGACTCAAGTTGACCTCATTGTATAGTCTAAGGGTCAAGGTCTAAGTGTGTCTGAGTAGCTAGAACTTAGGAAAAATTCTAAGTTTTTGTGTTCGACGAACTTCAATCTGCGTTCGACGAAATCCGTTCTACGTTGGATGAATGTCATGCTTCAGTTCGACGAACTTGCTTTTCAGTTCGATGAATTCAGTCTTCCAGCAAGTTCTGCAGGTTTTATCTTCAGTTCGACAAACTCCAGTTTGAGATCGACGAACTCAACTCTGCGTTCGACGAATAAGTAACAAGATGTTCAGTTCGACGAACTCAGCTTTCAGTTCGACAAACTCAACTCTCAGCTCGACGAATTCAATCCTCAAGCAAGTTTACCAGATTTCATCTCAGTTCGACGAACTCCAGATTCAGTTTGCCAAACTCCAGATTGTGTTCGACGAATTAATTCAGTTCGACGAACTCCAGATTCAGTTCTACGAACTCAACTTTCAATTCGACGAACTCAGCCTTCAGCTCGACGAATTTCTTCTCCATCTTAACAATTTCTGAAGGATCAGTTATCTATTTTCTCTGAACCCAGATCGACTAATCAGCAACGGATCTATTCTATGATTTGGACTTATTCATTTATCAGATAAGTCAAGATTCAATTCTTTCCTTTTATTATTCCTTTCCATTCTCTTCTTTCGAGAATATAGCCGTTTGATATATTGAAAAAGGATACTCTTATGGAAAAGGAAAAGGAATTAATTATTATTGCTGAATCAGATTGCAGTTCCAAGAAATATCTTTTCAGAATATTATATTCCTTTTCCAGAAGATTTGAATTTCAAATCAGTGATATATTGTCTAAGGAAAAGAAAGATCAGTAAGAAGATAGTGAAAGAAAGAATAGAGAAGTATCAATCGAGAGATAAATACAAAATGTCAAAAAGAATTACAGAGTTCATCCTCAACAACATCATTTTCATTCTCTGAGAACATCAACATTATTCTCTCAGTTTTCAGCTGCTTGTTCTAATCTTTACAGAGCAACAATAATAATCTGAGAAACTTTGTCTCTCAGATTCATCTGCTATCAAGGAAGATTTTCTACATTCCAAGAGAAAGCTCCATCCATTAACTGCCAATAATTTCTATCAGACAGGGGGGGCTTTACATCAACAATCCACTAGTCTTCTCTCAGCTTGTTGACAGAGGAGAATTTCATAAACCTTTTTGTTTACCCTTTTTATCCCATCTTGTGCATGGTTCTAACTCCCTTCAAAAGTTAACCTATGGTGGCAGGGCACCTGATCAAAAACCTGTGATTTGGTTTGAGCACCTAATCAAAAGCTCAGTAGTGTTTAGGCACCTGATCAAAAATCCCATTGGTGATAGGGCACCTGATCAAAAACCTAGTGGATTCCTACCAAGGGTGGTAGAAGAGTAGATGTACCTAGTTTGATTGGGGAACTACTATAGATCCTTGAGTCTTCTGTGATTGCGTTTATTTTCTGTACTGTGTTGTGTGATCTTTATTTTGTTTCTATACTCACTCTGTTACACATATGAATATCATTATTTTAATTCCGCTATAAAAATAAGTTAAAAACTTCTAATACTCTATTCACCCCCCCCCCCCCCCCTCTAGAGTAAATCTAAGATCTAACCTCACTTTCAATTGGTATCAGAGGTTGGTTGATTGTTTACAAGCTAACACCTGAATCAAAAGATCAGTTAGATCTTAAAATTCTCCTAGAGTTTTCTTTTGCTAAAAACGTATGGCACAGAACAAAGAATACTCAAGCACAAGACCTCCTATGTGCAATCTAAATAAGTTTGCATTTTGGAAGGCAAGGATCAGATTATATATGAATTCTATTGATGAGGATATCTTTAATGCTATTTTGACAGGACCTCCTACTCCTACAGCAACAACAAGTACTGAAGCAGCAACCAACAATAATGTTGTTCCACCTCCTGAGTGGACAGATGCTCAAAAGAAACAAAGAAGTGCAGATGCCATAGCAATGAATATCTTGGCACAGACAATGTCTGATGACATTTTCCAAAAGGTTTTGGAATGCACCTCAGCCAGGGACATTTGGATCTCCCTGAACAACATGGTTGAAGATTCTGCAGAAGAGTCAGAGTCATCATCCATCTCTTCTGAAGATGAAAATGATACAAATGACAAAGATCAATGCTTGATGGCTGTCTATGACTCAAGCAGTGAGTCAGAACATGCATCATCATCCAGCTCTAGTGATGATGAGGATGAAAGAAATTTCTGCATGATTGCTATCAATGCCTCGGGAAACAATTCAGATGAATCAGAATCTGAAACTGATGCTGATCAAGTAAAATCTAACTTTGATTTTAATTCATATGATTTCAAAAATGAATTAACAACTCTTTGTTTAGATTTAATTAAATCTAAGAAGGAAATAATTTCCCTCAGAAATAAGTTGGTTGAAATGAATCAATTGGCTGAAGATAATGCCAACCTTAAGAAAGTATTGGCTACCTCCAAAGAACATATTGTTCTCATTGAGAACAAATTATCTGAGGCTAACAAGTTTGAAGAATCCCTTAATCGGAGAAGCATCAAACTGATGGACATTACAGGCACAGTGAATGCCAGACTCAATGGCAGACTGGGCTTGGGTGCATCATCAAGTCAGCCACATCTTCTTAAGAAAAATATTTTATCTACTCCGGTAAAGTTCATTTCTGCCAAGAGCAAAGAGGCAGTAGATGTAGGTAAGAAAATTTCACGCAAGGATGTTAAGAATAAAGGAATTTAAAAGAATTCGTCGAACGGCGATCGACGAAATCATATGAATTCGTCGAACGTAGATCGACGAAAGCTGAACTCAGAATTTCAGTATAGTTATCCATCGAACGGTGCTCGACGAAATTACTTCAATTCGTCGAACGGCGATCGACAAACTCAGCCAAGTTCGTCGAACAAAAAACATATTGCATATCTGAAGAATTCTCATTCTAAACATACTATGAATCCCTTTACTGAGTGGATAATTCCTCCTAGGAAATATCATCCACAAGGCTATAAGGATCAATCTGAGATTTCTTACATTTCAGATTTTTATGGTAAAATAAAAGGACTCAAGATAGTCTGGGTCAAGAACAACTAGAATGTTTTCTATTTTGCAGGTACAAGGCTATCCAAACATAGGACAATAGTGGTATTTAGATAGTGGGTGCTCTAAGCACATGACAGGAAACAAGGCCAACTTAAGCAATTACAAGGCATAACTTGGACCCAAAGTTATTTTTGGAGACTCCAACGGTGGACAAACTAAAGGTTATGGAAAAGTCAAAGTTGGAGCAGTTACCTTCAAAGAGGTAGCATATGTCAAAGGTCTCAAGCATAACCTCATGAGCATAAGCCAGCTATGTGATGAAGGTTATCAGGTAACTTTCAATCATTCCTTATGTCTTATTACCAATAATAAAAACATCAATGTGTTATCTGGTATTAGACATGGAAATATTTATTTAGTCAATTTTGACTCTGCCAATTCAGACATTTGTTTATTTAATTCAATAAGTAAAACAAATGAATTATGGCATAAAAGACTAGGACATATTAACCTTAGAACTATCTCTAAGCTCTCCAAGGACAATCTTGTAAGAGGACTGCCTTCTGTTTCATACAAGAAGGAAGGACTCTACAGGGATTGTCAACTAGGAAAGCACACTAAGAGTAGTTTTAAATCTTTATCCAAGAGTGATTCACCTAGGATTTTGTACTTACTGCATTTGGATCTCTTTGGACCCAATGCAATACAGAGTCTAGGAGGGAAGCATTACTCTTTAGTTATTGTAGATGACTTCTCAAGAAGCACTGAGTTTGAATCTCTTCTGATGAGAGAATTCTGTGGAAAAGAAGGGATCAGGCAATGTTTTTCTGCTCCTAGAACTCAACAAAATTGGGTAGCTGAAAGGAAAAATAGAATATTAATTGAATCAGCAACTACATTACTTGTTGATGCTCACTTGCCAATCTCTTTTTGGGCAGAGGCAGTGAACACAGCAAATTATATGTTGAACAGAAGTTTGATACACAAACTTAAGGGTAAAATACCCTATGAATTACTCAAGAATAAAAAGCCTAAGGTTAACTATTTTTAGATATTTGGCTGTAAATGCTATGTGCATAACAATGATAAGAAATATCTAAGAAAATTTGAAGTAAAGTCTGCTGAAGATATATTCCTTGGACACTCTCTTTCTAGTAAAGCATATAGAGTTTATAACAAATCAACTCTTAACATAGAAGAGTCCATGCATGTATCTTTTGATGAAACTAACATATTAAATGAGGAGAGGAATACCACCTCTACTAGAGATATTTTGTAGGTACAATGGCAATCTCTCTTCCAAACTTGCATCCTTCCCTACCTCATATACACCTGTCCCCTCTTCTAGGGGCCTAGCTTCAGGTCTCCCTGAAACTAGGCGGGAGGAGATGCTTGGTGAAGAAGTTCCGGATCATGCAGATGCAGACTCAGTTATTGTAACATCCCATTTCGCGCTAGACCCATCGGAGACGTTTTGACTACCCAATTTGGGCTTTCCAGTGCGTGCTCAAATTTAGATTAATTGGGGGAAAGGAATAACAATATTGTTGTAGGTGATGGGGGGGTAATAATATAATAGGTTTTCTAAGATTTCGTTCGACGAACGTCGAAGGGGAAGTGTTCGACGAACGTCGAAGGGATTGCGGCGTTCGGTGAAGTATAGGATAGTTTCGTTCGACGAAATATAAGCTGCTGCCGCGATCGAAGAAGGTTCTGCATTCGACGAAAGTTCGTCGAATGGCGTTCGACTAAGTTCTGTGTTCGACGAAAGTTCGTCGAACGGTGTTCGACGAAAGTTCGTCGAACGGCGTTCGACGAAAGTTCGTCGAACGGCGTTCGACGAAACATCGTCGAACGGCGTTCGACGAAAGGCGTTCGACGATGTATCGTCGAACGGCGTTCGACGAAGTATCGTCGAACGGCGTTCGATGAATCATATGTTCGGCGGTAGATGAATTAGGCAGCGCTCGACGAAGATTTTGCCAGCTGCGATCGACGAATTAACATTCGTTCGACGAAAGTCGAACAATCCGTTCGACGAATTGTCTCTCGTTCGACGAAATATTCTGCTGTTTCCGAATGCTTACCCTGACACCAAATTTGGGAGTTCCAACTTATGGCCTTGAAGGTGGTGTTGTCATTAATGCCATTAATGCGAGATGAAGATAAATTCCATTGCTTAAATTCTTAGCTTTTCTCCCGATCAGCATCTTCATCTTTTTCCTCTGCTTCTTCTTCTTCTTCTTCTTTTCTTCATCTCCTTCCCTCCAACCTGATGGTTTTAACTTAGGGTTTTGGCCAAGAAAACCCGTGGAGAAGCTTGCGCGACCATTGGAAGAGGAGCTAGCTTGGAGAAGGTCGAGTTTGTTCATGGCGCCGAGGAGACTGCCGCGATCGTCGGCCCGGATTCAGGCGACTTCCGACCCCTCTCCCTTGGTGCTAGTATCTTAGACCCCCTAGGCGAGATATCGAACTCAATTGAGTCGATATGGGAGCGAAATGAAGTTCCGTAGATTGAGGCCGCGTTAGGGTTTTCGCCGTAGGGCACCGATCGCCGCGAAAATACCCCCAATCAACTCCCCGCTTCAATACGAATGCAAGGGCGTTGGTGTCGTGATAATCGAAGGCCTCGTGAGGGTGCATGGGAGGAGAGAAGGTGGTTGCCCTAAATTTCATTTAGGATGAAAATGAATAGTTCCCTGTTATTGGGATTTCATTATATATATAAATTTATATATAGGTTCAATTGCTGCTGATTTGGATTTGAGAAATAAGTCCTTGTCGAATGGATCTCAATTATAAATACATATATATATATATATATATATATATATATATATATTGGTTCATAAGCTTGCTTGAGAAATGAGAAAGTTCCCTGTTAAATTGGATTTCAATTTTATATACATATGTATACCTTTAGCTCTTGTTGGGTAAGAAGATGAACAGTGGACGTTAGTTTTACCTTAAGACTCGGGCAGAAATTATATCTGCAGACCGATGCAGAAATCTGTTTTCTGCGCGCAGCTGTGTTCATGTCCAGTTGTGCGCATGATACAGCAGGATTCAGGTTTCAGGCTTAACACAAAAGTTGTAGGCCTCGGAAAGAGCTTTCCAACGATAGGTTACACGTTTTCTGGGGTGACATGTAGCTCTCTAAAAGTCCAGTCGAGTGAACTGACCAGGAAGCTGGTTTGGGTCCACTGCGTGCTGTTTTTGCTGTCCAGGTTTCTGCAGTGGACTTCAGGGCAGATTTTAGGTAGGACCCACTGGGATCTGGGTTTAGGACTCAACACGAATGTTGTAGCCCTTGTTGTTAGCTTTCCAAATTGGGGTGGATCATAACGGTTGGACATCGGTAGCACCCAGAAATCCCGTTTTAGTAAACTGTGTCATAACACCTTCAATCTCGGCATTTTGTGGATTTCTCCCATTATATTGGTTGGATTGCCTAATCGCTAAATATGATATGCCATCAATCGCGCGAATAATCCTACGGGATCGGCTTAGTAAATATATTGTTATACGCACTCCACGGCACGCGAGCTAATTAACTCGGTATGGTTAGCATTGGCGATTCGGAGCGGACTATAAGATTCGGTTATATCTTATGGTAAACGGTAAGGACTCAGTTGTTGGGGGCCTTGAGTGCATTTCGGGGCGTCAGCTAAAGGCGTATGAGTTATGAATTAAGGCTACGTTCAAGAGTCCTTGGGTATTCGATAGCGCACGGTTGTGCATGGGAAATTTGTGGTTGCGCATGCTTGACACGTGGTGGCATAATGTTGATGGTCGGTGGATGGTCGGGGTCCTTTGGTGTTCAGTTCCCAAAGGCGCCATCCGGATAGTTGTGGATATGGGAGAGGGTTCAATACACAATCATCGTATTACATTGCATTGCATTCATCCTTCAATTCATTGCACCGCATTCATATCATAATCATTGCATTGCACAGCAATGGATACTCATCATATAAACTTGTATGGGCATCTTTATATGATGAGTTACCTTTATATGCAGACCCTTAACTTATAAGCTTGTATGTGCATCCTTATAAGTTAAGTTCAATTCAGCTCTTCATTACTCTGCTTATGTCTGTTGTTACTTATACTTTCGTGTATATACTTACTGCTGCTGATATACTTATGAACCTGTTAGATAGTACTATTGCGAGTACTTGGGTACTCATACAACCGACATATAGGAACAACCATTTCTGTCACCTGCTTGTATATTATTGCTAATATTGCAGCTTTCTTTCAATTCTACCGCCCGGTGCCTTGGAGTCGCCGGGGGAGCAGATGTGAAGCCACTTAGTCTTTATGACTAACGGTTGCTACGTACCTCTTTTTAGGAGTGCACCCTGGAGCAGCAGCGCACGGCGCGGGAGACGGATAGCCAGGTCAGGTCGACAGGGCCGGAGACAGCGATACCCGCAGTACCGTGGGTGACAGATGTGAGCGTAGAATGAAATGTAGCCCTTTGGGCATCCTTTAGTTTGTCACTCTGATGTAGTTTTGCAGGAGCTCGTGGAGCTGCCTGCCTTGTATATTTATGGACTTTTACTTATGCGAATATTTATATATGTGGCTTCTTATTTTTTATTATTGATGGGTTGGCTTGATGATATTGGTTTAGCCGGCAGGATAGGCGTCTTGCGGAGGTGGCTAGCCCGTGTGCTGGCGCTTCCACAAGGCGGCTGTCCTGGGCATAAAAATCCCCTCGGCCGTGTTTTGTGTTCCGGGAGGGGGGTTTTACAAATGGTATCAGCTTGCAACGATCCTGAGATAAAGAAGTCCATACCATTTTGGTGCCACCCCACTCAACTCTTCAGTTTGAGGACAAACTGAATGAGCGGAAGCAGTGGTGTGCCCATTGGGGATTCGCATTGAGTATGTCCGTTATTTTTCCTTTAAATAGCCAACCTAAGCCCAAAAATCTACGTTACGTGTAGATTCCGGCACGTTCGGAGCCAGCGGCTGGCACCCCAGTGCCTCCAGCACCTGCTCCTTTTCAACAATCAGAGCTGGGCCAAACCTTGACGGCAATCCTGGATGCCTTCAGGTCTCAGCAGCTGCCGGTGCAGCCGCAGGCCCCAGGCTCAAATTGGTTGAGCACCTTCCGTGCTCTTTCCCCTCCCACCTATCATGGGACGGAGTCCGCAGTTCAGACAGAGGAGTGGCTGGACACAGTGCAGGAGTTACTGGCAGGAATTTGATGCCCGGGCAATATGGCAGTCACACTGGCAGTCTCAGCCTTGGATTTGCACGCAAAGAGGTGGTGGAAGTCCTTGATGGGCTCCACCTTTGAAGGGCATATTTACCTTGACATAAGCTGGAACGAGTTTGCAGACGCGTTCCTGGAGCACTTCGTCTCTTCCACGGCACGGGATGAACTTGAAGAGAGGTTTCTGCAGCTGAAGCAGGGATCTAGGACAGTCGTGGAGTACCAACGGGAGTTCCAGCACCTTGCTAGATTCGCGGATTCCTATGATTTGGACGACCGCGGTTACGCAAAGCGGTTCTATAAGGGATTGCGAGATTCCCTGAGGCAGGCCCTTCTATTTGTCGCCGATTCGAGCCTCGCACAGATTATAGAGACGGCACAGAAGTTGGAGGCGGACCACTTGGGAGTCCAGGCCAGGAGTAAGAGGCCTGAGAGGGGTGTGATGGAGTCAAGACGCAGCTTCGCGAGGAGGAAGAACATTTTGGATACAGGAGGAGACCAGAGGAGAGATGGTGGGTGTGATCGCCCGAACGTTAGGGTGGAGCAGCAAGCGCGACCATTACCGAAGCGTCCAAGGCAGCCACTCAAGGGCGATTGCTTCTATTGCCATCAGCCGGGCCACATCCGGCGCTATTGTACGCAGCGTCAAAGGGACGCCCAGCAAGGAAGAGGTCAAGGTCGAGAACAGGAACAGCAGGGTAGGAACCCTAGGCCTGCTCAGCAGCAGGTGTATGCTTTGGATCTAGCTCAGGAGCGGGATCTGCAGGAGGTTATTGCAGGTACACATGCATCTTAGTTTTGTTCCCCTTAGCTAATATGCTTGCGCCCGCATAATGTTGAAATCTACAAGTATCGTGCTTGTTTGCGGTAGGCCGACAATACTCTTGAAATGCAAGCGCCGCTTATTCGTGCGTGTCGGAAAAGTTCGTAGATAATTCGGGGAGAGCATTAGATCTGGTAGTGGAGGAAACCCAGCTAAAGAGATACGGGGGCTTATCTCTTCGTTTATTGGGCTAGTGCCTACCGTCTGGGATTTTCTAGACGATTTAAAATCCTTGTAACTTCAACCTCGGAGTTTGTGATCATGGGAAAAATTAACTTGTCGTAAGCACGATGGTCTACGAATGCCATGCTTGGGTTGATAGAAATCGAATTAGTAATTAACAGAAGAGAGCATTTTGAAGATGATAATTCTCTCCCTGCTATTATAAGACTATGTGGATAAGTGACAAGGAGAGCAGTAAGCTAACACCTAGGGATATACACCTACGAGGTGATAACATTTTTCTTTTAAAATTCGGCAGATTGATAAGGGTTGTTTAGTGATTGGATGTCTCAAAGGATTTAAGTTCACGAGAAGAGGCCCCTAAATGGAACTATCTGGATCCTGAAAGAAACTCGGCACGAATTCTAAATTCGGTGGTTCGTGATGTCGCTAAGACAAACGGCTAACATCACAGGTCGCTCTGGTGGGGGGCGCTACCGCGCGGCGGTAGCGCTACCTCCGGCGGTAGCGACAGAGAAATTAATCTTCTCAAATTAAATGTGCAATGAGTGCCCGAATTTATGTGTCAATTGGGCGGAACATAGATGAATGCTATAGGTTGAAATGAGGCGAGGTGACGCATGTTTGGTTGAAGTCGGTTGACGACATGATTGATATCAATGCGCACATCGTCCGATAATCTAGCAAAGAGTGGGGTTTGATGACAACCTCTCAAATGTGATAAAAACCTCGTTGTAATAGAGTGAGCCGTAAATTGAGCACAAGAAGTGAATGTCGATGACATGTGAGAGATGGTTGAAAATCATGAACACTATATTGGGAACTCTTGACGTATGTTTTTGGAAGATATGAATACATCCTGATGTGATGGTAAGGACTTGAGACTGGCAGTCCTTGAGTGCGGCTATGCACTAGTCGGATCCTGGCAAGCGTTTGGATGACATAAGGACTCGGTGGTAGTCCTTAGGTCCTCATAGCATGAGTTCCATCATTAGAACCTCATGGGGATTAATAAGTGGAAACTTGAACTCTCTCGATAGTGTTTTAGTGCCTCTCAATGATCAATGGTTGGTCAGACGACTGTGCAATAAATTTTGGGGGACGCCTTGAAATTTGTTGAGTGGGAGTCGTATTCGATTGTTGATCAAAGAGTTGTGCTTAAAGTGACATATTTAGGATAATTAGTTTAAATCGTAGCACTCATAGTGCTAAGGTTTTGCAACGTGGTGGTTAAATGAAGATGTTGGGAGCTTTGTTATATTACTGCTCGCATCGCTAGATGACCAACTGGATGGTCCGGGCCCTTTGGTGTTAATTCCCAAAGCCGCCATCCGGGCTAATGTAGTTCGTTCAACTGGATGGTCCGGGCCCTTTGGTGTTAATTCCCAAAGCCGCCATCCGGGCTAATGTAGTTCGTTCAACTGGGTGGTCCGGGCCCTTTGGTGTTAATTCCCAAAGCCGCAATCCGGGCTAATGTAGTTTGTTCAACTGGATGGTCAGGGCCCTTTGGTGTTAATTCCCAAAGCCGCCATCCGGGCTAATGTAGTTTGTTCAACTGGATGGTCCGGGCCCTTGGTGTTAATTCCCAAAGCCGCCATCCGGGCTATTGTTTGGTGTTAATTCCCAAAGCCGCCATCCGGGCTATTGTTTGGTGTTAATTCCCAACGCCGCCATCCGGGCTATTCTTTGGTGTTCATTCCCGAAGCCGCCACCTAGGCTGTGTCAAGCATGTACGTGACCCCATACCATACCTGGTAGACTACCCGCCTGACTTTGAGGCCGGTTTCTTTGAAAGTGAAACTGTTGACTACATTTAAGTGATGACGATAAGGGTGCTGCACGTTATTTGGATAACGATGCCTGAGATTGGAAGAACCAACTTACTCTTGCAATATAAACACATGAATCCTTGAGAGGAGGAATCTGGATTTGGTGCGGGAGCTCGAGTGGTAGCCTCGTGCGTAATAGGTTCGCTAAACCTAGAGATCAAAGGTGCGAAGAATGTTGATCGGCTAAGGTTGAGAGGACGAGTGATAACATCGTGCATGGTAGGCTCTGACCCTGACGGATTTTAGACAAAGGTATAACGAAGTTGATTTGTTAAGGTTGGGAAAATCGGGGATTCCAAGTGCGTGGAGTATAACGAGAGCACACCGGGGAGAAATTGGGGTGAGGTAGTGAAAATGGGTTGTGGCCCTCACCCGTGACGAGTAGGATTTAGTGTGTGCTCGGGAGAACGATATCGTAAGTCGACCTTCGATCCCCATAGGCCCAACTTAAATTTTGGGGACGAAATTGTTTCTTCGTTTATTGGATTTGTAACATCCCATTTCGCGCTAGACCCATCGGAGACGTTTTGACTACCCGATTTGGGCTTTCCAGTGCATGCTCAAATTTAGATTAATTGGGGGAAAGGAATAACAATATTGTTGTAGGTGATGGGGGGGGGGGGGTAATAAGATAATAGGTTTTCTGAGATTTCGTTCGATGAACGTCGAAGGGGAAGTGTTCGACGAACGTCGAAGGGATTGAGGCGTTCGGCGAAGTATAGGATAGTTTCGTTCGACGAAATATAAGTTGCTGTCGCGATCGAAGAAGGTTCTGCGTTCGACGAAAGTTCGTCGAACGGCGTTCGACTAAGTTCTGTGTTCGACGAAAGTTCGTCGAACGGTGTTCGACGAAAGTTCGTCGAACGGCGTTCGACGAAAGTTCGTCGAACGGCGTTCGACGAAAGTTCGTCGAACGGCGTTCGACGAAAGTTCGTCGAACGGCGTTCGACGAAACATCGTCGAAAGGCGTTCGACGAAAGGCGTTCGACGATGTATCGTCGAACGGCGTTCGACGAAGTATCGTCGAACGGCGTTCGACGAATCATATGTTCGGCGGTAGACGAATTAGGCAGCGCTCGACGAAGATTTTGCCAGCTGCGATCGACGAATTAACCTTCGTTCGACGAAAGTCGAACAATTCGTTCGACGAATTGTCTCCCGTTCGACGAAATATTCTGCTGTTTCTGAATGCTTACCCTGACACCAAATTTGGGAGTTCCAACGTATGGCCTTGAAGGTGGTGTTGTCATTAATGCCATTAATGCGAGATGAAGATAAATTACATTGCTTAAATTCTTAGCTTTTCTCCCGATCAGCATCTTCATCTTTTTCCTCTGCTTCTTCTTCTTCTTCTTCTTTTCTTCATCTCCTTCCCTCCAACCTGATGGTTTTAACTTAGGGTTTTGGCCAAGAAAACCCGTGGAGAAGCTTGTGCGACCATTGGAAGAGGAGCTAGCTTGGAGAAGGTCGAGTTCGTTCATGGCGCCGAGGAGACTGCCGCGATCGTCGGCCCGGATTCAGGTGAATTCCAACCCCTCTCCCTTGGTGCTAGTATCTTAGACCCCCTAGGCGAGATATCGAACTCAATTGAGTCGATATGGGAGCGAAATGAAGTTCCGTAGGTTGAGGCCGCGTTAGGGTTTTCGCCGTAGGGCGCCGATCGCCGCGAAAATACCCCCAATCAACTCCTCGCTTCAATACGAATGCAAGGGCGTTGGTGTCGTGATAATCGAAGGCCTCGTGAGGGTGCAAGGGAGGAGAGAAGGTGGTTGCCCTAAATTTCATTTAGGATGAAAATGAATAGTTCCCTGTTATTGGGATTTCATTATATATATAAAAATATATATATAGGTTCAATTGCTGCTGATTTGGATTTGAGAAATAAGTCCTTGTCGAATGGATCTCAATTATAAATACATATATATATTTTGGTTCATAAGCTTGCTTGAGAAATGAGAAAGTTCCCTGTTAAATTGGATTTCAATTTTATATACATATGTATACCTTTAGCTCTTTTTGGGGAAGAAGATGAACAGTGGACGTTAGTTTTACCTTAAGACTCGGGCAGAAATTATATCTGCAGACCGATGCAGAAATCTGTTTTCTGCACGCAGCTGTGTTCAAGTCCAGTTGTGGGCATGATACAGCAGGATTCAGGTTTCAGGCTTAACACAAAGGTTGTAGGCCTCGGAAAGAGCTTTCCAACGATAGGTTACACGTTTTCTGAGGTGACCTGTAGCTCTCTAAAAGTCCAGTCGAGTGGACTTACCAGGAAGCTGGTTTGGGTCCACTGCGTGCTGTTTTTGCTGTCCAGGTTTCTGCAGTGGACTTCAGGGCAGATTTTAGGTAGGACCCACTGGGATCTGGGTTTAGGACTCAACACGAATGTTGTAGCCCTTGTTGTTAGCTTTCCAAATTGGGGTGGATCATAACGGTTGGACATCGGTAGCACCCAGAAATCCCGTTTTAGTAAACTGTGTCATAACACCTTCAATCTCGGCATTTTGTGGATTTCTCCCATTATATTGGTTGGATTGCCTAATCGCTAAATATGATATGCCATCAATCGCGTGAATAATCCTACGGGATCGGCTTAGTAAATATATTGTTATACGCACACCACGGCACGCGAGCTAATTAACTCGGTATGGTTAGCACTGGCGATTCGGAGCGGACTATAAGATTCGGTTATATCTTATGGTAAACGGTAAGGACTCAGTTGTTGGGGGCCTTGAGTGCAGTTCGGGGCGTCGGCTAAAGGCGTATGAGTTATGAATTAAGGCTACGTTCAAGAGTCCTTGGGTATTCGATAGCGCACGGTTGTGCATGGGAAATTTGTGGTTGCGCATGCTTGACACGTGGTGGCATAATGTTGATGGTCGGTGGATGGTCGGGGTCCTTTGGTGTTCAGTTCCCAAAGGCGCCATCCGGATAGTTGTGGATATGGGAGAGGGTTCAATACACAATCATCGTATTGCATTGCATTGCATTCATCCTTCAATTCATTGCACCGCATTCATATCATAATCATTGCATTGCACAGCAATGGATACTCATCATATAAACTTGTATGGGCATCTTTATATGATGAGTTACCTTTATATGCAGACCCTTAACTTATAAGCTTGTATGGGCATCCTTATAAGTTAAGTTCAATTCAGCTCTTCATTACTCTGCTTATGTCTGTTGTTACTTATACTTTCGTGTATATACTTACTGCTGCTGATATACTTATGAACCTGTTAGATAGTACTATTGCGAGTACTTGGGTACTCATACAACCGACATATAGGAACAACCATTTCTGTCACCTGCTTGTATATTATTGCTAATATTGCAGCTTTCTTTCAATTCTACCGCCCGGTGCCTTGGAGTCGTCGGGGGAGCAGATGTGAAGCCACTTAGTCTTTATGACTAACGGTTGCTACGTACCTCTTTTTAGGAGTGCACCCTGGAGCAGCAGCGCACGGCGCGGGAGACGGATAGCCAGGTCAGGTCGACAGGGCCGGAGACAGCGATACCCGCAGTACCGTGGGTGACAGATGTGAGCGTAGAATGAAATGTAGCCCTTTGGGCATCCTTTAGTTTGTCACTCTGATGTAGTTTTGCAGGAGCTCGTGGAGCTGCCTGCCTTGTATATTTATGGACTTTTACTTATGCGAATATTTATATATGTGGCTTCTTGTTTTTGATTATTGATGGGTTGGCTTGATGATATTGGTTTAGCCGGCAGGATAGGCGTCTTGCGGAGGTGGCTAGCCCGTGTGCTGGCGCTTCCGCAAGGCGGCTGTCCTGGGCATAAAACTCCTCTCGGCCGTGTTTTGTGTTCCGGGAGGGTGGTTTTGCAGTTATGGTGTTTAATACAGCAGATATAGTTTTTGATAAAGAAGATTATCAAAGTTTTTTAGTTCAAGTTCGGATTTCAGTTACAGTTGAAGTAATAGATAAAGTTGATTTGCTAAAGTCACCTCCAACTTAATTTCCAAAATTATTCAAAAGCTATAGTTCCTTATACAGCTCAGATAAACAAAGCCAAAGTAGAAGGTTGCACCCAGTAGAAGGTTCCTTATTCAATGCTGAAGATTATTTAAGGTTGCACCCAGCAGCAGTGGTTCCTCATGCATCATCTCAAACACTGCTGGGAGCTAATGATCTTTATATGAGCAAAAGAGAATCAGAGAATCCAAATAGGGAAATCTTCTTCAAGCCTTCTTCAAAGTGAAAGAGTAAAGCTTTAATTCATTTGGTTTTGATTATTTCTGTTTTCAGTGTAAAGTTTCTAAACTCAGAGTTCTATATATTTTATCTGCTGAAATGATTTAAATTCTATCAGATATATATGCTCTGTTTTTGCTATTTGTTTGTTATAATTTTGTTAAATAGTGTCCAAACCCAAATAAGGGGAGATTGTTGGAACAACCCTATTACTGATTTTGGCTAGGATCACTATTTGTGACTAGGACTCAAGTTGACCCCATTGTATAGTCTAAGGGTCAAGGTCTAAGTGTGTCTGAGTAGCTAGAACTTAGGAAAAATTCCAAGTTTCTGTGTTCGACGAACGTCATGCTTCAGTTCGATGAACTTGCTTTTCAGCTCAACGAATTCAGTCTTCCAACCAGTTCTGCAGATTTTATCTTCAGTTCGACAAACTCCAGTTTGAGATCGACGAACTCAGCTCAGCGTTCGACGAATAAGTAATAGGATGTTCAATTCGATGAACTCAGCTTTCAGTTCGACGAACTCAACTCTCAGCTCGACGAATTCAATCCTCAAGCAAGTTTACCAGATTTCATCTCAGTTCGACGAACTCCAGATTCAGTTCGACGAACTCCAGATTCAGTTCGACGAACTCCAGATTGTGTTCGACAAATTAATTCAGTTCGACGAACTCCAGATTCAGATCTACGAACTCAACTTTCAATTCGACGAACTCAGCCTTCAGCTCGACGAATTTCTTCTCCAGCTTCACAATTTCTGAAGGATCAGTTATCTATTTTCTCTGAACCCAGATCAACTAATCAACAATGTTATTCTATGATTTGGACTTATTCATTTATCAGATAAGTCAAGATTTAATTCTTTCCTTTTATTATTCATTTCCATTCTCTTCTTTCGAGAATATAGTCGTTTGACATATTGGAAAAGAATACTCTTATGGAAAAGGAAAAGGAATTAATTATTATTGCTGAATCAGATTGCAGTTCCAAGAAATATCTTTTCAGAATATTATATTCCTTATCGAGAAGATTTGAATTTCAAATCAGTGATATATTGTCTAAGGAAAAGAAAGATCAGTAAGAAGATAGTGAAAGAAAGAATAGAGAAGTATCAGTCGAGAGATAAATACAAAATGTCAAAAAGAATTACAGAGTTCATCCTCAACAGCAACATTCTCATTCTCCGAGAACATCAACATTATTCTCTCAGTTTTCAGCTGCTTGTTCTAATCTTCAAAGAGCAACAATAATCTGAGAAACTTTCTCTCAGATTCATCTTCTATCAAGGAAGATTATCTACATTCCAAGAGAAAGCTCAATCCATTAACTGTCAAGAATTTCTATCAGACAGGGGGAGCTTTACATCAACAATCCACTAGTCTTCTCTCAGCTTCTTGACAGAGAAGAATTTCATAAACCTTTTTGTTTACCCTTTTTATCCCATTTTGTACATGATTCTAACTCCCTTCAAAAGTTAACCTTTGGTGGCAGGGCACCTGATCAAAAACTTGTGATTTGGTTTGAGCACCTGATCAAAAGCTCAGTGGTGTTTGGGCACCTGATCAAAAATCCCATTGGTGATAGGGCACCTGATCAAAAACCTAGTGGATTCCTACCAAGGGTGGTAGAAGAGTAGATGTACCCAGTTTGATTGGGGAACTACTATAGATCCTTGGGTCTTTTATGATTTTGTTTATTTTCTGTACTGTGTTGTGTGATCTTTATTTAGTTTTTATACTCACTCTATTACACATAAATATCATTATTTTAATTCCGCTATAAAAATAAGTTAAAAACTTGTAATACTCTATTCACCCCCCCCCCCCCCCCCCTCTAGAGTAAATTTAAGATCTAACCTCACTTTCAATTGGTATCAGAGGTTGGTTGATTGTTTACAGGCTAACACCTAAATCAAAAGATCAATTAGATCTTAAATTTCTCCTAGAGTTTTCTTTTGCTAAAAACTCATGGCACAGAACAAAGAATACTCAAGCACAAGTCCTCATATATGCAATCTAAATAAGTTTGCATTATGGATGGAAAGGATTAGATTATATATGAATTATATTGATGAGGATATCTTTAATGCTATTTTGACAGGACCTCCTACTCCTACATCGACAACAAGTACTGAAGCAGCAACCAACAATAATGTTGTTCCACCTCCTGAGTGGACAGATGCTCAAAAGAAACAAAGAAGTGCAGATGCCAAAGCAATGAATATCTTGGCACAGACAATGTCTGATGACATTTTCCAAAAGGTTGTGGAATAAACCTCAGCCAGGGACATCTGGATCTCCCTCAACAACATGGTTGAAGGTTTTACATAAGAGTCAGAGTCATCATCCAGCTCTTCTGAAGATGAAAATAATACAAATGACAAAGATCAATACTTGATGACTGTCTATGACTCAAGCAGTGAGTCAGAACATGCATCATCATCCAGCTCTGGTGATGATGAGGATGATGAGGATGAAAGAAATTTCTGCATGATGGCTATCAATGCCTCAGGAAACAATTCAGATGAATCAAAATCTGAAACTGATTCTGATCAAGTAATATCTAACTATGATTTTAATTCAAATGATTTCAAAAATGAATTTAAAACTCTTTGTTCAGATTTAATTAAATCTGAGAAGGAAATAATTTCCCTCAAAAATAAGTTGGTTGAAATGAATAAACTGGCTGAAGATAATGCCAATCTTAAGAAAGAATTGGCTGCCTCCAAAGAACATATTGTTCTCATTGAGAACAAATTATCTGGGGCTAAGAAGTTTGAAGAATCCCTTAATGGGAGAAGCATCAAACTGATGGACATCACAAGCACAGTGAATGCCAGACTCAATGGCAGACTGGCCTTGGGTGCATCATCAAGTCAGCCACATCTCCTTAAGAAATATATTTTATCTACTCCAGTAAAGTTCATTTCTGCCAAGAGCAAAGAGGAGTAGATGTAGGTAAGAAAATTTCAAGCAAGGATGTTATGAATAAAGGAATTCAAAAGAATTCGTCGAACAGCGATCGACGAAATCACATGAATTCATCGAACGTAGATCGACGAAAGCTGAACACAGAATTTCAGTATAGTTATCCATCGAACGGTGCTCGACAAAATTACTTCAATTCGTCGAACGACGATCGACGAACTCAGCCAAGTTCGTCGAACAAAAAACATACTGCATATCTGAAGAATTCTCATTCTAAACATACAATGAATCCCTTTATTGAGTGGATTATTCCTCCTAGGAAATATCATCCACAAGGCTATAAGGATCTGCCTGAGATTTCTTAGATTTCAGATTTTTGTGGTAAAACAAAAGGACCCAAGGTAGTCTGGGTTAAGAACAACTAGAATGTTTTCTATTTTGCAGGTACAAGGCTATCCAAATATAGGACAACAGTGGTATTTGGATAGTGGGTGCTCTAAGCACATAACAGGAAACAAGGCCAACTTAAGCAATTACAAGGCAAAGCTTGGAACCAAAGTGATTTTTGGAGACTCCAACGGTGGACAAACTAAAGGTTATGGAAAAGTCAAAGTTGGAGCAGTTACCTTCAAAGAGGTAGCATATGTCAAAGGTCTCAAGCATAACCTTATTAGCATAAGCCAGCTATGTGATGAAGGTTATCAGGT
The DNA here is from genome assembly GCA_033032865.1 of Dactylorhiza incarnata. Classification (NCBI taxonomy): domain Eukaryota; kingdom Viridiplantae; phylum Streptophyta; class Magnoliopsida; order Asparagales; family Orchidaceae; genus Dactylorhiza; species Dactylorhiza incarnata. The sequence continues at coordinate 2,773,022 of JAWHQI010000149.1, forward strand.
AACTTTCAATCATTCCTTATGTCTTATTACCATTAATAAAAACATCAATGTGTTATCTGGTATTAGACATGGAAATATTTATTTAGTCAATTTTGACTCTGCCAATTCAGACATTTGTTTATTTAATTCAATAAGTAAAACAAATGAATTATGGCATAAAAGACTAAGACAAATTAACCTTAGAACTATCTCTAAGCTCTCCAAGGACAATCTTGTAAGAGGACTGCCTTCTGGTTCATACAAGAAGGAAGGACTCTACAGGGATTGTCAACAAGGAAAGCACACTAAGAGTAGTTTTAAATCTTTATCCAAGAGTGATTCACCTAGGATTTTGTACATACTGCATTTGGATCTCTTTGGACCCACAGCAATACAGAGTCTAGGAGGGAAGCATTACTCTTTAGTTATTGTAGATGGCTTCTCAAGATTCACTTTGGTGTTCTTTCTTAGGAACAAGTCTGACACCTTCAGTGTTCTGACAGACTTTCTCAGGTCCATTAAGATTGAGTATTATACTCTAGTTGCATTGATCAGAAGTGATCATGGCACTGAGTTTGAATTTCTTCTGATGAGAGAATTCTGTAGAAAAGACGGGATCAGGCAATGTTTTTCTGCTTCTATAACTCCTCAATAAAATGGGGTAGCTGAAAGGAAAAAAAGAACATTAATTGAATCAGCAACTACATTGCTTGTTGATGCTCACTTGCTAATCTCTTTTTGGGCAGAGGTAGTGAACACAACAAATTATGTGTTGAACAGAAGTTTGATACACAAACTTAAGGGTAAAACACCCTATGAATTGCTCAATAATAAAAAGCCTAAGGTTAACTATTTTTAGATATTTGGTTGTAAATGCTATGTGCATAACAATGATAGGAAATATCTAAGGAAATTTGAAGCAATGTCTGCTGAAGATATATTCCTTGGATACTCTCTTTCTAGTAAAGCATATAGAGTTTATAACAAATCAACTCTTAAGTTAGAAGAGTCCATGCATGTATCTTTTGATGAAACTAACATATTAAATGAGGAGAGGAATACCACCTCTACTAGAGATATTTTGCAGGTACAATGGCAATCTCTCTTCCAAACTTGCATCCTTCCCTACCTCCTATACACCTGTCCCTTCTTCTAGGGGCCTAGCTTCAGGTCTCCCTGAAACTAGGCAGGGGGAGATGCTTGGTGAAGAACTTCCAGATCATGCAGATGCAGACTCAGTTATGGTGTTTAATACAGCAGATACAGTTTTTGATAAAGAAGATTATCAAAGTTTTTCAGTTCCAGTTGAAGTTCAGATTTCAGTTACAACTGAAGTAACAGATAAAGAGTATTTGGTGAAGTCACCTCCAACTTAAGTTCCAAAATTATTCAAAAGCTATAGTTCCTTATACAGCTCAGATAAACAAAGCCAGAGCAGAAGGTTGCACCCAGCAGAAGGTTCCTTATTCAATGCTGAAGATTATTTAAGGTTGCACCCAGCAGCAGTGGTTCCTCATGCATCATCTCAAACACTGTTGGGAGCTAATGATCTTTATATGAGTAAAAGAGAATCAGAGAATCCAAATAGAGAAATCTTCTTCAAGCCTTCTTCAAAGTGAAAGAGTAAAGCTTCAATTCATTTGGTTTTGATTATTTCTGTTTTCAGTGTAAAGTTTCTAAACTCAGAGTTCTATATATTTTATCTGCTGAAATGATTTAAATTCTGTCAGATATATATGCTCGGTGTTTTGCTATTTGTTTGTTTTAATTTTGTCAAATAATGTCCTGACCCAAATAGGGGGAGATTATTGGAACAACCCAATTACTGATTTGGGCTAGGATCACTATCTGCGACTAGGTCTCAAGTTGACCCCATTGTATAGTCTAAGGGTCAAGGTCTAAGTGTGTCTGAGAAGCTAGAACTTAGGAAAAATTCCATGTTTCTGTGTTTGACGAACTTCAATCTGCGTTCGACGAAATCCATTCTAAGTTCGACGAACGTCGTGCTTCATTTCGATGAACTTGCTTTTCAGCTCAACGAATTCAGTATTCCAGCCAGTTTTGCAGATTTTATCTTCAATTCGATGAACTCCAGTGTGAGATCGACGAACTCAGCTCTACGTTCGATGAATAAGTAACAAGATGTTCAGTTCGACGAACTCAGCTTTTAGTTCGACGAACTCAACTCTCAGCTCGACGAATTCAATCCTCAAGCAAGTTTACCAGATTTCATCTCAGTTCGACGAAATCCAGATTCAGTTCGACGAACTCCAGATTGTGTTCGACGAATTAATTCAGTTCGAGGAACTCCAAATTCAGTTCGACGAACTCAACTTTCAGTTCGACGAACTCAGCCTTCAGCTCGACGAATTTCTTCTCCAGCTTAACAATTTCTGAAGGATCAGTTATCTATTTTCTCTGAACCCAGATCGACTAATCAGCAACGGATCTATTCTATGATTTGGACTTATTCATTTATCAGATAAGTCAAGATTAAATTCTTTCCTTTTATTATTCCTTTCCTTTCTCTTCTTTCGAGAATATAGTTGTTTGACATATTGGAAAATGATACTCTTATGGAAAAGGAAAAGGAATTAATTATAATTGCTGAATCAGATTGCAGTTCCAAGAAATATCTTTTCAGAATATTATATTCCTTATCCAGAAGATATGAATTTCAAATCAGTGATATATTTTCTAAGGAAAAGAAAGATCAGTAAGAAGATATTGAAAAAAAGAATAGAGAAGTATCAGTCAAGAGAGAAATACAAAATGTCAAAAAGAATTACAGAGTTCATCCTCAACAGCAGCATTCTCATTCTCTGAGAACATCAACATTATTCTCTCAGTTTTCAGCTGCTAATTCTAATCTTCAAAGAGCAACAATAATCTTAGAAACTTTGCCTCTCAGATTCATCTGCTATCAAGGAAGATTTTCTACATTCCAAGAGAAAGCTCCATCCATTAATTGTCAAGAATTTCTATCAGACAGGGGGAGCTTTACATCAACAACCACTAGTCTTCTCTCAGCTTGTTGACAGAGAAGAATTTCATAAACCTTTTTGTTTACCCTTTTTATCCCATCTTGTACAGGGCTCTAACTCCCTTCAAAAGTTAACCTTTGGTGGCAGGGCACCTGATCAAAAACCTGTGATTTGGTTTGAGCACCTGATCAAAAGCTCAGTGGTGTTTGGGCACCAGATCAAAAATCTCATTGGTGATAGGGCACCTGATCAAAAACCTAGTGGATTCCTACCAAGGGTGGTAGAAGATTAGATGCACCCAGTTTGATTGGGGAACTACTATAGATCCTTGTGTCTTCTGTGATTGTGTTTATTTTCTATACTGTGTTGTGTGATCTTTATTTTTTTCTATACTCACTTTGTTACACATATAAATATCATTATTTTAATTCCGCTATAAAAATAAGTTAAAAACTTTTAATACACTATTCACCCCCTCCCCCCTCTAGAGTAAATCTAAGATATAACCTCACTTTCAGGTAGCTACTGACCGATCAGTTAACCTGGAGCCAGTCCGGATAGACGACACACAGATGCGAGTCCTGCGGTGCAAGAAGGTTCCGTTGGTCAAAGCCCTATGGCAGAATCATGAATAGGAGGAGCACACCTGGGAGCCACTGGACTTGATGCAGCTAAAGTATCTAGATCTCTTTACGACAGGTATAACTTAATTTCTGTTTGGGATGTTACATCTAACCACTTACTATAAGAACCTCACAGGCATAACCTGAATTTCGGGGACGAAATTTTTATTTTTATGTATTGGGATTTGTAACATCCCCCAAACAACTAGACCCCCAAGTTGGTTTTGTCATGACTAGGTCATGACAAAACCATAGGAAGAGCTTATGACCAGGTGAACATAGGTAAGAAGGAGAAAACTCAAGTGGTCTGCAAATAGTAATTTTTAATACCAAGCCTAGGTTAGACTTTAGGGCCTCACCTTGATCCTTTGGCCCCAACATAACATCCCTAACTCATTAAGTGTCCCCGAAGAGCACAAGGGACCCATTGGGGTCAACCAAAGAAGCCAAATTGACCAAAGTCAACCCTAACCATTAATTGGTCAAAGTAGCTTAATTCGGGCCAATTGGCCTTCACCATGCCAAATTGACCTAACCCCTACCCTTATAAAGATACTAGGGACCCAATGGACCAAAAAGCCCCATCGTAGGGCCTCCAATTTGGCCAATTTTACCAAAGTCAACCCTAGCCCTAATTTGGTCAAAAGTGCCCTATTAAGGGTCAATTCAACCTCACCTTACCAAATTCACCCTACCTAGACCTTTCTAACCCTTAATGGAGGCCAATGGGTGACTAGCCACCCATTGGGGTCAACCCAAATGGTCAAATTGATCAAAGTCAACCTTATGCTAAATTTAGGTCAAAATGGCCTATTTTGACTTAATCAAGCCCAATTCACTTGGGCTAGACCCAATTGAGGTGGTCCACCACCTAATGGGGTAGGGTGCTACTGAATTGGCCATTCAATTTCAGAAAATTCGGCCAGGAGAGAGAAAGCCCCAATTTGAAAGGGAGAGAAGGAAGGGGAGTTAATGGAGAGGAAGAGGAAACCTCCCATCTCCTCCAATAATGGCACCATTCATCTCCTCTTGGGGAGAGGAGAAGTTTCCAGCCTTCTCCGGCCACATTGGTGCCCAATTCACTCCCCCCATATGAAACCAAAAATCACCATTAATGGTGTTAATGGCAACTGATGTCATAGCTCCTCCCCTCCCCCAATTGAACTCATTAACATCTTCAGAGGTCGGAAAGGAATGAAATCCGCCTCTCCCCTGAAGAAATCAAGCTCTCCAAGTGCAAATTGACACGACGACGAAAGCTTTGATTCTGGCCATGGCAAACTGCTGGAGTACGCGACACCAGACCATGAATCAGGTCTGATCCTCCCTCTCTCCCCTAGTGCATAGATCTCAATCAGTTTGGGGCTTGATTCGAGCTCAATCGAGCTTGAATCATGCGCCCGAAGGGGTTTGTTTTCGAGCCCCTTTCCCCCGCTAGAAAACCCCCCTCCGGCCACCACCGGATAGCAAACCGCCGCCCATCGCCTGCCACCACCTCGACGAAGGTTGTGGTGGCACCAGCCGGCCGGAAAGATGCAAGGGTGGCGGTAAATTGAGCGAAAATATCACCCAGGACGGGCTGTCGGGGACCTTCCATTCATTGGGAAAGATGACTGGGCGCTGTTGGATCTGCCGTGATCTGCTATTCACAGACCTAGATGATTAAATGTTTATGATATATGATTTGTTATCACACATTATGTAGTAGTTTAGTTTAATTATTAAAAAATACTAGGCCCCTCCGATGAAAACGTGCCCAACATCAAAGTTGTAACCTTTGGTGTGTAGTTTAATTAAAATTTTGTTTCATCCCAATATGGTCACTGTAGCTCCATGTAGGGTCATTTTGGTGGGACTGGTCCCTAGGGTAGGGCAGTCAACTTTTCTTGAATAGCTTTTGATAGGTAAATGCTATTGGAATGAAAATTGAAACCTAGGCTATTTGTACCAACCTTCTTAACATATCCAAAGATGGGAATTTTAGGAGAACATTTTTCTAAGATTTTTGTAATAATTTAATAATTCATATATTATTTAATTGCATGGTCTAATGACCTCCAATCCACTCAAAATTCTGGTGGGTGCTATTTAGGGTTTTTATATAACCCTGGTAAAACTTTCAGCCCAATTTGGACTGATTTTGTTGGGTAATTGATTAACCCAAGTTTGGTCAAATTAGGTCAAACTAGGTTAAAAGTGCACATGTTGGAATTAGGTGGTCAATTCTCATCCAAGTGGTGTGAAACTTTGGCCACTAGTTTAGGACCACTTAATTCACTCCCTTGAGTAATTTGGGGTGATGTGGGGTGGTTATGCCCTAGGATCCTAGATTGTACCTTAGGGTTGCACATTAAGCCTTGTGAAGGACATAGGGGCATATGTCCTTGAATGGTCATGAAACTTGGTAGATAAGTTCATGGGGAGTAAATATTCCCTAGGAAATTTTGAGAGAATTTTAGGACCTATTATTCCCTCTGATTTGGGTTATAACCATTTTTGGGAACCTCTTTAGGAGAGAAATTTATGTGCTCAAATAACCTTGGATGGTAATGAAAATTTGGTGGTACCCTCTTAGTCATGTGATGGATCTATGGTAATTTTTGGGTAATTATTGAATTAATTTATTTAGCACTTCATTCACAAGCCATCTGTTTGGTCTTAAGGATGTAATAAATAATTAAGGGCCAAATATCTTCTGGAAAATTATGAAACTTGGTGGGAAGACATTTTAGGACTAAAGAAAGCTCTCTAATGTTTTGTATAATTTTTAGAATTATTTATCAGTTGGTTCCTTCACAATTTTTCATAGTATGGGTTTATTTGGAATATTTAATTATGTGATTAATTAGTCTTAATAAATTCTGATATTTGGCTAATAGACTTTTCTGATTAATATGAAGGCCTGGTAATTTTCCCATAATTGTTAGACAAGTATTTTTGGTGGTTCCTTCTTTAAATTCTGATTTGGGGTAATTGTTCAATATTATAATTAGAGGCCATCCCCTTACTGCAAAATTTTAATATTATGTATTTGCTGTTATTTTGACTTCATAGATTTTCCATACTTTTGTGGAGGCCATATCATTAGAGGATTGTATACTTCATGTTCAATTTCATACTTGGTCATTGTTGAGGAAATTGATAATAAATGCCAATTAAATAAGGAAAAATATGACCCTCTGGATTTAGTCTTAGAATATCATGATAAAAACCAGTAATAATCTTGAGTTAGTTGGTTGAATATTTGGGGTACCTCCTCTTATGCAACTCATATAACACATTTGGTTTGTGTATAGTAAAACTGTAAAACCTGAGTAATTTATGGGTCATCAGGTGGGAATGGAAGGTAGATGGTGTACCTAGACTGTTAGAGAGGATGTGAGGTCACCATTAGGGACCTATATGTTGGGGTGTACCCGACAAGCTAAGGGGTAAGGTTGTGTCTGGGACCGACGAAAGATCGTCTTTCCCTTTAGAAGGTCATAAAATACGTAGGGTAATCCAAGTGTAATGATAAGAAGAGTATACTTGTGGGTAGTCACTAATAACATTAAGTGCCTTGTAAAGGGAGCTTTGGGGTGTCATCCCATTATAGTTCCTAGTACCGTAGCGAGCCCCTCATAGGGTAGTCCTTGGGAAGTTCATAGTTAACCCTAAAATGTAGGAATAAATGGCAGTGCAAGATTAACTTAATAATGCACTCACCCGCACCCCGTGGTTATGAGAGGTTAGTTTGTTTGGTTTTACGAGCGGTAGGCTCAGTGGTTGTAGGAGTGGACTAGCTAGTCCGTTGAGCTTGTAACTTAGTAATGCTTGTTGGTATGGACGAGTTGATCCGGCGAGCCATTGGCTCGGAAGGTTATGATTACGGGCAGGTTAGCCCCGGGAGCTTATGGCTCGGGATATAGTATGACATATTGTATGTGCATAAGGTGGTGGGTCATTAGTGTCGATGGTCGTCGCACCGACATCGATACTTTTGCTCGGTAAGTGTGGTTAACACTTTACCAAACAAAAGTCTGGTGGACTAGCCAGTAAGAGTACGTAGGAGCTCCGTTGTTGTGTTCTAAGCATTGAGGTGTACGATAGGTCTAGGTTAGGTAGTGCAGATACCAACCTAGAGGTGGGCGAGGCCCAACCCACCGCTTTCGTTTGCCACTACGGAAGTATCCTGGGAGTTTTGCTAGCTCCAAAAAGGGGGAACTAAAGGTCTGTGCGCATAGAGTCGTAGTGTGTGAGTTGCACATGTATGAACATAATATTTAAACTACATACCTTGCATGACATAACATAAACATTGCATTTTAACCCCTACCTCTATCGTATAAATTGGTTATGGGACTTCTTATACGATAGGCCCTGCTAAACGACCCCCTGGGTCTATAGGTTTGTGTGGGAATTCCTATAAATTAAGGTTTCATCTCTTTATTATTGCATTACTTACTAATATTGCTTACTTGCTACTATTTTACTTCCTACTGCTTACTCATTGTATTATATATTTCTTACCAATAGACCCTTCGGTAGTTAGATTCACTGTCACCTGATTTTGATTATACCCCTTAATGTCCTCCGCTTCATCCTTCCCGCACGGTGCCTAGGAGTCACCGGGGGAGGGGTGGGGGATTGGCTTAGTCTTTTGACTAACGGTTAGTGGACCTTATCATTTTAGGGGACCGAGGAGATGTTGCAACACCAAAGGCCGGTGCATATGGAGGCGGGACAATCTAGCACGGGGGCACCGATGACAGGATCCGTGAGTGTCTTTTAGCTTTAGTAGTTTATGCTTCTGCGAGTGAAATTGTAGTGAGGAATGTTGAATCTTACAGCGCCCTTAGGGAGGGGTGAATAAGGGAATAGAAATTCTTTCTTATAATTTTATGAAAATTACTAAATTATTTTATAATATGAGAAAGGCAAAATGACAATTTAGCTAATTTGTGAGAATATCATAATTTTCAAGTTTAGAAATAAGTACTAAATTGTTTTATGATTAAGAGATTGAAATAAACAATTTAGATAAAGTAATTTGAATTGAAAACTTTGTAACCAATATTTTAGAGATAACGCCAAAGGAGAGAAATCAAGTAAACACAAATAGAGGCATGATTGTATTTATATAAAAAAAGGTGTTTACATAAATTTGATTTCAATATCGCTAGAAATCGGAGGCGTACAAAAGTAAATATATTTTCCTTTTCTATACCGACTTGTATCCCCACAAATCGGTTGGCTTTAGTCTATCCTTCCCCGGATATGGCCTCAAGCCGCTCTAGCCAATCCTTCCCCAGATATGTCCTCGAGCACCCCCTAGATCTAATCACCTAGAACTAGTCGCCAACACAAGGTGAATTCCTCCCTAAGTCCTACCAGACCTAGTCGCCAACACAAGGCGAATTAACTAAACGGTTACAAAGAAAGTATGGAATGAAAATAAAGTTGACAATAATAAAAACTCCCTATATGAGATTTCTGAAGATGAGGATAAAGGATCGCTGTAGTATGAGCGAGGTCGAAGCGATCGTCCTTCAGATGTAGCGTGATGTAGTCCTCCTCCAAAAATCTCCTTATGATTTTTGTGGGAGATCCATCTTCGGCAGCATAACAGCTCTGGAGATTTGGCACAAGCAGTCTCTTTGGGATGGATTAGCCAAAACGAGAAGCAAAGCTCCAATATATAGAACTTATCGCTAGCACCTGCGGTAGCTCCTAGCGCCTGCAGTGGAGTTCCTGTGGAGCGGTTGCGAAACCGTCGGCGGTGTGGCGCTGTGCACAAACTTGAGATAGCGCTTAGCGGTAGCGCTAGCGCTGGCGGTAGCGGTTGCGAAACCGTCGGCGGCATGGCAGAATAAACTTTCATCGAACGGAAATTTCGTCGAAGGAAATTTTTGTCGAACGAAAATTTTCATCGAACGGAGCTTCAAGTTCGTCGAACGTAATTCGTCGAACGGAATTTTCGTCGAACGGAGCTTCAAGTTCGTCGAACGGAACCTGAGCTAGCGCCTGGCGGTAGCGCTAGCGCTGGTGGGAGCGCATTCTTCCAGATTTTCGAATTCAGCTGCTTTCTACCTGTGGAGTATTGCACCTATAGTTCCTGCACACTATAAACACACAACAAGCAAGATCAAGTATAATTTGGGATTTGTTATTCTCAAACAAAGGGATGTGACACATATGTCCAACAATATCCCCCTTTTGATAATAACAAATCCACTTAGCAAGAAATCAACAATAGTGAAATCCACTTAGCAAGAAATCAACAAAGTGTTTATAGTATAGGATAAGCAATATGATAGTGCAACTATAGTATATGATAAGCATGATAATGTGCATACTCCCCCTATCTTAATGCTCCACCTACATAAATGCAATTTATGTTTTACTCCCCCTAAATGATAGATTACATGAATTATTCTCCCCTTAATCTTCTATATTTCTCTTATATAGATTTCTTCAATTAATCTCCCCCTTTTGGTATTATCAAAAGAAGGTGGGGTGAGGGTAGTAAGGAGGCATTTCTTATAAATGATAAAGCATGAACGAGCTTTTGTAATATAGATAATGATAAAGATTTTAAGCATAGTATATAAGAGATTTCAAATAAAAAGGTAAGAGTTGGAAGCAAGCGGAAGATTATGATAAACATCTTTTCCTAAGTATGAAAAATATGAGTTTTACTTCAAAATTGAAAGATGTTTTAACCTTTGAAATCTCAAAGTTTTTCATAAAGATACCAAGCATGAAATAAACATATCAAAGAGAGATTATACAACAATGTTACTTAATTTTAAGTTCAAGAGATACCAAAACATTGTAGAGATTATGCTAGGTTATCTAGTGCATTTTTTATATGAAGAGTAGTATAGATAAAGCATTAGAATCTAATACTCATGAGAAGAAGTGTTATGAAAGAGAATGATGTGCACATAAGTGTATTTTGGGCAATGTTAACAATTGATTTAAATCAACAAAATACAAGACATATGTAAAGTAAAGTGCACAATAAAACACAAGTAAATTACTTTCACACACTTTTAATGCACATAATTTTTAACAAAATGTTGTAATAACCAAGGTTTGCACAAGACACTTTACTATTCTTTCCAAGGTGCTCAACCTCACAATGCTTATGAAGACTTATCAGGAGGTTCAAATAGTGCTTGGTGGAGTTATATTTGTCTACATATATAATTCTTTGTTCACATTTGCGAGACAACATTCTCCGAATACACTTGTTTTGCAAACCCAAAATTTTTAACTTAACCACTTTTCTAAATTTCATAAGTGCAATGCAAATGTAGTGTAGGCAATAAACTTATGCAAGTTTTAATTCATTGTACAAATACAATACACAAGCAAGCATTTTTAGATTTAAACACACATGTTGATTACCAAAATAAGTGAGTGAAAGGTATCATTATCAATCATAATACATTTACTCATACTTAGAGGCATGCTAAGCTTGGTTCTACACATATTTTTCTATACAATTGATGCACTTTAAATAGATATATCAAAGCATAATAAACAAAACAATGTCCATAGTAATTTGAAGGAATAAATTTTAACATTGTAAATAAGTCTAAATAATAGAATTCATTCATGCTTGATATTAGCAATAAAGATCATACGGTTTTTTTTGTTTTGAAAATTTTTTAATGAAATAAACACAGAAAAATCACACAAACATATTTTTGTATTTTTGAATTTTGAATTTTTGTAGTTGATTTTCCATAATATAAATAAAACAGAAAACCATAAAAACATATTTTTGTATTTTTGAATTTTGAAATTTTATAATTGATTTTCCATAATATAAATAAAAACATAAAAATCTCAAAAACATATTTTTTTTGTATTTTTGAATTTTGAACTTTTATAGTTGTTTTTTCATTATATGAATAAAACAAAAATTACAAAAGTCAGAAACAGAACAAATAAGTAGTACATATAAACTAACATATTTTTATAGATTTTTAAAAATTTTAAAACACAGAAAAATCAGACACCCACGCTAGTGCCGGCGCTAACGCTAGCGCTGGAAACAGTACACGATTTTTTAAAAATTTTTATTTTTTTATTTTTGATTTTGATTAAGTGTCCTTAGAGTAGTCTTATGCAAAAAAATTTGTAATTTTTGGAGATGTCTTGATTGCTCAAATTTGCATAAAACTATAGCTTTTTCAAATACATGTGTTTTACAAAAAAACATTTAAGCTCAAAAAGATAAATTATGCAAACATAAGAAGACATTTTTTATTAAACAACCCAAAATATGCATGATTTAAGTGATAAGTAAATAAAATGATCATGCAAAGAGTAATATAAGTATGTCCTAAGATTAAAGACTACCCCGACTAAATGTATACACCCTAGCCCCATACTAAGTGACGGATGGGCATGAGGAGCTGCACACATGCAGTTGGTTGGGGTGTTAATACCATATGCACACACTAGAGAACGCTCAACCTAGCACTCTTTCCCCCCAGTGCCTCGCAAGGCCCCACTAGAACCCTCCCCGGTTAAGGACAAGACATGACTTAGAGGTTAGGTCTCTAATGCATACAACCCTACGCCCCCACTATTATGAGATATGAAGTCATAGGTGAAATAATCTTTTGGACAACCTATGCTTTTAAATCTAAGGGTTGATATATAAACTATGGGTTTTGTTTAATGTGACGAGTTATATAAAGCCGCATAGTTTTCTACTTTTATGAGATGACGATATGTGACAACTAGCATAATTATTAATATTCAATAAGTGATAAAGCTAGTATGATGAGTTTTGGATTTAATGTCATGTCATAAGATTAATATTAATATTGCATGTATTCCAAAATAGAATTTCAAATTATAGATCTAGAATAGAGTGATGATTAAGTTTGATTTATCTTTATTATTCCTAAGTTGGTTCTAGAATCTATATATATGTGAGATACATGCAATCAATATCAAAGCATATCCATACACCAACTAATGTAAAGAAAACAATATTCATATTTTTATCATAAGATTCATAATTCCTAGGTGGTATTATTGTTTTGAGATTTTTCTTGATAGAACATGAATTATGATTTATGATTATAGACAATTTGCATAGAATATATGTTAGATCATCATGATGTATGAAAATTCTAATCCTTCTAGAATTATGATATAGTGATATAGTGATTTTCTTTTGAATTAGCATGTTTGATTTTTAAGCCTAGAAAATGATGAACATGTAGTAATATCAAAGACAAAGATCACATATATAATGTTTTGAAATTTATAATAAAATTTGCATTCAATAATTGAATCTATTGATCTTTGGTTTTGCATGATAATATAATCCATAAACTATGTGTTTGTTGGAATTTTATTATTCTTTATAATTTCAAATCACATAGTTATCATGAAATTTGAATAACATTGTAAGTGTTATGTAAGATCCCTCTCCCGCACCAGGAGAGTTCCCGGATCTTATGCCCAGAACCGCCGCCTTACGGTGATGCTAGCACACGAGTTAGCCATCTCCGCAAGACGCCGATCCTGCCGGCAAGGACGATCAACTAGGCCAACATGAGATAAGAAGTAAAACTAGCACATAAGTCCACAATCACACGCATCTGTATATGTATATATATCCAAATGAAAACTGTCCATCAATGAGTACAAGAAAAGAAAGAGAGAAAGGGGCTTATGCCGAGTACAAGTCCGAAAGAATAAAAGAAGTACAGTTCCCTCTCTCACTATATACATCTATGCGGAAGCTATAACAAAACATCTCTCATCAACACCTGTCCAGTAGCAGTAGAAAAGCACGGCATCTGCTCCTCAGGCCCTGTCTCTCCTGCCAGCTGGGCTCTAGTTCCTCGGTTACCTACGGTCACCATCGACCGTTAGTCATAAATACTAAGACGATTTTATCCCCGCCTCCCCCCCGCGACTCCTAGGCACCGTGCGGGAGGAAGAAGCGGAGGACAGCAAGGTGGAGTAATCAAAAGCAGGTGACAGATATTCTACGCTATCAAGAGTATAACAAATAAGTTCTATGCTAGCAATATGAACCAGTAAACAGTACTAAAAGCAGTAAAGTAATATCGCAGCAGTGAATAAGGGTTTTAAGGATTTTAAAACTATTTTGATTATTTTAGAAACAAAACTTTGAATATGACAATCAAGACAATCAAGTAAAGAGAAAATAGAGACAAGATTGTATTAACTTGAGAGACATGATTACAAAACTAGATCTCTTATGAAAGCTAGAAATCAAAGCTAAATAGAAAAGACAACTTTTGTTTTTCTATCCCGACTCGCTTCCCCACGAACCGGTGGCCCTAGCCTTGTCCTCCCCGGATTCGGCCTCAAGCCGCTCTAGCCAATCCCACCCCGGATGTGGCCTCAAGCCCCCTAGACCTAGCCTAGATCTAGTCGCCAACACGAGGCGAATTTCCCCCTAAGTCCTACCCAGACCTAGTCGCCAACATGAGGCGATTTCACTACCGTTTACAAGATGAAAAAGAAATAACAATAATTAAAAACTCCCTTATGATGAACTTCTGAAGTGGTGACGAAGATCCGCTGGAGAATCAGCGTTTGTCGAAGCGGACTTCGCTCGGGTTCGGCTTGATGGAATCCTCCTTCAGAAATTGGCAGAGCTTCGCTGGGTCATCAAGATTCGGCCAAGATGGGCCTCTGGAACTCGAGCAATCTCTCTCTCTGAGGTGTATGCAATTGGTGTAAAGAACACGAGGAGATGGGGTCCTTTTATAGCCCAAGCGCTACCGCCGGCGCTAGCGCTACCGCTAGCGCTAGCCCGGATTAAGAAACAATTTGTGCGCCCGAATCTCCAATCCGTGGCAACCCGTTGTTCTATTCCTTCTGTGCGCTCCGCTACCGCCGGCGCTATCCGCTATCGCCAGCGCTATCCCTGGTTAGGAAACTCTTTGCGCGGCAAGATCTTCAATCCGAGGCAACAATTTCACCATGCCTTCTGTGCATCGAGCTAGCGCCGGCGCTATCCACTATCGCCTGCGCTAGTGATCAGTTTGGAGTTGATGACTCAATTTTGGGGGCAACCACCATATGTAATCCTTGAGTCATTTGGACCTAATTAACCTGCACACTTGAACACACAAGATCAAATACATTGGATTTGTTATTCTCAAACCTAGGAGATGCGGAAGACCGTGTTCCAACAAACTCCCCCTTTTGATAATAACAAATCCATTAATGATAAATCAGAGCATTAAGAGATAAGCATGTTGAAATCCTATTTGTGTGAGTGTGAGAATGATGACTTAGGATAAATATAAATGATTAGTATTTTTAGAGTTGCTCCCCCTAAATACGTGCTCCCCCTATATTTTAGTTTGATAGCGGAGTTTATTTATCATGTTAGTTCTCCCCCTTTTGTTATTAGCAAAAGTGGGTTAGAAGGCACCACATTAGCGATAATAAGATAGCAGCATGATCGAGCTTTGAAGGTTAAAAGGTGAATGATAGGGAGTTTATAGCTTTAATTGATCCCCTTTAGAGAAATATCAGAGTGTGAGTATAAATAATCTGTTAATAGTAACTAATAGACGGTTTACCATGCAAGGAAAATATTTGATAAAACAACTAAAGGATTGGTAAAAAGAAACCAGACTTTTTAAGTAAGCATGCAAGGTAAAGCCATAATATGAGAGTGATGCGGAAGACTTGTAGAAATACAAAAACATCATAAGCAAGATGATCCAAAAAATGATATGAGTTATATTGCAAAAAGGATGTTGTTGTGAATCATTTTCAATTAATAATAAGAGTAACCAAGCATGAAATAATGTTATTCAAGAGAAAGTACTACAATGTTATTCCAATTTATAATTTCAAAACATACCAAACATTATAGAAAACATGCTAGGTTATCTAGTACATTTCATAACAAAAAAATTGTATAGAATAGCATTAGGGTCCAATACTTATGAGAAGAAGTGTTATGGAAGATAATGATGTGCACATAAGTGTATTTTTGAGTAGAGTATACAGGTGTTTTAATCAAAAATACAAGTACTATGTAAAGTAGAAAGCACAAGAAAACACAAATATGTTTACTTCCACACACTTTAATGCACAAAAAAAATGTACAACTACCAAGGTGCTTTGCACACACAATGCTCATTATGACTTATCAGGGTGCAACGTAGTGCTTGGGGGATCACAGATTTTATTTTGACTGTTTTGAGACTTGTGATCCGGTGTACTTAAGAATAAGTGGTTTGTCTTATTTTGAAAAGTATGGTTTGCACAAGACACTTTATTATTCTTTCCAAGGTGCTCAACCTCACAATGCTCATTAAGACTTATCAGGAGGTTCAAGTAGTGCTTGGTGGAGTTATCTTTGTTATTTATTTTATGATTTTGTTTTGTACAAAGTTCTCCGAATACACTTGTTTTGCAAACCAATAGAATTTTTTTAAAAAAAAATATAACCACTCTTCTTAACTTTTTCATCGTGCAAAAGAAGGGAGTGTAGGTAAGATACTTGTGCAATTTTAATTCATTGTACAATTACAAAACATACACAAGCATTTGTAAGTGAAACCATATGTAGACAATGCCAAAAAGTGAGTGAATTCATATCATTATCTAACATAAACCATTTACTCATACTTAGAGGCATGCTAAGCTTGATTCTACACAACCTTTAATATAATTGATGCACATAGAAATAGATAAATCAAAGCATGGTAAAGACAATGTTCAAAGAATTTTGAAACATAAATTGCAACATTATAGAAATTCGAAATAATAGCGTAACTCATGCTTGATTATCATTAAAAAAAATTGGGTTTTGCATGTTTTATGTTTTTGTGTTTTGAGTTTTGTACCATAACTTTAAATAAAAGTAAAACATTTTTTTTTTTGTAATTTTATATTTGATTTTGGTAAATGACAAAAGTTAAACGAAAAGCATATTTTTGGAATTTTGTCTTTTGTAGTTTTGTTTGATTTTTCTAAAATAGAAGAAAAACAGATGTGCAAAACTAAATAGTACAAATAGATTTACATATTTTTAAGATTTTTTAGAAAATTTAAAATCACAGAAATTTGAAACTTGATGTTAGCGCGGGCGCTAGCGCTAGCGCGGGAAACAGTAAGTGATTTTTTAAGGTTTTGAAAATTTTGATGTTTGATCTTGATTAGGCGTCCCATTAGTAGTTTCATGCTGAATTTGCAGAATTTTTGAAAAAGTTTTTGATGGTGAAAAATGAAGAAAAATTATATTTGTAAACATGTTTTAACAAGAAAGATCTAGAACACCTAATTCAAGTCGTAGTAAACGAAATCGTGCATCGGGAAGAGGTTTAGTAAATATGTCAGCGAGTTGTGAGTCCGTCCCAATGAAGCTTACTTTTACATTCTCTTTCTTAATGTGATCCCTAATGAAATGATGACGAACATCTATGTGTTTGGATCTAGCATGATGTACTGGATTATATGTGAGGTCTATTGCACTTTTGTTGTCACATTTAAGATCTATGTGTTTGAGGTGAAAACCAAAGTCCTCTAATGTTTGACTTATCCATAATGCTTGTGCACAACAACTACCAAGTGCGATATATTCGGCCTCCGTGGTGGAGAGTGCAACCGAAGATTGTTTTCTACTAGACCAAGCAACTAAAGAGGGTCCTAAAAAATGACAAGTACCGCTAGTGCTTTTTCTATCTAGTGAACACCCTGCGTAGTCTGAATCTGAATAGCCATGGAGTGTGAAAGAATCATTGTGTGGGTACCATAATCCTAACTTAGATGACCCTATTAGATAACGAAAGATACGTTTTACCGCTTTTAAATGAGATTCTTTTGGATCGGCTTGAAAGCGAGCACATAAACAAACGGCAAACATTATATCTGGTCTAGATGCGCTTAAATAAAGAAGAGAGCCTATCATTCCTCTATATAGTGTTTGATCGATAGAAATACCAGATTCATCTTTTCCTAATTTTAAAGAAGCACTCATAGGAGTTGAAGCTTGTTTAAGGTTTTCAAAGCCAAAACGTTTAAGCATATCTTGAACATATTTTGATTGGCAAATAAAAATACCATCATTTCGTTGTGAGATTTGAAAGCCAAGAAAAAATGATAGTTCTCCTACAAGACTCATTTCAAATTCATTTTTCATTATTTCAACTACTTCATTACACAACTCTTCATTAGTGGCTCCAAAAATTATGTCATCAACATATATTTGTAAAATGATTAATTCATTGTTTTTATGCTTAATGAAGAGTGTGTTGTCTGCACTTCCCATAACATAACCGTGCTCTAACAAAAACGATGTAAGACGATCATACCATGCACGGGGCGCTTGTTTTAAACCATAAAGCGCTTTTTCTGATTTGTAAACATGTTTTGGATATTTTTCATTTATGAAACCGGGGGGTTGCTCTACATAGACTTCTTCCTTAATATACCCATTTAAAAAAGCACTTTTAACATCCATTTGAAATAATTTTATTCGTTTAAAACTCGCAAAGGCCAAAAATATTCGTATAGATTCTAAGCGAGCAACGGGTGCAAAAGTTTCTTCAAAATCTACCCCCTCGATTTGTGAATAACCTTGAGCAACTAAGCGTGCTTTATTTCTTACAATCCTAGATTCACCATCTAATTTATTTTTAAAGATCCATTTTACTCCTATAATTGGATGATCAGATGGTCTTTCAACTAAATTCCAAACTTTATTTCTTTCAAATTGTCCTAACTCTTCATTCATAGCCAGAAACCAAAATTCGTCATTTAAAGCGGTGGAAACATTTTTAGGTTCGATTTCAGAAATAAAGCAAATATTAGAAAACGTTTCATGAAGAGAGGAACGAGTTCTCACCCCGGTGGAAGGTTCCCCAATGATGAGTTCTTTTGGATGATTTTTGGAGAAGTTTAACACGCTTGGAGGTACGAGTGTATCTTCATTAGACTTTTCTTCTTCTTCTTTGGACGGCTCTTCTTCGTCGTGCTCCAAGGATGGCAAGGGTTCATCATCGGTACCTATAAAGAGCTTCTCTGCACATGGAACAAACTCATCAAATCTAACATTAATTGATTCTTCAACCTTACTTGATTTTTTATTAAATATTCTATATGCTTTACTAGTTGAAGAATAACCAAGAAATATTCCTTCATCGCATTTTTCGTCAAATTTTCCTAAAGAGTCTTTTGTGTTAAGAATGAAACATTTACATCCGAATACTTTAAAATACGATACGTTAGGTTTCTTTTGAAAATAGAGTTCATATGGTGTGAGATCTAAGGATGGGCGAAGCATAACTCTATTCATTACATAACAAGCAGTGCTTACGGCTTCTGCCCAAAAATACGTGGGTAATTTGTATTCAGATAACATGGTGCGTGCAAGTTCTTGAATTGTCCTATTTTTCCGTTCCACAACACCGTTTTGTTGAGGTGTGCATGGAGCGGAGAACTCATGTTTAATACCTAGCATATCACAAAAACATTTAAAATTTTCATTTTCAAATTCACCTCCATGAGAACATAAGTGTATAATCTACCACCAAGACTTGCAGTGTTAACGGGACCAAAGAGATCCATATGAATTAATTGTAATGGTTTTGATGTAGAAATTTTGTTTTTGCTTTTAAATGATGACTTTGTAAATTTGCCTTTTTGGCATGGAGAGCATAATGAAGATAAATTTCCATTTAGTTTAGGCAATCCTCTAATCAATTTTCTTTTTGCTAGTTTTAAGATGAGCTTTGAACTAGCGTGGCCTAAACGTCTGTGCCATAATTCCAATTCATCATTTTTGGTTATAAAACATTTTATAGAAGATTTAGAAAGATCATGAAATGAAACTATATAAACATTATGAATTCTAGGTGCAGTTAATAATACATCTTTTGTTTTAGGATTAACAATTTTGCAAAGGTTAGTAGATGATTCAAATAGTACGTCTAAACCTTTGTCACACAGTTCGCTTATAGATATTAGGTTATGTTTTAATCCTTTCACATAGAGTACATTTGATATAAGAAAAGATGTGTTACCTACTGTACCAATACCCATGATCCTTCCTTTACCGTTATCTCCAAATGTCACGATCCCTCCTTTCTTTATTTCTAGGCTAAGGAATTTTGCTTTATTGCCCGTCATGTGCTTGGAGCAGCCTGAGTCCAAGTACCACACGTCTTCTGTTTCCTTAGCCTTTCTGCATATCTAGAAAGAAGATGAGAGTAAAGACCCGGATACCCAAGAGGTACCACCCATAGAGTAAGCGGTTTTCTTAGGTACCCAGATTTGTTTTACAGTTCGTTGTGCTATATTCCTACAAGAGTCAGACGTGTGTCCAAATTTTAGACAATTTGCACACGAAATGAAGGGGGTTGAGACCCTTTTCGGAGTTTCTATGTTGCTCTTGCAGGATGAAGTTTGAGTGTTAGAAAAAATAGAAGATTTTTTAACATAAGAGCTACCGCCGGCGTTAGTAGCTATCGCCGGGCGGTAGTGATCATTTTTATATCCAAGTCCAAATTTTTTAGACCCAAAGCATTGATTACCCAGAAGCATATCCAGGGATTTTTGTCCAATCCCGAATTTGTTTATGGCTAAATTGAGGTTATGATTTTGTTCTTTAAGAGATGTGTTTTCTTTCACAATCATAACACATTTATTTTCAAATCCCTTTTTGTTCTTTTCTATTTCTAACATAGAAATTTTCAATTTCCTCTCTAAGTCCCCCTTTTCTTTTGCAATGATTTTGTTTTGTGAGAGGGCATTAGAGAGAGAAATTTCAAGTTCTTTTGTCTTAAATAGAGAGTGCTCACATTCTTGACATGAAACCTTTCGTTTTTCAAGAGAGACTAAATTTTTGGTGAGCCTACGATTTTCTTTCATAATAGATTCATTTTCATGATTTAATAAAACAAATTTATCATAAAGTTCTTCAAAGGTAGGAGGATATACCTCAGTGTCGCTAAGAACACTGGTGTCGTCGTCGTCGCTTTTGGCCATCAAGCACAAGTTTGCTTCCTCCTCACTACTTGACTCAGAACCGTTTGACTCTTCAGAGGAAGAGTCATCCCAAGTAGCGGCCTTCAACACTTTCTTCTTTTCTTTTGCTTTCATTTGTTCTTTCCGTTCCTTTTGGTATTTTGGGCACTGGCTCCGAATGTGCCCGGTTTTTCTGCAGTGATAGCATTCTGGAGGCGGCCTTTCTTCTTCGTCATCGCTTCCTTTTTCTTTCCTTGATGAAGAGGAAGATCCCTTTCGTCGAGTGTCCTTTTGGAAGAATTTTCTGAATGTGTTCCTTCTTTCTGGATTCCTGATGAACTTTTTGAAGTTCTTCACCAGGAGTCCTTCTTCAGCATCATCGTCCTCTTCGGTGCACTCCTTCTTTGATGTTACTGCCAATGCCTTTTTCTTCGGCTCTTTGTTGTATTCTTCATGTTGAATTTGCAGTTCTACCTCATGGGTTTTGAGATTCCCAATGAGGTTCTCGATCTGGAGTGTTCTTAAGTTGTGCGACTCCGAGATGGCTGTCACCTTCGGGTTGAACCTTGGGGGTAAGGAACGAAGGATTTTCCTCACCAAGTCCCCGTCGGAGTAGGTCTTTCCAAGTGCCTTTGATGCGTTGACAATCTTTGTGAAGCGAGTGTACATGGAGTTGATGTCCTCTTCCGTGTCCATCCTGAATTTCTCGTATTCAGATTCCAGTTGAAACAGCTTTGCATCTTTCACCTGCGATGTACCTTCGTGAGTTACTTCTAATTGATTCCAAATATCATAAGCAGTAGTGCATGCAGAAATTCTATTAAACTCAGTCCTATTTAAGGCGCAATATAAAGCGTTCATTGCTTTAGCATTATTTTTACACTTTAGTTTATCGTTGTCATCCCATTTATCCTTAGGTTTTGCTAATGTCGCCTCTCCTACAACAGTTGTAGGCGGAGAGTACCGCACTTCTACCATGTTCCATACTTCTACATCCATGGTCATAAGAAAACACATCATTCGATTTTTCCAGTAGTTAAAATCTGACCCAGTAAAGAGAGGTGGTCGACTAACCCCTTGACCCTCAGGAAAAGCGAGATCATGAGACGCCATTGTTCCCGGTTGTTAAGCCGATTGGAACAAAACCCCTCTGATACCACTTGTTGGATCGGTAGGCGTCCTTAGAGGGGGGGGGGGTGAATAAGGGTTTTAAGGATTTTAAAACTATTTTGATTATTTTAGAAACAAAACTTTGAATATGACAATCAAGACAATCAAGTAAAGAGAAAATAGAGACAAGATTGTATTAACTTGAGAGACATGATTACAAAACTTGATCTCTTATGAAAGCTAGAAATCAAAGCTAAATAGAAAAGACAACTTTTGTTTTTCTATCCCGACTCGCTTCCCCACGAACCGGTGGCCCTAGCCTTGTCCTCCCCGGATTCGGCCTCAAGCCGCTCTAGCCAATCCCACCCCGGATGTGGCCTCAAGCCCCCCTAGACCTAGCCTAGATCTAGTCGCCAACACGAGGCGAATTTCCCCCTAAGTCCTACCCAGACCTAGTCGCCAACACGAGGCGATTTCACTACCGTTTACAAGATGAAAAAGAAATAACAATAATTAAAAACTCCCTTATGATGAACTTCTGAAGTGGTGACGAAGATCCGCTGGAGAATCAGCGTTTGTCGAAGCGGACTTCGCTCGGGTTCGGCATGATGGAATCCTCCTTCAGAAATTGGCAGAGCTTCGCTGGGTCATCAAGATTCGG
Source organism: Dactylorhiza incarnata (assembly GCA_033032865.1). Taxonomy (NCBI): domain Eukaryota; kingdom Viridiplantae; phylum Streptophyta; class Magnoliopsida; order Asparagales; family Orchidaceae; genus Dactylorhiza; species Dactylorhiza incarnata. The sequence goes on from JAWHQI010000149.1 coordinate 2,795,356, forward strand.
CCAAGATGGGCCTCTGGAACTCGAGCAATCTCTCTCTCTGAGGTGTATGCAATTGGTGTAAAGAACACGAGGAGATGGGGTCCTTTTATAGCCCAAGCGCTACCGCCGGCGCTAGCGCTACCGCCAGCGCTAGCCCGGATTAAGAAACAATTTGTGCGCCCGAATCTCCAATCCGTGGAAACCCGTTGTTCTATTCCTTCTGTGCGCTCCGCTACCGCAGGCGCTATCCGCTATCGCCAGCGCTATCCCTGGTTAGGAAACTCTTTGCGCGGCAAGATCTTCAATCCGAGGCAACAATTTCACCATGCCTTCTGTGCATCGAGCTAGCGCCGGCGCTATCCACTATCGCCTGCGCTAGTGATCAGTTTGGAGTTGATGACTCAATTTCGGGGGCAACCACCATATGTAATCCTTGAGTCATTTGGACCTAATTAACCTGCACACTTGAACACACAAGATCAAATACATAGGATTTGTTATTCTCAAACCTAGGAGATGCGGAAGACCGTGTTCCAACAATGTTCATACAAGTGCAACTCACACACTACGACTCTATGCGCATAGACCTTTAGTTCCCCCTTTTTGGAGCTAGCAAGACTCCCCGGATACTCCCGTAGTGGCAAACGGAAGCAGTGGGTTGGGCCTCGCCCACCTCTAGGTTGGTATTCACACTACCTAACCTAGACCTATCGTACGCCTCAACACAAAACCGTGGAGCGTCTGCGTACTCTTGCTGACTGGACCGCCAGAGTTTCTAGGCTAAGTGTATATACCACGCTTGCCGAGTCAACGTATTGACGTCGGTGTGAACGTCCGTCCAATACAGAAGACTCACCACCTTCAATACACATACAACATGTTCTACAATCTATCTCCGAGCCATAAGCTCCCCGGGCTAACCTGCCCGTCATTAATAACCTTCCGAGCCATAATCTCCCCCAGGCTAACCCGCCCGTCATTAACAAACACTACTGAATTGTAAGCTCACCTAACTTTCAATCCGCTCTTTCAAACACTGAGCTTACTGCTCGCAGCACCAAACAGACTAGGCTCCCGTAACCACGGGTGAGGGTGAGTGTGTTATTAATTTATTCTTGTAACATCTTATTCCTACGGCTTATGGTTAATCTTGGGCTTCCCAAGGATTACCCTGCAAGGGGCTCGCTACGGTACTAGAAACTACGATGGGATGACACCCCAAAGTTCCCTTTCCTCAAGACACTTAGTATTATTGGTAACTACCCATAAAATTACCCTCTTATCATTTCACTTGAATTAATCTCAGCGCTTTATAACTCTCTAAGGGGAAGGACGATCTTTCATCAATCCCGAGCACAGCCTTACCCACAGCTCACCAAGCACTCTCATCTTCTAAACTCCTATTTAGACTACTCTTGTTTAGTTATTATCCTACTTGGAAGTTTAGGGTGGATCCTGGATTTCCCGAGGGCTACCCGGTGAGGGGTTCGCAAGGTACTAGGGTATATGATGGGATGATGCCCAACCCCTTTCCAGGACATTTAACATTCTTGGCGGCTACTTTGACCTAACCTTCCTCCCTCTTATTACCCTTTATAACTTACGCCTTATGTTTCACCCTGCTCCTATGCAATCAATCTTTTGGACTCAACTCTAAAAACTTCTAGTCCTCTAAGTGGTCTATACTCATCTCTTGTTATAATCAAATTCTCACCGATTTCTTTGTGATTATATTGACCTATTCATCATAATGAGTTTTCACTATCCGCAGACCACGACATATAACTAACTTATATTCCTATGATGGAAGCTTGGTCAAATTACTTCCAAATGACTTCTAAATTTTATCCTAGGTTCATAGTGGATAAAATAAGGGATGATCAAAATCCAAGCATGTTTCATCTAATTTTGACCTCTATAAAAATTCATTAATTACTAATATGAATCTAAAATGTGAAGGAGGTATCATGCTAGTGAATTCAAACTTGTCAAAAATATCCTTCCAGAGGTGAAATGTGACATGATAAAAAGATTTCCAATATTTCATATTTTTCCAGCAATTAAATAACCCTAATCCCTAAATTTCAATGAATGAATGGAAAAATAATTTTACACATCAAGTACAAGATTTTGACTTCCTAAAATTCTAGAAAAATTACAGTAGCTTCATATGAACAGAAAATCACTATTTCCAGAAAATCATATTTTTCCAGCAAATTTATAATCATAATTTATATTTATCATGAAAAAGATGAAGACGTGAATTTACACACCAAGTACTAAAATAAGAATTCCAAAAATTCTGAGAAAGTTAACCTATCATACTAATCCTCTAAAAACACCAAATCCAAGGTTTCATAATATTCCAGGTAATATTTATCCACAATATTTATTTAATACAAGTGGTGTGCCAATAAGAGTTTGCACTGCAACCACCACCTACAGGTCTCAATAAAATCTGAATAAATCACAGAAGTATGTTATTGACCTAAAAACAGCAATGCCTAAGTTTCATATTATTCCAAGGAGTATTTACCCTTAATTATCATTTGTTACATTTGGTGTGCGTATACGGGTTTACACTACAAGTGCTATGTTAAGACTTCAATAAATTCTGGGAAAATTATTATGGCATAATAATGGTCTAAGAAAACCAAATCCTAAGTTTCACATTTTTAACAGGAATTTTTGACCATAATTTCTATTTAACATAAATGGGGTGCAAATAGGGATTTACACTACAAATACCATTAATATGTCTCTATAAATTCTGAGAAAATTATCCTAGTATAATAATCATCTAAAAACACTAAATCCATAGATTTAGAATTTTACAAACTATTTTACCCCATTAAATTAATTACAAAAGGGGGTTTTTCCTCAATAAATTGATAATTACCACAAAAATTCATCTAAAAATTATGATAAAATTTACAGAGCTATAGAATCACCAAGGAAACCTACTAAAAATAATTTCATAATTCTCCAAATGCATATGAGACCTAAATGTCATATTTGAATAAATTGACCTAACCAAATAAATCAAATTCAGAGAAATAAGTGAGGTCCAAAAATTCCAACAAAATTCCTAAATGTGCCTTTCCAGTCAATGATCCATTTCCCAGAGTTTTGGATTCAACCCTAAGTTTTTGATTCAAATTATTTCATTAATTTAAAAGTGTGACAATTTTCATTTAATTAAAAACTTTTGGAAAATAACTTCCAAAAATCATGGAACTTATGACAATGATGTATATCCTCATGACATACACTAACCCCAAGGTTTCAGAGGCATGCTAGGTGATCCCCACCATCAATTCCATCAAAAAGCTCAAAAGCCCAAATTGACTATTAGCACCCCAATTCTTCACTTAAGACCCTAACTTCATTTTGAAATTCAGAGAAAAATACTCATGCACATGTGATGAAATTTTAACCAGAGATTTAGATACATAAAAAGAGCTCACCCCCCAAATTAGGGGGTGGTTGGAGTTATACAACTCCTTAAATACCAAATATTTACTTTTACTAATAAATGAAATAACTCAATGGATACACATCCAAAAATTCTCAAATTAAAACCCTAGGTGTGTCATCATACCATGCATGAATGGTAGAAATTTCAATGGGTTTTGTTAAGCCAATTAAAAGTTATAGCCTTTTTAATTTCTGCCCTACCCAAGGAGCAGTCCTAGAACAATGGGTGCCCTGATGTCCGTATTCCACCAAATTAGTTGATTAAGGTGGCAAATGGAAGTAGACTCCTAGAGCTACGAAAGTTATCTCTGCCTTTTTTTGTAAATATGGCCTCTAGGGCCTACAATTTTTGCATGCAAACCATTGCATTTTTAAGTTCTGACCAACCTCACAAGAATGACTACTGTGGACCCTACAATGGTCCAAATGACTTGATCTAAATTTCTACTGAAAGTAGACATCCATATCTACAAAACTTCTCTCTGGTCATTTTTCAAAATAAGGCTTCTAAATAATTAAACAAAGCTATGAAATAAAGTGTGACAGCTAATACACATAATAATATTACACTATATAACATTATGAATGATCCAGCACGAATCACGGCGCAAATCTGGCGGCATCCCTTCATCGTCCCCAGCTCGCCAACAGCTGAGATTAATCCCGCCTGGGCCAACTTCTCCGATCACTTCCCGGCCATCCACGGCCCTCCATCGCCGGCCACCGCCTCCACCACCTCCGTTGAGTGGTGGTCATCGATTGACGGCGGCACGGCCGCCTTAGAGCCCGTCTCCGGCGATTTCGAGCAAGAAAAAGAGCTCGGTAAAACTACCTCTACCTCACATGGGATCGGGCTCAATTGAGCCCGATTTCTCTCCTAGATGGATCTAGACACTAACACAGAGGGAGAGGGGGAAAAATCGCACCCTAAGCGAGCTTGGTGGCGCGTATTGAGGTGGTGCGGCACGGTGGTGGCGCGTATTGAGGTGGTGCGGCACGGTGGTGGCGAGCTCCGGCGATCCTTGCCATTTCCTCCATACTCAGTCGATTCCTTTGATCCAGGGTAGCAGATCCACTCCTCCAGGCCCTCTGAAGCAGTTGGTGTCGTCGAAATGAAGTGGGGAGGGCTCTAAGTGGAGCTGCCATTAGGAGGAGCTCGGCCACACCTTGGATGCTCCTCCTAGCTGCCAAGTGGCATTGCTCCAGCCCAAATTTCGGCTGGCATTCATGTGAGGAGCTCAAATTTAGCCTTGGGCAGAAGAATGGAGGGCCGCATGGCCTCCATTCCTAAATTCCTTCTTGTCTTTAATGGAGGAAGGGGGAATTTCCATTTTTGCCCCCATGCATGCCTTTGCATGTTGGATTTAAGGGGCAAATCTGGTCATTAGGTCTATGGGCTTCAGAGTGGGCTGACCTTGAGGGCCTTAATCCATTGGAATTTGGATTAATTCCAAATAAGCCCAATTTAGGCAAAATTGACCCTATGTTGACTTTTGGGTTGACTTGGTCATTTGGGTGTGTTGACTGGTCCAATGTGTTGACATTGAGTCCAGTGACACCACCCAAGGTTGGTTGAGTCAAGGTGAAGGCCTAGGAGAGCCAATTTGACCCAAAGGTGTGATTTTGACCAAAATTAGGGAAAAGTTGACTTTGGTCAATTTCGCCAAATTGAAGACTCCATGATGGGGCTTTTGAGTCAATTAGGTCCCTCATGATGTCCTAAGACTAGGGGTGAAGTCAATTTCATGCTTTGGGGTTCAATTGAACTTATTGGGGAGGATTTGACCCATGTTGACCCAAGTTTGACTTTGGTCAAATTGGGTCAATTGGTGACCCCATAATGGGGCTTTTGGGTCTATTGCATTCCTTGGTGTGTTTATCATCTATTGGAGGAGTCAAATTTGCAAGTAAGAGTTCATGTTGAGCTAGTTTGACCTAGGTTGACTTGAGCCTCATAGTAGACCACATGTGAGTTCACCTAACCCTGTGAGTCCTAAGGCTACAATCTAGCTCAAACTCACCCCACTCACCACTTGTTTCACCCTAAATTGGAGTTAGGGGGTCTAGTAGGAAATGGGATGTTACAATTCCCAATAAACAAAAGAATAATTTCGTCCTCGAAATCTAAGTTCAGGTCCACGGGGTTCCCAGCTCATGAAGATGAGAGGTCTCAAGGTTATCACAAGACTATCTGATAATTGTTATATCATCTTATCATCAATATCCCAATCTATCCATTCTTCAAATATATTTCATAACAACTCAGTAATAATTCATGGTATGAATTTCTCAAATTATGCGTTCGAATTCTACGTTGCGAAGGGAATATCAGAAATGGGTAACCATAAATTCCACCAAAATTTTAAAAGTTCAAGATATTTCAACATCCCAAAAAAAAATTCCTCAAATTGTAATCTCACATTGCACTTTGTGAAGGGGTATGTCCTTTATTCAACGATTATTTCCAATAAATTTTCCATAACTTAGTACTATCACGAGAGATCATATATCAAGCCCATGACATTTCACGTTAACAATTCAGTGGATTAATTTCTTAAGTTGTAGTCTCAATTGTACTCGTAAAGGAAGCTTGTTATTTATTCAAGGATTAACTCTACCAAAATTCTCCGCGCTTCCTACTGATATGAAAACCCATGTGCATATTTCTATGGCAGTCCAGTAACTATATTTCATGGTATAAATTCCTACATTTTAGTCGACACATACCTCAATAATATAGCTATAAGCATGAACTTATTTACGGCAAAAATTCAACTTATGTGCACATGTGGTAATCTCTCCTGAATCCTTTCATGCAGTTCAGCATCGACCAATATGTATGAGTTAATAAATTACCAAGTTCATTATACTTGTGAGGTTAACACTACTATGTATAAACCATCATCCAAAATCTAAAGTTATGATTTAATGCGAGATCGTATCTCCCAATATCACCTATTACTCTCCAACCCATACAACATTCTTGGGGATTATAATGACATTTGTCTCTCAATTCCCAGGCTCATCAAGCCATGAATTTAAAGGTCATAAGTACTCTCTTATTTACTTAATCCATAGGTATAATTTCAACGATCTTCGGTTAGGTGTCAACTATCTCCCAAGGTATATGAATATTGGTTACGATATAATTGATCGAAAATAAAGGGGGCTTGATTTTTCAATAATTGTATGTACATTATCTTCGAACGCCCAGAAATTCAAGAATTCCCAATTGTAGTTCTACCGCGCAAGAATCTAATTCCAATCCACAAGCTTCATGACGCGATAAGTTGTTCCAAGCAGCTAACTTGACAACTTTATGTTTCTAATAACTTTACTAAAAACCAGTCAACTAACTATTCGTCCCGATTTTGTTATAGGTCATCGTCTCAAGCTCGAGGAGGTGAATCTATGATATCATCCTTCGCATTAGGTTATTTATTCACTTCTTATGATCACGAGGGCCTATATCCAGGTTCTATTTCTATCCAATCCATATCCTAAGGTCTCGCACTGACTTCCTTGATTTCAAAGGTCATATACGCGTATAACTTGACGACCCCTAAGCACATCCCCAATGGTTATTTTGCTATCCTCTTATTTACTTGACTACACATACAAAGCTTCAAAGTATATAAGTTTGAGATTCGTCTTCTAAATGAGTTCTAGGGGAAACTCAAGTCAGTACTAAGTTGGCCCAATAAACCAAAGGGATAAGCCCCCATATATTTTGGGCTAAATTCCTTCGACATCACTATAGTGCATTTACCCTATATAAGCACACAATTCTTAGGGCATACAACCTTGTCTTGGAGTTCTACCTTGAGACTTATTGATATGATACACATTCAAGGTCCTTAAAGTTACCATTCACGAATCCTTCTTAAGGTCAATGTGTGACCTAACCAAGAATGGGCCTTCTTTGGATTTGGATTATTATTCGACCTCTAATACTTGTCTTGGTGACCGCTTCACCGTGAAATAAACGGGAAGTGTAATTGGTAGGATAATTTACGCGCAAGAGTCTCTTATTACTCCAAAAGTAGGTCACAGGCGCCAAATCCTTCGAGATAGCTCAATTAGTTTGGTTAAGGGGGTAAAATCATTTGATAAGTGAGCGGTAAGCATCGGAGTGTAAGCCTCAAACACCTACACTCATACTAAGCTCTTCCCTTTAACCATGTTGGGAATCCCCCTATCCTAACCAAAACTATACTTGAGATCGATTTAAGACTAAGATACGCTATGAAAACGTCTTGGTAAGTCAAAACTAAAGTGTTGTCCTTAGTTGGGTTGGCCTAACTTATTGGAAAATGGACTAAATTGTGTGATTTTTACACGTGGGCACACCACTGCTTTCGCTGCTAGTTTGTCCTCAAACTAACTCGAGCGGGGGTGTCCCAGTTTTTGTGGACTTCTTTCTTGTTGGATCGTTTATGCTCTGATACCATTTGTAAGATCCCTCTCCCGCACCAGGAGAGTTCCCGGATCTTATGCCCAGAACCGCCGCCTTACGGTGATGCTAGCACACGAGTTAGCCATCTCCGCAAGACGCCGATCCTGCCGGCAAGGACGATCAACTAGGCCAACAAGAGATAAGAAGTAAAACTAGCACATAAGTCCACAATCACACGCATCTGTATATGTATATATATCCAAATGAAAACTGTCCATCAATGAGTACAAGAAAAGAAAGAGAGAAAGGGGCTTATGCCGAGTACAAGTCCGAAAGAATAAAAGAAGTACAGTTCCCTCTCTCACTATATACATCTATGCGGAAGCTATAACAAAACATCTCTCATCAACACCTGTCCAGTAGCAGTAGAAAAGCACGGCATCTGCTCCTCAGGCCCTGTCTCTCCTGCCAGCTGGGCTCCAGTTCCTCGGTTACCTACGGTCACCATCGACCGTTAGTCATAAATACTAAGACGATTTTATCCCCGCCTCCCCCCCGCGACTCCTAGGCACCGTGCGGGAGGAAGAAGCGGAGGACAGCAAGGTGGAGTAATCAAAAGCAGGTGACAGATATTCTACGCTATCAAGAGTATAACAAATAAGTTCTATGCTAGCAATATGAACTAGTAAACAGTACTAAAAGCAGTAAAGTAATATCGCAGCAGAGAAAGAAGTAAGCGTAAAGAAGCAGTGCGACGCAAGTAAGGTAATTTAAAAGTAACCATTGATTTATAGGAATGCCCATACAAACCTATAGACCAAGGGGTCGTTTAGCAGGGCCTATCGTATAAAAAGTCTCATACCAATTTATACGATAGGGGTAGGGGTTGGAATGCAATGTTCATGCTATGTCATGCAAGGTATATTGTTATGCTATGTTCATACAAGTGCAACTCACACACTACGACTCTATGCGCATAAACCTTTAGTTACCCCTTTTTGGAGCTAGCAAGACTCCCCGGATACTCCCGTAGTGGCAAACGGAAGCGGTGGGTTGGGCCTCGCACACCTCCAGGTTGGTATTCACACTACCTAACCTAGACCTATCGTACGCCTCAACACAAAACCGTGGAGCGTCTGCGTACTCTTGCTGACTAGACCGCCAGACTTTCTAGGCTAAGTGTATATACCACACTTGCCGAGTCAACGTATTGACGTCGGTGTGAACGTCCGTCCAATACAGAAGACTCACCACCTTCAATGCACATGCAACATGTTCTATAATCAATCTCCGAGCCATAAGCTCCCCGGGCTAACCTGCCCGTCATTAATAACCTTCCGAGCCATTAGCTCCCCCGGGCTAACCCGCCCGTCATTAACAAACACTACTGAATTGTAAGCTCACCTAACTTTCAATCCGCTCTTTCAAACACTGAGCTTGCTGCTCGCAGCACCAAACAGACTAGGCTCCCGTAACCACGGGTGAGGGTGAGTGTGTTATTAATTTATTCTTGTAACATCTTATTCCTACGGCTTACGGTTAATCTTGGGCTTCCCGAGGATTACCCTGTAAGGGGCTCGCTACGGTACTAGAAACTACGATGTGATGACACCCCAAAGTTCCCTTTCCTCAAGACACTTAGTATTATTGGTAACTACCCAGACAATTACCCTCTTATCATTTCACTTGAATTAATCTCAGCGCTTTATAACTCTCTAAGGGGAAGGATGATCTTTCGTCAATCCCGAGCACAGCCTTACCCACAGCTCACCAAGCACTCTCATCTTCTAAACTCCTATTTAGACTACTCTTGTTTAGTTATTATCCTACTTGGAAGTTTAGGGTGGATCCTGGATTTCCCGAGGGCTACCCGGTGAGGGGTTCGCAAGGTACTAGGGTGTATGATGGGATGATGCCCAACCCTTTTCCAGGACATTTAACATTCTTGGCGGCTACTTTGACCTAACCTTCCTCCCTCTCATTACCCTTTATAACTTACGCCTTATGTTTCACCCTGCTCCTATGCAATCAATCTTTTGGACTCAACTCTAAAAACTTCTAGTCCTCTAAGTGGTCTATACTCATCTCTTGTTATAATCAAATTCTCACTGATTTCCTTGTGATTATATTGACCTATTCATCATAATGAGTTTTCACTATCCGCAGACCACGACACATAACTAACTTAGATTCCTATGATGGAACCTTGGTCAAATTACTTCCAAATGACTTCTAAATTTTATCCTAGGTTCATAGTGGATAAAATAAGGGATGATCAAAATCCAAGCATGTTTCATCTAATTTTGACCTCTATAAAAATTCATTAATTACTAATATGAATCTAAAATGTGAAGGAGGTATCATGCTAGTGAATTCAAACTTGTCAAAAATATCCTTCCAGAGGTGAAATGTGACATGATAAAAAGATTTCCAATATATCATATTTTTCCAGCAATTAAATAACCCTAATCCCTAAATTTCAATGAATGAATGGAAAAATAATTTTACACATCAAGTACAAGATTTTTACTTCCTAAAATTCTGGAAAAATTACAGTAGCTTCATATGAACAGAAAATCACTATTTCCAGAAAATCATATTTTCCAGCAAATTTATAATCATAATTTATATTTATCATGAAAAAGATGAAGACGTGACTTTACACACCAAGTACTAAAATAATAATTCCAAAAATTATGAGAAAATTAACCTAGCATACTAATCCTCTAAAAACACCAAATCCAAGGTTTTATAATATTCCAGGTAATATTTATCAACAATATTCATTTAATACAAGTGGTGTGCCAATAAGAGTTTACGCTACAACCACCACCTACATGTCTCAATAAAATCTGAATAAATCACAGAAGTATGTTATTGACCTAAAAACAGCAATGGTTAAGTTTCATATTATTCCAAGGAGTATTTACCCTTAATTATCATTTGTTACATTTGGTGTGCGTATAAGGGTTTACACTACAAGTGCTATGTTAAGACTTCAATAAATTCTGGGAAAATTATCATGGCATAATAATGATCTAAGAACACCAAATCCTAAGTTTCACATTTTTAACAGGAATTGTTGACCATAATTTCTATTTAACATAAATGGGGTGCAAATAGGGATTTACACTACAACTACCATTAATATGTCTCTATAAATTCTGAGAAAATTATCCTAGTATAATAATCATCTAAAAACACTAAATCCATAGATTTAGAATTTTACAAACTATTTTACCCCATTAAATTAATTAATTACAAAAGGGGTTTTTTCCTCAATAAATTGATAATTACCACAAAAATTCATCTAAAAATTATGATAAAATTTACAGAGCTATAGAATCACCAAGGAAACCTACTAGAAATAATTTCATAATTCTCCAAATGCATATGAGACCCAAATGTCATATTTGAATAAATTGACCTAACCAAATAAATCAAATTCAGAGAAATAAGTGAGGTCCAAAAATTCCAACAAAATTCCTAAATGTGCCTTTCCAGTCAAAGATCCATTTCCCAGAGTTTTGGATTCAACCCTAAGTTTTTGATTCAAATTATTCCATTAATTTAAAAGTGAGACAATTTTCATTTAATTAAAACTTTAGGAAAATAACTTCCAAAAATCATGGAACTTATGACAATGATGTATATCCTCATGACATACACTAACCCCAAGGTTTCAGAGGCATGCAAGGTGATCCCCACCATCAATTCCATCAAAAAGCTCAAAAGCCCAAATTGACTATTAGCACCCCAATTCTTCACTTAAGACCCTAACTTCATTTTGAAATTCAGAGAAAAATACGCATGCACATGTGATAAAATGTTATCCAGAGATTTAGATACATAAAAAGAGCTCACCCCCCAAATTAGGGGGTGTTTGGAGTTATACAACTCCTTGAATACCAAAACTTTACTTTTGCTAATAAATGAAATAACTCAATGGATACACATCCAAAAATTCTCAAATTAAAACCCTAGGTGTGTCATCATACCATGCATGAATGGTAGAAATTTCAATGGGTTTGGTTAAGCCAATTAAAAGTTATAGCCGTTTTAATTTCTGCCCTACCCAAGGAGCAGTCCTAGGAAAATGGGTGCCCTGATGTGCATATTCCACCAAATCAGTTGATTAAGGTGGAAAATGGAAGTAGACTCCTAGAGCTACAAAAGTTATCTCTGCCCTTTTTTGTAAATATGGCCTCTAGGGCCTTCAATTTTTGCATGCACACAATTGCATTTTTAAGTTCTGACCAACCTCACAAGAATGACTACTGTGGACCCTACAGTGGTCCAAATGACTTGAGCTAAATTTCTACTGAAAGTAGACATCCATATCTACAAAACTTGTCTCTGGTCGTTTTTCAAAATAAGGCCTCTAAAGGCCTCTAAATAATTAAACAAAGCTATGAAATAAAGTGTGACAGCTAATACACATAATAATATTACACTATATAACATTATGAATGATCCAACACGAATCACGACGCAAATCTGGCGGCATCCCTTCATCGTCCCCAGCTAGCCAACTGCTGAGATTAATCCCGCCTGGGCCAACTTCTCCGGTCACTTCCCGGCCATCCACGGCCCTCCACCGCCGGCCACCGCCTCCACCACCTCCATTGAGGTGGTGGCCATCGATTGACGGTGGCACGGCCGCCTGAGAGCCCGTCTCCGGCGATTTCGAGCAAGAAAAAGTGCTCGGTAAAACTCCCTCTACCTCACATGGGATTGGGCTCAATTGAGCCCGATTTCTCTCCTAGATGGATCTAGACACTAGCACAGAGGGAGAGGGGGAGAAATCGTACCCTAAGCGACCTTGGTGGCGCGTATTGAGGTGGTGCGGCACGGTGGTGGCGAGCTCCGATGATCCTTGCCATTTCCTCCAGACTCAGCTGATTCCTTTGATCCAGGGTAGCAGATCCACTCCTCCAGGCCCTCTGAAGCAGATGGTGTCGTCGAAATGAAGTGGGGAGGGCTCTAAGTGGAGCTGCCATTAGGAGGAGCTCGGCCACACCCTGGATGCTCCTCCTAGCTGCCAAGTGGCATTGCTCCAGCCCAAATTTCGGCTGGCATTCATGTGGGGAGCTCAGATTTAGCCTTGGGCAGAAGAATGGAGGGCCACATGGCCTCCATTCCTAAATTCCTTCTTGTCTTTAATGGAGGAAGGGGGAATTTCCATTTTTGCCCCCATGCATGCCTTTGCATGTTGTATTTAAGGGGCAAAGCTGGTCATTAGGTCTATGGGCTTCAGAGTGGGCTGACCTTGAGGGCCTTAATCCATTGGAATTTGGATTAATTCCAAATAAGCCCAATTTAGGCAAAATTGACCCTATGTTGACTTTTGGGTTGACTTGGTCATTTGGGTGTGTTGACTGGTCCAATGTGTTGACATTGAGTCCAGTGACACCACCCAAGGTTGGTTGAGTCAAGGTGAGGGCCTAGGAGAGCCAATTTGACCCAAAGGTGTGATTTTGACCAAAATTGGGGAAAAGTTGACTTTGGTCAATTTCGCCAAATTGAAGACTCCATGATGGGGCTTTTGAGTCAATTAGGTCCCTCATGATGTCCTAAGACTAGGGGTGAAGTCAATTTCATGCTTTGGGGTTCAATTGAACTTATTGGGGAGGATTTGACCTATGTTGACCCAAGTTTGACTTTGGTCAAATTGGGTCAATTGGTGACCCCATGATGGGGCTTTTGGGTCTATTGCATTCCTTGGAGTGTTTATCATCTATTGGAGGAGTCAAATTTGCAAGTAAGTGTTCATGTTGAGCTAGTTTGACCTAGGTTGACTTGAGTCTTATAGTAGACGACATGTGAGTTCACCTAACCCTGTCAGTCCTAAGGCTACAATCTAGCTCAAACTCACCCCACTCACCACTTGTTTCACCCTAAATTGGAGTTAGGGGGTCTAGTAGGAAATGGGATGTTATATGTTATACCTAGCATAAATATATAAGCTTAAAATAAGAGGTTAGGCTCAGATTATGAGTTTAAATGTAATGTTATAACATAGGATTAATGGAGATAATGTTGCATGTAGTATAGAAGGTTTCATATTAATTTTTTTTTAGACCAAGAATGAAATGATTAAACTTTTTATTTGAACTTAATGATACAAGACGATTCTAAGGTCTAAATAACATGCAAATAATGGTGACACACAGTACACACAATATACAAAGGATATCATGTGATGAAGAATCCAAAGACACAGAAATTGCTAAAATAAGAAGACTGGTATAACTTTTAAACAAAGTTGAGTTTGGGCAATTTGGACAGCACCAAACAGATTTTAACGGGCAAGATTGGTTCTCCGTTGGATGGAGATTTCTGTGCTCTTTCTGAAAAGATATTAAACGCGAAAAATGGACTAGCGGATCAAAAGATATGGCTTTTTGAAGTTTTGATCAAAAACTCGCATTTTTGAAGGATTAAACATGCGTTTTGTGAATGTTTGTTTTCGATTTTATTTGATAATATTTTTCATTATAAGGGCTATCAAATGCAGCAAATAAAATTGAAAATAATCAAAACGTTACGCATTTCAATTTTTAGCTTAAGCCCTTTAATAAACCATTTAAATCCATTTTTTTAAATAATATCATTAGTCTTGAAAATAATTTCAATATTCAAATGATAATGTTAATTCAAGACATTGATGGGTAAAGGATTTAAAAGGATATACATAAACAATTTAAGATGAGAGATAGATCACTTTGAAAAATATATGACTTAATGTTCAATTTTAATCCAAATTTGATTTGATAAACATTAGGCTTAATGTATGAAAGTCATATTTCATGATATATAAAGTGATCAAAGCATGTTTGTTCAAAAAATAATAAAAAATAAACAAAAGAAAAGAGACAATAAGCATATCATGAAGTAGAGTATTGATATTTCATTTTTAATTGTTTCTACTTCATGCAAATGATTGGATACTAATGAATGAGAGAATTAGGTATCCAAAGGGGACCAAATGGGATGGTTCCTTTGGGTACCCAAATACATCGTGGTGGCTTTTGGGAAGATAATGATGAATGGGTTTTTTAATTAAAGATGATGTCATTTTTCTTTATGGATCTCCATTCATACAATGGTTGTTTATCTTTTAAATTCATGTTATGATTATGTGACATTTTTATATGATTATATATGTTTGAAAAATAATTCATTTGTGATTTATGTTTATTCAAATTATTTTTCAAAATAGATTGATGTTGATAATCATAATGAATTTTATTACATGGATTCTTTGAAAGTTTATAAGAGTGATTGTCTTTCTTTAGAAGTGATTGTTGAAAGAGTGGGTTACAATATGTTTTAAAAGATTGATTCTTATTTTGATGATTTTCATTTCCACTCTTTCTTATAGACATACTCTTATAATATGAAGGATTATATTTTGTAGTTTGATTTTCATGAAAAGGAGTTTTTAAATATGAGTCATGATTGAAAATATATTGAGACCTATAATAGTGACTCTTAAGAATTTTGTGAGGATCATAATTCTTTTTGAAACTAAACTCCTTTTGATTTAATGTGTGAAAATGGTCCTTTTTAGAAATGATTTTGTAAGTTAATTTATCCTTGTTATTCAAAATCTTATGATGAAATTCATTACATGACATTTGAAATTTTTCAACAAAAAAATTTAATTGTATTAACTTACAAGATAAAGCATCATTTTCAATTATCAATTTTTCATTATGCCTTTTAGAAATTAAGAGCCCTTTTTAAATTTCCTTGAATTTTTCTTTTAATAAATTGCAATTAAGACAAGGAATAGGAATTTTAACTAAAGAGCATGAAAGAGAATTTAACACATCAATATTTGATTCTACGTTATCGTTTGCTTTTAAAGATTTATTTTCTAAACGTAATTTGGAATTAGCAATTTTTAACTTTAAAATTTTACGTTTAGCAATTTTAAGCATACGAGATGTAGAAATAGAATTTGTTACAAAAAGAGAAGTTTTTTATTTTCTTACATTGCTATGGGATGAGGCAAGATTTGAACCAAGGGTTCCTTTGACATCTTCTTCGCATTCCTCTTCCATAGTTGAATTTTTGTCTTCTCTTTTGCTTGAAGTGTTGCCAACAAATGAGTCCAATATTGTGACGTTGTATTCTTCTTCCTCCAAGCATAAGTCCTCATCGATTTCTTCTCTTGGATCTATAAGGAATTCCTCGTTGATTTCTCTCTTAGATTTATCTTCCTCCAAGAATGAGTCCTTGTCGATTTCTTCTCTTGGATCCATAAGGAATTCCTCTTGTTCATCATCTGTGGAAGGAAGGCTATAAGTATTCTCATAAAATTTTCAAACTTCATAAGCAGTAGGAAGTGTATAAATAAGTTTGAAAATATTTTGATCTAATGCACAATATAGACTTGTATCCCCACAAACCGGTTAGCTTTAGCCTATCCTTCCCCGGATATGACCTCAAGCCGCTCTAGTCAATCCTTCCCCGGATATGGCCTCGAGAACCCCTAGATCTAATCACCTAGAACTAGTCGCCAACACAAGGCGAATTCCTCCCTATGTCCTACCCAGACCTAGTCGCCAACACAAGGCGAATTAGCTAAACGGTTACAAAGAATGTATGGAATGAAAATAAAGATGACAATAATAAAAACTCCCTATATGAGATTTCTGAAGATGAGGATGAAGGATCGTTGTAGTATGAGCGAGGTCAAAGCGATTGTCCTTCGGATGTAGCGTGACGTAGTCCTCCTCCAAAAATCTCCTTAAGCTTTTTGTGGGAGATCCATATTCGGCGGCATAACAGCTCTGGAGATTTGGCACAAGCAGTCTCTCTGGGATGGATTAGCCAAAACGAGAAGCAAAGCTCCAATAAATAGAACTTATCGCTAGCGCCTGCGGTAGCTCCTAGCGCCTTCATAGCGTTCGTGTGGAGCGGTTGTGAAACCGTCGGCGGTGTGGCGCTATGCACGAACTTGAGATAGCGCCTGGCGGTAGCGCTAGCACTGGCGATAGCAGTTGCGAAACCGTCGGCCGCGTGGCAGAACAAACTTTCATCGAACGGAAATTTCGTCGAACGAAATTTTCATCGAACGAAATTTTCATCGAACGAAAATTTTCGTCGAATGGAGCTTCAAGTTCGTCGAACGGAGCTTCAAGTTCGTCGAACGGAGCTTCAAGTTCGTCGAACGGAATTCGTCGAACAAAATTTTCGTCGAACGGAGCTTCAAGTTCGTCGAACGGAACCTGAGCTAGCACATGGCGGTAGCGCTAGCGCTGGCGGTAGTGCATTCTTCCAGATTTTTTAATTCAGCTGCTTTCTACCTGTGGAGTATTGCATCTATAGTTCCTGCACACTATAAACACACGACAAGCAAGATCAAATACAATTTGGGATTAGTTATTCTCAAACAAAGGGATGTGACACACATGTCCAACAAGGAATTGATGTACAGGGCATGAGCCCTTTATTTCTGTTGTTATCTTTTATTCAGTTATTTCATGTGGACATCTCTTTATGATGAGTTTATTTTCTATGTGACGTGGACTTGAACTTCTATTAGTTTGTTTAAGCTTTACTTCTTTTGTGATCGATATGGCCGGCAAAATCGGCGTTTTGTAGTGGTAACCTTTTCGAGCGAGGGTGACACCGCAAAGCGGTGATTCTGGGCATAAGACCCGAGTTTTGAAAGGAAAAAATGGGTCTTACACAAGTGACCCAAAATCCCCAACATAGGGTCACCAATTTTGGCCAATTTCACCAAATCAACACTAAGTCAAAATAGGTTAATAAATGCCAATTCAACTCAATTTGGGTCAATTAGGCTTAATATGATCAAATTGACCCCACCACTGTATTAAATCCCTAATTTGGGTGCAATGGACCCAAAAGCCCCATCATAGGGTCACCAATTTTGGCCAATTTGACCAAATCTACTCTAAGTCAAAAAAGGTTAACATATGCCAATTCAACTCAATTTGGTTCAATTAGGCTTCATATGATCAAAGTGTCCCCACCACTGTATTAAAAACCCTAATTTGGGTGCAATGAACCCAAAAGCCCCATCATAGGGTCATCAATTTTGGCCAATTTGACCAAATCAACTCTAAGTCAAAATAGGTTAACATATGCCAATTCAACTCAATTTGGGTCAATTTAGTTTCATATGATCAAATTGACCCAACCACTATATTAGAAGCCCTAATTGGGGTGCAATGGACCCAAAATCCCCACATAGGTTTGTAACACCCCAGTTTTGCTGATCTGAGAGTTAACGTCGCGCGTTAGGTCTACTTCGATGGGAACCGCCGTAATGTCAGATTTTTCTTGACGCACGATCATGCATTTTTCTTGACACACGATCGATCCGACCGTGCGTGCTCTTCGGCTGGCAAAATGATGTTCTGACTTTGATCATGCGTTTTTACGCATGGTCGTGCGTTCGACCGTGCGTTCGCTAACTGACGGAACCAGATCCGTAAACAGCAAAATCTGGGCGTCTGTTTGGTTTAGATTGTGATCGGATGGCTGTGAGGGGTTCGTGGGAGAACCCTAAGTAGGGCTAAGAGGGTTTTCCCCCTTCATTTCTTTCCATCGTGGGTTTTAAGGGTTTGAGAGAGAGAAGGGGTTTGGTGGAGGAAGAGAGCTAGATACCGCCATTGTTCGAGCTTCGGAGCTCCGTTCGCCGATCCGAGACCGACAGCGCATAGGGGACGTCGAGGCGCTTCTTCTCCTCCATTATTTTTCAAGTTTCCCATGACTAGGAGGAAATCTCAAAAGGTAACGACATTTCTCCTCCCAGTTTGTAGGATGCGTGCATGGCATCCCTTTTTCCTCTCTATTTTCTGCATTTTGGCACCGGATCCATCGAGTGAGAGGGATCCGGGTCGCCTTGGTTCAAGAGGAACCATCGGGTTGATTGAGTCCATACCCGACATGATTTGCACTAGAAATCCACTCTGTTAGTGGATTAGACATTGTGGGTGAAGCCGGTTTTGCGACCGTTGGTCCGATTCGGTGATGTTGATTGACGCGCATTTTAGGGGTTTTGTTAGAAATCCGAATACGGTGAATTCGTCGTCGTGATGCCCTTGTAGTTTCGTATGGTAATGAACGTTGGTTTTTGGACGGGGAAATAATTTGCAGATTTTTGGGGCATGTGACGCCTAGTGATGTGCGAAGGTGTGATTTGGTCTTTTTGGTCGGCTGACTATCCCGTGAATGCTGGAATTCATGTGTGGAGAGTGTCCCGGCAAGACAAGTCCCTTCGGTGTTAACTGACGAGAACGTCTGTGCTACGGATGAGTCTGGTAACGGTCGCCGCGCGAGGCAGTCGGTGGACATTGTCCCGATTGTAATACCAAGGCCTTGGAAAGTTTTCTTGGAGTCTAAGCCAGAGTTCTTAGCATCGGTTTTGTGTAGTTTTGGTGGCAAGAACATGTGAGCTGTCTGACAAGCCCGATGGCATGGTGGGCCAGGCGCAGTGGGTCACAACGTGAGTTCTTGGCCTTGGGCTACGATGCCATTTGGGGGAAATGTCGAGTACCACGTGGTTGTGTCATTGATGTATGATGATGTGTTAGATTCATACGCTTTAGGGTACCTTGGGTGAAACCCGGGTTGCATATTGCATTTGTAGGCCCCTTTTTATTACTTGCTCAACATAGAAACGTGGATGATAGTTGTGACACTCATGCTTGTTGTTTATGTTGCTTTTCTTTATATACATGTGCATACGAAGTGCTGACTTGCAGGGTGATGTAGTTCCCCGGGGTCCGCTCGGACAGCCGGGAGGAGGGGTGTTGTTACACCGTTTGTGGTCAGCCATGGCTGACCCTCGTTTACCGCTCTTTGTGATTTGGATGCAGGCCAATGATCGCAGGCTGGACCTAGCTCGCCGGCCAAAAGGCCTAAATCCTCATGAAGTGTTTACTTTGCTTTCCTGCATTTCTGTACTTGTCTTTTCTTGTTTCTGTCTTGCATTTTGAGGTAGCTTAGGGAAGCTAGTTTTTCCCTTGTTGGGATTTCTTTTTCTGTTGAATGTTTGATGACTTGTACACTGGTTTTGTAAGGCCTTAAGGCTGGTTTTACTCCTATGTAGTTGTGGACAATCTCTGTGTTTCTTAGTTTTGTTTCCGCTGTGTTATCTGAGTTTTGAGTTGGGTAGTTATATCATCTTTTAATACTGAAACTGTGGCGGTTATATGATGTGGGGTCCCGGCCGGACCTATATTATATAGTCATTACAGGGGAGGTGTTACAAATTGGTATCAGAGGGAGGTTAGGTATTCTTGCGAGGTCTAGTGTATTCGGATCGCGTAAAGAGGTTGCCCACATAGGAGTATCATGTGGGATCATGAGTATCCCTATGTTCGAGTCTTACGAGTAGAACTTGATGAGTTTATTTCCTTACTTATACCAGGATGTTGCCGACGATGCGGGGACATCGAGAAGGCAAGAGGAGCCTTCGGGAAGCAGTGTTATTGCTCCGGGCCTCATGAATATGGGCATGTCCCCACCTGATTTCTGCCGCATACTAGCGGAAGCAATGGTTGCGGCTCAAGCTGCGGCAATACCACGGGTTCTGACGCCTGTTGTGCAAGTTACGACTCCTGTTACTCCGGCGGCTACACCAGATACACCGGAGGTTGAAGTGAGACAAGCAGAGCCTTTAGCGGAGAGAGCTTTTGTGATGGGCGATCGATTTATGAAGTACTTCTTGAGTTTCCATCCTCCCACATTCAAGGGAGTTGGCACTCCAACGGATGCCGAAGGTTGGCTTTCGAGGATCCAGGAACTTTTGAAGGCAGCAGAGACCCCGGCGGAGAGGCAGTCCCACTTCGCGAGCTTCATGTTAGAGGACGATACGAAGCTGTGGTGGGTGAATCACAGTGGTCGCCATTTCCTTGGGCGTGTTCCGTCCATGGAGGAGTTCGGGAATGCTTTCCTCAAGCGTTACATTCCGTCTTCGACGAGGTTAGCACTGCAGCGGCAGTTCTTGCATTTGGTGCAGCGTGAGAAGACAGTGGATGAGTATCTGCAGGAGTTTGCTAGGTTGGGTCGTTATGCGGGGACGACTATGGCAGACTATGAAGAGAGGGACAATCTCTTCTACCAAGGTCTAAGAGAGAACTTAAGGCAGCCATTGATAGCCTTAAAGAATGCAGGATTTAATGAGCTGGTCGAAGCCGCTCGCACATTAGAAAGCGACATGGAGTGAACCCAGCGGCGAAAAGGTTTTGCGGCAAAGCAGGGAGAAGAAAAGCCTTCTCAGTCTCAGTCTCAGTCTCAGTGGAAGTCCGAGGGCAACAGATGGAAGAAGAAGCCCCATCCTAGTAGGTCTGGGGAGAGAAGTGGCGCACCTTCGGGAGACTTTCGCCCCAAAGGTCCGTTTACTTGTTACAAGTGTGGAAAGGTGGGTCACATAAGTCGGTTTTGTACCGAGGGCGGAGCTGAGCCAAAGCCGAGGCAAGAACAATCAGTGCGTTTTGGCCCTAGTGTTGTGGAGAAAGGGAAGGCGGCAGAGTCTAGTGCTTCGCGGTTCCCTCCGGTGCAGCATAGAGCGTATAATCTTGGGCAGCAAGAAGCGATTCGTCAACCCGATGTGGTGACAGGTATGAAAAGTTTAAGATTTCTTTTGTTTCTGTAATGTAGTTTGCGGCCTTTTATGTTTGTTATGCACGTGGTTAGGTTTCGTTCTAGTTTCGAGCTACCCCTCTCGAGTGTTGTTCGACACGGGAGCATCACATCTTTTCTCGCGGAAAGCATTATCCGGAGGATTGGCGCTGAGTCCGTCGAGGCAGAGGTGGAGCTGAGCGTGCGCATGCCAAATGGGTCTTTCATGACCACCGTGAGGAAAGGACACATTGTGTTGCAAATTTACGATTGTGATTTTGAGTTGGTAGCAGCGATTCTGCCACTGGCAGAATTTGACGTTATCTTAGGGATGGACTGGCTTGCAGAGAAGGGCGCTAGTATCGACTGCCAGTTGAAGGTGGTAACCCTGAGAGGCAAGGGTAAAGCGGAGGTCAAGTTTGAAGGCCAAAGCGGAGTGGCTTGCTCCCTGATTTCCGCCATGCAAGTGAGGCGTGCGGTAAACCAAGGAGGCGAGGCGTTTATAGCTTTGTTGGAGACTCACTCCACAAGATTGGATATTGGAGATGTTCCGGTGGTGGAAGAGTTTGAGGATGTATTCCCCGAGGAGCTTCCGGGAGCACCTCCTCAGTGTGAAATCAATTTTTTGATAGAATTGGTACCGGGTGCGAGGCCGGTGTCGCGTCCTCCGTTTAGGATGGCACCGAAGGAACTGGCCGAGCTTAAAGTTCAGTTGCAAGAATTGTTAGAGCAAGGGTACATTAGGCCCAGCTCTTCGTCGTGGAGCGCGCCTGTATTGTTCGTGAAGAAAAAGGACGGAAGTATGCGGTTGTACATTGATTACCATGAATTGAATAAGTTGACCGTCA
This sequence comes from Dactylorhiza incarnata, assembly GCA_033032865.1. Classification (NCBI taxonomy): domain Eukaryota; kingdom Viridiplantae; phylum Streptophyta; class Magnoliopsida; order Asparagales; family Orchidaceae; genus Dactylorhiza; species Dactylorhiza incarnata. The sequence goes on from JAWHQI010000149.1 coordinate 2,817,664, forward strand.
AGAATAAATACCCGATTCCCTGAATCGATGATCTGTTCGACCAGTTAGTGGGGTCGGTGGTGTACTCCAAGTTGGACTTGAAGTCGGGGTACTACTAGTTGAAGATTTGAGAAGAGGACATTGCCAAGACAGCGTTTGGGACTCGGTATGGCCACTACGAGTTTTCGGTGATGCCGTTCGGACTGACGAACGCGCCAACAGTGTTCATGGATTTGATGAACAGGGTTTTTCGACCGTTTTTGGATTCGTTTGTGGTAGTGTTCATAGATGATATCTTGGTATATTCGAAATCGGAAGCGGAGCATGAGTCTCACTTGAGGCTAGTATTGCAGACTCTAAGTGAGAACCAGCTTTATGCTAAGTTCTCGAAGTGCGAGTTTTGGATCGAGAAGGTGGCATTTTTGGGTCACATGATCAGTGGAGATGGGGTGGCGGTAGATCCGGCGAATATTGAAGCCATTAGAGATTGGCCTGTTTTGAGAACCGTGGCGGAAGTCCGGAGTTTCCTTGGACTAGCCGGTTATTACAGAAGGTTCGTGGAGAACTTCTCGCGGGTGGCATTGCCCCTCACCACTCTTACTCGCAAGGACCAAAAGTTCGTATGGACGCCGGAGTGTGCCCGTGCATTTGAGAATTTAAAGGAAAGGTTGATGTCTGCTCCAATCCTTAGTCTTCCTAGTGGGACGGAAGGATTTCAGATTTTCAGTGACGCTTCAGGTTGCGGTTTGGGTTGCGTGCTGGTGCAGTACGGCAATGTGATAGCTTATGGGCCAAGGCAGTTAAAGACTCATGAGAGGAATTACCCCGTCCATGATCTGGAGTTGGCGGCGGTAATCTTTGCGTTAAAATTGTGGAGGCACTATGTATATGGTGCAAAGGTGGAGATCTTCACGGATCACAAAAGCCTGAGGTATCTCCTATTCCAAAAGGATCTGAATATGCGGCAGCGTAGGTGGGTCGAGTTCCTTGGGGACTACGACATGGAGATTCAGTATACGCCAGGAAAAGCCAACGTGGTGGCGGATGCCTTGAGTAGGAAGTACTCTGGGCAAGGTAATTGGATTGAGGCGCATGACGAGCGTTTGGTGCGAGACTTGGAGTCTCTTGACATTGCTTGTGTGGCTAGAGGTGAGTCTAGCGTGGCTCGGTTGAACTGGATTGAAATGCAGTGTGATATAAACGGATCGAATCCGAGAGGCGACTAGTGCAGACGAAGAGTGCCAACGGTTGGTGTTGGAAGCTCAGCAAAGCGAAGATAGTTCTTTGGAGATGGCCAGTGGGATTTTGAAAAGAGACGGAAGGGTTTGTGTGTCGCGTTTTGGCAAGCTCCGCAAGGAGTTGATGTTTGAGGCTCACTTTACGAAGTACTCCATTCATCCAGGTAGTACAAAGATGTACTCAGATATGAAGAAATCCTTTTGGTGGCCTGGGATGAAGTGGGACGTAGCTGAGTATGTAAGCCGGTGTCAGACTTGTGCTTTAGTGAAGGCTGAGTGCCAAAGGCCCGGTGGGTTCTTGAAGCCTCCTCCTATCCCCTAATGGAAATTCGACGATATCTCCATGGATTTTGTGCATGGTTTGCCTCGATAGCAGCAGGGTAACGATGCGATTTGGGTGATAGTGGATCGCCTGACCAAGGTGGCTCACTTCATTCCAAATCAGAAGGGCGATGGAGTGGAGAATCTCGTGGAATTTTATGTTCGAAATATTGTGCGGTTGCACGGGATTCCTAAGAGCATTGTTAGTGATCGCGATGGGTGGTTCACGCCGAAGGACTGGAGGTTAGTGCAGAAAAGTTTAGGCACCAAACTCAAGTTTAGTACCGCGTTCCATCCGCATACCGATGGTCAGACGGAGCGAACGAACCGTACTTTGGAGGATATGTTGAGGATGTGTGCTCTTGACTTTGGTAGGAGTTTGGAAGACCACCTTTTCATGGTGGAGTTCGCTTGTAATAATTGCTTCCAGGCGTGTATCAAGATGGCGCCATACGAAGCATTGTATGGAAGGAGGTGTCGAACGCCGATGTCTTGTGCAGAGGCGGGAGACACTAAGCTTTTGGGAAAGCAAGTGGTGGCAGATGCTTGTGAGATCGTGCGAACGATTCAGGAGCGCAGGAAGGTTGCTCAGGATCGGCAAGCGAAGAATTTTAACGCGCGCCATAGAAATGTGGAGTTTGTAGTGGGCGACATGGTCTACTTGAAGATCAAGCCGTTCAAGGGCATTTCGCGTGTGCGGTGACTCAAGAAGTTGATTCTGAGATATTTGGGTACGTTCGAGGTTATGGAGCGTATAGGAGAAGCTATCTATCGTTTGGCATTGTTCGCTGAGCTGAGTTGATTACATGATGTTTTCCATGTCTCTGTGTTGAGGAAAGCTTTGGTAGAGCCAAGCGTCGTGGTTGAAGCGGCGGCGGTGCCGGTTATGGAGGATCTGAGGTCGAGGGTTCGTCTGATCTGCATGGAGGACTCAAAAGTCCGGCAGTTGTGTAGCAAGGAAGTCAGGCTTGTAAAGGTGCGATGGGACAATTGCGGGCAAGACGAATTCTCTTGGGATCATAAGCAAGAGATGCGGAAGGACTTCCCGGAATTTTTTTCATCAGGTATGCATCGCAGTTTTCTGTTTCAGTTTTGAAATTTCGAGGACGAAATTCTTTTAAGGGGGGTGGAGTTGTAACACGGCAGTTTTGCTGATCTGAGAGTTAACGCCGCGCGTTAGGTCTTCTTCGTTGGGAACCGCCGTAATGTCAGATTTTTCTTGACGCACGATCGTGCATTTTTCTTGACGCACGATCGATCCGACTGTGCGTGCTCTTCGGATGGAAAAATGATGTTCTGACTTTGATCGTGCGTTTTTACGCACGGTCGTGCGTTCGACCGTGCGTTCGCTAACTGACGGAACCAGATCCGTAAACAGTGAAATTTGGGCGTCCGTTTGGTTTAGATTGTGATTGAACGGCTGTGAGGGGTTCGTGGGAGAACCCTAAGTGGGGCTGAGAGGGTTTTCCCTCTTCATTTCTTTCCATCGTGGGTTTTGACGGTTTGAGAGAGAGAAGGGGTTTGGAGGAGGAAGAGAGCAATATCCCGCCATTGTTGGAGCTTCGGAGCTCCGTTCGCCGATCCGAGACAGGCAGCGTGTAGGGGGCGTCGAGGCGCTTCTTCTCCTCCATTCTTTTTCAAGTTTCCCATGGCTAAGAGGAAATCTCAAAAGGTAACGACATTTCTCCTCCCATTCTTTAGGATGCGTGCATGGCATCCCTTTTTCCTCTATATTTTCTGCATTTTGGCACCGGATCCGTCGAGTGAGAGGGATCCGGGTCGCCTTGGTTCAAGAGGAACCATCGGGTTGATTGAGTCCGTCCCTGACATGATTTGCACTAGAAATCCGCTTCGTTAGTGGATTAGGCATTGTGGGTGAAGCCGGTTTCGTGACCATTCGTCCGATTCGGTGATGTTGATTGACGCGCATTTTAGGGGTTTTGTTAGAAATCCAAATACGGTGAATTCGTCGTCGTGATGCCCTTATAGTTTCGTATGGTAACGAACGTTGGTTTTCGGACGGGGAAATAATGTGCGGATTTTTGGGGCATGTGACGCCTAGTGATGTGCGGAGGTGTGATTTGGTCTTTGTGGTCGGCTGGCTATCCCGTGAATGCTGGAATTCATGTGTGGCGAGTGTCTCGGCAAGACAAGTCCCTTCGGTGTTAACTGACGAGAACGTCTGTGCTACGGACGAGTCCGGTAATGGTTGTCAGGCGAGGCAGTCAGTGGACGTTGTCTCGATTGTAAGACCAGGGCCTTGGGACGTTTGCTTGGAGTCTAAGCCAGAGTTCTTAGCATCGGTTTTGTGTAGTTTTGGTGGCAAGAACATGTGAGCTGTCTAACAAGCCCGATGGCATGGTGGGCCAGGCGCGGTGGGTCAAAGCGTGAGTTCTTGGCCTTGTGTTACGATGCCCTTTGGGGGAAATGTTGAGTACCCCTTGGTTGTGCCGTTGATGTAGGATGATGTGTTAGATTCATACGCTTTAAGGTGCCTTGGGTGAAACCCGGGTTGCATTCATATTGAATTTGTAAGCCCCTTTTTATTACTTGCTCAACATAGAAACATGGATGATGGTTGTGACACTCATGCCTGTTGTTTATGTTGCTTTTCTTTATATACATGTGCATACGAAGTGCTGACTTGCAGGGTGATGTAGTTCCCCAGGGTCCGCTAGGACGGCCGGGAGGAGGTGTGTTGTTACACCGTTTGTGGTCAGCCATAGCTAACCCTCGTTTACCGCTCTTTGTGATTTGGATGCAGGCCAAGGATCGCAGGCTGGACCTAGCTCGCCGACCAAAAAGGCTTAAAGCCTCATGAAGTGTTTACTTTGCTTTCCTGCATTTCTGTACTTGTCTTTTCTTATTTCCGGCTTGCATGCCGAGGTAGCTTAGGGAAGCTAGTTTTTCCCTTGTTGGGATTTCTTTTTGTGTTGAATGTTTGATGACTTGGACACTGGTTTTGTAAGGCCTTAAGGCCGGTTTTACTCCTATGTAGTTGTGGACAATCTCTGTGTTTCTTAGTTTTGTTTCCGCTGTATTATCTGAGTTTTGAGTTGAGTAGTTATATTATCTTTTAATACTGAAACTGTGGCGGTTATTTGTTGTGGGGTCCCGGCCGGACCTATATTATATAGTCATTACAGGGGAGGTGTTACAAGGTTCACCAATTTTGGCCAATTTGATCAAATCAACTCTAAGTAAAAATAGGTTAACATATGCCAATTCAACTCAATTTGCGTCAATTAGGCTTCATATGATCAAATTGACACCGCCACTGTATTACAAACCCTAATTAGAGTGCAATGGACTCAAAATCCCCATCAAGTGCTCACCAATTGGCCCAAATTGACCAAAGTACCATTTAGGTCAACATAAGTCAATCCATCACCAATAGGTCCAATTGACCCCCGAAATTTGAAATTGACCTCACCCATGGTTTATAACATCATAGGGGACCCAATGGACCCAAAATCCACATCAAGATATCATCAATTGGTCCAATTTGACAAAAGTCAAACTCTCCCCAATTTTGGTGAAAATTACACCTACTGGCTAAATTGGCCCAATAAAGGCATCACCATGACTCAATAAACATTGGGTGATGTCAAGGAGCTCAATACCAACACATTGGACCAATCAACTCATCAAATTGACCAAGTCAACCCTAAAGTCAACCTTAGTCAAAGTGGGCCCTAATCATGAAATTTAGAGCCCTAAATTAAATCCAATTGGACTAAGCCCTAATCAAAAGCCCATCCAGCCAGCCCACAAGTCAAATGACCACCTAAGCCTCTCTGAATTTGAATAATGAGAACCCATGGAGGTCAAGAGAGGAAAATCATTAAATTGGGGGAGAAAGAGGAGGAAAATGGGGAATGCATGCCACTTAGCACCTTCCCTTTCATTTCTAATGGTAGCCAATGTCTTCCCCATGCATTGGGACTGGTCTCCCATCAATGACAGCCTTCTGCCATCAAGGGAGGAGCATTTAAGAGCCTTGGCCGACCACCCCCATTGGAATTCCTCCCTATACAGCCACTCACATCACATTTTGACCTCACCATCAGCTTTAGATGCCTGAGACGAGTGGAAATCGAGCATTGGATCAAAGCTTTTGGTGGGGAAATGGGAGATCAGGAAAGCTCGTTGGAGAGGAGAAAATCCATGTCCAACCACCACAGCCGCCGCCAAGCCCATTAAGGTCTGCTTTCTCCACCTCTCCACTTGTGCTAGCATCCTAGATCCATTACGAGAGAAATCGGGCTCAATTGATCCCGATCCAATGTGAGAAAAATTGTAATTTTCTGACTTATGGGTGGTGGCGCGCGGTATCGCCAGAAAACACCGCCTCCGGCGGCCAAACCCCCATCGGCCGATAGTCTCCACCTCAATGAAGGTGGCGGTGGCCAGCCAGGGAGGTGGCCGGATGGCCAGGAAAATGCGAGAGAAGGCGGACCAGGTTGGGGCAATTTCCAACGTTGGCTGGAGGTAGGAGATTAGTAGGAATCGTTGGATCTGCTTTGAGATTAGTGCAGGATCATATATTTGCAGACCACATAACTTAATTAGCTTGTACTTAATATTACCTTAAACTTCCAACAAAAATTAGGTGCCCTTATAGGCCAAATTAGAAAATGTTGCCTGAGACAACTTTTGTACCCCCTACCTATCTACTTTACATAGGAAATAAAATCAAACCATTTAGGATCCTACAGCTCCTTGTAGGGCAGTTCTAGCGAGACTTGTCCAAATGAAGGGCAGAATTTTGATGATGAATAACCTTCATATGGTAGCTTGTATGAAGCTGAAATTTGAACCATGCATGTATGTACCCCAGACATACCATGTGCCCAAAAATCAGAATTTTGGGGGCATATTTTGCTATAGTTTTGTCCAATATATGATTTATTGAATTAAGGGAATAATAGTGGTTAGTCAACTCAAATAGACCCAAATTTTGGTTGGGAGATCCATTTGGTCATTATAAAACCCTAGTAAAATTTTGGGACCAATTGAACCTCAGCATGTTGGTGAAAACAGCTTTCATGAAGCTGGCTAAAGGAGGTTGGTGTGCATGTAGCCAAAAATAATACATTATCTGTCACACTTAAACATGCCGTTTTATCCCTATTTTTGGCAACCAAAAAGACTTAATCAGAAAACGTGTTTAATACCAAATATGTAGCCCTAGTTCTTACCTTCACATGGACACTGATTTCACCTGAATTGGTGCACCACAGCTCCTTGGGCACCTATTTTAGTGTAAGGTGTACTATCAGCACTTGCAAGTGTATTTTGTGAATTTATTTGAAACTACTCCATAGATGGGCATGAAATTTAAACCATAGTTGTAATATGACCAATCACATAACCTGTCTAAAATGTGGAATTTGTGGATAATATGTTTCTATGGTATTAGGGATAATTTAATAAAACATGCATAGTGTAATTTTTAGGTCAAATGGACTCAAATACTACCAAATTTTCTCTGGAAGATTAGTTAAGTGTGTATAAGTCCCTGGTAGAAAATTGCGACCATTTGCCTTCAGGAATAAGTGGGGATCCACCCATATATGCTAAGAGAGAGGTGTTCGTGTGCATATAGCACTATTTAGAAGGTCTGAAATTTATGATTAAATCAATTTATCTTAACCCAAATTTTGGGTGGCATGATAAAAAGACCATCAATAGGCACTAGTTAAAGTTTGAACCAAATTGGACTCTTGCATGTGAGGGAATTTCACATGCCATGGTCTATGTGTTAAAAAGGTGTTCATAAAGATACCTATGCAATAATGGTTTTAGAATTGAAGGGTGATCCCTTGGTCAATTCTTATGAAACTCAAAACATGCACTTAGGGTCATGAGGTAATACACCTTAGAGAAAATTAAGAAATTTAGTGTTGATTTCCCTGGGGAATTAGGAATTACATGATTGTGTCACAAAGAGCTCAAATGATCACACTAGGTTCAAAACTTTCTGAAACACCATAAGACTCTAGGTTTCACTTAGGAGAGTAAGAATACACTATGTGAAATTTTGTTAAAAATTTTATAAGTGTTATATAACATTACTTAGTGATTATTCAATTTACCTCAATTTACTTCACGACACCTCTAGGTAAACTATTGAACTTAAAGTTTCATGAAATTGGGTTTATGAGACCATCTGAAACCCTTATAAATTTTTATGGAATTTATTATTGATTATTAATGGTACTTCCTTCACAAAGTGAAGTTTTGTTATTTAAATTGAAAAATAGATATCTTTAAATGTTGATGTTGGAATATTCTGGGAATTAGTATATAAACTTCTGATCTCAATATGAGCATCTGAAAATTTTGTTAGATTTAATTACTGAACAATCATCATACTTCATTCACAAAGTGAAGCCCTGTGTTATAAATTGAAAAATAGATATCTTGAAATATTGGTGCTGGAATATGATAGGAGTTAGTATTTAGACTTGTGATCTCAGTATGAATATTTGGAATTTTACTTGGAATTATTTGCATATGACAAAGAACACATCATGTTCAATTCTAGTCTCACCCGGATTCATTAGAATTATTTAAATAAGACCCAATTATATTTTTTATTATGAGAAAAAATAGAAATCGGAATGTTGACACCCTTACAACTTTTGGAATTTTGTTGGGATCATACTTAGTTAGGAATCATATAGTCAACCTTGTAAGACACGTGGTCTCACTTAAAGGCAAACCGGTCTGCGAATAGTAAAAACTGAAATATTAGATTTAGATTTCCCCCCTTCTGGTCACTACTCCTAGTTATTAACTCTCTGGTATTTGCATATGCATAGTTAAGTTGAAAGATTTAACTGTTAGGGGCATACCTTAGAAGTAAGGGTTGGAGTGCGTTTAGTAAAACTATCAATTCAGGATTTGACAACGACATGATAGGAGGGGTGAAGAATGACCCAACAGGAAATATTAGTTGTGATTGAGGTATGGATTTGGAACCAACGGGTAGGGAACGAGTGATGACATGAAGGAATAGTGAGTCACTAAGAAATGCAGGGTTCGATGTTCAGTTGAACATCGACCCTCATCTGCCCGAGTCATTTGGTAATCCACCTTAGGATATTAGAGCAATTAGAGAGAATATGGGCATATAGGAATGTGTAGCCACCAATAAGAGTAAATATCATGGAAAGGGGTATTTGGGCTTCAGCCCATTATATTCCCTAGTGCCCTTGCGAGCCCTTCACCGGGTAGACCTCGGGAAGTCCAGAATTCACCATAAACCTCTAAGTATAACTAAATGACAGACAAGAGTAGTAAGTATGAGAACTTGATAAGTAAACCTCGTCCCAAATTTGGGACGGAATGGTACAAAGACTGGTGGTCCTGCGAGTGGTTTACTCGGTATTTTCTAAGGAGGACTAGATAGTCCTTCGAGCGGTAGGCTTGGTATTGTCTAATGAGGACTAGACAGGCCTACGAGTAGTAGGCTCGGTATTGTCTAAGGAGGACTAGATAGTTCGACGAGTTGGAGGCTCTGTAAAATGTAATAGAGGTGTGCTTATCAATTAGTACGCGGATACCCTAGTGTGTTCTTCAGGGGCATATAAAAGGTCTAGGTCGGGAGGTGTTTGAGAAGAGCCTAGAAGTGTGCATGCCCGATCCACTGCACTTGTTTGCCTCAACATGGTACCTGAGTTGTCATACTCGAACAGAGGGAACTAACAAAAAGGTCTTTACGTATCGAATCGAGTGTGTGAGTTGCATCATTGCATAATCATAGTATAACATAACATCATATCATAAAACAAGACCTTTCGTAGTTGCTCTTCCTTATTAATATATCTGCTCCTTTTGTACTACTTTTTATTTAATGTTGATATACTATACTTGTGTTAGCATAAAATAACTTTCAATACTTGTTTAGTATATATACCTTGCTAGTCTTGCCACTTGCCACCTGTTTGTTTTTTACCCCTTGTTGTCCTCTGCTTCATCCTCCCGCACGATGCCTAGGAGTCGTGGGGGGAGGCGAGGACAAAACTGGCTTAGTCTTTATTACTAACGGTCGGTTGTGACCGTAACACCAGGTGTACTAGGAGCCAGAGCAGCAGCACAACCAGCGGGACGTGATGACAAGACTTGAGGAGCAGTTGCCGCTCTACTACTACTACCCGACGATAGATTGACGAGAGTTTGTAGCTTCCGCATAGATGTAGAGTGAGAAAGTGAGATTTGTTCTATTTTTGGACATGTACTGAGCATAAGCCCTTGCTCTCTTTCATTTTGTGGTACTCATTGTTGGACTTGTATTCATTTGGATATATATATATATATATACGTGTGTGTGTGTTTGTGGACTCGTTTATTTAATTTACTTTTTATCTCATGTTGGCCTGGTTGATCGTTCTTGCCGGCAGGATCGACATCTTGCGGAGGCGACTAACTCATGTGTTTGTGTCACCGTATGACGACGGTTCTGGGCATAAGATCCGGGAACTCTTCAGTGCGGAGAGGGATCTTACAACATATATGCTATTGGACCGGTTAAAATATTTTTTAAAGAGTATTTTGGGTGTTCTTACATACTATCTATCCAAATCTATTTCCTTTGAGGACGAGATTGCGCTACATTTTTCAATTTCTTAATTAGGTGGGATCCCACATCACTGATGTATCATAATGTTATATACTTAGGCTCTATTTGGCGCGGTCGTGGCGGTAGAAAAAGCTGTATTCCCACCTGCACCACTTTTTTTAAGTAGTTTGGATGAAGAGTTTTTTTAAGAAGTATTTTGAGAGTTGTTTGAGCTGCCGGTCCAACATGACTTTCGAAAAACCGTCTTTTTTGCTTTCGACTTTTCCTCTATTATTCAAGAGTTTACTAAAGCAAAGCCCCAAGTATTCGAGATATTTCTTCCTTCTCGCAACTGCAAAGATTTTTTTCTTACATTCTCTGTTCTTCGTCCATACACGACCTTTGCTTCTCACCGCCGATCTCTTACATCTCGACTTATTTCACTTCAAACCAATTATAATCTACCCCAAAGTATTTTGGACTGTTGAGTGAATCTTGGAGTCAATGTAGTATGTGGACCCCATGCGAGTCTTTTTTTTTTACTGAAAAGAGAGTATCCCGTGAGAAAAATTTTAGGCACACGTGCGTACAGAAAGGATTTTAGGGGACTTTTTTTTGCCAAATTACAGTTATATTTTCATTTACAATTATAAATAGTCTGTATTTTCAGTTTAAATTACAATTGTAATTTAGTTCAAAAATTTCACTTTTGTATAATGTATATTATTCATGACAAAATATATACAAATGACTATTTAAAATGACTGTAAAAATACATGTATCAATATTTTGTGACTTTTTTAAAAATAAAATAAAAAATATAGCATATATTTGAATTTCCCGCACCATGCTTGCACCATGCTTATATGCGCCGGCGTACCTAAAATTTATACATCCCGTAAAGCGTCTACCAAACTAAATTTCTTTTTTAAAAGAAAAAAAAATTAGGTGTGTTTCTCTCACCTAAGATCATGATGCTCGCGTGCATCAAGGCCGTTGGTTCTCCGTGTTTGAACGAAATACTGCTGTATTTCTCAATTAAAAATACTATCAGTATTCCGCGAAAAGAGATCCGTCATACGATGTCAGATCATACGTCTGTATTTAAACTCCCACCTAAAACTAGGTGGGAGAACACAACTATATATTTCTCCCCAGTTACTTGACTTCTGGCATGGCAGGTTGTTTGTCGTGTAGCCGTGCCACCTAAGCTTGTATAATATACACAATGGGGTACACCAAAACGATTGGTACGTGGAGTTTAAGATAAACAAAAGAACGGGCAGAGGCCTAAAACACTACGTAAAATCATAATTTTATGCTAAGAAGTAAGAAGTGTTGTACACGTAGAAAATATCATATATGATATAAAGTATTGCATATGTTGTACAAAATCATAAAATTTTGATATTGCTGCTTCACAATATATATTTGCAACTGTGTATTGAGTGTTGTCTGTGCACGCCCAATGTGCAATAATAATTTTTCGTTTTACACATGTTGTCACCAGGGAGTTTACAACTCCAAATTAAGTTCCAGTCTTTTAGCATCCAAAAAAACTTCTTTTTGGAGGGTAAATGAAAAAAAATACAAACTATCATGATATACAAAACAAATGTTATGAAATTTGGATCCGATTGGCCCTGCAGGCTGTTAGCCCGGCCTTGTAGACAAGTACCGCTCATGATCAGTGGAACTGGTTGGCTGGCTTGTCGAACCGGGTAGCAGACTATTTCCAATGTTTAAAATAGTTAAATTTATTACACAGGAAGAGATTTGAACCCAAGAATTGTAACACCTTACTTGTAATTCGCCGTATGTGATGTCTCCGGCCGGGCCCCACACGCTACAACTTATACATACAGAAGTATTAATAAATGATAATCAACAATCATCCACCCCATAGTGCGCATTAAAATAAACGTAAGCTAAACAAAATCATAGAAAAGAATGTCCACTACAATATATAGTCCATTAATAAATTTACACTATTAAATAAAAGTATAGAAATATTAGAAATGAGAACAACCTCACAAAGAGACTCGCAGGTCCCAAAGCTAGCAATGCGTATAAATACTTGGAAACCAAGCAGTAAGCAAATCCACCACGCTCATTTCTTATTTGGCAGCAAGCAATTCCAGTGCGCGCACGTTCCTGCAACCAAGAACAAACGCGCGGAAACTGAGAGTCTGCCAGAGCTGACCAATCACTATGTAACAATCTCTCTCTCCCCGGGCATCCTAGCCGATCCCGGGGAGCAGGAGCCCTACAGATCAGTGCGTCGCAACATGCAAATAAAACACGGCAACAACCATGCATGTATATGACACAATCATCAAACATGTTTCTATGTTGAGCATGAAAGTAAATGGGTCTATATGCACACCATGGATAAAGACTAAATGCTCTACTCAAGCACTATATTCCTAATAGCGGACTAGCTTGTCCAAGGCCACTGAAATCATAACAAGGAAACACCCAAACTCCGCATTCAAGGCGGTAAACATCTAGGCACCAAGGGTCGCACTAGTAGGTCATAGAGTATAAAACCCGAAACCACAACATAATGCAAGATGTCGCTCTCTCGCTATGTACAGACACGTCATACTCACATGTCCTTTTTATGTCGAGCTACATAACTATTTTATCAAAAACGACAAAAGTCTAGTTTGCTCCACGCTCTCAAACGTTGCGACAAGAGGACTAGACCTACAATCATCAGAGCAAATGTGATATGGGGCCTACTTGACATATGTCCTCAAAGCAGGAACTACAGTCCAAAGGCCCAAATACGATTATAGTGCACTCAAGACACTCCAACAAAGACTAGGAGCACACAAAACTCCATGTCCCCTAAGCATCTCACCTGTCCGGACTATCGCCAGTCTCACAGACTCTCCCATGGTACAACATATATAAGGGATCCACCCCATGCTGCCACATCCATGGTGCGGGTTCGATTAAGTCTAATCCAGTTGCTCAGATCATTGTTTCACCAACACAATGCATGTTCGATTTTACCTCGTCCCGTTCACTTAATCTGAAGCAACATCACATAATCAAAACAGAAGTAAAACATGCTAAAAGTGTTATCATATCTACCACACTCTGGGTGAAAATCTAATCAATTCACATAAGATCATACCAGATCATTCAACATTATTAAGTCACTAGATGACATCGAACACCTACGAGTTCAAACTCAATATCATACAGATAATTCCATGACTAGTGCTCACATAACATACTCAGCTCAAAACCTGATTAGGAGGGATTTGACCAATTAATCCTCCATTGTCACTTATGAAGATTTTATTAATATTACAATCCTTATTATGCGTAAGAGTTCACCACCACGTACTTTTTACAGCATTATCACCTTATATGACATGTATCCCAAGCTTGAAGCTTTTTCACCCAACGCCGATAATTATGACAATGATTTGTAAGACAAAACGTCTACAATCAACTAAGCCTCATTATTGCTTAATATTCCAATTCTTTTGTCATCACTCACGTTCCTTTATAGGTAGAAAACACAAACCACAAATCAACACAGTCTCATTAACCTAGGCCATACAAAGATTCTCACGACCTCAACCTGCGTCGATTCTCAACCCGTAAGCGAACACGACAAAAGAAGCCCGGATAATTATCCGATATAAAATAAGCAATCAGTATCACTGATTTGGGCTTATCGCCACGGATAGACTTCACACAACATTCCTAATCCACAATCATTCTTCAAATATTTCTATTGCAAAATATGTCAGGGATGGAGACACAATCGACCCGAGGGTTCACTAGGAACCGTTGTCACCTCAGGTACTATAATTAGAGACATCGGGTGCCACACAATCACATCATTAAATACACATGCAATAATTGAATCCTAAACCCGTGGAGAAAGAGATCGTTGTTGGAGCATGCGTTTCGCACTCCTCCGGTTTGATAATAACAAAGTCCCTTTTGTATTTGATTCTATTTTCATTAATGATGTGCAGATAACAGGTATGAGATGTTCACATTGCTGCTGGAGCTAAAATTGAATGTGGGAAAATTTCACTGTCGGAAAATTCCGACAGCCACTATCGCCCAGGCGACAGCAGAGAAGTTACATCTACTTCCCTCCACGGCAGATCGACGAAAGACAGGTTTGCGCTGTCAGAATTCCGACAGCGATGTCGCCCAGGCGACAGCTCGGCGGTTACAACAACTGCCCACGTCTTCACCCACGACCGGCAGTTTTGCACTGTCGGAAATTCCGACATCGATGTCGCCCAGGCGACAGCTCGACGGTTACACCAACTGCCCACGACTCCACCCACGACGGCACTCCAGCGGCAGTTTAGCGCTGTCGGAAAATTCCGACAGTCACTGTCGCCCAGGCGACAGTGAATTTCTATAAATTGGTTCCTTTGGTTCGTGCATTCTAAGCTTTTGAGAATTCCAGTCCCTTCCTGAGTGCATACGAACCAGAGAGCTCCAGAACCTCCTCAACTCCCATTTGTGCAAAGAAGGATTGAAGATTGAAGACGAGATCGGGCGTGCTTCTACATCATCGATCATCTCGAGGCTTCAACAATCCATTCAGAGATCTGATCTTCTAGGGAGTTGTTCTTTTCATATTGTATTTTCATTCACATACTTTTTCATTTTGTATTGGTAGAGAAATCGTCGTCTTGCGTGCGGCTTCTAAGTCCTTGCGCGGCTTTGGGGAAAATCGCTTCCTTGTGCGGAGTGTCCAAGTCCTTGCGAGGCTTGGTGGGAAATCGTGGCCTTGTGTGCTACGTATAGATCTTGGGAAGATCTAGAGGATAGGCTTGGGCTTGGTCTTGAGAGAGACAAGCGATAGCCTTCCGATCCTTGGGAGAAGGATTGGTAAACCAAAATTATTGTATTTTTATTATCATAATTGTGCCTTGATCTTAAGCATTGTTAAGATCATTTTTATTGTATGCAAATTTCATGATTAATATAATTATGCTCTTTTCACTAATTGCAATTTTGTTTGCTTAAATCTTTATCTTAGAAATTTGTGTTTGGTTAAATACAAAAATTACATTGGTTTAAAATTATTTATAAGTAACCTTTTTAGTAAAGTAAAATTTGTCTAAAAATTATTAAGTAAAAATTATATTTTTAAAACACACCCTTATTCACCCCCTCCCCCTCTAAGGGCGTCACACGATCCAACAAGTGGTATCAGAGGGTAGGTTACTCCAAAACGGTTTTACCACCGGGAGTAATGGCGCACAACGATCACACGTTCGTTGAGGGGCAAGGAATTAGTAGGCCACCACTTTTTACAGGCACAGACTACAATTATTGGAAAACACGTATGCGTCGTTTTCTAATTGCGCTAGATATTGAAGTCTGGAATATGGTAGAATCTAGTTACACTTCTCCAACATTTGTTGTAGGAGATGTAACCATGGATAAGCCCAAAGACAAGTGGGATGACAACGATAAATTAAAATATAAGAACAATGCAAAAGCCATGAATGCTTTATTTTGCGCACTAGATCGCACTGAATTTAATAGAGTTTGTGCTTGTAATTCTGCATTTGAAATTTGGAATTTATTAGAACTCACTCATGAAGTTACTTCGCAGGTAAAGGACTCAAAGCTATTTCAACTGGAATCTGAATTTGAAAGGTTCAAAATGGAGGTAGATGAAGAGATTGATACGATGTACACACGATTTACAAAAATCGTGAACGACTCAAAGGTGCTAGGAAAGGTTTTCTCAAATGGAGATTCGGTAAGGAAAATTTTAAGATCACTTCCCCCGAAGTTCAATCCTAAAGTGACTGCAATTTCCGAGTCACATGATCTTAAGACTTTAAAATTGGAGAGCCTCATTGGGAATTTGAAAACTCATGAAGTTGAATTAAAAATTCAACAACAAGAGTATATGGAGCCAAGGAAGAAGGGATTGGCTCTAAAATCTAAGAAGGAAGAAACTAGTGATTCTGAGGAGGATGAAGAAGATGAGGAGAGCTTATTTGTTAAAAAATTTAGAAAATTTATGAAAAATCCGGAGAGAAGGAATTCGTTTAAGAAGTATTTTAAGAAGGAAACCTTTAGGAAGAAAAAAGGAAAGGAAGGCAATGAGGAGGAAGAGAGACCGCCACCGGAGTGCTATCACTGCAAGAAGTTAGGACACATTCGAAGCAAGTGTCCAAAGTACTTGAAAGAACTTAAAGAAAAGAAGCACAAAGGGTCGAAGAAGGTGTTGAAGGCGGAAACCTGGGATGATACTACGTCTGAGGATGCAAGCAGTTCCGACTCAAGTAAAGAAGAGGAGGCCAACATATGCTTAATGGGAAAGAGCGTCATATCGGATGACGAATGCAGTGTCCAAAGAGACACTGAGGTAACTCCTCCAACCTATGATGAATTATTCTCCGAATTTTTAAAGACTTGCAAATTTTTTGAAAAAAGTTTAAAAGATAATGATCTTCTAAAATCTGAAAATGGAATTTTACTTAAAGAAAACAAAAAATTGTTAAATGAAATTAAGACTATTGGAAAAAGAGATATTTCTTGCCAAGAGTGTGATCACTTTTTGGGAAGAATTAATGAACTTGAAGAATCTCTTTCCAAATCTCATTCTACAATAAAAGTACTTACTAAAAAGAATGAGATTTTAGAGAGAGATCTGAAATCTTCAATTTCCAAAGTCCATGAGGGAAAGAAATCTTTTGAACGTAGATGCGTAAATCTAGTATCCAAAAATACAAAAATGAGAAACCAGATTCATGACTTAATACTAGCCATGAAAAAATTTGGAATGGGCCGAAGATCACTGGATATGATCTTAGGATACCAACGCCATGGATCTGGAAGATTTGGGCTCGGATACACGTCTGGAAGCTGTCGCCCGGCGACAACCACTGTCGCCGGCGACAGTGAAAAGTCCAGAAAATCTACTTTTAAAAATTCTAAAATTAATAAATTATCAAATAATGCATCCTCATCCAGTAAAAGTCCAGAAAAGTTATACTCTTCTAAATACATTACATGTGCCAAATGCAATAGATTTGGTCACACTACGGACTCTTGCTGGAAGGAAGGAAAAAGTAAAATAAAACAAATCTGGGTGCCTAAGGCTTCTACCTATACTATGGGTGGAACCACTTGGGTAACCAGATCTTTACTCACCTCCTCTTTCTAGGTGTGTTGGCAGGCTAAGGACAAAGAAGACGTGTGGTACTTGGACTCGGGCTGTTCAAAGCACATGACGGGCAATAAAGAGAAGTTCCTTAGCCTAGAGATGAAGAAAGGAGGAGTTGTTACATTCGGTGACAATGGAAAAGGAAAAATCATCGGCATCGGTGTTGTGGGTAACGAAAATTTTTCAATTTCAAATGTTTTATTTGTAGAAGGATTAAAGCATAATTTGATTTCTATTAGTCAATTATGTGATAAGGGTTTAAATGTTTTATTTGAATCTTCTACAAATTTGTGCAAAATTATTAATACCAAAACAAATGAAATTGTTTTTACCGCACCTAGATGTCATAATGTATATATGATTAAATTTCTTGATTTTTCAAATTCTACTTTAAAATGTTTTTTATCAAAAAATGATGAATTAGATTTATGGCATAGGCGACTTGGACATGCTAGTGCCAAGTTAATTTCAAAACTTTCAAAAGATAAATTAATTAAAGGTTTACCTTTGCTAAATGGAAATTTATCTTCTTCACTATGTGTGCCTTGCCAAAAAGGAAAATTTTCAAAATCATCTTTCAAAAGTAAAAACATTATTTCTACCACTAGGCCACTTCAATTAATACATATGGATTTATTTGGGTCAATTGGAATTTCTAGCTTAGGAGGTAGAAAATACACATTTGTATTGATTGATGATTATTCTCGTTTTTGTTGGACTTTATTTTTAACCTCCAAATCCGATGCATTTTCAGAATTTTCAAAATTATGTTTGCGTATCCAAAATGAATTTGAGTTGAAAATTAAACGCATACGATCGGATCATGGAGGAGAATTTGAAAATGAAAAGTTTATTTCTTTTTGTACGGAGTTAGGAATTAAACATGAATTTTCCGCTCCATGCACACCACAGCAAAATGGTGTAGTGGAGAGGAAAAATAGAACTCTTCAAGAGTTAGCCCGTACAATGTTATCTGAATTCAAATTACCAAAATCTTTTTGGGCTGAAGCGGTTAGCACGGCATGTTATGTAATTAATAGAGTAATGCTTCGCCCCATTTTAAAATTAACTCCTTATGAATTAATATTTAGTAAAAAACCAAATGTTTCTTATTTCAAAGTTTTTGGTTGTAAATATTTTATTTTAAATTCTAAAGATTCCTTAGGAAAATTTGATGAAAAATGTGATGAAGGTATTTTTATTGGCTATTCTTCAACTAGTAAAGCTTATAGAATTTTTAATAAAAGAACAAAAATAGTTGAAGAATCTATTCATGTTAGGTTTGATGAGTTTGCTTCATGTGTAGAAAAGAAAATTACAGGAAAAGAAGATGAACTCCTTCCCACGGTGGAGAATGATGAAGAAGAACTTAGAGAAAATGAAGAAGAAAAAGAAGAAGAAAAAGAAGAAGAAAGAGGAGAAGAAGCTAGAGAAGAAGAAGAAAGAGAACGATATGTGCCTCCAAGTGATTTGAGATTCTCAAAGGATCATCCAAAGGAGCTTATCATTGGGGATCCGCAAAAAGGGGTTAGTACTCGTTCATCAATACATGTTTTATTTTCAAACCTTTGTTTTGTTTCTGAAATAGAACCAAAAGATGTTTCCACCGCTTTAAATGATGAATTTTGGTTTTTAGCTATGAATGAAGAACTTAATCAATTTGAACGTAATAAGGTTTGGAATCTAGTAGAACGACCAAAAAATCGTCCTGTAGTTGGTGTTAAGTGGATTTTTAAAAATAAAATGGATAATGAATCTAGAATTGTTAGAAATAAAGCCAGATTAGTTGCAAAAGGTTATGCACAAATTGAAGGGGTAGATTTTGATGAAACTTTTGCACCCGTAGCAAGATTAGAAGCGGTTAGAATATTTCTTGCATTTGCTTGTTTTAAAAGATTTAAATTATATCAAATGGATGTCAAAACCGTATTTTTAAACGGGTATATAAAAGAAGAAGTTTATGTAGAACAACCCCCTGGCTTTATAAATGAGAAATATCCAAATTATGTTTATAAATTAGATAAAGCGCTTTATGGATTAAAACAAGCGCCTCGTGCTTGGTATGATCGATTAACTCAATATTTGTTAAAGCACGATTATAAAATAGGAAGTGCTGATTCTACACTCTTCATTAAGCAAATTGATCATGATTTAATTATTCTACAAATTTATGTTGATGATATTATTTTTGGAGCCACTAATGAAGAGTTGTGTAATGAAGTAGTTGAAATTATGAAAAATGAATTTGAAATGAGTATGGTTGGAGAACTTTCATATTTTCTAGGTTTTCAAATTACACAAAAACATGATGGAATTTTTATATGTCAAACCAAGTATATTCATGATATGTTAAAAAGATTTGGATTTGAAAACCTTAAGCATGCAAACACTCCTATGAGTACTTCACTAAAATTAGGAAAAGATGAAAGTGGTGTTTCAATTGAACAAACCCTTTATAGAAGTATGATAGGGTCTTTATTGTATTTAACCGCATCTAGACCTGATATTATGTTTGCCGTTTGTTTATGTGCTAGATTTCAAGCTAATCCTAAAGAGTCACATTTAAAAGCGGTGAAACGTATCTTTAGATATCTCATTGGAACATCAAAATTAGGTTTATGGTATCCACATAATGATTCGTTTATTTTGCATGGTTTTTCGGATTCTGATTATGCGGGATGTTCTTTAGATAGGAAAAGCACTAGTGGCACTTGTCACTTTATCGACCCTTCACTTATTTCATGGTCGAGTAGGAAACAGAATTCTGTTACCCTCTCTACTACCGAGGCCGAATATATTGCACTAGGTAGTTGTTGTGCCCAAGCAATTTGGATGTCCCAAACGTTAGAAGATTTTGGCATACAACAAAGTAGTGTAGAATTAAAGTGTGATAATAAAAGTGCTATAGATTTAACAAACAATCCCGTATTACATTCTAGATCTAAGCATATAGACGTCCGACATCATTTTATAAGGGATCACATTAAGAAGGGTAATATAAAAATCAACTTTATAGGCACGGAAAATCAACTAGCGGATATATTCACTAAGCCGTTACCGGATTCCCATTTTTCTATGCTTAGGTTAGAATTGGGCATTCTAGACATTTCACAATGAATATATCACAATTTAAAGCCTATAAAATAAAAAATTATTATCACAAAACATAAACAAATGTAAAAACAAAAAGCCAAGATTCTAAAAATCAAAACATAAAATTTCAAAGGACTTAACAAAAATTCAACATCATTAATATTACATTAATATTGTTCACATAAGAACAGTAGAACAAACTTAAGGATCAAGTTCTTTAAATAAAAACAGAAATCTAAAGAAGTTCACTGTCGCCCAGGCAACAGTGGATGTCGGAATTTTCCGACATCGCCCAGCAGCAGCAACAACATAAAACTACTCTGAATCTTCATAACCAGCCCCGCTGCTCTCTGGACAATCTTCTGGAAGTCCTCGTATAGGCTTTGCCACGGCGAGTTCGCCTCACCGATTGGCGTGGCGGTTCTTCGTCCGGAACTTGCCATTCGGCCTCTTCCTCCGGAGTTGGTTTCAACTTCAGACCTTTGACGAGAAACTTCATAAATTTCTGCATTCGACTACGGTCCTTCTTCACTTCCCTCTTGTGATCCTCTAATGAATCAGGCAAATCATCAATGGACTCTCGTAGTGATCCTGCCCTAGAAATGGTCGGCTCTCTAATCTCAATCCCCGGATGAGTTTTTCTCTGCGGCTTCTTCACCTTCATTGAACCCGTATAATATATTTCCGGGTAACAATCATCCAAATAAGCACCTTGCACTATCCATCCATACTTCTTGTAGAGTACACGCTGTATTACCGCCCCCATTGGCAGCGTATGAACCTTCACCCATCTTGGATGCTTTAATTATACGCATATCTAATCTGGGCGAGAATGAAGTCCGCCACATCAAAAAGCTCATCCTCCATAATATAGTATGTAAAGAGGGTCAACTGAGCTGTAATACTTCTTGTGTCTCCACTCTTCAACATCACTGAATTCCTTAATATATCTTGGACTAAGAACGCATCCGGAGTAAGTGAGGTAACTTCAGTGGTAAGAGTCTTCTTTTGATTTCCATGTAAACTCATGTTTACAAGAGTCCAATCTCTATCCTTTCGATAATTCTCCACTATATCAGGCATATTCTCACTCATCACTAGTCCAAATTCCTCTCGTAGATCAACATGTGTTATTTCCACATGTTGACCTTGGATCTTTGATCTCACTCCGCTATCCAATTCAGTAAAATTTGGGTCTTCCAAATGGTTATAAAATTCACGAATGAAAAAGGAAGAAAACCCCTCTGGTGTGATTATTGAAATTATACCTGCGTTCGCAAGACGATCATAGATATGATCGTGCTTTGGCGACTCAAATTCCACATACTTCGCTATTCCAACAATAGCCTTCTCCACCCCCGGAAAAACTTGATATGAAGTATGTGCATCTTCCGAAGTACTCTTTCGAGCTTTGGAACTGGAAGCCATTCTGCAATAACATACAAAAATTTTGATTAAACAAGGTATCACATTGTGCACTGGAACACTGTCGCCCAGGCGACAGTGGCTGTCGGAAATTTCCGACAGCCCTCCAAGTGATTTTCTCTCAAAATTTTTACATATACTTCCAGATCTACTCAAAATAAATGTAATTTCAACATCAAGTTTTTTTTTTTATAAATCAACATATTCTACAAATCCTTTACTATTCATCATCTTCCACCTTCTTCTCTAAACTAGATCTACAGTAATCCTTTAGAAAATGAACAAATGGAAACCTTCATCACCAACTCAAAAAGAAATTTAACAAAGATAAAAATTTTAGCAAAGATCCACCAAGATCCACTTGTTTTTAAACTAGATCTACATTTTTCAAATCAAAAATTTCAAAACCTACACCATTCATCAAAAATCAACATGAAAACTACATTTTCCTTCTTCTCTACTATCAAAATCACAAATCCCTAAAAATTTTTGAGTTAAAAACACCAAAATCAAAAACCCATACCTTAGCTCTAGGGATGTCGCCGACTTCCGACAGCCTTCCTCTCGTTTTTAACTCCAGGAAATGATGCACAATAGGGTTTGACTCGGTCCCCAGCCCTATTTATATTTTTCACTGTCGCCCAGGCGACAGTGACTGTCGGAAATTTCCGACAGCTCTCATTTTAACAAAACTCCAATTTAAGGTCCCTTTGATGATCTACAATAGTTATATGTCATTATTAATGCTTCACCTCATGACTTGCTGACAAACCATGTGTTATTTATTTTTAAAAAAATGACTTACATGTTTATATGATTTCATTTCCAAGCTATCATCGTATTGACACTTCTACTTAGTAGTTTAGACCATTGGAAATTGTTTTCGCATGCCTCTAAGTATGAGAAATTGTTTATCTATCATAATGAACTATCACGTTCACTTCTTTTGATCAATATGTATGTCTTTTTATTTAATATATACATGGATCATAATTGCTTTCACATAATAAAATAGCACTTCTTAAATACAACTTTCAACATTGATTTGTTAGCACAACAAAATATATACCATCTTTTGCGATTCAAGTGAATTCGGAGATCCTTGGTCAATTAAAAAAATATATCAATATATCAAAATTAAGATATCACAACGTCTGTGATCAAAAAAATAAAAATAAAGACAAGGATACTCCACCAAGCACTACTTACCCTCCTGATAAGTCTTAATGAGCATTGTGAGGTTAAGCACCTTGGACAGAATTGTAAAGTGTCTTGTGCAAAAGAAACATGGTTTACTATTCTTGTGCTATATCTTCAAAGTCAAAGTTGTCTTTATGTGCTTTTATTATGTTCTACATTTCAATGATCATGTAAATTAAATAGCTTCATATGTTTGATCTAAGTATCACATGTACACATCATTATGTTAAATAAATATTCATCTCATGAGAATTGGACCGAAAATATTCCATAATTCTATACACTATTGTGTCTTTCTATGATACTTTCAAATGATCTTACTCATGTTTAAGTTCTTTCTTTCATTACTACATATGGCTATACCGTCACTTCATGAGCTTATTCATACTATGACATATTCCTATTATTTCATGGACTTCAATCATTACCAACAAATTGCTTCCGCTTACTCTTCATTTCTATTTTCTATTACCTTTCCCTTAAAAGCTACTCTTTTATCTAATATTCATTTTTGCTAATACCAAAAGGGGGAGAATTTAAAGTATAAAAAGAAAAGTCACAAATCTATCACACCTAAATATTCCACCTACACAATACATCATATATTTAGGGGGATCATATATTTAGGAGGAGGGGAGCATATATTTAGGGGGAGCTTTCATTTAGGGGGAGTTTTCATCTAAAGGTAGATCATTTATTTTCAAGAAATATATATTATGTTAATTTTGTGCACACATCAAAGGTTAAAATCAACAATCTAAATAGACATGATTTCTTTTTATACGGATTTGTTATTATCAAAAGGGGGAGATTGTTGGAGCATGCGTTTCGCACTCCTCCGGTTTGATAATAACAAAGTCCCTTTTGTATATGATTCTATTTTCATTAATGGTGTGCAGATAACAGGTATGAGATGTTCACATTGCTGCTGGAGCTAAAATTGAATGTGGGAAAATTTCACTGTCGGAAAATTCCGACAGCCACTGTCGCCCAGGTGACAGCAGAGAAGTTACATCTACTTCCCTCCACGGCAGATCGACGAAAGACAGGTTTGCGCTGTCGGAATTCCGACAGCGATGTCGCCAGGCGACAACTCGGCGGTTACAACAACTGCCCACGTCTTCACCCACGACCGGCAGTTTTGCACTGTCGGAAATTCCGACATCGATGTCGCCCAGGCGACAGCTCGACGGTTACACCAACTTCCCACGACTCCACCCACGACGGCACTCCAGCGGCAGTTTAGCGCTGTCGGAAAATTCCGACAGTCACTGTCGCCCAGGCGACAGTAAATTTCTATAAATTGGTTCCTTTGGTTCGTGCATTCTAAGCTTTTGAGAATTCCAGTCCCTTCCTGAGTGCATACGAACCAGAGAGCTCCAGAACCTCCTCAACTCCCATTTGTGCAAAGAAGGATTGAAGATTGAAGACGAGATCGGGCGTGCTTCTACATCATCGATCATCTCGAGGCTTCAACAATCCATTCAGAGATCTGATCTTCTAGGAAGTTGTTCTTTTCATATTGTATTTTCATTCACATACTTTTTCATTATGTATTGGTAGAGAAATCGTCGTCTTGCGTGCGACGTCTAAGTCCTTGCGCGGCTTATGGGAAAATCGCTTCCTTGTGCGGAGCGTCCAAGTCCTTGCGAGGCTTGGTGGGAAATTGTTGTCTTGTGTGCTACGTCTAGATCTTGGGAACATCTAGAGGATAGGCTTGGGCTTGGTCTTGGGAGAGACAAGCGATAGCCTTCCGATCCTTGGGAGAAGGATTGGTAAACCAAAATTATTGTATTTTTATTATCATAATTGTGCCTTGATCTTAAGCATTGTTAAGATCATTTTTATTGTATGCAAATTTCATGATTAATATAATTATGCTCTTTTCACTAATTGCAATTTTGTTTGCTTAAATCTTTATCTTAGAAATTTGTGTTTGGTTAAATACAAAAATTACATTGGTTTAAAATTATTTATAAGTAACCTTTTTAGTAAAGTAAAATTTGTCTAAAAATTATTAAGTAAAAATTATATTTTTAAAACACACCCTTATTCACCCCCCCCCCCTCTAAGGGCGTCACACGATCCAACAATCGTTACTTGCGCCCAATCCTTCCTGGCCATAGAAGCCTCAAGGATTTGGGTGGAGAGTAATCGCAGTGTAGTTTCCTTGTGTTGTCGGCGACGGCTCTCCGGTTGGAGCTTTCTAGCTCCAGTGGCAACATACTTCCTCTCTTTCTCTTCCTTGATCAGCAACGATAACGATTTAGGCAAGGGTTCCAACACAACCCTTGGCAAAAATCCTCCGACAAGAGGTCGATAATAACCACTTCACGACAACAACTTGAAGATTACTAAAAATGGCAACCAACCACGATGATAATCTCCACTCCTTTCACGGGAAAAGTGGGATCTCGGCAAACAGGTCTTCTCCTCTCAGGGCCTGTTTGGGAGGGCTTTTTACCTCCTTTTCGCTTTCTGAAAAACACCACCGCACCTAACAAACCGTTTGGATTGTCTACCGGTGGGAAAAGCTACCGCGGAAAACTCATTTTCTCATCTTTTTGAAAAGTCATTTGTCTCCTACTTTTCATCCTTTTCGAAAAACACTTCCTCATCCCGATACAAGATTAGCGTATTTTCCGCCCGAGCGCAAATTTTTCCCTCGTGCGAATATTTTTCTGCCCGAGCGAGCATTTCTTTGCCCATGGGCGCATTTTAGACCCGGAAGCGAATTTTTCGCTCGGTCGCGTATTTTTTTCCCGATCGCACATTCTTCGCCCGAGCGCGCATTTATCGCCCGAGCTCGCATTTTTCGCCCTGGCGCATTTTTCGCTCGAGCGAACATTTTTGCGCGGGCACACATTTTTTGCCTGGGTGCACATTTTTTGCCCTGGCGCGCATTTTTCGCCCGGACTCGCATTTTTTCGCCGGGGCGCACATTTTTTGCGCGAGCGCGCATTTTTTCCCGCGGGCGCGCATTTTTCGCACGACACACATTTTCCGCCCCGGGCGCGCATTTTTCGCCCCGGGCGTGCATTTTTCGCACGTGCTCTCATTTTTCGCCGGTGCGTGCATTTTTCGTCCGTGCGCGCATTTTTCGTCCAGGAGCGCATTTTTCACCCGGACGCGCATTTTCGCTTGACGACCCATTTTTTCGCCCGGACGAGTATTTTTCTCCCGGGCGCGCTTTTTTTCCCAAACACGCATTTTTCGCCCGGGCACGCAGTTTTCTCCCTAACACCCATTTTTCGCCCGAGTGCGCATTTTTCGCCCGGGCGCGAATTTTTCTCCTGGACGCACATTTTTCGCCTGGGCTCGCATTTTTTTGCACGGGGGCGCATTTTTTCGTTCGGGCGCACATTTTTTGCCCGGATGCGCATTTTTCGCACGGGCGCGCATTTTTCGTCTGGGCGGGAAGTTTTCGCCAGGGCGAACATTTTTTTGCACATGCGCTCTTTTTTCTCCCGGGTGCGCATTTTTCTCCCGGGCGAAAAATGCGCGTCCGGGCAAAAAATGCGCGCCCGGATGAAAAAATGCGCGTCAGGGGAAAAAAATGCGTGCCCGAGCGAAAAATGGTTGTTCGGGCGAAAAATGTTCGTCCGGGCGAAAAATGTTCGTCCGGGCGAAAAATGCGCGCCCAGACAAAAATTCGCGCACCGACGAAAAATGAGAGCACGGGCCGAAAATGCGCGCCCTGTGCGAAAAATGCGCGTCCGGGGCAAAAAATGCGTACCCCGGAGAAAAATGCGCGCCCGGGCGAAATATGCGCGCGCGGGCGTAATATGCTCGCCCAGGCGAAAATTGCACGTTCGGGTAAAAAATTCGCGCTCGGGCGCTCATTTTCCCCCGGGCGCACATTTTTCTTCCCGGGCTTGCATTTTTAATATAAAAGTCACCGGAACGGAGATTTGTCAAACAGTTTATTAAGTGTTTTTCTTTTTTGAAAATCTCTGCAAAAGAAGTTCACTCAAACGGATCTCTTTTTGCAATAGACATTTCCAAAAAACACATTTTCCTACCATCCTTTTGTCACCACTCCTCCTTTCTGAAAAGCTCTCCCAAACAGACCCTCAATCTATGCCAGCAGTCAACAAAGGATGGAAAAGCTCACGGTAAAGAAAGCAGTTCTAAGCAAGGGAGGCACCACCTTTGATTTGGTATTCGACTTCCATGACGACAACCTCCGCTTTCCTCTTGTTCGACAGAGAGGGGCTCGAAAACCACTACCACAACACCAGATCTCAGCCAAGGGAGAAGAATGGGAGGGGGACTAGATTTCTCGGGCTAACTGCTCATGGCGAGGTAGGACTCTTCTACTCAGACTGGTGGCGAACGGAGCAACAACTATGCTCCACCTCACGACCCTCAACGACAGTGGCGATAAGAGGTCCTGACGGCAACTCCTTTTCCCACTTCCCTGGCGATCGGCGACAGCAGAAAGGGGTTTGCCGAAGTAGGAGATTCAGCCTTCCTTTAGAAGGTGGTCGACGCGATCTGGAGAAGGGCGACGACGAGCTCTGTTTTGGTATCCCGCGAGAGGAGATCGGGGAGAGAGAGGGCGCGCCCAAATGTTGCGGCTGGAGGAGATGGAGTAATGAGAGGGGTATCAGATGTTAAGAGACTTTAAACCTAATATGAATTCGCTACCTGCACACCCAAGACCTCTAACCCCACACCAACTGTTGTTATCCGCACACCACATTCATTTTAAAAAATATGGGGCGTTACATGACAACCCATACAAATGAGAAAGAGCCAACAACTTGAAAGTTGCAACACGTCATGAAATAGAGAAACTAAATATATATATATATTTCACGAGTAAGAGGCACGTCATGAAAGTTGCTACTATATATATACACGAGTGAGAAGCATAGGGCTCCACCCATATAGAAGGCATCATTTATGGGCTGGCAGTCTTCATGGGGTGGCAAAATTCGTGTGGTGATAACATTCGTCGGGCGACAACATTCATCGGCGGAAACTTTCATCACGGGGCTCTGCACTTATGTTCGTGTGTGGAGCCGCATGCAAGCGGGCTGGGCCCGCATGCAACCAAGCAAGCCATTGCATGGCTATGCTCGCATGTAGCCAGGTAAGCCATGCTTGGCTGCGCCCACATGAAACCAGACAAACCCTAGCATGGCAGTGTCCACATTCAATTTGGGCCCTCATGAGCCATTATATGAGTGATGCAAGCCGGTTGTGCCCTCATTCAACTGGGATGCGGCCACAACAAAGACCCTGAACTAATACTCCTTAACCAAACGGCTCCATGCATTCCTCCGTATATAACACCCACAACAAAGACCCCTCCAAGATCTGAGAAATTGAATTTGAAATAATTACAATGAAACTATATAACCAATCTCTAATCGCAAGTGTAAAAAAATTAGAGAAAATAAAGAGACAGGGAGAGGGATAAAGAGGGGGTGGTTAAGCGAGCTAAGAAAATAACATGTCATATTCATTGCAATAAAATGTCATTCAATTGAAAAGGTAAAATTATGAAGCAAAGGAATATTAAAAGTATCAAAGACCATCAAAATACACCAACAAATATAATCTGATGAGTTCATTTGAAATTGATGAGTTCATTTGAGTTGGTTTACTCACCCTCAAAACCTAGAATAGATGGGTTCAACTAGCAGAAAATCTTGACACCTAAAATTGACCTAAAAAAAATTTATGTACAAATTGGACTAAAATGAAGAAAGACATTTGAACAATTTATAAATATTTATGAATCTGTAACAACCGAACTAAGTGAAATTTCTAGTATCTAACTGTAACACAAGTGTTTGACGGAAAGAGCTAGAAAGGAATGGTGCCCTTACCGAGACTAATGTGATAAACCCTCACTTTCCATAGATCATGTTGTTGTCATCCCCAAATGCGACATCATCTGAAATAAAATAGAAGGCATAAAAGGGATGAAGCATGTGAAGTTCCGCGGAGACCTTACACATTTTTGAAAGAAATGAAAACAAACACCAAGTTGCACTGTGAGTATGCAACTTACTTTACATTCATGGACCATTATCTTACTCATGAACTTTATCACAATGCAACGGTCTTGAAAAAAATGAAAACAAACACCAAGTAGCTCTGTGAATATGCAATATCAGTAGGCAATAGAGTGTAGGAAACTCTAAAATGGTTAAATAAATTCAGAATATAACAATTTAAATATTTTATTGAGCTACTTCCAATGACCTCATATGAAGCTCGCTATAAAGAAGCTCGGTATAGAGAAAATGTCAACAGAAGTAAGGAGCTTGGGAAAAAGAAGTTGCGGGTAGGCACACTCCGAGACTGGAATGTTGTGATGCCCTAGGCGACGGGAAGATGACGTCTGGCCCTATTCCACTTTCGTAGACTCCATTCGGATTTCCAGCAAACCTAAATTGTGGATGCAGAAGGTTGTATTCCACCGTCATGATCTGTCGTAGAATCCATTCTCCGCTCATTCCAAAGAGAAGAAGCAGTTTAGGAATGTCAACAGCGGTGCCCTTCCGCGATCTCGATGCTTCCATTATTTGAGGAATTAGGTAGGATAGATTCCGTCGTGGAAGAGGAGGCGTTCAACGAAATATTGAATTGAAAGGTTTTGGAAAGGGCTCCGCCTTAGAGGAAGAAAGCGGGGTCATTGGGAATAGGTGAAAAAACTGGCGGGTGTTTCAGCATGCTCGGTCGCGGAACGCCATCTTGTTTTTTCAATATTTCGCGGTGGTGATGATGATGACCTTTGAGTTCTCTGGCGGCCGGACTGGGCACGTCGAGCTGGCCACATCAGGTAACTCTGTTTCAGGTATGTGATGCTCCCGAGAATCATGCTCGGTCGGAGCACGGTCAGGAGTTGGCGCGGGTGAATTGCCCAATTCGGGGGCCGGATTAGAAGCTCGCGGAGCTCTTATGTTTCTCAGGTGAGCGAGCATCTTGGTCTGGTGCCTTCCATTTGACGCACACGCCCTTCTAGTGCAACTACGAGTGCGATCATACCCTCTTCCGTGAGAGGTTCTCTGATGAGCAAGTGTGAGGGAGCTGGTTCAGCGTGCCCCCCAGAGATTGAACCTTCAGTTGTACGGGTCCCCCTTCTGGCCATTCACTGCTAGTCACGAGTACTGTCTTTCGAGTATCTTCAGAGAGCTTTGGGGAACGACCTTCCCACAGATTGCGCCAAACTATTGTGGGTCGCTCGACGCTCTTATAGACGTTCGAATTGGACCATCTCTGCGAGATTGAGCAGAGCGCGCAAACAGTCACATAAAAGACTAACAGGTGGCAATAAGACTTTAACTTGGAAAACTAGGAAAGGGTGAAAAACCACGGGCCGGATTGGTGCCGACCAAGATGCATTATTCCTTTGAGTGTTAAAAGTAGTGGAATTCTCAAGGGTGACTTGCCACTGCTCCATACAATGAGAGTTTAGTAGAAATTAGAATTGAGATCTCTGAGCCGCTTTCGATAGAGGTCTTCGAAGGAGAGGAATATAATCGAGAGCCAAAGTGAGATTTCGAGTCGCCTTCGAAGGAGATTTTCGATGTGAAAGGAGATCATCAAAGACGAAAGAGATCTTTTAGGGAAACTTCGAACACCGAAGGATAACTCTGAACGATCTTCGAAGGGGCTCTCTCTGGCGCTGAAGGCAAGGTCCATTCAAATGAGGGCTCTGAGATCCTTTTATAACTTTTTACAACGTAGTAGTAACCACAATAACAATCGGAAGGACGAATCAAGTTTCTCGATCTGGAGCACACACTGATCGCCATTTTTGTTGATATGACGGTTTTTCCACTCGGGCAGTTTGGCAGGATTAGTGGCATCGGTGACAACGACGAACGCGACAAGTCTTACAGTTCTTGTGGACACGAGAAGCAAAGAAGGTAAACTGTTGCGCATGCACGGAAGGAATTATGTGTGCTCGCACGGGAGACAATGTTGCGAGCGCACCGTGAGCGTAGATAGGTTGCGAGTGCATCATGAGCGCGGAGGCGTTTGCGAGCGCGTCGTGAGCGCGGAAGGGTTGGGAGCGCACCGTTCGCGTGGAGGTGTTAGGAGCATGTCGTGAGTGCGGAAGGGTTGCGAGCGTGTTGTGAGCGCAGAAGAGCGCCGATCATGGTGATGAGGGTACGACGGTGAGCAGCGCCAAGAGGCGCAAAGAATGGCGCCCAAAAAATGGAGAAGGGGCGCACGACTGTGAGCAGGGTCATGAGGCGCCAAGAACGGCGCCCAAAGAAGGGGAGAAGGGGAGCGCGGCATTTAAATGTTGTGCGCCCCCGCGGCAACTGCCGCGCGTCCTGCGTGGCAGTTGTCGCACAACACCCCAAATGGGGAGCGCCTCATCAGGGCACTGACCAAGTCAGAACCCTCTTTGGGTTTCCACACGGCATCTGCCGCGCGGCAACCTGCACCGTGTGGCAAGCGCGCTGCCTCGCGCACAAAACTTGCGCAGTGCTGCGCATAGTGCCGTGCACGGTGCTTCTGCGGATGGCGGGTGCGGTGTGGCTTGCGTGCAAGGGCGCACGGGCGTCCTGGAGCCCGATTGGGAGACGAAACGGTCTCGGAATTGTGCGAGACCGGGCCCGTTGAAATTGTATCGGCGAGTTGTTTGAGGCCGCGGCGAAAAATTCCTGGTTCGACCAAACTGTTATTGGGGAACCCCATTATTGGGGAACCCCATCAATGATGATACAAAATATATAATAATACTAAATAATTTTTATATTTATCAAGGCATCAATGTTCAACACCTGGTCGGATCAGTTTGACCTATCCGGCCTTGAACCTCTAATTCTTTCAGTGCAATATTCGGTTAGGATGTGAAAACCTTATACCAAATTTCAAATACGTGGACGGAGGAAATAAGTTGATTATCAAATTTTTTAAATTGATTATTTAAATTTTAAACATAGTATGAAATAATTTAATTTTGCCTTCAAAAAAGTAGAAGATATACTCGTATTAACTTGTCCAACTTATAGTGGAACATCCGTGTTTGCTTGCATTCTCCTATCTTGATGACTTCTTTTTGGTTTATTGTTTCCACTACTTTTGAAGTTATTTTGATTTTATGACTTCCATGACCTTTTGCTATGCCCTTTCTTTTTTATGTGATGCTTTACAGATTTGCATCTTCTTGTATTTTGTGGTTCCTTCATCTCGTATTTCTTTTTTACAAAAGTGGAAGATATCGTCCAAAGCTATATCTTTTATAACTAAGTGGAACATTCAAGTTATTTTGTGAACTACCTATCCCGATGACCCACATCTTCTTAATTATTGTTCGGCGGCTTCTATTTTGATATTGGGTCCTCATGACCTTCTTGATTATCATCTTACTTTATTGTTATGTTGATTTCCTTGTCTTATTGTTGTAGGTAGTTCCTTGTAGAGTTTCTCTTTATTTTGTCACAAATTTATAATTTTCATGACTTTTTTGTTATTAATAACAATTTTCATGTCACTATTTTTGCAGTATGCTAAAACGCTTACATATTTCATCTTTACTTCAAGTCGGCATTATAGTGAAGGAAATGCTGGGTTTTTCTACTTCATTTGGAAATGAACTACAGATCATATATGCGTAGCGGAAATAACAAACAAGAACAACCCAAAAGAATTTAAGGATATTACGATTTCATGAATCAAGAATTAAGAAAAGTAATAACAACGAATTACCTTGAGGGGATTGAGTCAACACTCAACCATGATGCTCCAAGAAGAAATCTCGAAGATGAACTCTGAGGTCCAAGCGCAGAAATCGATCGGCGCCTCTATAGAAATCCACATGAGTGAGGAAGAACCCTAGCTTCTTGTCGAACAAGAAGTAGGTCGGAGAAGGAATGCCCACTTCGTCTCCCACAGACTGCTAGATTCGACGACAGGGAGAGGCGGCGGCGGCGATCTTGCGGAATGCGGATGGAATGATCGAGACTTAGACGGACCCCTTCCGCTTCGGCTCTCTCAAACCCGTGAAAAGAGAAGACGTACTACTGGAAACCTAATCGCTTCCTTTTATACTCAAGGCATAAAACACGCTATCCGTAGACCCGAGACTTTATTGGAGTTAACACAGATTTTCGTCGAGTAGACCAAATTCGTCGAGACAACTTGACTAATTCGTCGAGACAACTCGACGAATTCGTCGAGTAAAATATAATTCGTCGATTCAATTCGACGATTCGACGTGACGAATCATTACGTGTTCCGTCGAGACAATCTCGATCATTCGTCGAGTACATCTAATTCGTCGAGTCATCTCGACGAATTCGACGAGACGAATTAACACATATTTCGTCGAGACAATTCGACGATTCATCGAGTACAACTCAATTCGTCGAAACAATTCGACGATTCGTCGTGTACTCCTCTTCCCATCAAGACATTCTCGACGCAACTCCAATCCATCATAGGATTAGTCCTCCACTCATATCCAATATGAGTAAGACCAACACAATTCTTCATCCAATTTCTCCAACACTGTTATGTGCGAACCTATAGGCTCAAATTGAGTTGGCAGTAAGACTAACTGTTTGATTGCTTTCAGATCACCTTGGAAACACCAACAGGAATAAGATCACCAAATTTCTGAATCCGGTCAACCAGCGAAATGAGGCGAATATGCTCGCTATATCAAATGAATTCGCTTACAATCTCAGTGACTCAACCATCAACTATAAAGTTGAGTATAATCGCATCGTACATTAACAAAATCACACAACAGAAGACAATAAACGCATTCCAAAATAAACACAGAGCAGAAGTAAATAAAAACAAATGCATATCACTATGAAATCTGGCATGAAACCAATACAAGTCTGAAAGTAACAAACATATCACAAACAAGCACAACTTGATACAAAGGATACTACAAATATATGTTTGAAAAAATTAAGCTATGTCAAAGTCATTAACCGCAATAATCTAATATAACTGTATCACAAACCAAATCCGTTATAGGCCTAAAATAGCAGCAACAATCATATTAGTAAAAAAACCTAAGTGATTCGGAATTTTCTCCCTTCAGCTTAAGAAAGTGCGGAAAGTAATGAATGACTCTCTAGAGAGGAAGGGGTGAATAGTGAAATAAAAATATTTCATAGATATAATCATGGAAATAATCTCAAATCTAAATACTGCATAGATAAGCTTTCAAACTTTTTTTAGAATTATCAGGATAACAAAATTTAAGGATTTGGAATGTGCGGATGTCATTTTCTTCTTAAGGTCTTCAAGTTTTTCTTCATCAGGTCTTCTCCTTCTTCTGAGAATTTGATGCCTTCTTTTAGTTGGGCTAAGCTATAGTAGATGGGGGATTTGGTCTATCATAGTATATGATAGGAGTGGATTGACCTGCCAATGCAATCCCTAAGTGAGGCCACAATTTGTCAAACTGATGATTTATTGCTTTGAACATAAGGGCATATGGATTCGTCTACTTATATTCTTCTTTATCGAACTTTTTCCACACATTCATGTTAAATCTTCTTCTATCTATCTCTTCCATTTGTTCTCTTCTTCTTCCTTCTTTCCACATCTAATCTCCTCATCTCTTCTTCATGAGCAATTTCATTTAATCAACACTCCTAATTTTTTATAGCCCACATTATGCACGGGTTTCCTCTCCTCTTATCCTTTTTTTCATCCTCTATTATTGCCACAGATTTTATGGAGGCTTCACCAGCTGTTCCCTTATTTTTTTATATGCCTTCTTCGAATCAAAAGTCTAGTGGAGCAATGGTAGGTGATAGTTTTGGTATGTTTGGTAGTAGGAGTAGGCAAAAACCATTCCTAGATGGATATTGGTGGAGAATCTTCAATGGATTTTTTTAAGAGTGTTAAGGTTTAGTGAATTTTAATCCAACAATGAATATAATTGTATTTAGTACCTCTCTCATGTGTGACTTAAGATTATTTTGCAAAAGGTGTAGATGACTCCCCCTGAATAGATATTGTAAGTTCAAGTGCAAACTTCTCCTCCTTAGTAGTTTCTACAACCATGTTATACTTACTCCTTGAGAATGTTAGTAACATACTAGTCACTTTTATAATGGTCTAGAAGATAACTATATCACCTTCATCGAATATATAAGCTTATTCTCCTTCTTGAGTTGGCTGAGCCATTGCTTCCTTCTTAATGGCTTTGATAATGAGAGAGTCCATTAGTGGACTCCCCCTGATTGTTGAGCTCATGCAATGGTATAACCATTTTAATACTAAGTATATTGAACACTTTAGCATCTTCTTGAGCTACTTCTTCATGATAAGCAATAAGGATTTCATCATCTCTGGCTTTATCCACACCTAGTTCCATCCCAACTTCCTTTTCTATAGCTTCTTCTTCTATTCCTCCAAACATGTATTGTTCTTCTTTTATTCCTTCTCCTACTACTCATACAACAACATCCCAAGGATTATCCTCATTTCTAGTTGTGCCTGCAACCTCAAAGACAGCCTTCGAGGATTTCTACCTCTTTTAGAGACTGTCAATAATGGTCTTCAAAATGCCTCTAGTTTATAAGTAAAATTTATGAAGTGTCTTAACTGTTGTTTTTATGAAGATGAATTTTCTCACCCTCATGGTGGAAAAGTAGCTGAGATCTTGGAGAGGAACAATAACGATATATGCACAACCCCGATATTCGACGGGAAATGGGCATAAATTGAGAAGCCAACATGCGAAAGAAGTAACAAGGAAGGCGAGCCAGAGTCTCAAAGGTCATTCGCAGGAAGGCGGGCGAGCCGGGCACTCGCCGACCGCTTGTGAGAAAGCGGGCGAGCCGGGCACTCGCCGACCGCTCGCGAGAAAGCGGGCGAGCCGGGTTCTCGCGAGCCGCTTGTAGGATGGTGGGCGAGCCAGATCCTCGCGGACCGCTTACAGTGGTTTTCTGGGCGAGCCGGATTCTTTCCAAGTTCCTGTGTTCGACGAACTTCAATCTGTGTTCGACGAATTCTGTTCTGCGTTCGACGAACGTCACGCTTCAGTTCGATGAAATTGCTTCTCAGCTCGACGAGCTCAATCTTCCAGCCAGTTCAGCAGATTTTCACAGGGTCGAGGGGAGCTCGCAGGAAGGCATGCGAGACCCGGCCTCGGTAGATGTCGCCAGAAGGGGTGCGAGCGGGGCCTTCACAGAGCGCTCGCCTAAGAGGGGTTTCACGAGCCATACTCACGAGGAGACTCGTGGGAGCTCTCGCGAGGAGCCTTCTCGCAGACCACTTGCCCATAGGCTAAGGAGACGAAAGTTCCCCTCTGCCCCTGTTGGTATGCCCTTAGCCCCTCCAAACAGCGGAGTTTGGCTGTTAGCAGGCCAAATTGGGGTGCGTTTAGTAAAACCAAAAGGCGGAATTCCGCTATTAACAGAACACGAACAAAAAACTATAAATAGACCTTAAATGGCACCATGGGAGAGGATTCTGATCTCAGTTCTCTGAGATTCTTCCTCCCTTGGTTACTTTGGTTTAGCTCTCTAGCTCTCCAAGGTGCCCAAGTCTCAGCTTTGGCTTGGGAGCGGAAGCGCTCAACGATCTTCCGGGTTTGTGGTGGGACTTCCTCGCTGTGACTAAGGTTTAGTCTAATTCCGAGTCTCAAGTCTGCTCCTTCCCAGGGACCAATAAGGGCTAGCTGCCCCTCAACTTGTTGAGGGCCCGAGCTTCACAAGAGACCGAGAAATCGGATTCAACATTTTGGTGCGGTGAGCGTGGAGTGTGGCTAGTCCAGGAAAATTCCAAGGATGGGACATGGCAGGAGATGAAGAGCAGGGCGAAGAGTTTTGCGGGTCACCCTTGGTGGTGACGCCAAGGATGTTCTCGGACTTCAGGAGGGAAGTACTCGACACCCTCGGGTTTGCAGGCGCAGCATTGCGAAGCGAGTTCGCGAACCTGGCGGCTCAGGCATTCCATCCTCCGACAGCGGCTGGCGAGAATGCCCCGGGAGGAAGGACGGGAAAGGAGATGGCCCGGGGGGGTCAATGCAGGACCTGGAGGGGTGAGTGATATTCTCCAGCCCGTCGAGCTCAGTTCCGACGAGCTCGGTGCCAGCGAGCTTGGTGACAGCGAGCTTGGTGCCAGCGAGCACGGGGCAGTCGAGTGCGGCGCAAGCGAGCGCGATCCTGGTGGGTGCGACACCTGTAGGAGCGGCTCCAGCGAGTGTGGCTCTCATGATCATGGCTCCAGCGAGCTCAAGCCTGGCGAGGGAGCTCGGGGGGCGAGTGGAGAAGGAAAGGATAGCAGGTGGAGGAAGCCTCTTTTGTGAGCTGGTGCTTTTCGCACCCATCTCGGAAGGGTTCAGGGAATGGGACAGGGTCTACTACCACAGCAGGGATGACCCAGTCCAGCACCTGCATTTGTTCGAGGACTCAGTTTCTATCAGGACGATGTCGGATGCCTTTAAGTGTCGGCTCTTCACCGTCACCCTAAAAGAGAAGGCCAGGGATTGGTTCCACCAACTCCATGTTGGATCAATATATGCATTTGAGGACTTGCGTAGAAGCTTCTTGTTGCAGTTTTCAACTTCGAAGAAGAGGAAGAAGGACGTCGAGTCCCACTTCAAGGTGAAGCAGGAGCCCAAGGAGTCGCTGGCTCACTATGCGGATCAGTTTCAGGAGGAGGTATTGCTCACCCAGGATATACCCGGGTTTGCCCTCCAACTCGCCTTCATGTTGGGGTTGAGGGAGAGTTTCTTCAAGATGAGATTGAAGAGAAAAGACCCCGTCTCCTACGAGGAGTTGATGGAGAGGGTGGCGGAGGAAGTCGAAAGTGAGGAGGCCAATCCGGAGCTCACCAAGAGGCTAGCAAAGCTCAGTGAGCCGGAGGTCAAGCAGCAGGAGGTGCGGAGAAGGGAAGAGCCCCGGGCCTCGGACGGGGGATGGTGGCAGCAGGGCGGGGGGGATGCAAGGTCAAGGAAGAGGTTACGCCCCATGTGTTTGACCGGAAAATCCGCGACCTCTTCCTTGCAAGGCAAAATTGTGGTCTCTTGCGGTCTCATGCGGTCTCTACTTTGGTGATCGCTCCAGGTCTTAAGCTGCTTGCTGCCAGATTCTTCTAAGTTCCAAGCATCCGGAGCAAAGCGAGATCGTCAGAGATGGGCGATCAGAGTGTTTTTCTTTGTTTTTTACTATTTTGCCCTTGTATCCCGGGCAGCCCGTAGTTTTCAGTTCTGCCCGTCTGGGCAGCTCCTTCGTCTATAAATAGAGGGGTAGGGGTACCAGAAAGAGGACTTTTGGCTCCGAGGCTCCGGCTTACAACCTGTGTAAGCGGTCTCATTTTTCAGTGATCGCAGCCCTGTGATCGTTTTTCCTTTTGTCCAGCCTCTTTTGTCCTAGTAACCTGTACTTCGCAGTCTTCTCTTTTTCCCCCCTTAGTGTGTGAATTTTGGAGGTACCATTTTTGGTGCCAACAGAACGAACACGCGACCTTCAGATTCGAAGTGTCAGGTGAAGTTCTTGGACTTTCAAGATGGCTGAGCGTCGCAGAGGTCGTCCTGTGCGGTCTCCTAGCGGTCTTCCTTCCGATCATAATTCCTTAGAAGCGCTGGAGCGTCGCTTCGAGCTCCGTATGGAGCAAGCTCTTCGCGAGGCCGCTCGAGCTCGGCAGGACGCCGCCTCCATCCAGCAGGAGATCGCGCGATCTCAGCAGGAGGCCGCCCGAGACCGCCAAGAAGCTGTCCGGACTCAGCAGGAGTCCGCGAAGCA
This sequence comes from Dactylorhiza incarnata, assembly GCA_033032865.1. Taxonomy (NCBI): domain Eukaryota; kingdom Viridiplantae; phylum Streptophyta; class Magnoliopsida; order Asparagales; family Orchidaceae; genus Dactylorhiza; species Dactylorhiza incarnata. The sequence continues at coordinate 2,856,361 of JAWHQI010000149.1, forward strand.
GATTGAGGCCATGAACCAGGTTCTGGCCGCGATCTCTCAGAGAATTCTTCCTCCGCCTCCGCAGGTCGCCACCCCTGATCACATGGCGAGCGGTCATCCGCGCGATCACCCCAGTCTCCAGCCTGCAGCTCCTCAGCGATCTCAGCATGAGGAGTTCACTGCTCGTCGTCATACCTTCCAAGCTGCAGCCCAGGGACCTCCGGCCCAAACTCTGAATTTCGAAGAGGAGTTTGCTTACCCCTAAGCTCCTCCTTCTTCTTGTCTTGCTCCTCCCGGCCCTTCTCAATTCGGGGAGCCTTCTCCTTTTACCGACGAGATTCGTCGAGACCCAATTCCCCATGGGTTTAAGGAGCCTCGTCTTCCCATTTTTTCAGGGGAAAGCGATCCGATGTCTCATCTACAGGCCTTCGAGTCTGCTGTGGCTCTTAGGACCATCTCAGATGGGGTGAGATGTAAATTGATGGTCACCACCTTTGATGGGGCAGCTAGGGAATGGTTCTACAAGCTCCCCAATCAGTCCATCCCGAATTTTGCTGTTCTTAGGGAAGAGCTTTTACTGAGGTTTGCCACCGCGAAGAAGAGGAAGAGTGGTCCTGCGACCCTCTTCAAGATCCAGCAAGGGGGCAACGAGACTGTTGCCCATTTTGTTGATCGTTTCCAGAAAGAGATTCTAGGGATCCGGGATATGGATCCTGAGCTCTATATGGTGGCTCTGATCAGCGGCCTACAGGAGGGCCCTCTGAAGTTCGAAGTCACCACCAAGGAGCCTAGCTCCTATCAAGAGCTAATTAGCGTAGCTAATCGTTTCATAGAAGGGGAAATCAACAACCCAAACTATGTAAACAATCTGACCAACAGAGGAGCCCAAAAAGGTTCTGCAGGATTCTATCCGGCTCCGTCTTCTTCGAAGCCTCGACAGGATCTTCCACCTCCGGCTCCGAGAGGTAAAGGTTATCGCAACCACCACTCAAACCGAGGTAACCCATCTTCTTTCCCTCTTCAAAGTTCATTTTTTCAAAACCCCGTCGCTTCTGCTCCGCAAGCTACTCCAGTCCACCAGATTCAATACGCCCAACCTCCTCTTCTGCCCATCCCGTCTCTTTACAATGAATCCCAAGAGTCTTTCACAGACTTTGGGGTTCCAATGAGTGAGGTGCTTCAGACTGTTCAGAAGCAACCTTTTTTCAGAAGACCGGCTCCGTTAAACTCAGATCTGAAAACGAGAAATCCGGCCCTCTACTGTGAATATCATAGGGAAAGAGGCCACTTGACAGAGAACTGTAGAGCCCTCCGTTTGTTCCTGGAGAAGCTTCTGAAGGAGGGAAAGATTTTTGACGTTATTCAGAAAAGTGATCCTGCCAAAGCCTCAACTTCTAAAGCTAAGGAAGTGGCAGAGGTTCATTGGGAATGCGAGGAGGTAGATGATGTTGGCCATCTGGGCAACATTGGCTTTCCAAGTGAATGCATTGATGCTGATGATGAAGGTGCCTTAGGCAAACTTTTTTGCATCCATGGGGGAGCAGGCCCCGAGTCTTCAAGGAAAGCGAGTCTGAAGAGAGTTTATCAATCAGAGGTCGCAGCTACCTCTTCAGCCCCGATCCGAGGGACTGTCACATTTGGAGATGAAGATCTTCCTCAGACCGCAAATCCCTTCGATGACGCAGTTGTTATCAAAGCTGTGATAGAGAATTACACAGTAGAGAAGATCCTAATAGACACAGGAAGTTCAGTTAATGTGCTCTTCAAACCGGCCTTCGAAGCATTGAAGACAGGCAAACCCCTCCTATCAACTGAAGGACCTCTTTACGGTTTTTCAGGAGAGAAGAAGGAAGTTGAAGGACTCGTTACTCTTTCTGTGATCTTGGGAGGAATAGTGAGGCTGGTGAAGTTCATAGTCGTTGATGCTCCTAGTAGCTACAACGCAATCTTTGGGAGACCCTTCTTGAATGGGTATCAAGCCATCGTCTCCACTTATCATCAAGTGGTGAAGTTTGCTCTGAATGGCAAACAACATCGAATCAGAAGTGACCCGAGGAAAGCCAGAGAATGCTATGTAAAGACGGTTAATATGATCGTATCTTCTCCCCCTCAGGAAGTTATGATGGCCGAGTCGCTTGAATTTCCCGAACAAATCCAAGCTGCGGAGGAAGCTGAAGAAGATACAAGAGATGGAGCTCACTTGGAACCTGCCCAAGTGACTCAGGCAATCCCAATCAGCGAGGAAGATGGGAGCAAGTGTCTCTCCATCAACGCTGAATTATCTGAAGCTGACAAGAGTCAGCTCATCTCTTGCCTTCTTCAAAATCTAGATATCTTTGCCTGGTCGGCGGAGGACATGCCAGGAGTGGATCCTGATGTTGCTTGCCATCATCTCAACATCGATCCTATCTTCGCTCCAATTCAGCAGAGAAAGAGATCCGCTGCCACCACTCTAGCTCAGCCTATCCGTGGAGAGGTGGAAAAACTCCTGAAGGCAAAGTTCATCCAACCAATTCAATATCCTGCATGGGTTTCGAATGTTGTAATGGTTAAAAAGCCAGGGGGGAAATGGAGGATGTGTGTGGATTTTACCAAACTTAATAAAGCTTGCCCGAAAGATTGCTACCCTCTGCCTCGAATAGATTCCTTAGTTGACTCGGCAGTTGGATACTCTTTTATGAGTTTTTTAGATGCGTTTTCTGGTTATCATCAAATTAAAATGCATAAGCCCGACATCCCTCATACCTCATTCATCACAGATGACGGTTGTTTCTGTTATGTAGTGATGCCTTTTGGGCTGAAAAACGCTGGAGCAACTTATCAGAAGATGATGGATACGGTTTTTAAAAATCAAAAAGGAAGAAACCTTGAAGTCTACGTTGACGATCTTTTGATAAAAAGCAAATCATTTTCCTCTCATCTCAGCGATTTAACCGAAACGTTTTCAACCCTTAGAAATTTTAACATGAGGTTAAATCCTTTGAAATGTGTGTTTGGAGCTAGTAAAGGAAAATTTCTTGGTCATCTTCTCACCCCGGGAGGGCTAGAACCAAATCCAGACAAAGTAAAAGCCATTCTAGAGATGCCGCCTCCCAAATCTTCTAAAGAAGTTCAGCAGCTAGGAGGGAGAATGGCAGGTTTGAGTCGCTTCATTTCTCGATCGGGAGACAAAAGCGCACCTTTCTTTAAGACTCTTCGGGGAGGAGGAAGATTTGAATGGACAAAGGAGTGTGATGATGCCTTCAATCAACTTAAGAAACAATTGACTTCAACCCCTTTGCTCCAAAGCCCACGAGAGGGAGAACCCCTTTTTCTTTATATGGGAGTTGGATCTGATGCCATAAGCTCTGTTTTAGTCCGTGAAGAGAAAAAGAAGCAGTTTCCGGTTTATTATGTAAGTCGAATTTTGAAAAATGCGGAAACTCGCTATCCCATCCTTGAAAAGCTGGCCTTAATGCTCGTAACCTCAGCAAGAAGGTTAAGACCATATTTTCAAGCTCACTCAATTCAAGTTGTCACTGATCTTCCGTTGAAGGGTGTCTTAGAGAAACCAGAGCATTCAGGAAGGTTAGCCAAATGGGCGATAGAACTCAGTGAGTTTGAAATTTCCTATGTTCCAAGGGTAGCAATCAAAGCCCAAGTCTTAGCAGATTTCATAGCAGACACTAAAGAACTTGAGTCGGAAAAAGGAAGCAAAGCACCCCTTGCATGGACAATTTTTGTGGATGGCGCTTCAGGGAGAAATTCTTCAGGAGCTGGAGTTATCTTGATCAACCCGAATGGAGTGAGGTTGGATCAAGCGTTAAAATTCTTTTTCAAAGTGACAAATAACCAAGCTGAATATGAGGCTTTGTTAGCCGGACTCAGATTTGCCAGAGAGTTAGGAATCGATGATGTCAGGGTGCTAACAGATTCCTTAGTGATGGCTTCTCAAGTAAATGGAACTTTTGAAACTAGAGATAGCATTTTGAAGCAATATCTAACCTTGGTAAAAGCTGAGGTTGGAAAGTTTAAAAGCTTTACTATTGAGCATATCCCAAGAGGAGAAAATACGGATGCAGACGAATTAGCAAAGTTTGGTCTTCTCTCAGGTGGAACAACCTCGGAATTGTTTCGTCCGGCAATAGAAGAAGGAGAGATCATGGAGATTGATCAGCATCCGTCCTGGATGGATCCTTTTATTCTTTTTCTTTCAACTGGGAAACTCCATTCCACGGTAAAAGATAAGAAAAGATTTAAACAAAAAGCGGCTAACTATTACCTCGTTGCAGGAGTACTTTACAGGAGAACTTTCCTTTCTCCATTGGCACGATGCGTTTCGGAAGAGGAGGTTCCAATAATCCTTCAAGAGGTTCATGCAGGAGAGTGCGGCAGTCACTCAGGAGCAAGAACCTTGGAGAAGAGAATTCTAAGGCAGGGTTATTTTTGGCCTCAAATGAGAAAAGATGCGGAGAAATTTGCCCAGAAATGTGTCAAATGCCAAAAGTTTGCTCCACTCCAAAATCAGCCAGCTCAGCAGCTCAAATCAATAGCAACCCCGTGGCCATTTGCGGTTTGGGGAATGGATTTGATTGGGCCTTTTCCTATGGCAAGTGGTCAGCGTCGGTATATTATAGTCATGATCGACTATTTCAGTAAGTGGATAGAAGCAAAGGCATTAGCCAAAATTACTACCCAAGTTGTGAAGAATTTCATTTGGGGAGAAGTAGTATGTCGGCATGGAATTCCAATGGCAATCATTACTGATAATGGCTCTCAATTTAATAATTCAACTCTCATTAGTTTCTGTGATCAAATTGGAATCGAGCTACGCTTCGTCTCTGTACATCATCCTAGAAGCAACGGGCAAGTAGAGGCTGCTAACAAGCTTATTATAAATCTTTTGAAGAAAAAAGTAGAAAATCTTAAAGGTAATTGGGCGGAACAGCTACCTTCGGTCTTATGGGCCTTGAGAACAACTCCAAGTTCTGCTACTGGAGAGACTCCTTTCAAATTATCACATGGATCCGAAGCTCTTATTCCAGTAGAGTTCGAGGTAAAAAGTCCGAGAGTATTACTAGCACAACAAAACCAAATTGATTGGATGGAAGAAAATGATGAGGAGTTAAAATGTAGCCTCGACTTGATTGAGGAATTGAGGGATACGGCAACTATTCGACAAGAAGAGGTAAAAAGAAGAATGGCCAAACTATTTGATAAAAACGTAAGAACCAAGGAATTTGTTGCTGGAGACTTGGTCTTGAAGAAAGTAGATGCTGCGGCAAGAGCTGGTTCAGTTGGGAAGCTTAATCCTAACTGGGCAGGGCCATTCATAATAAAGAGGGTGCTCAAAAACGGTGCCTACCACCTCCAAAATCATGAAGGCGAGGAATTGCCTCACTCCTGGAGTGGAGATGATCTCAAACTCTTCTTTTCTTAAAAAGTTCGTATTCATGTTTTCTCACTCCTCTTCTCACCTTTTCTTTCTTTTTTAAGTCATGAAGACATGGCCAAAACGATCATGGCATGAATGGTTAAGCGGCAAGATAAGATATGAGTTAATCGACGGATCCTACTTCTTTCCCCTCGGCTTGATAACTTGACGTGTAATTCTGCCAGGACCACAGATGTCGGGGAGATTTCGAATCTGTGTAGCAGTGGCTCGCCAAGCTCGAGCGGTGAAAGTTTAGGATGCTGGGTCCTAGCTGACATCTGGCACACCTTAGCAAGAAGGGCTGGGTGGCTGGCTCAGCTCTGTCATGCATTAGAAAGGACATTGTTACGGTCTCAATGATCTTCGGGGAAAGCAATGTCGGTATAAGCCTCATCGGCATGACCACACCTGCCCCACTGATCATTTTGTTCTGTAACTCTCGATTATTCATTAAAAGCATGATTGGGGAAGTAAAACCCAACAATTCATCAGGGAAAGCAATGTCGGTACAGCCTAAATCGGCATGACCACACCTGCCCTGGTTATTATTCTCTAGATCGGGCGGTCAAAAGTTTTTAGACCGCCTGTTTCTTTTTCTTTTTCTCACAAGGCTTCGTCTCTTAAACATCAAGATCGAGCGATCAGAAGTTTTTTGAGACCGCATGTTCTATCTTTCTTCAGAAGGTGTTCTATACTTTTTACAAACGGTGGCCTAATCTTCTTCAGGAACTGAATAAAGGTGGTCGCAGACCTGGAAATTCCGAAGGAAGTCAGAATTAATTCAGGTTTTAAGAGATCGCGGACAACTATTGAATAATAGCCTGGGAATTCATCAAGATATTTTCCATCCAAATCAGCCTTGAAAACTGTCAGGAAGTTCATTAAACCTGGACTATTTACAGTTCACGGCGGACTGAGTAAATTGAGATCGTAATAAAAGTATTGAGTTCGAATTGTATTTTAACTAACTCTTGAAGATGCGGTCTGTATGATTTGTGACCGAATGTGTTGATATACAAATCTGGTTCGGTTCATTAAAATTCTTCATTGACGATCTGACTATACTGAGATCGCAGCACTATCCGATACAGGGCTCAGATTCTTTTTTCAAGGGTTTAGGGTTTTCAATAAGGAATTATTATTTTAAAATCTTTTTCAACTATTGATTAGAGATCGAATGTTGAGTTTGTTTTCATAAAAGCGTGACCGCATGCAATATATATTGTGATCGATTCATCCCAATAACACAGCATAAATAATACAGATAGAGATTCTTGAACAAAGCAACATTTCTATTCATCTCAAAAATTATTACAGCATTAAAGTGCGGTCTGTGACCGATAATTACATCATGTTTCCTGGAAATAAGAACTATTCCTTTTGTTTTTTCTTGTGGGGAGACCGCTCCTCTGATGAAGAAGTTGACTCTTCTGAAGATTCACTGCCGCTTTCGGGCTCTTTTGATCCGGAATCCGAGGCCGCTGCCGAACTCGTCTCCTCACCTTCAAAGATACTTCCACTAGGGGAAGCATGATCCCGTGTATCCGGACACCCGCCGATCTCAACAGATTCATCCTCAGAACTCTCTGCGGTCTTCGATTCTTTGGCTTTCCTCTTCTCCTCTGCTTCCTCGATCATTTCTGCGACCTCAGGAAAGAGATCAGCAAAGGTTGCATCCCGGAATTCATCAGTTAGACCGCCTTTTTCTCGAAGAGTAGCAAGGGTCTTGTTTGACGCGTCTCTAACATGAGTATACAAAGACTTGAGGTAGTCAGGGTTGTGGATGTCATATGCGGTCTTCTTAAAATTCTGAAGGAAAAAGATGAGTCAGATCGAAAACGGTCAAGGTAAAACAAATACGTTTGAGATCGCGTCTTTTGATACTTACGTCAAAACGATCTTGCAGGCGTTCTGCATGTTCGAGAGATGTGCGAAGAGATCGCCCCATGTGGTGATTTAAAACTGTGCTTCGGGCGGTCACCTGAGCGCATACATCAGGAAGATCATCGATCCCGATCCTCAAAGCTTCATTTGCGTTTTTTCTCCCATAAAGGGCAGAGGTGACCGCAAAAGCCTGGTTCGTAAATCTACCACCCCAGAAAGGGAGATCGGTTGACACCTTCAAAGACTTGCCGGTCTCACTCCACCTTAATAAAGCTTCCCCTTGGTATCTTTCCCTCCTCAAGATCGCCCTCCACCGCGATCTCCTTCTCTTTCCTCTGGCGATCTTGGCGTAATCGTTTTTCTCTCTGAGTCAGAACTTCTCCCTTAGGAGTCACAGGGTCGACATCCGGGATTACGAAAGAAGCTGTATATATATAAAGAAGAGCAGTTAGAATAAGAATGAAGTTATTTTTAAAAAAACTACAGGAGATCGCAAGATTTTCTATTTACTATCTTCAGGCGAGACCGCAGAAACCTCTGGCCAGATCGCCAGGTAGTGAACCAGATCGAAGCGCTTGCCCGCAAGCCACTTCAAAATCGCCAGCTCTTCTTTTGAAATAAACTTCTCCTTCCTAAAAATCCGCTCTGCTCGCGGGGAAGGTCGGCTGGGGAGACCGCTGAGATCGCCCTCGAAAATCAGATACCTCTCGGTCCAAAGGGGAATCTTGTTAGGAAGATTAAGAATTTTTATTCCATTGCAGCTAAAATACATCAGACCTTTGAATTCTTCCTTTTTCTGACCTTCCTTTAGTATTTTGACAGAGAAGGTCCCTCGGAAGATCGGCATGGTGAATTTAATTCTTGCCGATCTCAGGTAATTAATGAAGACATTCATCAGACCGATTGCGTTCGGTGGGAGTTGAGCGAGCACAAGACCATAATATTCCATCACTTCCAGAATTTCCCAAGGAATGGGAATCTGGAGACCGTAAACAAAATGATCGATTGGGATGATATATCTGCCTTCATCCCCAGAATTCAAGTCCTCTCCCTCAAATGGAATTCTGATCGTAATACTGTCATCAATCTTGTACGTCTCAATAAAAGAAGAAAATTCCTTCTCCGAGATGTGACCATATTTGTGATCGGAATCCAAGAAAACCTCAGCAGCTTTTGAACGAGCGGACACCATTTTATGAGATCGTTGGAGTTAATAGTTTAAAGAGAAAGCAAGAAGAATAGAACAGTGATCCGAAAAGCAACTATTTATAGAAAGTAAAAGTTGATTGAGTAATGATTGCATTTCTCAAGATCGCCCTGCAAATAACTCAGACCGCCAAAAGCTAACCAAATTCATTCACAGATCGCAGAGCATAAATTCAAACAAATTTAAGAGATCGCAGAGTAAGTATATATTACAGCATCATAGTACAGCACCAAAAATATATTACAAAACCAGGAGGAAATAATATTGTTTGAGAGATCGCTAAAGACGAAAATAATAAAATGCGGTCTCATTTTTGCTGCTCCCTTTTTCTTCCAACGAAAGCTGCCACATCCTGCATTTCGTTGACCGCAGTCCAAGCAGATGCCAAGCTGTGATTGGCCACCATGGCAGCCCTATGGATTCTAGACATCTCGCGGTCTACCTCTTCCATAGGAATCACCACGATGTCTGCCGATCTCCTGTCTTGGTGACCGCTGGACGATCCCGCCTTCATAGACATCTGAGGACCACCCCGAAGGGATGCGTTCTCAGTTGAAAGTGCAGCGGCCTTTCCCCTGTAGTATTCTGCGTCTTTTTCTACTTTTCGAAGTTTTTCTTCGTATTCACCTCGAATCTGCTTTTCTTTAACTCCAAAGTCTGCAAGAAGTTGTTTTTCCCTTGTTTCAAAGTTTGCGGTCTGGATCCGAAGGCGATCCTCCATCATGCGCTCGCGATCTCGCATAACCCTCATGTCTTCAATCATTGGCCTGAAAAGATCAGCGAACTCTGAAGGGATCAAGATTTTTCTTGGTATTTCGCCTTCTTCAGAAACTGAGTTCGCATGATCATCTGCGATCAGAAGGGAAAAGGTCAAAAATCAGAAGATAATTTTCAGAAGGAAAGAGTTTTACAAGGAAAATACTTGACGGAGTTGCAAGACCGCAGTCAAGTAAATTCTTCTCGACATCTTTTGAGACCGCAGTATTGGCGGTCAACAAAAGGCGGTCAGAACCCCTTAAGCGCTCTAGGTCGATTTTTTCTAATTGTTTTTTCTGTGACCGCTCTCCTTCTTTTCTCCTCCTTTTTAATTCGGCATTGCTAACAAGGATATCATCAGTCTCAATGATGACGACCTCAGGTCGTTTCTTAGGGGATGCAGGTCGAAAAGCGAGTTTGGGAAGTGAGTCAATCGATCTCGCGATCATTTTCGCCTTACCAGTTTTGATCGCCTCCAGCGCAGCTGCACGATCTGCTACCCCAGAATCTGTTTCCTCACCCATTTCATGAAAGAAGTTGCCGCGATCGCTCGACACCTCGATCTCATCTTTCTTCTCTTCTCTGATGGTTTCCTTCTCAGCGATCTTCTTTTTCTTCTTCTCCTTTTTCTCTTTTTTCTTCCCTGCGGCTAAAGCCCGCTCCTTTTTCTTTTCTTTTTCGATCGCTAAGGAGATCGCCTCCTTTGCGTTCCTCTCTTTTTCTTCCCTGGCGATCTCTTCTCGCCTTTTCCTCTCCTCTTCTGCTTTTTCCTCTTCTATTCTCTTATCCTCAGCGATCGCCGCGAGCCTGGCGATCTCCTCGGCCTTTTTCTTTTTCTCCCTCTCTTCTTCTTCCTTCTCTTCCATCCTTTTTCTCTCAGCGATCGCTGTGAGCCGGGCGATCTCCTCCTCCTCTTTCTCTTTCTTTTTCTTTTCTTCTTCTTTTCTTTTTTCTTCCTTCTTCTCCTCTTCCTTTTTCTTCTCTTCTTCAGCAGCTTTTTCTTCAGCAAGAATCCGAACTCGTTCGACTTCGAAAGGATCCATTGACTGTAATTTTAAATTTTTACATGGTAACTTGCAATTATCACTAAATAAAAGTAAAGTTAAGAGTAGTAATTTGGTTACTTACATTCACAGCAGGATTGTTGTCTGAAAGATAATCTTGAAGAGAAATATCTTCGGCGGTCACTTCCTGACCGACAGTAGCTTTCGATCTCTTGACGATCTCCTCCTTCTCCGCGGTTCTCTCCAGATCGGCGATCCGGTTTCTAAGCTTTTCAGCTGAAAGCCTTTGTTGTTGCAAAGCAACCTTGATCGACTCTGTAGAGGCGGTCTTACCAGAAGGTTCTGCTGATTGGTTCGTCACTACCGGGGCTATCTCAGTGGAAGCCTTTGTGATCGTCAGATCGACAATGTCATCTGGAGTGGAATTTCTTTTTCTCTTTGAACCCTTAGCAGGTTTTTCCTTGCCAGAATCCGCGGTCTTCTTCGAAATAATTTTCTTTGTTTTTGATGCAGACCTCGAAGATTGTCGAGATTGCGCTGATAGCTTCATCATGTCCAAAGCATCCATTCTGGAAAAGTTTTCTTTATGCGATCTCAATAAATGATGATCGGTCAAGGCTCTGATTTTCTCTATATCTTGGAAACTGGAGATCTGAGGTGCTATTTATAGCCCAAGCCGCATTTATGACAGTCGCGGTCTCAGCGGTCAAAGTTTACATTTTCGAAGTTTCAGAGCAACTTAAAAATGTGCGGGGATTATGTTTGACCGGAAAATCCGCGACCTCTTCCTTGCAAGGCAAAATTGTGGTCTCTTGCGGTCTCATGCGGTCTCTACTTTGGTGATCGCTCCAGGTCTTAAGCTGCTTGCTGCCAGATTCTTCTAAGCTCCAAGCATCCGAAGCAAAGCGAGATCGTCAGAGATGGGCGATCAGAGTGTTTTTCTTTGTTTTTTACTATTTTGCCCTTGTATCCCGGGCAGCCCGTAGTTTTCAGTTCTGCCCGTCTGGGCAGCTCCTTCGTCTATAAATAGAGGGGTAGGGGTACCAGAAAGAGGACTTTTGGCTCCGAGGCTCCGGCTTACAACCTGTGTAAGCGGTCTCATTTTTCAGTGATCGCAGCCCTGTGATCGTTTTTTTCCTTTTGTCCAGCCTCTTTTGTCCTAGTAACCTGTACTTCGCAGTCTTCTCTTTTTTCCCCCTTAGTGTGTGAATTTTGGAGGTACCATTTTTGGTGCCAACACCATGAGGGGGTAACTTCTATGGGGGTCAAGGAATACCCCATCAGTTGGGATGGAGGCAAGGTCTAAGGCCGGTGCCTCCCCCGCATCAACAGGCCATGACAATCAGGCGAGGGAGGGGAGGAAGAGGAAGGAGAGAAGGGGGAGGAGCAGAAGCTGGAGTAGGAAGGAGAAGGGGGAATAGGGCAGCAGAGGCCGAGAGGGGAGAGGTGACGTTGCCATACTGTGACTTCCATGATGAGGATGGTCACGCGACGGCCACTTGCCCAGAGTTCTTGGAGATGAAGAGGGGGCAGATTGCCGGCGTCATAGCAGCAACGGGTGAGGATCGAGGAGGTCCTGCCTGTAACATCCCCAATCCTTCTAGACCCCTAGATGGTGTTAGGGCATGGGTGGTGTGCAGAGTGGCCACTAAGGCCCTTGGGCCAAGTGGAGTGTGCTAAGTGCACACCAAGGGCACAAAATCAACATAGCCCAATACCACTCCCTTAGGCCAATTGACCCTCAATTCACCAAATTGACTCCCCCATACCACCCTAGCCACTAAGGAAGACCATTACCATGAGAATTGCACTTGGGTGGGACCCAATTGCATGGAATTGACCAAAGTCAACAATAGGTCAACACTAACCAAACTAAGCCAATTAGGGTTCAATTGACCCAACATGTTCAAATTGACCATACCACCACACTCTAAACACTTTAAGGAACCCATTGGACTAAAAAGCCCCCTCATGGTGGGACTAATTGACCCCAATTGACCAAAGTCAAACTTTACCCAATTTTGGTCAAATCTACACCCTTTGATTAAATTGAACCAATTGGAGCCCCACCATGGACCAACCAACATTGGGTAGTGACAAGGGACCCAAGACCATCAAGTGGGCCCATCCCACTCATCATGTTGACCAAGTCAAAGTCAAAGTCAACTCTAGGTCAATCATGGTCAACATAGCCCAATTTAAGTGATTTAGCCCTCATACACTTGAACCAAATCAAGCCTTGGGACCCCACATCAATTGATGACCAGGATGAACATGGCAGCTGGCTAAACCTAGGTGAGTCCATGTCACCACATTTGAATTAAGGGAAAAGGAGGAGAGAGAGTAAGGGGACAAAAAGAGAAAAGCAAAAGCTTGGCCACCCTTTACACCCAAGACAATCACTCTTGGGGCTTGGGAAATGTCCTGGCTGATTGCTGGAGGAACAGGAGGTAGCAGGGGGTGGCATCCATGGGATAACCATGCAATCACGTAAGCACCCAAGTTCAAAACTGGGTATACACTCCTCCCCACCCCAATCGATCCATCCCATTAGCTTCAGAAGGTGGAGAGCAGTCAGAATCGACCTTTGGGGCAAAGCTTTTGGTTGAGAATCGCGGCTGTGAGCAGGATCGCCGGAGCAAGGCATTTCCATGGCCAACCGCCGGCGCAGCCGCCACCGCCAAGCTCCACTCTAGGTTCGTTTCTCCTCCCCCCCATGCTAGCATCTCATCACATAATGCTGAAGGATCGGACTCAATTGAGCCCGGATCCACTTCCGAAATCCATGGATTTTGGCTCAAAACGAGACACCCAGGATCGATGGAAAACGCCCCCTCCGGCCGCCATGTCGCCGGGAGTTGTAGCCCCGACCACCACGAAGGTGGTAGCGGTGGTGGCCGGCCGTGGTGGCCACCAGGTGGCCGGAAAATGGTGGAGTAAATTGACCCAGCACGGGAGAATCCCAGCCGTTGGCTGAGGAAGAAGACGATGGCGCCGCCGTTTGATGTGTGCCAAGATTCGTGCAGAATCATTTCTTATATATATAATTTAATTCAAGTACTTGATTTTCTGCCTTATTTATTCAGTCCACTTCAAATATTAATTAGGGCCTCCTAATGGCTGAACCAGAAAAAGTGCCCAACATGAAAGTTGTAGGCCTTGGTCTTAACTTTCATTTGGCATTAATTTTAAGTCATTTGGTGACCCACAGCTCCCTAGAGAGCTATTTTACTAGGACTGGTCCTACACTAGGTCAGTACATTAGAATAATTACCTAGGTCAAACCCTTCATGCTTTGGAGCTGTGCTTTTAACCATGGGTTGGTATACCCTAGGGGCACCCCCTGCCAAAGGGACAGCCCTTGGTGGACACTTTTACATAGGGTTTTTGTGGTAATTAGAATATTTAAGTTAAGTTGGTTTTGGAGCATATGATGTCCAAATGACACCAAACTTTGGTGGCATGCTCTTTGGTACATGAGTAGTGCCTACCTAAAATTTCACTCCATTTGGAGTTGATTTGATATGAAAAATGGGAAACCATAATGAGGGCCTTTAAGGGTCATATTAGGGTTTAAGTCATTTTGAAGAGTTAAGTGGGTTAGCCTCCTCCCATCATGATGGCTATGTAGGTATGGATATACAAATGCATGTGGCACACCCTAGTGGTCCATTTGGAGCCATTAGGGTGGTGTGACCCAAAACCCTAAGGGTAAACCCTTAAGGGTGCAAAGTGAGACTTGTGAAGGGCATGAGAGCAAATGTTCTTGCCTTGTCTCAAAACTTTGTAGATATGTTTGTAGGAGCATAAAATGACTTAGTTAATTTAATGAAAATTTCTAGAGGTATTTAAGTATTTTTCTTCCTAATAAATAAAATAGCCACCCTTTCCTTAATAAAATGAAATGCATGGTCATAGGACCTTGTATGGTGTTGAAACTCTATCAGTGGCTGATTAGGGATGAAAATGGACTATAGAAATTTTGTTATAATTTATTGAAGTATTATTCCTTGTGTAGGAAATTTTAAGTATTTGCTAGCTTAAGGGAATTTAATTGTGAAAAATGCCAAATCATGGGGATAAATTATGATACTTGGTGATCTGTAATTTTAGGTTAATATGTGCCCATGATAATTGTTTGGGAGCTTGTAGAATTGTATTTCTTGTACCTCATGTGGAAATTGAGATTTACACCACTTGAGTATTAAATCTTTTTAAAATACAAATCATGGGGCAATGTTATGATACTTGGTTAACTGTAGTTTTATGTTAATATATGCCCATGACAACAGTTTGGAAGCTTGTAGATTTATAATTCAAGTACCTCATGTAGAAATTGGTAATTGCTACCTTTAGATGTTTAATCATTTTAAGATATCAAATCACATGGTAATGAGACCATAATTTGGCAGAGGACTCTAGTTCCCCATATGAACACTTGGTAATTTTTGTAGAATTTTCAGAGGTGAAATACTATTTTTCCTAATTATAGTGGCATTTTGGTAATTATACAATTATGATGATATAGTAGGCCAAATGACATTTTAGGGTAATGATACTCAGTGAACCACCATGATATGGAATATTGTCTTACTGCTAATTCTCTTGTAACATGAAGAATCATTTTGAGGGTAGTTCATGTGTAATGTGACTTAAGGCCTTAAATACTTAAAATTATATTAAATACCGATTTAATATGGAAAATTATGGAAATTGGAAAATACCTTATTAAGGTCAGTGGGAGCCTAGAATAATTATTAGAGACCTTGGTGATGAGTTTTTAGAAGGATTCCCTTATGGGGTTGGTGGATAGTTCAACTTAGTGGTCTGCGTTTAGTAAAAACAGAATTTTGAGTTTTCGACAATTCAGACCCCTAAGTAGTGTTTAGGGGTCATATCCAATCAGTAAATGAGTTATAGTACACCATGATTCATGGAGGCTCAATCTTAGGGTTAGTTGTGAGGTTGTGTTAGGGTTAGTATATGAGGTATGGAGGTACGTCCAACCCGATTGGGTGGGACGGGAGATGAGCTAAGTCACATTAACTATATGAAATGATGAGGGGTGAACCAAACGTTAATCACCAACTAAAGTAATTGTCTTGAGGAGGATAATTGGGTTGAGCCCATTAATCTGTAGTACCGTTAGGGGCCCTTTACGGAGTACACCGCGGGAAGTCCAAGATTCACCCTAAATATATCGCTAACTAAATTGTAGGCAAGAGTAGCCTAATTAGATCTGCAAACTAGTATGGATCTCCTCCGGGAAGGAGATAGGTTGGATCAACTTGTGTGTTAGTCCCTGAGCCGGAAGCTCGGGTGGACATGTTAAGCACCTATTTCTTATGCAATTAGCGGCGAGTCTTCGGTACTAGGCCAGTCGTGTCACCGACGGTAGTACATTGACTCAGGTGAGGGTGAGGTTTAGAGGGCCGATAAATTTGAGTACCGCGGTCTGGAGGACAATCCCTAATAACCCACCCCGACCTTAAAGTCTGGTGGATTCCAGCAAGAGTACGCAGGAGCTCCGCTGTTGTGTTCTTAGCGTTGAGGCGTACATGAGGTCTAGGCTTGGTAGTGACCATACCCGCCTAGGATGTGGAGTGCCCGATCCACTGCCACCGTGAGCCATGACGGTCGGTACCCGAAAGGTTGGCTTCCTTTCAAACAAATTGGGAACTATAAAGGTCTGTGCGCATAGAGTCGTGTGGGTGAGTCACATTGCATAAACACATTAAAATAATCATAAACATAACATAGCATAACATTCACATTAGCATACCCCCATCATATAAATTAGTATGGGCTCTTTTATATGATGGGTTGCCTGGACATCTTAACTTATATGTCGTATGGGCGTTCATATAAGTTAAGGTACGATCTGTGATGATAGTTTAGATTTACTTACTGCACCGCATTTTCTTTCTATTTTCTGCTTACTTCATTTCTCTACTTTACTGCCTTATACTTGCACTATACTTCTAGCTAGATTTTACTGCTTTACTTATACCTGCTAGTTTAGTTTCATGTCACCACCTTTTTATTTACCCCTTGTTGTTCTCCGCTTCTTTCTCCCGCTCGGTACCTAGGAGTCGTCGAGGGAGGCGAGGACAAAGCGGCTTAGTCTTTATGACTAACGGTCGGTGTGACCGCAGGAGTCCGAGGAGACGGAGTTGTCCCGCTCGTAGTAGGACGAGATGGCAGGACCTGAGCAGCGGATGCAGCGTACTACCACGACGCCACAGGTTGATGACTGGATAGTTAGACTTCCGCATTTTGAGTGTTTTGTTGTAGTTTCCGCATGTTGTAGAGTGAGAGAGAGAGAGTACATTATTTTGGATATGTATCGGGCATAAGCCCCTTTTTGGTTTTACTTCTCTTTTGGACTTTCTGTTTTCATTATATATATGATGCTGTGATTGTGGACATGCCTTCATTTATGTACTTACTTCTTTTAGCATATTTTACTTATGATCGTATAACCGACAGAGTTGGTGCTGAGCGGTGTTAGCCAACCCGAGTGTTGGTGACACTGCAAGGCAGCGATTCTGGGCGAAGATCCACCTCAACCGTGCGATGCGGGAGAGGTTCGAGTTTTCAAGTACCCGAACGGGTTTTGGAAAATGAGATCTTACACTGCCTTGGGAGGATGAGGAGGAAAGGTGCGAGGACCGGGTTGATGTGGGGACCCGAAGAGGGATCAAAGTGATCCACGGGAGAGTTAGGGTGGAGGCAACCCGCCAGGCGAGCCTCCATACCATCTACCCCAGAGCGTGGCTTCGACATCCACAGCCCCACCCCCGACAGAAAAAATTATTTTCTCTCAAAGGGACATGCCAGGTCATGAGGACCCTTTCTGCGATGCGTTGGTCATCCAGACTGCCATCGAGAACTTCACAGTGTCCTGGATTCTCATGGACAACGGAAGCTCCGTCGACGTCATCTTCAAGAAGGCGTTTGATTAGATGAAGGTGGAAACCAAGAGGGTGTTGGCCTCAGATGGACCATTGTTCAGATTCTCCGGAGAGAGGAAGGAGGTAGAGGGGGGAGTGGGGCTCCATGTGGTCCTGGGCGGGCAATCTCGGAATTGCCGCTTCATCATAGTGGATGCCCTCAGCAGCTATACTGCCATCTTTGGACGGCCGCTAATTAGTGCTTTTCACTGCGTCCCCTCCACCTTCCCCCAATGTCTCAAGTTCAACTCAAGAGGAGTTCAGATTCGGGTAAGGGGGGACCCAAAGGTAGCAAGGCAGTGCTACGTCACGGCAGTAAACACCATCTCCTAGAAAACTGAAGCAGAGAAATGGGATCAGGAGGTGGGGGAGCCGGCGGGCCTCGAAGAGGCAGAGGAGCAGATGGGGGAAGGAGAGGAGGATAAGGAAGAGGTAGAGGGTCAGGCCCAGGGGGGAGGGGCGGAAGGGGTGATGAAGGTTCAGGGAGGAGAAGGAGAGGAGAAGGTCGAAGTGCCGACTTGCGACGAGGAGAAGGAAGAAGTTTGGGGAGAGCAGTCCCGGCTGGAAGCCATGGAAGAGGTCGTGGAGCTCGAGGTCACCACCCAGGCTGGGGTGGTGGAGAAGGTCCGCATCAGCAGGGAGCTCGACCTGGAGGAGCAAAAGCAAATCCTGACATGCGTCCAGGAAAATGTGGATGTCTTCGCTTGGAGTGCCGCGGAGATGCCCGGGATCGATGCAGATGTGGCTTGCCATCGCCTCAATCTCGACCAAGGCACCCACCCCATCTGTCAAAAGAATAGGGCCATAGCATACAAGCTCGAGGGGCCCATCCGGGAGGAGGTGGGTAAGCTCCTACAGGCGGGTTTTGTATCGGAGATCCAGTATCCAGGCTGGGTCTCCAATGTGGTTATGGTAAAAAAGGGAGGAGGTAAGTGGAGGATGTGTATCGATTTTTCCTTGCTTATTAAATCATGCCCCAAGGAGTGTTACCCCTTGCCTAGAATCGACGTGCTGGTTGATTCAGTCATCGATTTCCCTGTAATGTCTTTTTTAGATGCTTTTTCAGGTTATCATCAGATCCGCACACCCCCTGACATCAAGGATGTCTCCTTCATCACAGGGAATGGGTGCTATTGTTATAAGATGATGCCCTTTGGGCTCAAGAATGCAGGGGCCACGCACCAACGAATGATGGATAGGGTTTTCCGAGAGCAGAAAGGAAGAAACCGGGAGGTCTATATTGATGACCTCATGATAAAGAGCCGGGACCTGAAGTCTCACCTCTAAGACCTTGAAGAGACCTTTGGGACCTTGCGGAAGTATAAGATGAAACTCAACCCCCTGAAATGTGTCTTCGGGGATAGCAGGGGAATGTTCCTGGGACACTTGCTCACCCCAGCGGGTGTGGAGCCTAACCCCGACAACGTTAAAGCACTCATGGAGTTGAGATCGCCAAGAAACTCGAAGGAGGTTCAGCGCCTCACGGGAAAATTAGCCGGACTCAGTAGGTTCCTCTCCAAGGCGGGTGAGAAGTGTGCACCTTTCTTCAAGGTGCTACGGGGAAAAAAGAAATTTGAATGGACCTCGGGATGTGAGGAAGCTTTTCAAGCTTTGAAAGGGCAACTCACCCAGACTCCTCTACTCCAGGGACCAAGGCAAGAGGAGGATCTATCCCTATACTTGGGGGTAGCATCTGAGGCAATAAGTTCAATGTTGGTCCGGGAAGAAGGGAGGAGGCAGTTCCCCATCTACTACGTCAGCCGAGTGCTGAGGAAGGCGGAGCTTCGATACCCAATTTTGGAGAAGTTGGCTTTCGCTTCGGTGGTACCGGCTCGGAAGATCAGGCCATACTTCCAAGCACACTCAATCAAAGTGGTGACCGACCACCCGCTTCACAATGTCATGGAAGGAGTAGAGCATTCGGGGAGGCTAGCAAAATGGTCCGTGGAGCTGAGTGAGTTCGACATCGCATTTGTGCCTAGGATGTCAATCAAGGCACAAGCGGTGGCGAACTTCATGGCGGACTACGCAACCAAAGTAGAGGAGCATGAATCACCTTCCCCGGTGGCATGGAAGATGCTGGTGGATGGTGCGTCAGGGAAGCACTCTTATATAGGAGGAATCATCCTAGTAAGCCTCCAAGGGACGAAGATTGAGCAAGCCTTGAGAATCCATTTTCCAATTACCAACAACCAGGCCGAGTATGAGGCCGTGATAGCAGGCCTGTGGCTGGCCAGGGAGCTGGGAGTGCAAGACGTGGAGGTCTTAACAGACTCCATGGTGGTGGCATGCCAAGTCAGAGGGGAATTTGAAGCAAAGGAGCCGACCCTCCAACGCTACTTGGAGAAGGTCAAGGGGTTCATCGGTCAATTTCGCACTTTCTCCATCAAACATGTGTCAAGGGAGGAGAGCACCCTGGTGGAACTCCTAGCAAAGTTTGGCCCTCGAGCTGGGGGGACAGTATCTGAACTCTTCCGACCTTCCATCGAGGAAGGGGAGCTGATAGAGGTAGATCAGCAGGCATCATGGATGGATTCCTTCGTCACCTTCTTGGCATCGGGAAAGTTCCCTGAAGGGGAGTGGATAAACGACGCTCCATGTACAAGTTGGCTTTTTATTCCTTACACGCAGGAGGACTATACAGGAAAACACTCTCGGGGCTCCTAGCCCATTGTTTATCAGAAGAGGAGGTCCCGAGAGTTCTCGAAGAAATTCACTCGGGAGAGTGCGGCAGTCACTCCAGGAGCCAAACTCTGGAGGGAAGAGTGTTGAGGCAAGGCTTTTTTGGTCTACCCTCAGCAAGGATGCGGCATAGTTCGCAAGGAAGTGTTCGAAGTGTTAGCTCTATGCTCCACTCCAACTCCTCCCATCTCAGAGGCTACGGACCATGACAGCTCCGTGGCCCTTCGCTATATGGGGCTTGGACTTGGTAGGTCCTTTCCCGCAAGCTAGTGGCCAAAGGAAGTTCCTATTGGTAATGATTGATTATTTCTCCAAGTGGGTAGAAGTAAAAGCGCTGGCCAAGGTAATGTCCCAAGTGGTAAGGAATTTTGTATGGGGTGAGATAATTTGCAGGCACGGGCTCCCATTGGCCATAGTGATGGACAACGTACCACAATTTGCCAGCGAAGAGTTTGTTAATTTCTGCACCAAACTCTGCATCGACCTCAGGTTCGCATCAGTCCACCACCCGAGGAGTAATGGTCAGGTGGAGGCAGCGAACAAGATAATTATCAACCTGCTCAAGAAGAAAGTGGAGAATCTCAGGGGCAACTGGTTAGAGCAGCTGCCCTCGGTCCTGTGGGCCTTGAGGACTACTCCAAACACGGCCACAAGGGAGACCCCCTTCAAACTGTCTCATGGGTCCGAGGCCGTCCTCCCGATTGAATTTCGAGGTAAAAACCCCCAGGGTGATCACCACAGTCGAAGGGGATGAAGAATGGCTAGTGGAAAATGATGCAGAGCAAAGGTTGTCCCTGGACCTGGTGGAAGAGCTCCGAGACCTCGCTACTATTCGATAGGAGGAAGTCAAGAGGCGGATGGCCAGGTACTTTGATCAACATATCAGAATAAAACAGTTCGATAAAGGAGACTTGGTCCTGAAGAAGGTAGATGCGGTAGGGAGAGGAGCCGCTGTAGGTAAGCTAGAGCCTAACTGGGAGGGGCTTTACATTGTAAGCGAAGTGCTCAAGTCAGGAGGGTACCACCTCCAGGATGTGGAAGGGATACCCCTTGGCCGAGCTAGGAGTGGGGACGATTTGATAAGAATCTATCCTTGAAACTTTTGTAACTAACTTATTGTGTGTTTAATTATCCATACATAGATTCTGAGGTCGTTTTTGAGCAAGTAACAAGCATTGGTGCTGGAATGCCCTAGATCGATTCTGCTGCTGGGCTCTCAGAGATGGAGGGTCAGGTTGATCTCTGGAGAGGCTGACAAGTGGCAAGTTCTTTGGTGCTGGAATGCCCCAGATCGATTCCGCTGCCGGGCTCTCATAGACGGTGGGTCAGGTTGATCTCTAGAGAGGCTAGCAAGTGGCAAGTTCTTTGGTGCTGGAATGCCCAAGATCGATTCCGCTGCCGGGCTATCATAAACAGTGGGTCAGGTTGATCTCTAGAGAGGCTGGCAAGTGGCAAGTTCTTTGGTGCTGGAATGCCCCAGATCGATTCCGCTGCCGGGCTCTCATAGACGGTGGGTCAGGTTGATCTCTGGAGGGGCTGGCAAGTGGCAATTTCTTTGGTACTGGAATGCCCCAGATCGATTCCACTGCCGGGCTCTCATAGACGGTGGGTCAGGTTGATCTCTGGAGAGGCTGGCAAGTGGCAAGTTCTTTGGTGCTGGAATGCCCCAGATCGATTCGGCTGCCAGGCTCTCATAAACGATGTGTCAGGTTGATCTCTGGAGAGGATGGATAGTGGCAAGTTCTTTGGTGTTGGAATGCCCCAGATTGATTCCACTGCCGCTCTCTCATAGATGGTGGGTCAGGTTGATCTCTTGAGATGCTGGCAAGTGGCAAGTTCTTTAGTGCTGGAATGCCCCAGATCGATTCTGCTGCCGGGCTCTCATAGATGGTGGGTCAGGTTGATCTCTGGAGAGGCTGGCAAGTGGCAAGTTCTTTGGCGCTGGAATGCCCCAGATCGATTCTGCTGCCGGGCTCTCATAGACGGTGGGTCAGGTTGATCTCTAGAGAGGCTGGTAATTTGCAAGTTCTTTGGTGCTGAAGTGTCCCAGATCGATTCCGTTGCCGGGCCCTCAGGGACGGTGGGTCATGTTAATCTCTGGAGAAGCCGGCAAAGGGGGAAAATTTTGATTGCCAAAAGGGGCCTCAAAACGGCGAGAATGGGTGTTCTCACAAGAAGAGACAACGCCCCCCCCCCCCCCCCCCCCCCCCCCCCCCCCCCCGTAAAATAGGGTCCTCGTAGAGAATCTAAGGGAAAGTCGACAAGTGGGTAGCCCAGATGGGCAAGCCGTACGAAAAAGATTACTCACGCCGGCATCAGGTGGGAAAGAGGGATCATTCAGGTCTCTAGGGAAGGCGCGAGAAGCAATGCAGGGTCCTCTTTCGCCGAAGTCAAAATGGGGAAACGTTCGCCCCCCCCCCCCGCGAGACAGATTCAAAGGGGTGGATCTTGAGAGGCGAGAACTATTGAGGTGAAAGCATATCCTAAGTCGAGGCTAGGCGGTCACGTGATAGGCGGAGCGAGCATGAAAAATGCGATGGCAAAAAGAGGAAACAAGTGATAGACGTGAGAAAATAGCAGCATACATAAATAGCGAGAATACAATAAACAAGGGTAAAAATTCCCATTTCCATTTCACGAAAAATCAGTTACAGGGGTTGCGGCGATCTCGCCAGCCAAAAAATATAAAATGAAAGTACAAGTCTTTTCTATAATTCGTCGGCAGACCGATCATCCTCGCTGTCCACTGGGGCAGGGCTGGTATAAACAGCTCCAGGATCACGTCCTCGATCGTTAGGTCAGCCGCCTCGGCAGATAGCAGGTTGGCTCCCTGCATGGCCCGAAAGATGTTATGGTGGCCTCGCGACGAGGTCATGGTGGCCTCGCGACATTCTTCCTTCCGGGCTCGCTGGTCATTCCTCAGACGTCGAGGATACGGGGGGATGACGACATGGATCAGCTCCTGGTTGTAAGTTTTCAATATGGCGACCTCATTCTCTAGGCCGAAAATGCGAGAGCAAAGCTCCTGGATGGTCTCGGCATTCTACAGAGGAAATGGGTAAGCCATATGAACACTTAGGAATGGAGGGAGGCGAGAACTCAAATACTTACCACATCCTGGTGGCCGAGGGACAGTGCCTCGAAGGCGAGCAGCTTCTCCTTCAAGCTCGTGATCTCGGCGGCGGAATCTTTGTAGGCGAGGGCGAGCTCCTCATTGTGACGCTCCAGCAGAAGACATCGCCGGCCCGTCATATGAGCGAGCTCCATAGAACAGAGCTCGGCTCGCGCACTTTCGTACGCCAAGGTCCTCGTGGTCTCGGCCTTGAAGATCGAGGCATCCTTGCGGCCATACAGTCCGAAGCAGAGCGAGAACACCTGCCCTTTGACTGTTGGCTGCTCCACCCAAGAAGGGAGGAGGGTGGAGATGATGGATTTGTTGACTTCTGGATTCCAGTACAGCAGGTACTCGCCGACCTCGTCCTTGTGCCTTTGGCCGAGACCAAAGTTACAGTGATTTACCGCCACTGGCAAGGAGGAGACCCTGACGACCTTCTCGACCGGCTCGCCAGATTCCCTTTCTTCGGGGAACTCAGCCGGTAGGATCTCGCCTGGGGAAGCCTCGACGTGCCCCTTTCCCTTCTCGGAAGGGGGGAGATGTTTCTTGCTCTTCTTCTTGGAGGGCTGCGAGGAGGAGTCCTTCCTGCCGGAAGACTCGCCCCTTTTCTTAGTGGGAGGGGCGGCAGGATGGGAGTTCTCGCGGCAGGCATCCACTCCCATTTTCGCGAGGGTGAGATCTGCAGGGAAAGACTGGCTGCTCGCGTAGGGTGGATGGACAGGGAGATCTCGCTCACCTGCAATAGTTCAGCAATTAGAAATGTTAGGCGAGAACTTCGAGAAGAAAAGGGGGAGCTAGCGCGATATGTACCCTCCCCGGGGAGCACTGGTGGTAGCGAGTCGAGGTTTCGACGGAGATGCGCCACCTCAAAGTTCTTCTTGCTAAAGAACTGGTACAAAGCGGCGTCATGGATGCCGAGAGCTGGGGGCGGTAGGTGCTCTCGCCATGCTGAATCGGCAAGAATGGGATGTTGCCGAAGTTCCCTTTGATGAAAAGGAACTTCTGAGCCCAGTAATGGCTCTTGTTGACGGTCTCGTTGACCTTGAGTCCCGAGCCCATGAAGTAGGTGGTGCCCTCCTTATTGGCCCTGAAGGAGAACAGCTTCCGGAAGACCGGCAGGCTGAACTCAATGCGTTCCTCTCGCATGTAGCATGTGAACGCGACAATGACCGCCATGCCGTTGGGGGTCAGTTGGCCCAGTATCACACCATTATGTTTTAGTACCTGGCGAAAAAACATCGCGAGGTCTCTAAGAAGCGAGCGAGAGCTTCAAAATTCGGAAATGTAAAATTACGCGAGATCAGCGAGTACCTGGCGGACCTCAGGCCACAGAGGCAGGCGCAGGCCGACCCCAAAGTGGGCGATAGGGATGGCAAGCTCATCCAGCATGGGTACGTTGATTACGTCCTCCCCTATAGGACAGTGAGCGGAGAACCCCAGCGGGATGAATTCAGCAATGGCGGCGAGATACTCCTCTTCAGTCAAGTTGCTGTGGAAGAAAGTATGATCGGAGAAGGCCCAGGCGCACTTCAACAGACCTTCAGCCTCGCTTGCGTCACCCACCATCGTGAGACCTGCGAGAAGAAGAAGAAGAAAGCACGAAGGAGAGAGCGCGAGATCTCGCAAGCAGAGGGATAAGAAGAGATAAAGTTTAATGCGGTAGGTGAGATCAGAGCTGGAACCTATTTATAGAGAATGAAAAGCGCGGGAAAGAAGTTGAAGCGGCGGGGGGGGGGGGGGGGGTGGGTGCGGTTAGGCAAAACCCCTCATGACGCGAGAACGAGATAAAACATCAGGTATATTAGCGAGCAAGACCAGTTTACGGGGTTAGTATAAGCGAAATTTCCATGCGGAAACAACAAGAAAAAGCGGAAATAAAAAAGAGCGAGCATCACAAGCAAATATATTACAACAATCAATAATTTCACAAGAGCCCCAGGAGCGGGCGAGAAATGGTTAATAACGAAAGAAGAAATGTTCGCGAGATGGTCCGGCGAAAATAAACAAATATTCAAATATTGCGCAGGGGTTTGCCGAGCCGAGAAAGAGTGCGGGCGAGACTAGTAGCATAGCCATTTCCACTGGCCACGACCTCGCACTCCAGATCTCGGTGGGATCCTAGGGTAATGATACGCGTTGAGCGAGCGAGCCTCGCGTTGGATCAGGCGGACATAATCGTTCACCCGCGCGAGATGTGTCCCGGGGGAGGTGGCCGTCTAGCTAATGTCTTCCGGCAGTTCAGCACGGAGCTGGGCACACTCATCCAGCAAAGCGGTATGCCGCTCCTCGGCAACTTCCCGGTCCCTCCTCGCTTGGAGGTGAAGATCCATCAACATCCGCCCTTGCTTCTGAAACCATTTCGAGGTCTGCTTCTTCATGGCCTCGGGATCCCGCGGGTTGCCCAAGAAGTCATCCATCTGCTCCGGCAAGGGGAGAGGCGACATCTCTTCCTCCCCAAAGTCAGAGTCGGAGGGGAGAGTCTCGAAATCACCTGCGAGCAAATCCAAACATCGTCATCCGTTAGCGAGACTAATATGGAGAGTAATGACTCAACAAATGCGGAAAAACAATTACCTGCTGGCGGGCGAGAAGTAGTAGGCTGGACCTGGAAGAGAGTAGCGAAGGGGAGCGAGGCAGACTTCCCATGACCAACGCGTCGCGTCGCGTCGTCGGCGCGAACCGTCGGGGCAGGTCGCGAGCCACCAGAATCATCCCCCCTTAAGAGATTGAATCCATGAGTGTTAATGGTTGTGTCGGGGGGGGGGGGGGGGGGGACCGGCGTCTGGGGTCGCGAGCTTAGACGAACCTGAGTCGCGCGAGGAGAGGCTATAAGAAGGAAAAATGAGAGCCATCCGATAGAAAGTTAGCCCAGTTTTGTGGGAGCGAGGCACTTACCAGCAGTTTCTTGGTCGACAAGATCAGTCCTTGCCGGAAGATCGAGACGGGTCTCGGTTAAGCCTCCGCCCGCGTCCTGATCGGTAGGGGGCGGATCCTGCAGTCAGGCGAGGGTTAGAAAAACCAAAGGAATAGATAAACGAGAATATTACCTTTTCAGCGGGCCGATCGTCAGGAGAAGAGTCCAGCAGTTTGGTCTTGTCCCCCCATGGGGGTATGCGGACCGGCTTTGCCTTTTTTATTGCAGGCGCAGGGGGAGGGGTCTGGCGAGTCATCCAGGAGGCGACATTGGCCATGGTGGAGAGCTCGCCCTCCTTGGACGCCCTCAGGCGAGCCCGAAGTTCTTCAGAAAGAGAAATTCTCTAGTGGATACAGTGTACAGAGGTGGAATAAGAGAGAGTAATAACGCGCATCACTCCGACTTGGGTAGTATTTATAGAGGTGGGGTGGGACCCACAGGAAAGATTCCCGAACAGCTCAGCAGTCGTCGACGAACATACGTGTTGGATGACTCTTTGCGAGCTTAAAGTAATCTCGCAAAGAGCGGGGATTGTGTACAACCCCGATATTCACTGGGAGATGGGCATAAATTGAGAAGTCAATAGGCGAAAGAAGTAATAAGGAAGGTGAGCCAGAGTCTTAAAGGTTGCTCGCAGGAAGGCGGGCGAGCCGGGCACTGGGTGACCGCTCGCGAGAAAGCGGGCGAGCCGGGTTCTCACGGGCCGCTTGTAGAATGGTGGGCGAGCTAGATCCTCGCGGACCGCTTACAGTGGTTTTCTGGGTGAGCCGGATTCTTTCCAAGTTCCTGCATTCGAAGAACTTTAATCTGCGTTCGACAAAATCCGTTCTGCGTTCGACGAACGTCACGCTTCAGTTCGACGAAATTGCTTCTCAGCTCGATGAGCACAATCTTCCAGCCAGTTCAGCAGATTTTCACAGGGCCGAGGGGAGATCGTAGGATGGCATGCAAGACCCGGCCTCGGTAGATGTCACCAGAAGGGGTGCGAGCGGAGCCTTCGCGGAGCGCTCGCCTAAGAGGGGTTTCATGAGCCATACTCGCGAGGAGACTCGCGGGGGCTCTCGCGATTAGCCTTCTCGCAGGCCACTTGCCCATAGGCTAAGGAGATGAAATTACCCCTCTGCCCCTAGTGGTCTGTCGTTAGCCCCTCAAAACATCGGAGTTTGGCTGTTAGCAGGCCAAATTGGGGGTGCGTTTAGTAAAACCAAAAGGCAGAATTCCTCTATTAACAGACCACGAACAAAAAACTATAAATAGACCTTAAAGGGCACCTTGGGAGAGGATTTCGATCTCAGTTCTCTGAGCTTCTTCCTCCCTTGGTTACTTTGGTTTAGCTCTCTAGCTCTCCAAGGTGCCCAAGTCTCAGCTTTGGCTTAGGAGGGGGAGCACTCAACGATCTTCCGGGTTTGTGGTGGAACCTCCTCGCTGTGACAAAGGTTTAGTCTAATTCCGAGTCTCCAGTCTGCTCCTTCCGAGGGACCAGTAAGGGCTAGCTTCCCCTCAACTTGTTGAGGGCCCGAGCTTCACAAGAGAATGAGAAATCGGTTTCAACAATATAGATGGGGACTAAATTTGGGACGTTGGGGTAGAGGTGACAAGTATAGGAAATTGGATGGTAGGATGTGTAATGTGGATGAGTAGAGGGCGCAGTCGATAATGTAGTGCCATGGGCGGTTCATTTGTATCAATATCATAATCATAATAAACTAGATCATGGATAGATGGTCAAGGAGAATTGACAAGATGGGTTGATCTAGTATGGTAAGAGCACACAAGGGGTATAGATGATTAGGATGATTTAGGGATAACCTTCTTACAAAGATGTATAATCCTAGATGAGAGAACTTTCACATAGTTAATGGTTGAGCAAGCGCATGAAAAGAGTTGGGAGAGTAGAAAATAATTTAGTTCAAACTTCTTCTAAAAGACTTCTCCTTTAACCTTCATCTAATAATGCAGTGCAACTCCTTACTCTAATTGACTTTCCTCTTCACCACAACCGCTACCATGTATTTCACCAATTGTTAACTGATAGAGAGTAATAAACACTATGCTTACTAAACAACCTTCTCCATAGAATATTTGTAAGTAAATTATAGTCTCTTGGAAAGTTAGTGGCCTTCAGATTTGTTACCTTTGTTCCAGAACATTTCTTGATCCCCAAGGACTCTACCATATCACTCTCATTCATCATTCTTCCATTGCAACTATTGGGTTCAATAAGGATTAGGGTTTTCAGACCTCCTTACAAAAAATCTTAGTCCTTTTCAATAGGGTATGCTCTAATTCTGCCTCAATAACCATTCCGACAATAGTTTGTAACCAGACCTCAGAATCATTAAAGGACACTAGCTCAATCTTGAAGACGGAATTGAGCTTGTTGTTTATGGTACAAGAGAGAAGTTTTAGTAATGGAGAAAATGTGGGGGAGAGAGAGAGGCGGGTCACTGAAATCATGCAATTATATTTGATAGCAAAGGTTTTATAAAGAATCTAGGTTAATAATTGAAATGGGAGTGATGGTTTACTATGTGACTACTTAAGGGTAATGATAATACGTGAAGAATTTAAATGTCAGAGCAAAATCGACTAGAAATCACCAGTTTATTTTCAATAAAAGGAGAAGAATAGAACATATAAGAAAATAAACAAATGTGCAATAATAATCATCAGTTAGCATTCAAAGATAATTTATCGGTGATTATTGGTGAATCAATCAATGATCAGTGGTCAATTTTGAGTCGATTAGCGATAAAAAATCAGGGCTCAATGATCGGTCGACTCTTGGATTCAACATCTAGTGAGTCGATTTTCAATTGGCATCATAGTTGCTAGCATGTTATATTGAGTGTGATAAAGTTGAATATTCATCCTAACTTGAACATATAATATTCTTGGTTCATATTTTAAATAAGTGAACTTCAATTCATATAGAGATTTTGTGAAGATGCCAACTCTTTATTTATCAGTAAGACTAAAGTCCATAAATATTTCATCTTTCTACACATTATTCCTTGTGAAGTTGTGCTTTATTTCAATATACTTAGTTATGATATGTAGTACATGGTTTGATGAAAAATAGATGACAATACTATTAACACAAAAAATTGGTGTTTTAAAATTATGTACCTATAATCTTTAAGCATCTTGATTGTCCATTCAAGGGAATTGGGTACAACAAATCCCACTGCAATATACTTGGGTTCACCTATATAGTCGACAATGTGCTTTGCTTCTTGAAATCCCAAGAGATGAGTGAGGAGCCTAGAAACTGGCATATGTCAAATGTACACTCCTATGTATTCTACATCTTGCATAATCTACATTGGGAATCTTATAAGTTATAGCCTAAATCTCCAGAAGACCATAGTGTAAGCAATGAGTTATATTTAGGTACGTTTGAATTCTCTTGACAAGAGTCAAATGAGATTCCTTATATAAGACTTGGAATCTAACAAAAATATATGCATTGAATATAAAATCAAGCATTCTAGCTCTAAGCCATAGAAATAATCTAATGATAACCATATAATTTTTTGTTTTATAGGCTTATAGTTAATAACATTGTCTATCAAAATATTAGTAGCCATGAGGCTCTTTAAAAGGAATGCATTATACAATTTAATTTTTTGATTTTTTTTTTTAAGTTTATTTGGACTGAGAGATGAAGGTTATTTCATCAAACTACCTTATCTAAGGACCAAGAGAGTAGATTAACTCCCTCTATTGCTAATTTAAAAGTTATTTTGTATAAGATTGAAAAATATTTCATACAATTTCTCATTTGGTGCCAAATATATTTTGTAATCAACATAAATTTACACTAAAAGTAGCTTGCTCTTATGTTTCCAAACAAAAATAGTCTTATCTCCTGTCCTCTAGTGAATAGGATCTTCAGAAAAAAAATAGTCTTGTACCATGTTCTATTCGTTTGTTTGAGATCATAGAGAGCCTTATCTTATTTACAAATAAATTCAGGACAAGTTAAGAAAAGAAAACCTAGTGGTTGAGCCACATAAACTTCTTCTTATAACTTGTCATTCAGAAAAACACACTGGATATTCATATGATAATGTGTTGGTGCGCAGTATAAGCCAAATATTTTTTCTGGATCAAGCATTGCAATATGTGTAAATGTTTGATCATAATCAATTCGTTCCTCGAGCATTTAGACTTGGGCCACAATCCAAGCCCTGTTCCTAACTGAAAATCCTCAACATCTAGCTAATTTATGTAGACCAACTTTGCGCCAATGATTGGGTTGTCTTTTGCCATTACACCAAAGTCTCTACTGTGTTCCTCTCAAACTGATCTATTTTCATTATATAAAAATGATCCATTATGAATCAATATTTGCTTCTTCAAACTAATTTGGTTTAACTTGATAAATGAAGCTAACAAAATAAAAATTTATTAGGACTAATTATTCTTATGGCTCCATGCTTAGTGTATCTTAAGATATGGTCTATTGGATGATCCTTGAGGTGATGGCACTATCTGGGCAGATTGGTTTGATGTTCTTCTATACTTCCATCATTTTTATCTCATATCCCATCATCCTTTTATGTTATTTGATGTACACAATGATGATCTTTAGTGAGTTGGTCCTGATTCAGCTCCAGTTACTCTTCTTCCTTATTTTCTTTGTGTCTTGTTCAATGTTGTGCTCCCTTCAACTTCATTTTTCTTACCAATATCTAATTCTTTCACCCATTGACGCAAATCAAAAACATTATTTTTCTATCCATAGAGAATATTACTCTCAAATGTAAAGTGAATGGATTCTTTCGCACACAACATTCTCTTATTAAAATAGCTATATGCCTTGCTGGTGGTGAAATATCCAAGGAATATTTAGTAACATCCCCTAAACAAATAGTCCCTTAGGTTGGTTTTGTCATGACTAGGTCATGACAAAACCCTAGGATGCGCGAAGAAAATATAAGACCTTTGCAAATAGGTGAAGACCACATTTGTCTGTAAATAATGCATTCCAATTATCCAATCTTGGGTTGTGTTTAGGGCGTCACCAAGACCTATGACCTCACCATAACACTCCTAATCCATAAAGGGGTCCCTTTGTAACACCCCAATTATCCAAATTGTACAAAGAGAAGTAATGAGAATTCAGAGCTAGCGCCGATGCTAGGTGCTAATGTTGGCGCTAGCGGTTGACTTGACAAATCGTCGAGACGCACCCCAAACTGCTGAGAAGAGGCTTATGTTGGCGAGACACTAGCATTAACGCTACCTCTGGCGCTAGCGGTTGTCTCGAAGGACCGCTGAGAAGAGCTCCATACCATCAAGATGTTAGCGCTGGTGCGAGCACTGGCGGTAGTGACCGAACCGATGAACGTTATACCGTCGTGAAGCTAACGCTGACGGTAGTGCTAGCACCGACGGTTGCTAAACCGACGAAATGCGGTCGAAATCGAATTTGGGGGAGTAAATCATGTCCAAGGGAGGCCAAAAGTCTTCCCAATTGATTGGGATTCATTTCCCCTATCAATTAGGAGAAGTTTAAAGGGTTTTCCAACTCACGTGGGGGCTAAATATGATAGTTCTTAGGGATAGTCGAAATTTTCACCATGAATGGTATTAATGGTGGAATCCCAAGCTATGCCTCTTCCCCTCCCTGAATTGGCTCTTTAAAGGCCTCAAGGGGTGAAAGGAAGGTGTTTCCCCCACTTCCCAGAAGAAATCAACCACCTAAACACATATCAGCATGGCACCTAAGAGCTCACGACCAATAATGGCAGACCGGTGATCAACAAGGCTACAAGTTACCACTCATGTCCTCCCCTCCTCCTCTCTCTTATTGGATAGATCTTATCTTGTTGGCTGCAAGGTTTGAGACCAATTGGCCTTGAATCGGCATGGCCGAAAGCTTGGGTTCAAGCTTTACTTTCTTGATTAAATCTCAGATTCCAGCAGCCTCCAGCCTGCCAACCATCGTCCATCGCCAACCACCACCTCAATGGAGGTGGTGGTGGCATTGGCCTACATGGAGAGGGTCTAGGTGGCCGGGAAATCACCTCCCAAGTTGGTACAGGACGGGCCAATCATGATCATTGGCTGATTGGATAAGATGAACTGATGCCCTCCATTTAGATAGATTTTATAATCTTATGATTATTTAACGTCATAATTTCTCCTAGAAATGCTCATTTTTGAAACAGAAAATTGAACCTCTTAGAAGCCATTTTAGGAAAAGTGTTCATATACAAAAGTTGTAGATCTTTGTGTCTAGTTTAATTTAAAATTGATTTGAGCCAATTTGGCCCACTGGTTTGACTGAAGCACTCAGTTTGGTACAAGGTTTCATAAGGTTGACCAGAAATTAAGATGGGTGCTCCCGCTAAACAATTCACACAAATGCTTTGAAATTTAGACCATAGTCTGGATATACACTTACCCTCAACATATCCAAAAATGGGAATATTTGGAGGACCATTTGCTATAGTTTTTGTAGAAATTTAATAAACCATGTTCGAATTAATTTTATTGTCTAGAGACCTCCAAACCCTACCAAATTTTTGTGGGTGGTCTTTAGGCTCATGAGATGACTCTGGTAAAAATTTAATCCCATTTGGGATTGATTTGTTTGGGTAATTAAGTTACCCAAATTTGGTCAAACTAGGGGATATTAGGTCAAAGGTGCACTTGATGGATTTGATGGGTCGACTCTCATCTAAATGTTGTGAAACATTGTCCACTAATTTTACATCATATAAAACACCCCCACAAATGGTTTTGGGTGATTTTATGTGGATATGCCCTAGAACACTAGTTCAAACCCTAGGGTTGATTATTGAACCTATTGAAGGACATAGGGTCATATGTCATCAGATTGACTTGAAACTTGGTACAGTGGTTCATAGGGAGGTATTATGCCCTGGATAATTTATCTGGAATTTTTAGGAACATTTATCCCCTCTGAATTAATTAAGAACCAATTATGATGTTTCCTTATTAGAGGAATTTACATGTCTATTTAACATTGGATGTTCATGAAATTTTGGCAGTGAGCTTGTATTAGTAATATTGTTCATTAATAATTTTATTGTGAATTTTAGATTGATCTATATTGTACTTCATTCACAAGTCCATTGTTTGCCCTATTTATAAAAGGAATTAATTAAGGATTTTATATTCACTGAAAAATCGTGAAATTTGGTTAGAGAACTTTTTAAGGCAAGTATATGATCTGTTAATTATAGTATATTTTTTGGAAAAACTTATACATGATTATCTTCACAAAGTGCCCTAGAATTTGTTTATTTAAATAAAGGACTTACATGGTCAAATGAATTTGGAAAATTATGGAACTCAAATAGTGAACTTTTCTGATCACCTTAGACTCCTGTTAATTTTCTTGTAATTTTTGGATGAGTATTTTTGGTACTTTCTTTGGTAACCCTTGATTTTTATAAATTAGTCCATATTTTATTTGTAGGTCAAAAGCTTTCTGGAAATTTATGAACATCATATATTGCTGTTATATTGAGGATAAATAACTGTACAAATTTTTGTAAGGCTATAGCTTATCAGAAAACTATACTTAGTGTTCAAGGTCATAAGTTCCCTATTTTTGAGGAAATTATAATAAATGCCAAATAAATTAGGAAAATTATGAATTCCTGAAGATAGTCTTACAATGTCATTACACCCCCTCCCATAATAATCTTGGGTCATTTAGATGATTATTTGAGTACCTCTTCTCATGCACCTCATGTAGTTCAAATGGTCTGCGTATAGTGAAAAACTGAATTAAGAGAAGCATGTAGGTCTTACATGGGGAGTTACAGAAGTTGGTGCACCTAGACTGATTGGGTATGAAAGGGGTCACCAAGGGAAAGTATGAGTAAGATGTCTGGTTGACTAGGAGGCAAGAGTGTGCTTGGGATCGACGAAAGATCGTCATTCCTTTGGGTGAAGTAAAACACACTTAGCATTAGTAAGTGTAACATTAATAGTGGTCGGGTAAAGGTTAGACACCAATAAGAATATGTGCCTTGGATAGGAATCTTTGGGATTCAGCCCATCATAGCTCCTAGTACCACAGTGAGCCCCTCACAGTGTAGTCCCCAGGAAGTCCATGGTTAACCCAAAATCGTAGGAATAATTTGATATGCAAGATTAACTCAATAATATACTCACTCACACCACATTTATATGGGTGGTTCGTGGGTTTGACCTTATGAGTAGTAGGCTCGGTGGTTGTAGGTATGGATGGGTTAGTCCGGCGAGCCGGTGGCTCGGAAGGTTATGGTGATGGGCAGGTTAGCCCGGGGAGCTTATGGCTTAGAGATATAGTAATCATAGTTGAATGTGCATAAATGTGGTGGGTCATCGGTATCGGACGGTTGTTCACACCGACGTCGATACACTGACTCAGCAAGTGTGGTTTTACACTTGGCCAAGGAAAGAATGGTGGGCCAGCCAGCAAGAGAACGCAGGTACTCCGCAGTTGTGTTCTTCATATTGAGGCATACGATAGGTCTAGGTTAGGTAGTGTGAATACCAACCTAGAGATGGGCGATGCCCAACCCACAGATTCTGTTTGCCACTACGGGGGTATCCTTGGAGTCTTATCTAGCTCTAAAAAGGTGGAACTAAAGGTCTGTGCGCATAGAGTCGGGTGTGTGTGTTGCACTTGTGTGATCATAAAATTAGTCAGCATAACTCTACATTTCATAGCATAAGAATTGCATTTCAACCCCTACCCCTATCGTATAAATTGGTGTGGGAATTTTTATACGATAGACCTTGCTAAATGACCCCTTGGTCTATAGGTCTGTATGGGCATTCCTATAAATCAAAGGTTACTTTTTTTTACTTACTTTACTTTACTATGTTATTATTATTCTTCACCTTGCTTTATTTGCTGCTCAATTATATATATACACTTGTGTAGTGGTAGACAATCCTATAGCTAGGCCATGTCATCTGCTTTGATATATACCACTTACAGTCCTTTGTTTCATCCCTCCCGCACGGTGTCTAGGATCCACTAGGGATGAGTGTGGGGAAATGAGGCTTAGTCTTTTTGACTAACGGTCGGTGGACCATATCATTTTAGGGGACCGAGGAGACGCAGCACCACTAGAGGCCAGTGTAGATGGAGGTAGGCCAGTCTAGAATAGGAGCACCAGTCTCAGGATCCGTGAGTGTTACTAGTAGATTTTGCTTCTGCGAGTGATCTTGTAGTGAGGACTTGATGAACTGGGCAGGAGCCCCTTTTGTTGCTATCTCTTTTATTTAGTTATTATCTGTGGACATCTCTTATTGTGACTTATTATATATTATGTGATGTGAACTTGAACTTATTTTTGGTTCAATTATACTTTTCTTCTTCTGTGATCGATTCGACCGGCAGGATCGGCGTTTTGTAGTGGTGACCTTCCCGAGTGTTGGTGTCACTGCAAAGCGGTGGTTCTGGGCATAAGACCCAGTTTTGTCATGAAAAAATGGGGTCTTACAAATTGGTATCAGATGTAGGTTTTGATCCTATCACCTATGGGTTATGGGCCCACCGCGCTTATGCTGCAGAAGAAAAGAAGTCCACAAACCCCGGAAGAAAAGTTGGTCAAAGGACTTTTTAGGGCAGAGGACTTTTTAGGTCAAGAATTTGATCTGTAAAATTTAGTACAATTTTTGAAGGAGTTTTTATATGGTTCTCCTCACAAAGTGCCCTATGATTTGTTTACTTAAATAAATGATTTATATTGTCAAATGAATTTAGAAAATTATGGAACTCGAACAGTAAACTTTTCTTATCATCTTAGACACCTGTTAATTTTCTTGAAATTTTTGGATGAGTATTTTTGGTACTTTCTTTGTTAACCATTGATTTTGATAAATTAGTCCATATTTTAATTGGAGGTCAAAACCTTTCTGGAAATTTATGAACATCCTATATGACTGTTATTTTGAGGATATATAATTATAGAAATTTTATTATGGCCATAGCTTATCAGAAAACCATACTTGGTGTTCAAAGTCATAAGTTCCCTGATTTTGAGGAAATTATAATAAATGCCAAATAAATTAGGAAAATTATGAATTTCTGGAGATAGTCTTAATATATCATAATACACCTCCAATAATAATCTTGGGTCATTTGGATGATTATTTGGAGTACCTGCTCTCATGCACCTCATATAGTTCAAGTGGTCTGCATACAGTGAAAACACTGAATTAGGACAAGCATGTAGGTCTTACATGGGAAGTTAAAGAGTTTGGTGCACCCAGAATGATTGGGTTTGGAAGGGGTCACCAAAAGAGGGTAGGAGTGAGACGCCTGGTTGACTAGGAGGCAAGAGTGTGCTTGGGATTGACGAAAGATCGTCATTCCCTTGGGGTGAAGTAAAACACAGTTAGCGTTAGTAAGTGTAACCTTTGTAGTGTTCAGGTCAAGGGTAGACACCAATAAGAATATGTGCCTTGGAAAGGGAGCTTTGGGGTTCAGCCCATCATAGCTCCTAATACCGATGCGAGCCCCTCACAGGGTAGTCCTCGGGAAGTCCCTGGTTAACCCAAAACTGTAGGAATAATTTATTCCTACACCCCACACCCCATTGCTATGGGTGGTTAGTTGGTTTGGCCTTACGAGCGGTAGGATCGGTGGTTGTAGGTAGATACGAGTTAGTCCAGCGAGCCAGTGGCTCGGAAGGTTATGGTGACAGATAGGTTAGCCCGGGGAGCTTATGTCTTGGAGATATAGTAATCATAATTACATGTGCATAAAGGTGGTGGGTCTTCGGTATTGGATGGTCGTTCACACCAACGTTGATACGCTGACTCGGCAAGTGTGGTTTTGCACTTGGCCAAGGAAAGACTAGTGGGCTAGCCAGTAAGAGTACGTAGGCGCTCCGTGGTTGTCTTCTTCGCGTTGAGGTGTACGATAGGTCTAGGATAGGTAGTGTGAATACCAACCTAGAGGTGGGAGAGGCCCAACCCACCTCTTCTGTTTTCCACTACGGGGGTATCCTGGGAGTTTTGCTAGCTCCAACAAGGGGGAACTAAGGGTCTGTGCGCATAGAGTCAGGTCTGTGTGTTGCACTTTTATGATCATAACATTAATCATGACTCTACATGTCATATCATATGCATTGCATTTCAACCCCTACCCCTATCGAATAAATTGCTATGGGACTTTTATACGATAGGCCTTACTAAACGACCCCTTGATCTATACGTTTGTATGGGCATTCCTATAAATCAATGGTTATGTTTCTTACTTACTTTTCATTACTCTGTTATTATTATTCTTCACCTTGCTTTATTTACTGCTTCAATTATATATATACACATGTATTGTGGTAGATATTCCTTTAGCTAGGCCATGTCATCTGCTTGATATATACCCTTGCTGTCCTCCGCTTCATCCCTCCCGAATGGTGCCTATGAGCCACTAGGGGATGGGTGGTGGGAAATGAGGCTTTGAGTTTTTGACTAACGACCAGTGGACCATATCATTTTCGGGGATCGAGGAGACGCAACACCACTAGAGGCCGGTGTAGATGGATGCGGGCTAGTCTAGCACAAGAGCACCAGTCTCAGGATCCGTGAATGTTTTCTAGTAGATTTTGCTTCCGCAAGTGATCTTGTAGTGAGGACTTGATGTACTGGGCATGAGCCCTCTTTATTGCTACCTCTGATTTAGTTATTATCTGTGGACATCTTCCATTATGATTTATATATTATGTGATGTGGACTTGAACTTACTTTTTGGTTCAATTGTATTTTTCTTCTTCTATGATCATTATGGCCGGCATGATCGACATTTTGTTGTGGCGACCTTCCTGAGTGTTGGTGTCACTGCAAAGCGGCAGTTCTGGGCATAAGACCTAGTTTTTTAGCAAAAAATGGGGTCTTACAAACTTGTATCAGAGATAGGTTTCGATCCTATGACCTATGGGTTATGGGCCCACCACGCTTTCGTTGCGCCACTTTTCTTCCGCAGCGGCAGTGTGGTGGGCCCATAATCTCGATCAGAAGAAAGGAAGTCCCCAAACCCTGGGACAACCCACGCGAGTTTAGTTTGAGGACAAACTAAGCAGCGGGAGCAATGGTGTGCCCATGTGGGGAATCACATGAAAATGTCCACTTTTAACTGAATCTTTTTAGCCAAATCTCCTTAAGATTGACAAATTTTATTTTGTAGCCTGCGACGAACCCTGCCCCTCAGCAAGAAATACCTTCGGCTGCAAAGATCTTTTTAGATAATCTTCTAATCAATGACTTAGACTCAACCCCACTATGACACATGACTTACCATGACAATCTATACCATGCCTTAGTATGAAATAGACCGTAGGTATAAATTTGATTAAGGTACGAGGATACCTCAAAGAGGTTAGAGGAGGAGTTTAATGCGAGAACGACCTCCTAATCCATAAACTCTGATGTCCGTACTTCACATACCAAGGATTATCCAAACTGATAGGACCGCCTTAAGGAGATTGACACATAAATAGAATGGTAGGGGACTCGTAGACTCAACCCTCGTATCGGTGACATAATTATATTGAGACAGCCATTATGACAAACACCGAGGGTCGGATAAGAATTCATGTTCAGAATAAACCCGTTTGGGATTGGGTCACATGTTGACCCTGATAAGGTTGTTGTAGAGGGTAACTTGAGGAGTCTAAAGTATTGAGTGTACCAACAAGTCTTAAGATAGAACCATAAGTCTATGGTTGTGTGCCCTAAGGATTATTTTCCATACTTGGGGCGAATATAACATGGTGATATCGAAGATACTTAGCCCAAAATAGATAATGACTTATCTTTTGTTTATTGGGGCTTACCTTTTTTTTATTGGGCAAATTAGTTACTGACTTGGGTTTCCATTGGATCTGATTTAGAAAGTGTTGCGTCGTGAACATAGTGATTTTGAAGTCGTTCTTATTCAATGTTTCTTGGGCGAAGATGGGATTCTGTAAAAACACATTTGGAATGGTGACCTGTAGTATTACCAGGACAATGGATAGACATCATTGATTGAACAACAACTTGACCTTAGTTGAAGCATTAGAAATGTAAAGTTGCTAGGTTTAGTCACTTAGGGATGCAGATGCCCTTCTGGAAGTTGGGCACTGAAATTAAGGCTTGCAAGCTATAGTTATATTTGAAAGTTCCTGTGGGTTAGGGCTTTCAGAAGTGATTAACTTACGAGTTGTTAAAAATCACACCCTGTCATGGTAGAAAAATTTTCACTACAATAATAATGATTGGTTAACATATACTCGTAAAAGTTCACGAGTACACCCCCCCCCCCCCTTAAATTCTCAGGATAATTAGGATGGCTAACGATCTGATCAGTTCCATCAATGGTAAGAACTGGATAAGTTATAGAGATGAGCTGATTGATTACTCGGACATACGAATGGAATAAGAATCTGAACGTGTAGAGAAAACTTAATAGAGGTGTTGTCTACCCATACAAACAAGAGCTCTAGTCACAGAAAAATGGTGTATTCCGGAGCATGTATTTCCCTGGAATAAAAGAAAGACATCATAGGTTTTGTGATGCATGGTGAGGTCTATCGACTGGTGAAGGCCAAGTCCAAGAGTCTTTGGGGAACTACTATAGTGACTGCCCGTGTTAGAGTGGAAGCTCTAGGATATAATTATGGATTTCATACACAGGTTACCACATCCCTACTCCAGGCACATGTTTATTTGGAACATAGAGGATAGATTGACCAAGGTAGCTATGGTCACATCGGGCAGAAGGATGCTCCCATTGGTGGTTGATGGGATTTGTTGAGTAGTTTGTCCGTTATCATGGTGTGTCCAGGATAACTGTGTCAGATCGGTATGGATGGTTTACATCCAAAGAGTGGAGATCAGTCCAGGCTTATCTGGGCTCTTGGTTGACATTCATAACAGCTTTCCACCCTTAGAGGGATGGATGCACATGACTCCACTATCTTGGATCCAGTATGAGGATTTAAAGGCACTCTGCTCAGAATTTATGGAGGACACAGATGCTCAGGTGCGACTGATTTATGTTAGGATGCTAGAGGACCAAAGCAGCCATGCCAGGCATTAAGATGTGTGGTGTCGTCAGGTAGAGTTTCAGGTTGGAGACTGGGTGTTCTGGAAGATACGTCCGATGCATGGAGTCTCACGGGTATGCGAGTGAAAGAAGATTAGTCTGAGATAAATGGGGCACCACAAAATCCTAGAGTGGATTGTCCTGTTGGCTTATAGACTGGAGCAACCACCTGAGGTAGCGGGTTTGCATGACATCTTCCACGTCTCCTCCCTTAGGAAGGATCTACTGCGGCTGGAGTAGCATATTTCTACTGTAGATGGCCCGGTAACTTTTGACTGATCTGTTCGCGTGGAGCCGGTTAGGATAAACGATATGGCAGTGTGAGTATTGCGGCGCAAGAAGGTTCCGTAGGTAAAAGTCATGTGGTAAAATCATGGACAGGAGGAGCTTATTTGGGAACCACTAGAACTGATGCAGCAGAGGCAGCAGGTACTTTTCGTGTCAGGTATAATTTCAATTCATAGGGGATGTTACATTCAGTTACCCGCGGTAGAAATCCCGCAGGCCTAACCTGAATTTCGGGGACAAAATTATTTTTTTGTTTATTGGATTTGTATCATCCCCCAAACAACTAGACCCCTAGGTTAGTTTAGTCATGACTAGGTCATGACAAAACCCTAGGATGCACGAAGAGAACATACAACCTTGGCAAATAGGTGAAGACCACATTGGTATGCAAATAGTGCATTCCAATTATCCAATCTTGGGTTGGCTTTAGGGCGTCACCATGACCCATGACCCCACCATAACATGCCTAATCCATTAAGGGGTCCCTTTGTAACACCTCAATTGTCCAAATTGTAGAAAGAGAAGTAATAGAGTTCAGAGCTATGCCGATGCTAGGTACTAAGCTGGCGCTAGCGGTTGACTAGATGAACCATCGAGACGTGCTCCAAACCGCTGAGAAGAGCCATATGTTGTCGAGACACTAGCGTTAGCGCTAGCGCTGGCTCTAGCGGTTGTCTCGATGGCTGCTGAGATGAGTTCCATATCGTCGAGATGAGCGCTATGCTGTTAAGATGCTAGTGCTGGCGCTAGCGCGAGCACTGGCGGTAGTGACCGAATCGACGAACGTTACGCCGTCATGACGCTAGTGCCGGCGATAGCTGAACCGATTGAATGCTGCTGGGATTGAATTTGGGTGAGTAAATCATGGCCAAGGGAGGCCAAAAGTCTTCCCAATTGATGGGGATTCATTTCCCCTATCAATTAGGAGAAGTTTAAAGGGTTTTCCAACTCACATGGGGGCTAAATTTGATGGTTTTTAGTGATAGCCAAAATTTCCACCATGAATGCTGTTAATGGTGGAATCCCAAGCTTTGCCTCTTCCCCTCCCCAAATTGGCTCTTTAAAAGGCCTTAAGGGGTGAAGGGAAGGAGTTTTCACCACTTCCTAGAAGAAATCGACCACCTAAACACATATCAGCATGGCACCCAAGAGCTCACGACCAACAATGGAGGACCGGCGATCGGCACGACTACAAGCCACCACTCTAGTCTCCCCTCCTCCTCTCTCTTAGTGGATAGATCTTATCTTGTTGGCCGCAAGGTTTGAGACCAATTGTTGTTGAATCGGTATTGCCGAAAGCTTGGGTTCAAGCTTTACTTTCTTTCTTAAATCCCCGATTATGGCCGCCTCCGGCCGGCCAACCACCATCCATCGCCGGCCACCACCTCAACGGAGGTGGTGGTGGCATTGGCCGACTGGGAGAGGGTGTAGGTGGCCGGGAAATCACCTGCCAAGTTGGTACAGGACAGGCCAATCGTGGTTGTTGGCTGATTGGAGAAGATGAACCGATGCCCTCCATTTAGACAGATTTTATAATTTTATGATTATTCAATGTCACAATTTCTCCTAGAAATGCACGTTTTTAAAACTGAAAATTTAACCCCTTAGAGGTCGTTTTAGGAAAAGTGGCCTAATACAAAAGTTGTAGATCTTTGTGTCTAGTTTAATTTAAAATTGATTTGAGCCGATTTGGCCCAATGGTTTGACTGCAACACTCAGTTTGGTGCAAGGTGTCATAAGGTTGACCAGAAATTAAGATGGGTGCTCCCGCTAAATTATTCACCCAAATGCTTTGAAATTTGGACCATAGGCTGGATATACCCTTACCCTCAACATATCCAAAAATAGAAATTTTTGGAGGAACTGTTGCTATAGTTTTTGTAGAAATTAATAAAGCATGTACGAATTAATTTTAGGGCCTAGAGACCTCCAAACCTGACCAAATTTTTGTGGGTGGTTTTTAGGGTCATGACATGACTTTGGTAAAAATTTCATCCCATTTGGAATTGATTTAATTGGGTAATTAAGTAACCCAAATTTGGTCAAACTAGGGGATATTAGGTCAAAGGTGCACTTGATGGATTTGAGGGATCCACCCTCATCCAAATGATGTGAAACCTTGGCCACTGATTTAACATCATATAAAACACTCCCACAAGTGGTTTTGGGTGATTTTTGGTGGATATGCCCTAGAACCCTAGTTCAAACCCTAGGGTTGATTATTGAACCTATTGAAGGACATAGGGTCATATGTCATCGGATTGACTTGCAACTTAGTAGAGAGGTTTACAGGGATGTATTATGCCCTAGATAATTTATCTGGAATTTTTCGAAACATTTATCCCCTCTGAATTAATTAAGAACCAATTAGGATGTTTCCATATAAGTGGAAATTACATGTTTACAAAA
This sequence comes from Dactylorhiza incarnata, assembly GCA_033032865.1. NCBI lineage: Eukaryota > Viridiplantae > Streptophyta > Magnoliopsida > Asparagales > Orchidaceae > Dactylorhiza > Dactylorhiza incarnata. Next base: position 2,899,036 of record JAWHQI010000149.1, read on the forward strand.
CCTTGGATGTTCATGAAATTTTGGCGTTGAGCTTGTATTGGTGATATTGTTCTTTGATAATTTTATTATGAATTTTAGATTGATCTATATAATACTTCATTCACAAGTCCATTGTTTGCCCTATTTATAACAGGAATTAATTAAGGATTTTATATTCACTGGAAAATCGTGAAATTTGGTCAGAGAACTTTTTAGGGCAAGTATATGATAGGTTAATTTTAGTATAATTTTTGGAAGAATGTTTACATGATTGTCTTCACAAAGTACCCTAGGATTTGATTATTTAAATAAAGGACTTACATTGTCAAATGAATTTGGAAAATTATGGAACTCAAGTAGTAAACTTTTCTGATCACCTTAGAATCCAGTTAATTTTCTTGTAATTTTTGGATGAGTGTTTTTGGTACTTTCTTTGGTAACCATTGATTTTGATAAATTAGTCCATATTTTATTTGGAGGTAAAAAACTTTCTGGAATTTATGAACTTCAAATATGGCTGTTATTTCGAGGATATATAGTTGTACAAATTTTTGTAACACCATAGCTTATCAGTAAACCATACTTGGTGTCCAAGGTCAAAGGTTCCCTGATTTTGAGGAAATTATAATAAATGCCAAATAAATTAGGAAATTATGAATTTCTGAATATAGTCTTAAAATGTCATAACACACCCCCATAATAATCTTGGGTCATTTGGATGATTATTTGGAGTACCTCTTCTCATGCACCTCATGTAGTTCAAATGGTCTACGTATAATGATAAACTGAACTAAGAAAAGCATGTAGGTCTTACATGGGGAGTTAAAGAAGTTGGTGTACCCAGACTGATTGGGTTTAAAAGGGGTCACCAAGGGAAAGTAGGAGTAAGATGTCTGGTCGACTAGGAGGCAAGAGTGTGCTTGGGATCGACGAAAGATTATCATTCCATTGGGTGAAGTAAAACACACTTAGCGTTAGTAAGTGAACATTAATTCTGGTCGGGTCAAGGGTAGACAACAATAAGAATAAGTTCCTTGGAAAGGGAGCTTCGGGGTTCAGCCCATCGTAGATCCTAGTACCACTGCTAGCCCCTCACAGGGTAGTCCTCGAGAAGTCCATGGTTAACCCAAAACAATAGGAGTAATTTGTTATGCAAGATTAACTCAATAATACACTCACCCAAACCACGTTGCTATGGGTGGTTAGTTGGTTTGGCCTTACGAGCGGTAGGCTCGGTGGTTGTAGGTACTGATAGGTTAGTTCGGTGAGCCGGCGGCTCAGAAGGTTATGGTGATGGGTAGGTTATCCCGGGGAGCTTATGGATTGGGGATATAGTAATCATAATTTCATGTGCATAAAGGTTATGGGTCTTCGGTATCAGACGGTCATACACACCGACGTCGATACGCTTACTCAGCAAGTGTGGTTTTGCACTTGGCCAAGGAAAGACTGGTGGAACAGCCAGCAAGAGTACGCAGGCGCTCTGCGGTTGTGTTCTTCACATTGAGGCGTACAATAGGTCTAGGTTAGGTAGTGTGAATACCAACCTAGAGGTGGGCGAGACCCAACCAACCGCTTCCATTTGCCACTACGGGGGTATCCTGTGAGTCTTAGCTAGCTCCAAAAAGGGCAAACTAAATGTCTGTTCGCATAGAGTCGGGTGTGTGTGTTGCACTTGTGTGATCATAACATTAGTGAGCATAACTCTGCATGTCATAGCATAATCATTGCAATTCAACCTCTACCCCTATCGTATAAATTGGTGTGGGTCTTTTTATACCATAGGACTTGCTAAACGACGCCTTGGTCATTAGATCTATATGGGCATTCCTATAAATCAAAGGTTACTTTTCTTACTTAGTTTACTTTACTCTGTTATTATTATTCTTCACCTTACTTTATTTACTGCTCAATTATATATATACACTTGTGTAGTGGCAGACAATCATGTATCTAGACCATGTCATCTGCTTTGATACATACCCCTTGCTGTCCTCCACTTCATCCCTCCAGCACCGTGTCTAGGAGCCACTGGGGGATGCGTGGGGGGAAACGAGGCTTAGTCTTTTTGACTAACGGTCCACCCACTGGGGGATGCGTGGGGGGAAACGAGGCTTAGTCTTTTTGAGTAACGGTCGGTGGACCATATCATTTTAGGGGACCGAGGAGACGCAGCATCACCAGAGGCTGGTGTAGATGGATGCGGGCCAGTCTAGAACAGGAGCACCAGTCTCAGGATCCGTGAGTGTTACTAGTTGATTTTGCTTCCGCGAGTGATCTTGTAGTGAGGACTTGATGTAGTGGGCAGGAGCCCCTTCTATTGCTACCTCTTTTATTCAGTTATTATCTGTAGACATCTATTATTGTGACTTATATATTATGTGATGTGGACTTGAACTTATTTTTGGTTCAATTGTACTTTTCTTCTTCTGTGATCGATATAGCCGACAGGATCGATATTTTGCAGTGGCGACCTTCCTGAGTGTTGGTGTCACTACAAAGCGGATGTTCTGGGCATAAGACCCGGTTTTGTAACAAAAAAACTGGGTCTTAAATATTTCTTCATCATTTTTAACTTTAAATTTAGCAAGATGAGTTTTGTTATTAACAAGAACAACAAGTGAACCAAAAAATTAAAAATGTGATATATTTAGAGTATTTCACTCTATAAGTTCATAAGGAATTTTCTCATTAATTTATTGATAAGGGACGTGTTTAATACATAAACAATGTTTTCTACTTCATCCCAAAGTACATGAGTACCTTAGCCTCAATAAATCATATTAACCTCTATAAGTGTTCTATTCTTTCTCTCACCCACATCATTCTATTGTGGAGTCAGGGGTAAGGAGAAGCGCTATTTGAATTTTATTTTCAGATTCACAAAACTAATTTCATACCATGAGATTCAAATTCAGTGTCTTGGTCACGTCTAATCCTAATCACTAAAATATTTATCTTATTTTAGATTTGACATAGAAAATTTGTCATAATCTTCATGTTATCAAACTTACTTCTTAGAAGTAATACCCAAGTATATCTAGAATAAACATAATAATTGCAATGTAATTTCCCCCCTTAAGAATTAGGGTTGGCAATGGGTCAAAATAGATTCATATATAATTAATATAGAACCTTAGGGGATGCATTATGACTTTTACATTAAGTGAGCCCTTTGTTTTCTTCCCTATTTAACAATACCTACATGATCTCTCCTTAACAAATCTAGAACTGAACAGACCCTCAACAAAATTTGTAATAAAAAGTATTGATAAATACTTAATATTAATGTGTGCATGTTGTCTATGACATAGTTCATATAATGATGGTGAGTAAATAATAAAGCATATATGTATAACAGAACAAGAAAATTCTAGTACATAAATTTTATCTTTCATAATTCCAACGAGCAATATTGTCTGCCCAAATTGTGTCATACATGTTGTTGATAACCGGGATGCTACATATTGCTCTCCATATAAAGCTGACAATCTCTCTGATCAAACTCCTCAGCTAAGATGGACTCGTAATCCTCAAGAGGAGTACTAGCTGACCATCTAGGAATACTCACCGATGTCTCACATATTGTTCCACTTTTTGTACATAGCATGCTACATCGTACCTTGTACTTATGTAGCCCATATTTTTGGAGGGTTCCTTCGGGAATATCCCCACAAGACTATAAATAAGCCTTAAATAGTAGCTTTAAATGCATTATAGAATAGACGAAGACACCAATTACTAATATGCCGAAAAATAGAACCTTAAAGTACCTTGGTAGAGTACTAGTTTTGCATCCCTAACACCACTGTAAACCTTTTAACCAATCAATATATAATACACATCTATGGTTCACGCCATTTTTTCTTTGCCATGGTATTTGGAGCATATAATACTTTCCCATTCACAGTTCCCACACTTCATTTCCTACTGAGTGTAGAGTTGGGACACTTTTCATCCCCAACAGAATGATCGCACTACCTTCAGATCTTTGATTGGTCGAAGAACACTTGTTGCAATGTCATACCAAGACTAATCCAGAAATTCACCTGAGGGGTCTCACAGCAACCCTGAGGAGACATTCACTACAGGAGAATTCAATGTACTAGAAATAATAAATACACAACTAGTGGTTACGATTCATTATGTAAAATATCAATAGATGTGCATACTCTATTTTAAGGATAAGGCAAGCACACCTATCAGTTAACGTATATGATATGTTATACCAAGGTTGTATTCTATAGGGTTCTTGTAAATACCATACTTCACTCTTCATACTATTGTCTCATCGTAATATAAAGATACATATATAATTTTTATGCATTGATCTTGTGTTATCAAAGTAGAAAACTATGAGATAACAAATTGAGATTTTGTTAAAAAAATATAATCATTTAAATGGTGTAGTAAAAAAAAGTTTTCCTTAATCAATTTAAAGATATCTTCAATGAACTCATTCTCTCTAGACCGCGACGTTTGTACACCACTCTGGTTTCCTTGAGCATGACAATGAAAGCTCTAATTTTAGGTTGAACCAACTGTGATTTGGAGTCGCTAGAAACCCCCAAAGATCACATTATCGTTCTTTAAACCCTAACATTTTCTTTGACACCAAGACATGAGATTTATGACACCTTATTATTTTAGGCATACATGGAACTCTCTTTATCAGCGTGTGATAGAATTCATAAGTGTACCAACAATCATATAAAGTCTATGAAAAATGGATATGAGGACAATAGTCTAGTTATATTGGTTCATTAAGTTCTTAAACATAGATAAATCTTAAGAAAATGATGAAAGCAAATAAGACCTAAAGATTTGAAATATTAAAGTATAGTTTACACCATTTAAAAAACATTAAAGATAATATAAACAAAACACATATAAGATAAAGGAATTTCATAGTAGAAAGAAGAGTTAAAATATTGAGGAATCATACTAGAGAATGACACTTAATCAAGCATACTCACTTCAGAGAGAAGTGGTCCATTTATAATGAGAAGTCCATCATCCAAAATAAGGTCTATATGGATCGACCACACAACCGTGTTGCATGGCCCTATAGATTGAAAAGTCATGTCTGGTCATGTGTAACTGCCTCCATGTGTTGGATATAGCTATATAACAAGGCCATGCATATCCTAGAATACATGCACAAAATTTTGCTCTGAAATACTCCAATTTGTTATAAAACACACGACCTATTACAACACAACATTAACACTAATAAGTTTGGAAATAATCACAATAAACATGTATTTTAATTAGAATAAAGATAATTTACATAGTTGAAGCATGTAATAAAGTGTATATGATGAAACTTCATCAAATACCACCACACTTCGCTTTTGCCATTCGAGAGCAAAATAAGCTATGCATAGGAGTTCAACAAGTTTAAAAGAGCCTTAGAAAAATGTCTTATGACTCTCCCCTCTACATACATGATGAGACTACTTTGGCACATACCACACCTTAACATATGTTTTATTTATACATTAAGATGTGTATAGAATGAAAATAGATTTGTAAATTCACATTCTTATCCCATCCTTAACTTATATGTATTAAATTCACCATTTACTTACTCAGATATGATATATAATAATTAGGAACACTAACCCTTATTAAGATATATGCTCTCAACTGTTCACATTTTTCTGGGTATAAAATAAAATAATGGTAGCAAACTTGAATCGCATATTAATATTTGGTTTGAGCAAGTTCTTTTTAAGTAAAACATCACATCCACTCTCCAAATATAACACCCCCACACTTATTTTCTTAAGTGGGTTGTGTTCATTTAATTTCCCCTTCCCCTTTTTCATATATATATATATATATATATATGAATGAATGAATATATTCATTTTCTATCATTCTATTTTCTTTTCTTTTTTTATTATTCCCATCACTCCAACATAGAAGTGAATCATAAGAATTAATGTTTCTTTTAAATTATTGTCATCACTCCTACATAGAAGCAAATCATAGAATTTTTCTTTTCTCCAATTTATAATAATTTTTCTTTTCTCTTACTTATATTTATGGAACAAAAGCTCTAATTTTAATTATGATTACATATGATGTGATAATTTTGTCCTTGATGAAGATATATGTGTTTTCCAAAGAAAAGGGTAAATAAAGCTCAAAAGAGGGTAGTCGTGTTAGTGATTGTTAGGTTAGGCTCAAAAGCTCAAACTAATTTTCAAAGGTGGCCTAAATCATTTCCTTACTTCTAACCATATTTCTTAAACATATGTTTTAAGGATATGAAGTAATAAGTTATGGTATTCACGAGAATTTACAAGTAAAGAGCAAAAATAATCTCCTATAGCTTTCTATGGTCGATTTACTACATCTTCATTAATTCAGGTCTAAGAGATGATTGATAGTACATTATTAATAGTTATTTTTATATAATATTTTAGTAATAATTAGTTTAAATAAAGCTCAAAAGAGGGTAGTCGTGTTAGTGATTGTTAGGTTAGGCTCAAAAGCTCAAACTAATTTTCAAAGGTGGCCTAGATCATTTCCTTACTTCTAACCATATTTCTTAAACATATGTTTTAAGGATATAGAGTAATAAGTTATGGTATTCACGAGAATTTACAAGTAAAGAGCAAAAATAATCTCCTATAGCTTTCTATGGTCGATTTACTACATCTTCATTAATTCAGGTCTAAGAGATGATTGATAGCACATTATTTATAGTTATTTTTATATAATATTTTAGTAATAATTAGTTTATTTTTTATTTAGTTTTAGTTTGATTTATGTCTAATTTACTTTGTTTTGTATTTTTAGGTAATTAGGGCTGTTAGTAGCAAATTCAAACCCACAGCCGTGTTCAAGGGAAATAATTGAACAAATTTACAAAAATCCCTAGTACACACCCTAGGTCACGGGCGTGACCTAGGGCAAGATTGATGAGTCCCAATTATATACACATATATGGACTCATCTGGGCCAATTTTCTAGTCTATGCACTACATTTTAGGCATGTTTTCGCTCATATATGTTATGCCATGCTATGTGCACTTCTAGGCCCGTTTTTGTGTTATTTCTTGTTTATCTTCGTTATTAGTTTTCATGCATTGTTAAGTGCCACCTTCAGTAGCTAGATTGGTGTTGTATGCTGGAATAGGAGTCGTGCAGGTGTTCCCGGTACAATTCTGTACAGGAATACTGCGCACAATCACTGGTTCTATTGCGCACGACCACTGGTCGTGCGCTGATGACGCAAATCTCACACACCGCTATAGGCGGTAGCTCGACTGCGACACAAAACGGCAGTGTACCGATCGTTCAAGTAATATAAAACGAGGAGTAATCCCCGAGTATCGAATCTCTTGAGGAACACAGTAAGGTGGAGTTAGGTTTCGAGGAAGGACTTGAGATTGAAGTCCTTAAATCGGATGGAATGCGGGGGAGTTGGGTTGGCTTTTGGAAAATAAAATAAAACAACTATAACTACTCCTATGCAATGCCGCTATGCAGTGCTTCGCTTGGCGGGATGGATGACTACGTAGGCCTTGAACGCGCTACTTCGTAAGGGCGGATGGACGAGTAGGCAAACAGATCGAACTATGCAGGCCTTGAGCGCGCTGCTTCGTTAGGCGGGATGGAATACGGGCCGCGATGCCACGCTTCGGTAGGCGGGTGGACGAGTAGGCTAGCGGAATGAGGGTCGCAAGCACCTCTTCGACAAGCACGCCACTAGCAATTGCTAGTGCGGCACACGAACGTGACGGCGGAATGGAAATGGACGGCGGCGCACCTCAAGCAACTCAAATAGATAAATTACACAATCACATAGACATGAAATATATATGTAAATATAACTAATTCAAGTGCCACTTCATCATCATGATTAAATCTAGCTACATATACATCAAAAAGAGAAGAATAAGGCAAGAAATCGACCGAATCCGAAGGCTCGTTGGAGATTCACGGTTGGAATCGCCGGGTTGTCAATCCGCGTCCAAGCTCGGTCCGCAACTACGTCCGGGGTAGAGAGAGCTGTCACGACTCTCCAATGGACCCGTCTTCTTCGTGTCACGATCCGGTAGAGGTTGCAAACTTCCTCTTGCTTGATGGTAATGGCGGCTAGGTCTTCCTTTGGAGCTCTTGGATGAAGGAGGAGGCCGAGAGGAAACTCCGGCTCAAGATTGGCGTGAAGAGCAAGCCCGGAGCACCTCCATATGGTGGGCGACGGTGGAGGGGCGAATCTGGCCGGAGCCGGGCGGAAAACGGCGGCTGAAATTCCGGATCCGACCTTAAATCGCGAGCAGGTCATTTTATAGGCGCTGGAATAAACAGTGCGCACGGTCATTGGCGCACGACCAGTGGTCATGCGCACTAGAATCCTGTGATCGTGCGCTCTGCCTGGACGGAGCCTGCAAAGACAGAAATTATAAAATAACATGTTCGCACGACCGGTGGCGCACGACCGGTGGTCGTGCGCACTATCGTAGGTGGTCGTGCGCAATAGATGAAACAGAACTCATAAAATTACTGTTAAGTGCGCACGAATAGTGGCGCACGACCGGTGGTCGTGCGCACTGGAGTTGATGGTCGTGCGCACTACAGCAAACAGAACTCATGAAAAAGGTGTTAAGTGCGCACGATCAGTGGCGCACGACCAGTGGTCGTGCGCAATAGAACCGGTGATCGTGCGCAATGTTCCTGTGCAGAATTGCACCGGAAACACCTGCACGACTCCTATTCCAGCACAACCACGAATCTAGCCACTGAAAGTGGCACCTAACGGAGCATGAAAACTACTAAAGAAGAAAAGCATGAAATCACACCAAAATGGGCCTAGAGGTGCACATAGCAAGTGATAATAAATATAAGCTAAAATGAGGCTAAAGTGCAGTGGAATGACTAGATAAACGGCCCAGATGAGTCCATATATGTGTATATAATCGGGACTCATCACACCCCCAGACTTAACTGTTTGCGCGTCCCGAGCAAACAATTTCTAAGCGAACTAGGAAAGAACAGTAGATGGCTTAAGACTACAATACAGAGTACCATGCGAAGTCGCATGCTCACGTGCATAAGAAAAATAGTAGAAAAGATTTCTGATTATAAAAACAGTTTATATATTTCTAAAAGAGTAAAAGCATATTACAACTACTCAAAATGGTGAAAAGCGGTGAATCGTTCGGTCATGCATAAGGAGAAAGTAAACTAAACGCTGAGATGAGCATTGCTCAAGATTGGGATGCCGGACAAACTCCACCGAAATCCATCGGTGTCGGTGACCATAGGCTTGCCCGGTCACATTCTCTCCACGGCACTGGTTTGACTCAAATGCGTGAATCAATAGGACTTTAGGTTTTAAATGAGGCTTGGGTTTAGGTGAGGAAAAACAAAGATAAAAACGACGGCTAAATCACTAAACCCAAATGAGCTAATGCAGGAAACTATCCTCATTCACCACACAAACATGCGGGTACACAACACCCCCAGACTTGGACTTAACAGCATGGGTGCGTGCACCGCCTACTCCCAAACATAAATCTATACATAAAGATTTTCAATTAAACACTCTTTCTTTTTCCTTTCTTTTTAACTTCTTTTCTTTTTCTCATTTTTTTTCTTTTCTTATCCTTTTCAGCAAATAAACAAAAGGACACATCCACATCTTCACCAACATATTACCACATCAACAACCCAACTCGTGAAAATAATAAACAGCTGAAGCTCAGATTTGGGTGTGCGACTAGGATTGGCTTTTGGGCTTTGGTGAAATAAAAGTGGGGCTGAATCAAAGAACGGGTAGGCACAACTGGGCTAGCGAGGATATAGCGGTAGGGATAGGCACAAAGGCTCAACCGGGCCAAAATGATGGCCTATATCACATTCACACAATTGACTAACCGTATACCCATGCTTCAAGAATCGCTTGGGGCAAGTTCTAGCCACCGAGAAAGATTCTCCTTTCTCCCGACTCAAGCAATACGAGTCTAGCGATCATTTACACACATCCCTATGCTACCGTTTGATTCCACTGGATTCACCATTTGAGTAGAGTAAACAACATTTACACGAATAGAAAAAAATATAAAACTATAAGTATAAAGAGAAATCTAATCTACACAAATTTCTATGCAACCGAGCACTCGACTAGGAGCACTACGGGAGTCAACATTTTACTCTGCTACATAGTCCTAAGACATCACCTAGATTTTCCCAAATAAGCAGAAGAATTAAATTCACAATAGAGCAAGCAAATAAATGTGTACGCGCTCAAGTGGGTGATGTGGTGTGCAATGAAAATGAACAACAATTTAAATGAAATCTTCTAGTATGCAGTGCAATAGTGCACGTGAGCGGGTAAACAAAACTACTCTCCCCCAGACTTAAACTAAACAGTCCACAGAATATATGACATAAAAATCAGGAAAGGCTAGGGAAAGAGAGTACCCAATGCTCAGCAAGTGAGCATACCAGAAGATTGGCGTGTAAGCTAAAATGAGCTGCAACATCCGCCATCCAGAAAAGATACCTGCAGGGGTCAGCTCCGCAAAAACAAAAGAAAATAGAAAACTGAAAAGAAATAATACTAACTAAACATGATTAGATGAAATAAAAATGCAGAAAAGAAAGATAACTACTGGGGTTATTGTCATCCCAGCACGACTTATTCAGATTTTGTACAGTTCTAGCTTATAGGCCTATGAAAAGAAAAGTGCACAGGTAACTGTTCTAATATGCGCATCGGTAGCGGGTACCAATACGGAGAAATAACAGTCACGCCTCTACCCGAATATAAATAATACCTGCTTGACACAGGTAGAGGGAAAAGAAAGTAAGAAGAGGAGGAGGCCTGGTCCTCACTCATCTCACAAAACACCTCCTTGCCTAGCAAGGTATCGTCAACAGGGGGGGCAGCAGGAGGCAAAGGCAATGAGTGGCGCTTCCTCAACGGAGGGGGAATAAACCTCCTCACATGAGAGGATACTCTCATCATTGACTTGAGCAAAAAGCTCCAAGTCCTCCTGGGGCACCTGTAGAGACTCAACCTGCACAGGCTCGAATGAAGAAGGGGGATCAAGAAATAAACAAGATGAAGGACATAAATAATCAAAAATCGGGGGAGTGGTCCCGGTCTCACTCCCGGCAGGATCCAAGGATAGATCACTATCATCATCGTAAGTATCATAGCGAGGGGAACTTGAGAACTTAGGGGCCTCAGTGGTGGTTTGGTCCTCCTCGTCCCATGAAGAAGTGCAAACCTCCTCATCAGAGAGAGTATCCTCCTCATCCCATCGAGGTGCATCATCGTGTTCAAAGTATTCATTATCCCCATCAGGGAAAATGACATCCTCATCCCACTTTGGAGCACCCTCCAAGTCTGAAGCATCACCCAGCTTCTTTACTTCGATAGGATCATAAAGAATATGTGTAGAAAAATTGTGCAAAGAAACTGGAGGGACAGAAATATTCGGTTCCTCCGCAAAAAGATCTGCCAAAGCCTCCCCGATGGAAAGAATACTTTCCTCATCATACTCAGGTGCATCTAGGAGCTCCCATTCCTCTCCTTGTTGGCTAACAGATGAGTGATCATCATCACTAGGAGTGAAGCCACACACAGGGAGTGAGGAGTCCGTGCACGAGTCAAGCTCAGGGGTAGAGGGCACAATTGCCTCCATGGGTAAAGAATGAGCGATAGGGACAATGTTGTCCTGAGTGGAGGAGTGTCGGTCAGGCTTGAAAAGACTAGGACAGTCCTTCAATTCATGACCCTCTCCTCGACACAACAAGCAAACAAAGTTCCTACACTGCCTAGCATTCAACTCATTCATTTGGTCTATATAATAAACCATCTTATCATTAAAGCTAGGCGAAATACCCCATGACGACATTTTCAAAATTCAAAGCAGATAAAAAGAAACTGAAATTCTTTGCAAGGAAATCTACACAACTAGAAAAACTCCTTGAATAAAACTTGCCTAAAACTTTAAAATAGGGGAGGAAAAAATAAAAACAAACAAAAGATAATTAAAAGGCAAACAAAAATAATAAAGCGGCTATACACACTGGAAGAACTACTATCTCTCGGCTCTCCCTCTCAAGAAAACTCACACGACTGTGTTCCCCGGCAACGGCGCCAAAAACTTGATGGTGCAAATCTCACACACCGCTATAGGCGGTAGCTCGACTGCGACACGAAACGGCAGTGTACCGATCGTTCAAGTAATATAAAACGAGGAGTAATCCCCGAGTATCGAATCTCTTGAGGAACACAGTAAGGTGGAGTTAGGTTTCGAGGAAGGACTTGAGATTGAAGTCCTTAAATCGGATGGAATGCGGGGGAGTTGGGTTGGCTTTTGGAAAATAAAATAAAACAACTATAACTACTCCTATGCAATGCCGCTATGCAGTGCTTCGCTTGGCGGGATGGATGACTACGTAGGCCTTGAACGCGCTACTTCGTAAGGGCAGATGGACGAGTAGGCAAACGGATCGAACTATGCAGGCCTTGAGCGCGCTGCTTCGTTAGGCGGGATGGAATACGGGCCGCGATGCCACGCTTCGGTAGGCGGGTGGACGAGTAGGCTAGCGGAATGAGGGTCGCAAGCACCTCTTCGACAAGCACGCCACTAGCAATTGCTAGTGCGGCACACGAACGTGACGGCGGAATGGAAATGGACGGCGGTGCACCTCAAGCAACTCAAATAGATAAATTACACAATCACATAGACATGAAATATATATGTAAATATAACTAATTCAAGTGCCACTTCATCATCATGATTAAATCTAGCTACATATACATCAAGAAGAGAAGAATAAGGCAAGAAATCGACCGAATCCGAAGGCTCGTTGGAGATTCACGGTTGGAATCGTCGGGTTAGAGAGCTGTCACGACTCTCCAATGGACCCGTCTTCTTCGTGTCACGATCCGGTAGAGGTTGCAAACTTCCTCTTGCTTGATGGTAATGGCGGCTAGGTCTTCCTTTGGAGCTCTTGGATGAAGGAGGAGGCCGAGAGGAAACTCCGGCTCAAGATTGGCGTGAAGAGCAAGCCCGGAGCACCTCCATATGGTGGGCGACGGTGGAGGGGCGAATCTGGCCGGAGCCGGGCGGAAAACGGCGGCTGAAATTCCGGATCCGACCTAAAATCGCGAGCAGGTCATTTTATAGGCGCTAGAATAAACAGTGCGCACGGTCATTGGCGCACGACCAGTGGTCGTGCGCACTAGAATCCTGTGATCGTGCGCTCTGCCTGGACGGAGCCTGCAAAGACAGAAATTATAAAATAACATGTTCGCATGACCGGTGGCGCACGACCGGTGGTCGTGCGCACTATCGTAGGTGGTCGTGCGCAATAGATGAAACAGAACTCATAAAATTACTGTTAAGTGCGCACGAATAGTGGCGCACGACCGGTGGTCGTGCGCACTGGAGTTGATGGTCGTGCGCACTACAGCAAACAGAACTCATGAAAAAGGTGTTAAGTGCGCACGATCAGTGGCGCACGACCAGTGGTCGTGCGCAATAGAACCGGTGATCGTGCGCAATGTTCCTGTGCAGAATTGCACCGGAAACACCTGCACGACTCCTATTCCAGCACAACCACGAATCTAGCCACTGAAAGTGGCACCTAACGGAGCATGAAAACTACTAAAGAAGAAAAGCATGAAATCACACCAAAATGGGCCTAGAGGTGCACATAGCAAGTGATAATAAATATAAGCTAAAATGAGGCTAAAGTGCAGTGGAATGACTAGATAAACGGCCCAGATGAGTCCATATATGTGTATATAATCGGGACTCATCATGCGCCGCTGATCGTGCACACTTAACCCCCATTTTATGAGTTCTGTCTCGACCAATGTGCACGACCACTTACGATAATGCGCACGACCACTAGTCGAGCGCCACTGGTCGTGCGAACATTTTATTTTATAAATTTCTTACATTGCAGGCTCCGCCCAGGCAGGCGCACGATCACAGGATTCCAGCGCGCACGACCACTGGTCGTGCGCCAATGACCGTGCACACTTTTTATTCCAGCGCCTATAAATATTCCTGCTCGCGATTTAGGTCGGGATCGCGCATTTTTTCCGCCCAACTCCGCCGTTTTCGCCCCTTCCGCAGGTTCTCCGCCCCCTAGGCCTCCTCCATCATCCAAGAGCTTCAAGGAGAGGTTTCTAGCCCAAAGATCGCCAACGTCGAGCAAGGAGATTGTGTATCGGAGTAGATTGGATCGTGACATGAAGAAGACGAGCCATTGGGAGGAAGTGACAGCCCTCCTCTACCTCGGACGCAGTTGAAGACCGAGCTTGGACGCGGATTGACAACCCAGCGATTCCAACCGTGAATCTTCGGCAAGGCTTCGGATGTGGTCGACTCCTTTACCCTCTTTTTCCTTCTTTACGTTGATGATTGTTTAGGTTAAACTCTTCTATATTTTGATGATGTGCACAATGAATCTTGTTATGTAATGTCTATTTCATTTATTTGAGATTATATTATTCATATGTGTTTATGAGGTGCGCCCCCATCTAATTTCCATTCCACCTTCGTGTTTGGTGCCGCACTAGCAATTGCTAGTGGCGTGCTTGTCGAAGAGGTGCTTGCGACCCTAATTCCGTAAGACTACTCGTCCATCCGCCAAGCTAAGCGGTGCTAACGCCCCGTGTAATCCATTCCGACTCCGCCAGTGCAAACCATTCCATCCGCAAGCCTACTCGTCCATACGCCTAGCGAAGCGTGGCATAGCGGCCCGCGTAATCCACTCGCCCTACGAAGCAGCGCGCTCAAGTCCTGCATAGTTCGATTCCTCTTGCCTACTCGCCCATCCGCCCAACGAAGTAGTGCGCTCATGGCCTACGTAGTCTTCCTTCCCGTCGAGCGAAGCTTTGCATAGCGGCATTGCATAGGAGTAGTTTAAGTTGTTTTCTTTTATTTTCCAAAAGCCAAATCAACTCTCCCGCATTCCATCTGACTCAAGGACTTCGATCTCAAGTCCTTCCTTGAACGTTCACTCCACCTTACTGTGTTCCTTGAGAGATTCGATACTCGGGGATTACTCCTCGTTTTATATTACTTGAACGATCGGTACACTGCCGTTTCGTGTCGCAGTTGAGCTACCTCCTATAGCGGTGTGCGAGATTTGCGCATCAAGTTTTTGGCGCCGTTGCCGGGGAACACAGTCGTGTGAGTTTTCTGGAGAGGGAAAACCTGAGAGAGAAGCCCTTCCTTTTGTAATTGCATTTCTTTGTTTTATTTCTTTTTATTCCATTTTCCTGTTTTCATTAGGTTGCTTTAGTAATTTTTGTTAGGTGTGGTATTTCGCACAATAGTGTTTTTATATTTGAATCGTTTTATCTTCGCACTATGTGGGCACATCTTAATATCCTTTGCCGTTGGTGTGGAGCTACCTCCCACTCTAGTGATGAATGCCTTACGGAGAATGGTGGGCATAATTCTTCTCGCCCAGCATATAGAGCATCGACTTCGTCTGATACTCCATATGGTGTGCGTAAGTCTTATGGCTACTCTGCTGAGCCTTTATCGTCTTACTTCTTCTTGGCTTCAGCACCCACTGTGCCAAAGAAGCCCACTAGGCAGTGCCAGTTTTGTCGGAGCACAGATCATGCCCTGAAGGATTGTGCTGCTTTTCGTCGCCAATTGGATGAGGATGACGAGCCGGATATCCGGATCGTCCCGAATCCTAATTCTGGCGACACACCTTCAACATCCGGTGTTGTGTCTTTGCCACCTTCACATCTTGAAGGGTATGGCGTTGACACAGTCACCAGATGTGTGGCTGATCTGGGCACCGACATTGCTGAGCCTATTCTCCCAGTGCATCCACCACCCCTAGTGGATTCGATTCTTTGTGAGGAATCGGTGCTCGACTTTTATCCGAGCACTATTCCTCTCCCTGTTGTGCATACTACATTCGTCTCTGACGACATTGTCGATGATGTGTCACAAGAGGAGGCAGTTGATCTTAGTATTGTGCCTACTCCTATGGAGGAGGACAACCTTCTAGGTGAAGAGGAGTTTTCCTCAGCACCGGTGGAGGAAGTCCAAATCTTAGGCATGACCACTGTTGATCCCGCCGAACCTTGTAGCATTGATGATAATGCAAACATTATTTTACTTACCCAACCTGATGGGAGTGAGACCGGGACCACTCCCCTGATTTTTGATTATTTATGTTCTTTGTCTTGTTTATTTCTCGATCCCCCCTCTTAATCCGAGCCTGTGCAGGTTGATTCTTCACAGGTACCCCAGGAGGATTTGGTGCATATTGCCTGAGTCAATGATGAGATCATCCTCTTATGTGAAGAGGTTGATTCCCCCTCCGTAGAGGAAGCTCCACTCATTGCCTTTTCCTCCCGCCACCTCCCTGTTGACGACACCTTGCTAGGCAAGGATGTTTTTTGTGAGAATAGTGAGGAGGACTCCTCCTCCACTTCTTACTTTCTGCTTCCCCTACCTGTGAAGAGCAGGTATTTTTATTTAGGTAGGGGAGTGAATGTTCTATCACCGTATCGGTACCCGCTACCGACACGGATATTAGGCCAGTTACCTGTCCACTTCTCCTTCCATACGCCCATTAGCTAGAACCTTTAGTTTTTGAATAAGTCGTGCTGGGATGACAATAACCCCAGTAGTTATCTTACTTTCTCATGCATTTCATTTTATTCAATACTGCTTAGTTAGCTGTAGTTTATTTTAGTTTATCTTCTTCTTTCGTTTTTGCGGAGCTGACCCCTGCAGGTATCTTTTCTGGATGGCGGATGCTGCGGCTCATTTTAGCTTACACGCCAATCTTCTGGTGTGCTCATTTCTTAGCACTGGGTACTCTCTTTCCCTAGCCTTTTCTGATTTTCATGTCATATATTTTGTGGATTGTTTAGTTTAAGTCTGAGGGAGAGCAGTTTTTGTACCCACTCACGTGCACTCTTGCATAGCATGCTAGAAGTACTTTTATTTTAGCTTATTGGAAATTGTTGTTCATTTTCATTGCACACCACAACACCCACTTGAGCGCGTACTCGTCTGTATGCGTGCTCTGTAGTGAATTTAATTCTTCTGCTTATGTGGGAAAGTCTAGGTGATGGCTTAGGACTATGTAGCAGAGTAAAATGTTGACTCCAGTAGTGCTTATAGTCGAGTGCTCGGTTGCATAGAAATTTGTGTAGATTAGACTTCCCTTTATACTTATGGTTTTATATTTTTTTTCTATTAGTGTAAATGTTGTTTACTCTACTCAAATGGTGAATCCGGTGGAATCAAACGGTAGCATAGGGATGTATGTAAACGATCGCTAGACTCGTATTGCTTGAGTCGGGAGAAAGGAGAATCTTTCTCGGTGGCTAGAACTTGCCCCAAGCGATTCTTGAAGCATTGGCATAGGATAGTTCTAGTGCGTGAGAATGACGTAGGCCATTATTTTGGCCCGGTTGAACCTTTATTTCACGCCTTTCGTCTACCCTTGCTAGCCCCTTTGTGCATACCCTTTTCTTGATTCATCTCCACATATATCTCACCAAAGCCTAAAAGCCTAACCTAGTCGCACACCCAAATCTGAGCTTTAGTTGTAGTTTTATTTACATTGTGGGGGGTGTTGATTGTGGTGTTTATTATGTGAATCTGTGGATATGCTCATTTGAAAATTTTGCTGAAAGAAAAAAGACAAGAAAAAGAAGATAGAAAGAAAAAAAATGAAAAGGAAAAGAGAAAAAAAAAGAAAAATGAGTTTTATTGAAAAATCATATAGAAAAATTATGTATTGGGAGTAGGCGGTGCACACA
Organism: Dactylorhiza incarnata; assembly: GCA_033032865.1. Taxonomy (NCBI): domain Eukaryota; kingdom Viridiplantae; phylum Streptophyta; class Magnoliopsida; order Asparagales; family Orchidaceae; genus Dactylorhiza; species Dactylorhiza incarnata. The sequence continues at coordinate 2,916,809 of JAWHQI010000149.1, forward strand.
CCTTTGTTGCAAAAGTCCAAGTATGGGGGTGTGGTGCATTTGCATTCGATTTTGGTGCGCGGGTAGTTACTTTTAAAGCTCATTTGGGTTATGTGTTATAAGCCATTTTATTTATCATTGTTTACCTCACCGTAACCCAAGCCTCAATTAAAACCCGAAAGTCCTACTGACTCACGCCTTGAACCAATCTAGTGTCGTGGGGAGAATGTGACCGGGCAAGCTTATGGTCACCGACACTGATAGATTTCAGTGGAGTTTGTCCCGCATCCCGATCTTGAGCAATGCTCGTCTCAGCGCTTAGTTTACTTTCTCCGTATGCATGACCAAATGATTCACCGTTGTTCACCATTTTGAGTAGTTGTAATATGCTTTTACTCTTTTAGAAATATATAAACAATTTATATAATCAGAAATCTTCTCTACTATTTTTCTTATGCACGTGAGCATGCGACTTCGCATGGTACTCTGTATTGTAATTATAAGCCATCTACTTTTCTTTCCCCGTTCGCTTAGAATTTGTTTGCTCGGGATGCGCAAACAGGTAAGTCTTGGGGTGTGATGAGTCCCAATTATATACACATATATGGACTTATCTGGGCCGATTTTCTAGTCTATGCACTACATTGTAGGCATGTTTTCGCTCATATTTGTTATGCCATGCTATGTGCACTTCTAGGCCCGTTTTGGTGTTATTTCTTGTTTATCTTCGTTATTAGTTTTCATGCATTGTTAAGTGCCACCTTCAGTGGCTAGATTGGTGTTGTATGCTGGAACAAGAGTTGTGCAGGTGTTCCCGGTACAATTCTGTACAGGAACACTACCTACGATCACTGGTTCTATTGCGCACGACCACTGGTCGTGCGCCGCTGATCGTGCGCACTTAACCCCAATTTATGAGTTCTGTCTCGACCAATGCGCACGACCACTTACGATAATGCACACGACCACTGGTCGTGCGCCACTGGTCGTGCGCCACTGGTCGTGCGAACATTTTATTTTATAAATTTCTTACATTGCAGGCTCCGCCTAGGCAGGCGCACGATCACAGGATTCCTGCGCGCACGACCACCGGTCGTGCGCCAATGACCGTGCGCACTGTTTATTCCAGCGCCTATAAATATTTCTGCTCGCGATTTAGGTCGGGATCGCGCATTTCTTCCGCCCAGCTCCGCCGTTTTCGCCCCTTCCGCAGGTTCTCCGCCCCCCTAGGCCTCCTCCATCATCCAAGAGCTTCAAGGAGAGGTTTCTAGCCCAAAGATCGCAACGTCGAGCAAGGAGATCGTGTATCGGAGTAGATTGGATCGTGACACGAAGAAGACGAGCCATTGGGAGGAAGTGACAGCCCTCCTCTACCTCGGACGCAGTTGAAGACCGAGCTTGGACGCGGATTGACAACCCAGCGATTCCAACCGTGAATCTTCGGCAAGGCTTCGGATGTGGTCGACTCCTTTACCCTCTTTTTCCTTCTTTACGTTGATGATTGTTTAGGTTAGACTCTTCTATATTTTGATGATTTGCACAATGAATCTTGTTATGTAATGTCTATTTCATTTATTTGAGATTATATTATTCATATTTGTTTATGAGGTGCGCCCCCATCTAATTTCCATTCTGCCTTCGTGTTTGGTGCCGCACTAGCAATTGCTAGTGGCGTGCTTGTCGAAGAGGTGCTTGTGACCCTCATTCCATAAGACTACTCATCCATCCGCCAAGCTAAGCGGTGCTAACAGCCCGTGTAATCCATTCCGACTCCGCCGGTGCGAGCCATTCCATCTGCAAGCCTACTCGTCCATCCGCCTAGCGAAGCGTGGCATAGCGGCCCGTGTAATCCACTCGCCCTATGAAGCAGCGCGTTCAAGGCCTGCATAGTTTGATTTCGCTTTCCTACTCGCCCATCCGCCCAACGAAGTAGTGCGCTCAAGGCCTACGTAGTCTTCCATCCCGCCGAGCGAAGCTTTGCATAGCGGCATTGCATAGGAGTAGTTTAAGTTGTTTTCTTTTATTTTCCAAAAGCCAAATCAACTCTCCCGCATTCCATCTGACTCAAGGACTTCAATCTCAAGTCCTTCCTCGAACGTTCACTCCACCTTACTGTGTTCCTTGAGAGATTCGATACTCGGGGATTACTCCTCGTTTTATATTACTTGAACGATCGGTACATGCCGTTTTGTGTCGCAGTCGAGCTACCGCCTATAGCGGTGTGCGAGATTTGCGCATCAATGACCTGTGTCATGGTCGTGCCCCTCCTTGAGCTCTCTAAAGACCTTTCCACATCAAATTAAAATTACATGCCCCCTGTCATAGACGTGACAGAGGGCCTGACCTTCAGGACACGACCGTGACTCACACTAACAAGCTTTCAATGTATGTAGTTTCCATATCGCATCGCTTCCAGCTTACACGCCCTCAGTCATGGGCGTGACCGAGGCTGTGGCCCTTCCCGCAACTGCCAGATCCGCCATTTCCTGCCGTTTCTAGACTCGGATAAGACACGCCCAAGGTCACAGGCATGACCAAGGCCATGAACCGATAAATTGATTTTTGGCGGTTCTTCTCCCCAACGTTCCCGGGCTTTCAAGACCACAGTTACGCACTTTACCCACCCTTGGTCACGGTCGTGACCAAGAGCGTGACTCCTGAAATTTTCAACTCTAAAAATCCAGGTGCTGCCAAGAGTTCTTCATCCAATCCATACTTCAATTTGGATCATTTTCTCTTACTTTTCTGCACTTTTATTATAGTAATTTTTATGCAATTTCCTTTAAGTCTTATATTTTCAATCCTTAGTATAGAATTTTATTTCCTGCAATTTGTAATTTCTTTCTCTATTTATAAAATTGTTCTTTCCCTTTAATCATGTTTAGCTAATTTTATAGCATTTGATCGGACGAGTTCTTAAGTAATTTCATTTTATAATCTTATTTTAATAGCCTTTGTTTTCGAAATTATGATTTACCTTTGATTTTTATCGTATTGATTTCATATTGCTAATATATGAAAGTCAATTCAGATCCGAATTCTAGTTGATTGAGAGATCCGTGAATATGAGAAGATCACTCAAGGGTGAAAAGAGTTATATGCACCCCTTGAGAGAGGATGACATAAATCTTCCGGATTGGAGTCAAATCCAATAGTGGGGTTCACCTCGTAAAGCAAGCATAGGGGTTTTGACTGGCCGAGGGGTCTTAATTAATCAACCTAAGGTTAGTCTGTAGTAATCCTCGAGTTTGGTGCTATCATGATTTGGGAACCTCCACGGTCGAGCATTTATCATCAATTGATTATGAAATTTAGATTTGCAAATTATATTTCTTAAGATTGATTCCTGACAAAATGTTTTTTCTATAATTATTTTATTCTTATAACTCCATTTTATTTGCCGATAAAATAATATTAATTTGCATGAGTAGAAGTACTCAACATCCCCATGGAATACGACACTTGATATTTATTTTTAAATATCCTATACTATGAACGATAGGTGGTCTTGCCTATAGTTCGTAGAATTTCAAGAATATTATTATATCCTAAATTTTATTTATCAAGTATTTGGTGTCGTTGCCATGGACTCTTTTGTTGATATTTTGAAATCGGGAATTTTTTTAATTTTATCATTTTTTTCCCCAAACCCCAAACCCCAAATTCTCGTTTTCATTTTTTTTTAATTCCATTCCATTAAGTAATGGTTGTTTTATTTTATAAATAATGTTATCTCATTCGGCCGCTAAAATTTCTGAGCTAACCAACCAACTTAATATTTTGGAAGCCGCAAGAAAGCGCAATATTTTTTGTAATTTGTATGGTGTAAATCATTCTAGCGAGGAATGTTATTTTTATTATCAACATCTTTATGCTCAAAATAAATTTTCTATCGACTATAATTCTTATGAAATTCCTTCTTGTTCCAATATAATTTTTCATGGTAGCAAGATTACCCGGATAGTTTACGGTGAAATGAAGAAATTTCTTTTGATCAAAATTTCTATTCCTCGACATTTTACCTAAAAAATTCTTTTGATAAAAAATCTTCTCATGGTGATTCTACGGATCTTCCTATACAGAATTTGAATAGCTATTCCCAAGAAGAAGATGATATTTTATACCAAAGAATTTATTAAAATAAAGGGTGCACCGAACGAACTAGAATACGAACACGCTTCTTCTTCCGCTTTGCTTGCCCGCTTCCACTCCTATTTTTCATGAAATTTCACACACACCACATCATTATTTTGAACATGAAATTCTTACAAACATTCCGCTTGGTATTCAAATTGACTTTTTGGATAACATTTCTTCTTTTGCAATTGAACAACCTGCACTTTCTATTTTTCTTTCACAAGAAACTCCTCCTTGTGAAAATGTTTCTCACTCATGAATTTTTTATTTTTTTGATACTAATGATTTTCATATAGAAGATGAGCCATTATAACCAAACGCCTTCACAGATCCATTTGCCCCTCATCTCCAGCAATCCCAATTACCTCCGGTCGGTATAAGTAATTTGGGTTCACAAGTTCAAGCTAACAAACAACAAAAGAGTTAAGAGTTTCGCGGAGGAGTCGTCGGGCGACTGACTTTGACACATTCACCTAAGCGTGAATTATGGGAGTTGCCTGTGCATTTTAAATTTAAATTTCCTTTTAGGTAACCCTTAACATTTAGCTCAAAGACGTTAAACAAAGCGCTCTTGGGAGGCACCCCTTGCTTATCTTTAATTTTCTCGCATTTTTCTTACTACGCATTCTCCGTTCAAGTTTTCTTCATACTTAGTTTATAAACATTGGGGGCAATGTTTATTTGTAAGTATGGGGTATATTCTCTTGTATTTTGTTTTTATTAACAAAAAAAATAGAAAACCAATTAAAAATCATATAAAAATTGTTTTTCATTTCCTTATTTTCAATTTGGTTATTAAATTTTTTACAAAACAATAGAAAACCAATTAAATATCATACAAAAATTGTTTTTCTTTTCTTTATTTTCAATTTTTCTATAAAAAGTTTTCCAAAATACAAAAAAATGTTCTTCTTTTCTTTTACACCTTTATGTCTTTGTGTCTTATTTTTCTTTTATGCAAATTAAACTACCAAAAAAATTATAAAACATCTAATTTCCGGTGAAAGGGCCGTGTTGGGTTTTTGTCCCACAAAACCGCCTAGTATCTTGCGAGCCCGTCATTGGGTAGCCTTTGGGAAGTCCAAAAATAAAAACATATTTATTCTTTATTTTATTATAAAAAATTAGAATTTAAAAAAAGTTTCTAATAAAATATATTTTGTAATATTAAATCTCTCCAAACTTCAATCAGACAAAATTAATTTTAATTATGAGTTTTCTTTATAGGCTTTTTAAGGAGTTTTCTTTTCATGAATTTCTTTATTTTATATCTCTTAAAATTTGTTAGATTTAATTTTTGTATACATTTGGTTTAATGAATTTTTCACTATCTTGGTTTGTTTAGAATATTTCTTAGTTTTCCATTCTCTCTTTAAAATATCATAATTCAAATTTTATAGAAATTGTGCTTAATATCTTTAGATTTTACTTATATTAATTTTAGCTCGTAGATGCTTAAGATTGCTAAAAAGTATTTTCTATGCTCTCAAAATATTTTTCTTTGGAATTTTATATCATTTAAACCCTAGCCATTCCCCTACCATTTGTTTAACCTATTGATTGGCAAAATAAAATTTATAAAAGATCATATGTCATGGAATGAGAGGATAAAATTCAGCATTCCTAAACATATGCTCCTAAATTTGTAAAAGATTATATGACATGGAGTTGAGAGGATAAAATTCAACACTCCTAAACATATACATTTGTGATACTTACAAAGAAGAAGAAAATTTAATAAAAGATGGAAATGAGAGGACCAAATTCATCATTTCCCAAATAAAGAAATTTCTTCTATGCCAATTTTTACCCTATTTTATCTAATATTAATTGTAATCAATGATTAATATGAGAGAGCTTTGATAGCATTTTGAAGTTTTCTAAAAATTTTCTTATGAAGTTTAAAATTTCAATAATTTTAATCTTAGATTATTATGCTTAATTTAATACAATTTTGATTATGAAAATTTAGTTAGATAATTTTGAAACAATTATTTATTCTACTCAATTCAATTTATAAATTATAAGTTCTTTCTTATGAGTCTAAATTTTATTTTTGACTTATTTTGATATAGATCATATGATATTTAGAGAGCATGATTAGGAGTAATTCTTTTTGAAATGTCCTATAGATTCTTCTCATATTTATAAATTGGTTTTGCTCTGGAACAGCAAAAGCTTAAGTAAGGGGGTATTTGATAGTATTTATAGTTATTTTTATATAATATTTTAGTAATAATTAGTTTATTTTTTTATGTAGTTTTAGTTTAATTTATGTCTAATTTACTTTGTTTTGTATTTTCATGTAATCTAGGGCTGTTAATAGCAAATTCAAACCCACAGCCGTGTTCAATGGAAATAATGGAATAAATCGGCAAAAATCCTTAATACACGCCCAAGGTCATGAGCGTGACTTGTCTCATGGCCGTGTCCCTCCTTCAGCTCCCAGAAGACCTTTGCCATGTCAGATTAAAATTACACACCTCTGTCATGGGCATGACAGAGGGCGAGACCTTCAGGACACGGGTGCGACTCGCCCCGACAAGCTTTCAATGCATGCAGTTTCCAAATCGCACCATTTCCAGCTTACATCCCCTCAGTCATGGACGTGACCGAGGCAGTGACCCTTCCCGCAACTACTAGATTTACTCCAGACTATGTCGTTTCCTGCCGTTTCCAGACTCGGTCAAGACATGCCCAAGGTCACGGGCGTGACCAAGGTTGTGACCCGAGAAATAAATGATTTTTGGCAGTTCTTCTCCCCAACATTCTCGGGCTTTAAAGACAACAGTTACGCACCTTACACGCCCTTGGTCACGGGCGTGACCAAGGGTGTGACTTCTGAAATTTTCAACTATAAAAAGCCAGCTGCTGCCAAGAGTTCTTCATCCAGTCCATGCTTCGATTTGGTTCATTTTCTTTTACTTTTTTGCACTTTTATCATTGTATTTTTCTTTTATGCAATTTCCTTTTATTCTTGTATTTTCAATTCCTAGTATAGAATTTCATTTCCTGCAATTGTAATTTCTTTCTCTATTTATAAAATTATTCTTTCCCTTTAATTATGTTTAGCTAATTTTGTAGTACTTGATCGAACGAGTTCTTATGTAATTTCATTTCTTAATCTCTTTTTGATAGCCTTTGTTTAAGAATTTATGATTTTCCTTTGATTTTTGTCGTATTGATTTCATATTGTTAGTATATGAAAGTCAATTTTGATTTGTAATCTAGTTCATCGAGATATCCATGAATACGAGAAGATCACTCAAGGGTGAAAGGAGTTATATGCACCCGTTGAGAGAGGATGACATAAATCTTCTGGATTGGAGTCAAATCCAATTATGGGGTTCACATTGTAAGGCATGCTTAGGGGTTTCGACTGGTCGAGGGGTCTTAATAGATCAAACTAAGGTTAGTTGTTAGTAGTCCTCGAGATAGGTGCTATCATGATTTAGGAACGTGCACGGTCGAGTTTTTATCATCAATTGATTATGAAATTTAGATTTTCGAATTATATTTCTTAAGATTGATTCCCGACCAAATGTTTTCTATCTATAATTCTTCTATTCTTAAAACTCCATTTAAGTAGTCGATATAATAATATTAATTTGCGTGAGTAGAAGTACTCAACAATTCTGTGGAATACGACACTTGATATTTATTTTTAAATATCCTATACTATGAATGATATGTGCTCTTTGACGCGCTATTTCCACACCGCTAATTAGCGGGCACGAAATGCGGTACGACGGCAGTGCACCGGTCGTTGTCAAGCAATAAAAGTAGGGAGTAGCTCCCCGAATATCATTCTCAAAGGACCGCAAGTTGGGTAGTACGATTTGCCTGTTAGGAGATTAATTATGAGGGTTTCTAAGTTAAACAAAAACAGGGGGGGTTTTGATTGGTTTTGTAAAACAGGAATGAGAAAACTAAACAAACTATGCGGGTCGCAATCACCGCGTCGCTTGGTGGATGGATTTAGTGCAGGCCGAGATGTCGTGCTTCGCTTAGCGGATGACCGGTGAGCAAATGGATGAGGTGAGTGCAAATGCGAGAGTTGAGGGTCGAAGGCACCTCTTCGTTATCGCTTCCAGCTTTTGCTAGAGCGAGTGCTAGAACGTGGGTGTGTGTAAGTGGAGCGGGGGCGGAGCGCATCACAACACAGCATCAAGTAAAGAACAAGATCATAAACAAACTCCCATTCATAGACAAATAGAGGTTCACTTAGTTCATTACAACAATGAAGAGTACATATCAAAAAAGGAGAAGGGGTAGAAGGAACCACGAGATGAGAAGCCTCGTCGTGGATCTTGGTCGGAATGGGGGGTCATCACGCCTCCTCCGAGCTCAGTCCTTGGTTGCTTCCGGGGCTTAGAGGTTGTCACTACCTCCAACCGTTGCCCGTCTTCTTCTCAGAGCTGGGTCACTTCTGCTTCGCTCAATGGAGATGTTGTCCTCATGTAATGCTGGCTGTAGATGGCGGAGAATGCTTCCGGGATCCTAGATGGACCTTAGGATCAATAGATGAAGCCTTCCCAAAGGGGGGAATGGATGGGAGGACCTTGGAGAGGTGAAACGGCGGACTGGCGCGGAGAAATCGCGCCCCAAAACAGTGCTGAATACCTAATTTTGCGGAGCAGCGGTTTAAATACGGAACAGAATAAACACTGCGCACAGTCAGTGGCGCACGACCAATGGTCGTGCATGAAGGAATGCCTGTGATCGTGCGCAGTCAACCTGTAGCAGAGAAAGAGATGGCAATTAACGCACGGTCAGGGGCGCATGACCAATGGTCATGCGCGAAGGAATCCTCTTATCGTGCGCCGTCGCTCTATCTGGGAAGGGAATTAACGCACGACCACTGGTCGTGCGCATGATCGTGCGCGAAGGAATACGCACGATCAGAGGCTTTCTAGGCCAAAAATTGCCCCGCACCATCCCGAACGTTCGCGCGATCCCAGGACCTGCAGGAAAAATGCATATGACCCCGATTCGTGCACACCACCGGTTCCATAACGCAGGCATACAGTAATATATAATAAAAACATGCCACAAAGGGGGAAGGATTGCACAAAAGGCACAGATACACCGTGATATCAATATAAGCATATATGAACAGTAATTGAAGTGCAATGACACTAAAACAAACTAAGATGAGTTCGGAAATCACTGTATAAACCAGACTCATCACACCCCATGACTTACCTGTTTGCGTGACCCGAGCAAACAAATCCGGCGGAGCGAGAAAAGACTAAAACAAATCTCTTTATACATTTTTTCTCTTTTTTTACTTTCTTTTCTTTTCTCATTTTTTCAAATTTCATAACTTTGCACAATTTAGATACAAAACAGCTATATCTTCAATAACGCATTTCCACCACAATCACAAATATACACCGCATCAACACCAAATTTTTTTTATAAATGCACAAATTGCTTGAGCTCAGGATTTGGTGTGCGATTAGGATAGTCATTTTGGCTTTGGTGAATTGAAGGTGGAGCTGAATCAACGGGATCGGGTAGGCACAAGGGGCTAGCAAGGATAAGATGTTAGGACCGGAATACAAAGTTCAAACTGGCCAACTTGATGGCCTACGTCACGCTCACGCACTGAACTAACTCATACCCATGCTTCGAGAGTCGCTTGGGGCAAGTTCTTAGTCACCGAGAAAGATGATTCTTCCTCCCGACTCGAGCAATACGAGCCTGGCACCCCTATACACACATCCCTACACTACCGATTGATTCACACCGGATTCACCACTTTTGAGTAGAATAAACTAGAATTACGCTGACAGAATAAAATGTAAAACTAAAAGCATAAAGAAAAGTTTAATCTACACCAATTTCTATGCGAGACATGAATAAATGACTAGAGCACTACACGAGTTGACAAAGTACTTCGTCTCGCAATCCTATCCCAGCACCGTGATTTCCCATTCACACAACCGAGACGAGTTAGACTCGTCGCGCGCCAATAGTTAAGTGCGCTCACGTGGGTGTCGTGGTGTGCCATGAGATGAACAATGCTACAATATAACACAGATTGTAAATCCTAGTATGCTGGGCACTGTGCATGTGCACGTGGTAACGATAACTCTCACTCCCCCAGACTTACACTAAGCAGAAAGCATGTTTGATAATGACATAAGCTTAAGAGGGCTAGGATGAGAGATTACCCCATGCTCAGAAATGAGCATACCAGAAGATATGGCGTTTTGTTCAGAATGTGGTGCTTCTGCCGTGCTCCAATAGATGTGGACCTGCGAATAAAGAGATCCCAAGCACAACAAAAATATAGCAAAGAAGATAACAAGAAAGAACGGAACCAAATGGTCCCCAATGGGTTGTCTCCCAAGAGCCCTTTTGTTTAACGTCCTTGAAGGTGGACCAAATACCTGTATTAGAGTTTGATAGCAATAGTCTTATAATAATAAAAAACTAAAGAGACAGTATGACGCAGCAAATAACTTGTAACAGAGAAGCACAGAAACATAACAGATGGCACACAGCACAGCCCGGAGATCCCGGCACGCATCAGCTATATGCTGATTTGTGGTGGTTCTCCCCAGTCACGCGAGATGGGCAGGAGGTGAAAGCTTTAGGGCCCAAGGAAGATGTCTCTTCCTTGCCCCTAACCTCTTCCTTCTCGCGCCGGAGGGCTGCAAAGAGCGCTGCGTGCAGGATTCTTTCCTGCTTCAGTTTTTCCACTGAAGGAGAGCGCCACCGAGCACCATGTGCGGGAGGGGTGGTAGTGTTTGTCGGATTGGGATCAGCCGGGGGCTTCATTTTTGCACCCTCAAAAGGGGGTAGATCGGCCCAATGAACCTGTTTAGATTGTTTACATTTCTTGTTTTAAATAAAAACATTATTTGTAAGGCTCATCGCTCCGCCTTCTCCCATGTCTTCCCACTCCTTGGTCTTACTGCTTTTCCTCTCTATATCCAACTCTTTATTTGTGAGCTGCTTTGCTTTTTCTTCCATCAGAGTGATACTTTCCTCCTCTCGAGGATTCTTCACGTCAAAGTCTGATTTTTCTTCATTGGACCTGCACTTACTTTTACTCACCGAGAGGTTAGGAAGATAAGATGATCCTGACAGGTTTGTCGCATTGGAAGGTTGGGTGACGCAACCCGTGGCGATGTAGAGGGTTGCGCCACTCTCCTTTAGAAAAGGAACCCCCAGGATTGGCATGGAATCATTTTCCATGGGGCCTAGAATCTGAAAGTCGGTGACTACAACCGTCCCATTAAGGTTTACTACGACCTCACGAATCTCACCCTCGGTTTCGACAGTCAATCCATTAGCCAACACCAGCGACTTCCGGTCCTCAGAGTTCATTGTTAGGTGCAATCTCTCAACATCTTGCAGAGCAAGAATGTTGCGAGATGCCCCAGAGTTGCAAAGCACAGAAACGTCAATATTATTGATAGTACATTCAACAACGCAAGGGCTCACTTGACCACCATCCGCGTCAGCAATGCTTTTACCTTGCTCCCGCGGGTTCTTTTCAGTATTGCTTGGAAGAGCACCTTGCGTACGCTCGGAGAGCACCTGGGCCAATTGGCCTAGCTGTGTCTCCAAGTTTCGCATTGCGGCAGTTTGATTGGCCATATTTGTTTGAGCCAGATCAACGAACTTCTCCATCATTTCTTCCAATGCGCTCTTTCTTTGCGGTGGTGCATTTTGAGCAAACTGATGAGTCCAGTTTATATAGTGATTTCTGGACTCATCTGGGCTAGTTTTCATGCACTTGCACTTCACTTTAGGCCTATTTTCAATTCTATTTGATCACATTGCCCATTTCATTGCTTAGTGCACATTTATGCCCCATCTTGGTGTGATTTCATGTATTTCTGTGGTCTAGTATATTTTCATGCAGGTCCAAGGGTGTGCGACACTCGGGATGGGTCCTGGGGGATTTTCGGTCGAAAAATCCTCTGATCGTGCGTTTTCCTTCTCGCTCGACCAGGCGCACGACCACTGGTCGTGCGTTAATTCCCTTCCCTGATCGAGCGACGGCGCACGATCATTGGTCTTCTTTGCGCACGACCACTGGTCGTGCGCCGCTGACCGTGCGCTTTTGTGCAGATTTGGATCGAGCTACAGGTTCTTCGCGCACGATCAGAGGCATTCCTTCGCGCACGACCATTGGTCGTGCGCCTGATCGTGCGCGTTGTTTAATTCTGCTCCGTCTATAAATAGACATGCGCGATTTTAGGTCGGGATCGACCATCCGACTCCGCCCAGCTCCGCCGTTTTCCACATTTTCTGCAGGGTTTCACCTCCTTCTTCACCGCCCACCTTAGGGAGGATCTCCGGTCAAGCTTTCAACGCCAAATCCTTGCTGGAGCTTCCTCTCGGCCATCTCCTTCATCCAAGAGCTTCAAGAAAGGAGTCAACCTAGCCTTCTTCTTCAAGATCGGAGCAGCTTGTGTGATCATTTCTTCGGTTCGTGACACGAAGAAAACGGGTCCACTGGAAGGTAGTGACAGCCCTCCTCTACCCCGGACGCAGTTGAGGACCGAGTTTGGACGCGGATTGACAACCCGGCGATTCCTTCTGTGAATCCTCAACAAGACTTCGGAGTCGGTCGATTTCGCACACTCATCTCCTCTTGTAGTTAATAGTTTAGTTGGATTTCTTATATGTTTGATGAAGTATACTTTTATTTGTTAACATTAGGATGAAATCATGTCTATGTGATTGAGTAATCTTGTTCTATTTTCATTTGAGGTGTGCCTTGTGGTGAGGATTGTTTGTTGTGTTGTGCCGCCCTAATAATTATTAGTGGTGTGCTTTGCGAAGAGGTGCTTGCAACCCTCATTCCGCCGCTCTCTCCACTCCATCCGCTAGACTACTCGTCCATCCGCCTAGCGATTCTGTGCATTGCGGCCTGTGTAGTCTTCCATCCCGCCTGGCGAAGCAGTTCGCTCAAGGCCTGCATAGGAGTAGTCATAGCTATTTTATTTTGTTTTCTGCAATCCAAACCAAGCCTCCCGCAATCCATCCGACCTTAAGGACTTCAATCTCAAGTCCTCCTCAATAGTCAACTCCACCTTACTGTGTTCCTTCCGAGATCGATACTCGGGGATTTACTCCTCGTTTTATATTACTTGAACGATCGGTACACTGCCGTTTTGTGCCGCAGTCTCGCCACAGCCTATAGTGGTGTGTGAGATTTGCGCCATCAAGTTTTTGGCGCCGTTGCCGGGGAACACAGACGTGTGAGTTTTCTGGAGAGGGAGAATCTGAGAGAGAAGCCCTTCCATTTGTAAATTGCGTCGTTTATTTTTATTTTAGTTGTTTTTATTATATTTTCCTGTTTTTAAATAGGTTGTTTAGTAAATTACTGTTAGGTGTAACAGTTTGCACGATAGTGTCTTTATTTTGAATCTTGCTATCTCCATATAATGTGGGCTGCATTTAATATTCGTTTCCGTTTATGTGGAGATATTTCTCACGCTAGTGATAGATGCCCTACGGAAGATGGTGGGCATAATTCTCGTGGCCCGGTGTACGGAGCACCATTTTCCTATGGTTCTTCATGCCCTGTCCCAAGTCTTATGGCCACTCGTCCTCGCCGCATACACCATTTTTATATTCCTCCCAGGCCCATCAAGGACCAAGGAGTAATATAAAATGGTGCTTGTTCTGTCAAAGCATGGATCACGCCCTGAAGGACTGTGCCGAGTATCTTCGCCAATTGGACGAGGATGATGAGCCGGATATCCGGATCGTCCCGAGTCCTACTTCCGACAGCACACCTTCAACATCCGGTTATGTGTCTGTGTCACCTTCATCTTGTGAAGGGTATGATGTGGACACAGTCACCAGATGCGTGGCTGATCTAGGCTCTGACATGGCCGAGCCTATCTCCCCTGTGCATCCATCACCTAGCGTAGATTTGATTCTTTGTGAGGAATCAGTGCTTGACTTTTATCCAAGCACCATTCCTTCCCCTGTTGTGCATTCTACTACGCTCGTCTCCGATGACATTGTTGATGATGTGTCGCAAGATGAAGCTGGCGATCTATGTATTGTGCCTACTCCTATGGAGGAGGACAACCTTCTAGGTGAAGAGGAGCTTTCCTCAGCACCGGTGGAGGAAGTCCAAATCCTAGGCATGGCCCTTGTTGATCCCGCCGAACCTTGTAGCATTGATGACAATGCAAACATTATTTTACTTTCCCAACCTATTGGGAGTAAGTCCGGGACCACTCCCCCGCTTGATTTTTATTTATGTTCTTCTTCTCTTTTATTTCTTGACCCCCCTTCTGCTATATCTGAGCCTGTGCAGGTTGAGTCTTCGCAGGTACTTCAGGAGGACTTGGAGCATTCTGCTTAAGGCAATGATGAGTGTATCCTCTCATGTGAGGAGGTTGATCCCCCCTCCATAGAGGAAGCCTCATTCATTGCCTTCTCCTCCTGTGGACCTGCTGTGGATGACACCTTGCTTGGCAAGGATTTTTTGTGTAAGATGAGTGAGGCTTATTCCTCCTCCTCCTCCTCTTACATTCTGTTTCCTCTACCTGTGCGTTGCAGGTATTATTATACAGGTAGAGGGGTGACTGTTTTATCGCCGTATCGGTACCGGCCACCGAAACGGATAATGGAATAGCTACCTGTGCATTTTCTATTCCATAGGCCCATTAGCTAGAACTCGTAAAGTTTTGAATAAGTCGTGCTGGGAAGACAATAACCCCAGTATTTATCTTATTTTTCTTGCATTGTATTTTTCGTTAAGTAGAATAGTTAGTTAAATTTCAATTTAGTTTTAGTTTTTCTATTTCTTTTTGTTTTTGCGGAGCTCACCCCTGCAGGTCATTCATATGGAAGGCGGTGGTCGCGATTCTTCGTATGGCGGAGGTGCGGCTTGGTCTTGTTCTACACGCGTCTTCTGGTATGCTCACTTGCTGAGCATTGGGTACCCTCTTCCCCCAACTTTGTGTTAGAATATATTAATGCATAGTTTAAGTCTGGGGGAGAGCTAGTATCTGTTACCCAATGCACGTTCACACTGCATATGCATACTAGAAGCTTTTATTGATTTATTTTGTTTAGATCATTGCATCACACACCACTTGCACCCACTTGAGCGTGTGCTTAGCTGTTTGCGTGCCGCGAGTTAAACTCATTTCTTGAGCAAGGTTCAGGCAAATCATTGTGCTGGCTTTTAAATTATATAGTGGAGTAATATGTTGACTCCGGTGTTCCTAGTCTAATGCATTTGTGAGCATAGAGATTTGTGTAGATTAGATTCCTTTTTCTACTATTAGTCTTATACATTTCTATTAGTGTAAATAATGTTTGCTCTACTCAAATGGTGAATCCGGTTTGAATCAAAGGTAGCATATGGGTGTGTGTAAATTATCGCTAGACGTGTATTGCTTGTGTCGGGAGGAAGGATAACCTTTCTCGGTGACTAAGAACTCGCCCCAAGCGATTCTTGAAGCATTGGCATAGGATAATTCTGTTGCGCAAGAATGACGTAGGCCATCATTTTGGCCCGGTTGAGCCATTGTGCAAATCCTGATATCTTATCCTCATTAGCCCATTTGTGCCTACCCCATCCCTTTGATTCAGCTCCACATTTTATTCCACCAAAACCAAAAAGCCGATCCTAGTCACATACCCAAAGCTGAACTTTAGATGTTTTCACATTTGTATTTTGGAATGTTGATGTGGTGATGTTAAATTTGGAGATGTGGGTGTACTCCCTTGAACATTTGCTGAATTTAAAAAAAATATATATAATTAGAAAAAGAAATGAAATGAGAAGAAAAGAAAAGAAAAATGAGAATGAGTTTAATTGAAAATCTATTTGAGATATATATTTTGGAGTAGGCGGTGCACATACCCATGCGTTCAGGTCCAAGTTTGGTGGTGTGGTGCATCCGCGTGTTTTTGTAGCTGCGGGCATAGAGTTATTGTTTAAGCTCATTTGGGTTGGGTGCTTTAAGCCGTCCTGTTTATCATTGTTTACCTCACCGTAACCCAAGCCTCATGAAAAACCTTAAGTCCTACCGACTCACGCTATGAACTAATCTAGTGCTGTGGAGAGAATGTGACCGGGCGAGCTTATGGTCTTCGACACCGATGGATTTCGGTGGAGTTTGTCCCAAACCCTAGCCTGGGCAATGCTCATCTCAGCGTGTATTTTACTTTCCCCGTATGCGTGACCGATTGATTCACCGTGATTCACATTTATGAGTAGTAGTAATATTTATTTACTCCATTAGAAGCATATAAACTATGTGTATAATTAGAAACCTTATCCACTATTTCTCTATGAACTTGGGTATGCGACTTCGCATGGTACTCCTCGGTGTAATTTTAAGCTAGCTATTTATTTTTCCCCGCCTGCTTAGGATGTGTTTGCTCGGTACGTGCAAACAGGTAAGTCTGGGGGTGTGATGAGTCCAGTTTATATAGTGATTTCCGGACTCATCTGGGCTAGTTTTCATGCACTTGCACTTCACTTTAGGCCTATTTTCAATTCTATTTGATCACATTGCCCATTTCATTGCTTAGTGCACATTTATGCCCCATCTTGGTGTGATTTCATGTATTTCTGTGGTCTAGTATATTTTCATGCAGGTCCAAGGGTTGTGCGACACTTGGGATGGGTCCTGGGGGATTTTCGGTCAAAAAATCCTCTGATCGTGCGTTTTCCTTCTCGCATGACCAGGCGCACGACCATTGGTCGTGCGTTAATTCCCTTCCCTGATCGAGCGACGGCGCACGATCATTGGCCTTCTTCGCGCACGACCACTGGTCGTGCGCCGCTGACCGTGCGCTTTTGTGCATATTTGGATCGAGCTACAAGTTCTACGTGCACGATCAGAGGCATTCCTTCGCGCATGACCATTGGTCGTGCGCCTGATCGTGCGCGTTGTTTAATTCTGCTCCGTCTATAAATAGACATGCACGATTTTAGGTCGGGATCGACTATCCGACTCCGCCCAGCTCCGCCGTTTTCCACATTTTCTGCAGGGTTTCTGTAACACCCCAAAGATCGTGGTTCAGCGAGGTAGGCGAAATGGTAGTGTTGCGCTCGGGATAGGCTCAAGATTCCAGATCAGGTCAATGCGCACGACCATTGTCCTCTTCGCGCACGACCTGTGATCGTGCGCCAACGATCGTGCGCAACCCGCAAAGAATCGGAGTTCTGTCTCGGACAGTGCGCACGACCATTTCCCTCTTCGCGCACGACCAGTGATCGTGCGCCAGCGATCGTGCGTTAATTCAGAAGAGAATCGAGTTCTGTCTCGGACAGTGCGCATGACCATTTCCCTCTTCGCGCACGACCAGTGATCGTGCGCCAACGATCGTGCGCCCTGTTTATTCTGTTCCGCGATTTTGAGCGGAGAAGAAGATCGGACCGTCCAAATCTTTTGGGATTTGATCCAACGGCTAGGTTTAGTTGCGGGAGACCTTTAGGGCTGATGAGAGGGGGTTAAACCTCATATTCTCTAAGTCATTCTCTCTCCAAACCCTAGAGAAAGAAGGAGGAGCCAAGGAAGAAGAAGGGAGATTCCGCCATTGACGGAGCTCCGGAGCTCCGTTTCGCGAACCGTTTCCAGATCCGGAGAGTTGGTGCCAGGTGCCAAACCTGTTTCCCGCTCACCGTACCGGATAGTGCCAAAGGAATTGGCAGAGCTGAAGGTTCAATTGCAAGAGCTGCTAGAGCAAGGCTACGTACGTCCAAGTTCTTCGCCTTGGAGTGCACCGGTCCTCTTTGTGAAAAAGAAGGACGGGAGCTTGCGTCTATGTATCGATTATCGAGAGCTAAATAAGTTGACCGAGAAGAACCGATATCCGATTCCAAGAATCGATGATCTCTTCGACCAGCTGGTTGGGTCGACAGTATACTCCAAACTGGACCTAAGGTCCGACTATTACCAACTGCGAATTAGGGAATGTGACATTCCAAAAACAGCGTTCAGTACCCGCTTTGGGCACTATGAGTTCACGGTGATGCCGTTCGGTCTGTCCAATGCACCGTCGGTATTCATGGACTTAATGAACAGGACGTTCCGTGAGTATTTGGATCAATTTGTGATCGTCTTTATCGACGACATTTTGGTATACTCTCAATCAGAAGAGGAGCATATAGGACATCTGCACGCAGTTCTGGGCACCTTGAGGAAGAGTCAGCTATATGCCAAGTTCTCCAAGTGCGAGTTTTGGCTACCGTCAGTAGCATTCCTTGGTCACGTCGTTAGTGGAGATGGAATTGCGGTTGATCCGTCGAAGATAGAAGCGATCCGAGCCTGGCCTTTGTTGAAAAATGTAGCGGAAGTCCGAAGTTTCTTAGGACTTGCCGGCTATTATAGGCGCTTTGTGGAAAACTTCTCGAGGATTGCACTTCCTCTCACTAAATTGACTAGGAAAGATCATAAGTTCGTTTGGTCGCCCGAGTGCGCACGAGCTTTTGAAGAACTGAAAAGCCGTCTGACCACGGCGCCCATTCTATGCTCGCCATGTGGTACGGAAGGCTACGAAATTAATAGCGACGCCTCAGGAAGTGGTTTGGGTTGTGTCCTAGTGCAGTTCGGTAAGGTAATTGCCTACGGCTCCCGTCAGTTGAAAGCTCATGAGAGGAATTACCCGGTCCATGATTTGGAGCTAGCGGCCGTGATATTTGCTCTTAAGCTTTGGAGGCATTATTTGTATGGCGTGAAGATCGACATATTTACCGACCACAAGAGCCTCAAGTACTTGCTAGATCAAAGGGAGTTGAATATGCGACAAAGGAGGTGGTTGGAGTTCCTTGGGGACTACACCTTCGACATCAAATATACTCCTGGAAAGGGAAATGTAGTTGCAGACGCGTTGAGTCGTCGGGCTCCCGCTCAAGCAAATTGGATTTTGATGCACGATGAGCGTCTAATCCGTGAGCTGGAAGAAATGGAGATCATTTGCGTTGATCGAAGAGCGTCTACTTCAGCATGCTTGAACTGGACGGAGGTTCAATACCACCTTGCCGACCGAGTTCGACAGGCATTGGAGCTGGATGAGAGCATGAAACGCTACAAAGCGGAAACCGTTGACAGGTTGAACGCTGATTTCTCTTTCGAAGATGGCCTTATGTGGAAGAATGGCAGATTGTGCGTCCCAAACGTTGGTACTCTACGGGAGGAATTGATGTACGAGGCTCATCATACCAAGTACTCTATCCACCCGGGGAGCACGAAAATGTACATGGACATGAAG
The DNA here is from genome assembly GCA_033032865.1 of Dactylorhiza incarnata. Taxonomy (NCBI): domain Eukaryota; kingdom Viridiplantae; phylum Streptophyta; class Magnoliopsida; order Asparagales; family Orchidaceae; genus Dactylorhiza; species Dactylorhiza incarnata. The sequence goes on from JAWHQI010000149.1 coordinate 2,936,144, forward strand.
AAACTTTTCTGGTGGCCGGGTATGAAGAAGGACATTGCCCTCTACGTGGCCAAGTGCAACACTTGCGCGTTGGTGAAGGTGGAATGTCAACGTCCCGGTGGATTTTTGAAGTCCTTGCCGATCCCGGAATGGAAGTTTGACGATATTTCGATGGATTTCGTGCACGGATTGCCGAGATCGCATCATGGAAACGACGCCATCTGGGTGATCGTGGACAGACTGACAAAAGTATCGCATTTTATTCCGAACCGGAAGGATGATTCTGTAGAAAAGCTAGCGAAGCACTATGTCGATAGTATTGTGCGGCTGCACGGTGTCCCTCGTAGCATCGTCAGCGATCGTGACGGGCGTTTCACATCGAAAGATTGGAGGCTTATCCATGAACTGTTGGGCACGAAATTGAAGTTCAGCACGGCCTTCCACCCGCAAACGGATGGATAGACCGAGAGAACCAACAGGACTATGGAGGATATGCTCCGAATGTGCGCTCTGGATTTTGGAAAGAAGTGGGAAGATCATCTCTATATGATCGAATTCGCCTACAATAATAGCTACCAAGCCAGTATAAAGATGGCTCCTTTCGAGGCCCTCTATGGTAAGAAGTGTCGTACGCCGTTGTCTTGGGCAGAAACGGGCGATACTAAGCTATTAAAGCGAAAGGATGTTGAGGAAGCAACTTCGACGATCCGAACTATTCGGGAAAGGCTATTGATTGCCCAGGATAGGCAAGCAAAGTATTACAACGCCAAGCATAGGAACCTAGAGTTCGCCGTTGGTGACCGGGTTTACTTGAAGATCAAACTGTTCAAAGGGGTATCAAGGATCCGACGCTTGAAAAAGCTCAGTCCAAGGTACTTAGGACCGTTTGAGATTGTTGAACATGTTGGTGATGCGGCTTATCGGCTTGCACTATCTGTAGAGCTGAGCGGTCTGCACGACGTGTTTCACATTTCAGTTCTGAGGAAGTCAGTGCAAGAGCCTACTCATATCGTTGCGGTCGGCAAAGTGTCGATGGATAGTGGGTTGTCGACGAAAGTCAAACCCTTACGCATCGAGGATACCGAGGTAAAGCAGTTGCGGAACAAGTCCATTCGGATGGTAAAGGTCCGGTGGGATAATTGCGGCCGAGAGGAGCTAACTTGGGAGAGAGAGCAAGCGATGCTTGCGGAGTACCCCGAGCTATTTCCCTCAGGTAAATTTTCTTTAAAAACTATAATTTCCTGCTATTACTGTTTTCGAAATTTCGGGACGAAATTCTTTTAAGGGGGGTGGAGTTGTAACACCCCAAAGATCGTGGTTCAGCGAGGTAGGCGAAATGGTAGTGTTGCGCTCGGGATAGGCTCAAGATTCCAGATCAGGTCAATGCGCACGACCATTGTCCTCTTCGCGCACGACCTGTGATCGTGCGCCAACGATCGTGCGCAACCCGCAAAGAATCGGAGTTCTGTCTCGGACAGTGCGCACGACCATTTCCCTCTTCGCGCACGACCAGTGATCGTGCGCCAGCGATCGTGCGTTAATTCAGAAGAGAATCGAGTTCTGTCTCGGACAGTGCGCACGACCATTTCCCTCTTCGCGCACGACCAGTGATCGTGCGCCAACGATCGTGCGCCCTGTTTATTCTGTTCCGCGATTTTGAGCGGAGAAGAAGATCGGACCGTCCAAATCTCTTGGGATTTGATCCAACGGCTAGGTTTAGTTGCGGGAGACCTTTAGGGCTGATGAGAGGGGGTTAAACCTCATATTCTCTAAGTCATTCTCTCTCCAAACCCTAGAGAAAGAAGGAGGAGCCAAGGAAGAAGAAGGGAGATTCCGCCATTGACGGAGCTCGCCATTGACGGAGCTCCGGAGCTCCGTTTCGCGAACTGTTTCCAGATCTGGAGAGTGCAGCCCGGTGCGGTCATTTCCCTCCGTCTAGAATCTCGGATCCATGGCAAAAAAGAACGCTCCTAGGGTAACGATTTCTTCTCCCGTTGTTTGGACTTGTCTTTTGTCCTCTCCTTCGTTTCTCTATGCTTGCATGAGGGATCCCTTTCACCAAATGGGTGAAGTGTAGGATTCCCTCAAGTTCTCCGGAACTCCGGGTCGATTGTGTCCGTCCCTGGCATATTGCATGTAGAAAATCCGGTAGTCGTGCGGATTTAGGCATTTTGTGTGAAGCCTATTCGTGGCCGTGAGCCCGAAACGGTGATGCTTGGATTGCGACGTTGCATTTAGGTTAAGCCTAGAATGCGTGCCGGAGAATGACTCCGTGAAATCGTCTATAATAGTGCGGGATTTAAGTGTAGGCGTCTTGTGAAGATCCTAACGAAAGCCCCATGCTTTGAGATTGGATGAAGGCAAACCTTCACCGCGAAATTTATGCGGAGCGTATTATACCTCCCCTTTTGAGTATTTGTGAAGCCTAGATCCTTGTGAAGGGATTAGGTGCGTAGCTTATATTTGTGTAGCACTTGAAGGTGCTAAACCCTTACGGGCCGAGGCGAAGCCGTACCCGCGTCGTGCGATAGATCGCGACGATTAGAGCACGGGCAAAGCTAAACCGAACCCGTTTCCATGCAGATCGGTAAGAGGTCCCTACCTCATGTAGCCGTGTGATCATGGGAGAGGTCGTGGAAGGTGGTTTACCTAGACCGACCAAAAGCTCTTTTTCCCACATAAGGCGATGGCCCTTATGGTGGAGTGTTTGTGGAATTGATGTTGTTAGCCTCATGCGGTTGTTTAGGCGGTTGCGGGGAACCTTCGGGTGAACCCAACCAACATCATGTGCATACCTAGGTCCCCTCCTTTTTGATGCTCAACCTAGAAGATTGAATGTGCTTGAAACCTCACCTTGTGTAGTTTCACTTTCTTTATTTTAGTACTTGTGCTAGTATGGCTTGCTTGCAGGGTAGAATCTCCGCCACCCCGGGAAAGGGGTGGGGTCGTTATAATTTGGTCAGCTGTGCTGACCGTTACCTTGTTTGCCACCGCTTGGTGGAATGTTCTTATGCAGGTGCAGGTGAGCCTAGCGGGAAATAGCGGGCGGTGGCCCCTTTTGCTGAGTTGGCCCTTGAAGGTCAGCCTCCTTTTTAGCTTTCTCATGTATTGCCGGCCTGCGTGCCGATGTATGTTTTGGAGATTTTAGTACATTTGCTAAATGTAAGGCCTTAAGGCCATAACTCTCTCTCTTGGTTACATTCCTATGATAGTGGACAATTCTAATGGAAATGTTAAATCTTTATGCTTCCGCTAGTGTTCAGTATACTCTGTTGTAGTTTCTTTCTGTTTATCACTTTTTAACTCCTAGCTAGTGTGGTTAGTATGGCGTGGGGTCCCGGCCGGACCTACTGTTATATTACTCGTACTGGCAGGGTGTTACAGTTTCACCTCCTTCTTCACCGCCCACCTTAGGGAGGATCTCCGGGCAAGCTTTCAACGCCAAATCCTCGCCGGAGCTTCCTCTCGGCCATCTCCTTCATCCAAGAGCTTCAACAAAGGAGTCAACCTAGCCTTCTTCTTCAAGATCGGAGCAGCTTGTGTGATCATTCCTCTGGTTCGTGACACGAAGAACACGGGTCATTGGGAGGAAGTGACAGCCCTCCTCTACCCCGGATGCAGTTGAGGACCGAGTTTGGACGCGGATTGACAACCCATCAATTCCTTCCGTGAATCCTCAACAAGACTTCGGAGTCGGTCGATTTCGCACACTCATCTCCTCTTGTAGTTGATAGTTTAGTTGGATTTGTTATATGTTTGATGAAGTATACTTTTATTTGTTAACATTAGGATGAAATCATGTCTATGTGATTGAGTAATCTTGTTATATTTTCATTTGAGGTGTGCCTTGTGGTGTGGATTGTTTGTTGTGTTGTGCCGCCCTAACAATTGTTAGTGGTGTGCTTTGCGAAGAGGTGCTTGCGACCCTCATTCCGCCGCTCTCTCCACTCCATCCGCTAGCCTACTCGTCCATCCGCCTAGCGATTCGGTGCATTGCGGCCCGTGTAGTCTTCCATCCCGCCTGGCGAAGCAGTGCTCTCAAGGCCTGCATAGGAGTAGTCGTAGCTATTTTATTTTGTTTTCCGCAATCCCAACCAAGCCTCCCGCAATCCATCCGACCTTAAGGACTTCAATCTCAAGTCCTCCTCAATAGTCAACTCCACCTTACTGTGTTCCTTTCGAGATCGATACTCGGGGATTTACTCCTCATTTTATATTACTTGAACGATCGGTACACTGCCGTTTCGTGCCGCAGTCTCGCCACAGCCTATAGCGGTGTGTGAGATTTGCACCATCACAAACCCCGGTTGTGGTGGCCTCGGTTGGCTACCGAAGGATTGCGCATCAAATTGATGCGAGCCTCCTTGCCATCGTTGGCTAGGAACGTTTTGTTTCCATGAGAAGTTCGGGTGACTCCTCACGGCCGGGTTATAAGCGTTGTTAAATGGTACTTCCCGATTTTGATCATTCATATAATTTACACTTTCATCAAAAGTTAATTCAGCAGGTTGCTCACCTGAGGGGCACTCATATGCATGATGCCCGGGGTTTCCACATCCTTGACACAAAATGGCCATTACTGGGGTAGGAGGGAGGGCATGCCTCTTAAGTAGCACGACGTTGTCATAAGGCGCCGATACCACCTCGGCAGATGCGCCCGACGTGCTCACCTCAAAGAGTCCATGAGCATTCCTTGGAGCATTTCTTCCAGCAGTCCAGAATGAACTATGAATGACAGTGTCCTGGAGAATCCTCAGTACGTCCTCGGGAGTGTGGTTCATCAGGGTCCCGCCTGCAGCAGCATCAATCATGGCTCTATAATTGGGCTCGATTGCAAAATAGAAATTTTCCACTAAGCTCCAAGGTTGTAGCTCATGCTGAGGGCACTTCCGGAGGAGGTCCGCGAACCTATTCCATGCTTCCGCAAGGGTCTCCTGATCGTGTTGTCGGAAGGTTGCGATTTCTCTCCGTAAGTTTACAACCTTGTCCACCGGGTGGAATTTTGCCAAAAACTTTGTCTGCAGCGCGTCCCAGGTGGTAGCTGCGCCGGGTGGTATTGTGTGGAGCCAAGCCTTCGCCTTGTCGCGGAGGGAGAATGGAAACAACCTGAGTTTCACCGTCTCATCAGCAATTCCTGCGTACCGAAATGTACCGCAAATCTCTGCAAATTCAGCTAGGTGAAGATGGGGGTCTTCACTGGTTAACCCGGAGAATTGGGCATTATTGCGGATCATATTCAGAATGGCCGGCTTTATCTCAAAATTGTTGTTAGTAATAGCCGGGCCAAATCCGGGGTACACACTCCCCACAGTGGGCGTGGTGTAATCTCTCATGGTCCTCGGCCTCGGCCTAACCACTTCATTCTCGTCGGCCTCCTGACCAACGCCTGGTGCATCTCCCCTCCCGGGATTGATCGGGTCCCCATTGACATCCATGGTGGCGGCAGCACAGAGACGCGCCCATAGGGTACGCTCTATTTCAGGATCAAATGCTGCAAATTCACCAGGATGTTGTCTACGCATGCACACATTACACCAAAAAAAGAAATATCAAAAACAAAAATACCCTTAAACTAATTTCCCAAGAAAGACAAATCATACACACTTGCAGTCCCCGGCAACGGCGCCAAAAACTTGACGCGCTATTTCCACACCGCTAATTAGCGGGCACGAAATGCGGTACGACGGTAGTGCACCGGTCGTTGTCAAGCAATAAAAGTAGGGAGTAGCTCCCCGAATATCGTTCTCAAAGGACCGCAAGTTGGGTAGTACGATTTGCCTATTAGGAGATTAATTATGAGGGTTTATAAGTTAAACAAAAATTGGGGGTTTTGATTGGTTTTGTAAAACAGGAATGAGAAAACTAAACAAACTATGTGGGTCGCAATCACCGTGTCGCTTGGTGGATGGATTTAGTGCAGGCCGCGATGCCGTGCTTCGCTTAGCGGATGACCGGTGAGCAAATGGATGAGGTGAGTGCAAATGCGAGAGTTGAGGGTCGAAGGCACCTCTTAGCTATCGCTTCCAGCTTTTGCCAGAGCGAGTACTAGAACGTGGGTGTGTGTAAGTGGAGCGGGGGCGGAGCGCATCACAACACTGCATCAAGTAAAGAACAAGATCATAAACAAACTCCCATTCATAGACAAATAGAGGTTCACTTAGTTCATTACAACAATGAAGAGTACATATCAAAAAAGGAGAAGGGGTAGAAGGAACCACGAGATGAGAAGCCTCGCCGTGGATCTTGGTCGGAATGGGGGGTCATCACGCCTCCTCCGAGCTCAGTCCTTGGTTGCTTCCGGGGCTTAGAGGCTGTCACGACCTCCAACCGTTGCCCGTCTTCTTCTCAGAGCTGGGTCACTTCTGCTTCGCCCAATGGAGATGTCCTCCTCATGGAATGCTGGCTGTAGATGGCGGAGAATGCTTCCGGGATCCTAGATTGACCTTAGGATCAATGGATGAAGCCTTCCCAAAGGGGGGAATGGATGGGAGGACCTTGGAGAGGTGAAACGGCGGACTGGCGCGGAGAAATCGTGCCCCAAAACAGTGCTGAATACCTAATTTCGCGGAGCAGTGGTTTAAATACGGAGCAGAATAAACACTGCGCACGGTCAGTGGCGCACGACCAATGGTCGTGCGCGAAGGAATGCCTGTGATCGTGCGCAGTCAACCTGTAGCAGAGAAAGAGATGGCAATTAACGCACGGTCAGGGGCGCACGACCAATGGTCGTGCGCGACGGAATCCTCTGATCGTGCGCCGTCGCTTTGTCTGGGAAGGGAATTAACGCACGACCACTGGTCGTGCACCTGATCGTGCGCGGAGGAATGTGCACGATCAGAGGCTTTCTAGGCCAAAAATTGCCCCGCACCATCCCGAACGTTCGCGCGATCCCAGGACCTGCAGGAAAAATGCATATGACCCCGATCCGTGCACACCACCGGATTCATAACGCAGGCATACAGTAATATATAATAAAAACATGCCACAAAGGGGGAAGGATTGCACAAAAGGCGCAAATACGCCGTGATATCAATATAAGCATATATGAACAGTAATTGAAGTGCAATGACACTAAAACAAACCCAGATGAGGCCGGAAATCACTGTATAAACCAGACTCATCACTCTTGCCTATAGTTTGTAGAATTTGGAGAATATTATTATATCCTAAATTTTACGTATCAGTGATTGAATTTAATATTTTTTTCATAAAAGCAATGCTTAATTTTATTTATATAACTTTAGTAATTAGGGTGCATGCTACAAATATAGTGTATTATGGAGAGAGTACTTTTTCATAATACGATTAGGCTAGAATTCTAATAAGTTTTATGAAAAACTTACAACATAACATTATATTATCATTTCATGCTTTAACAAAGTGATGAAGTAAATGAATTTACTTTATAAAGATAATTATGCTATGAATTTGATTAAAATATGATGGTATGTTCGAATATGTGTTCCACATCTCTTTGTTTGAGAATATCAAATTCTAATCTATATTTGATTTACCTTGCTTGTGTTTATCATGTGCATATATTACAAGTAAAATAGATATTAGAACATTGGAATACAATTGTGACACTCAATTGGAGATATGGAATGAATTGCCATCTACCGCAGGACGGTAATACCTACCATAGGTGGTAGCCTTTATTACGGATTGAACAACAGGGAAAGAGAAATTCAAAAGAACTTGGAAGGATCAAGGAGAAATTAATGTAAAGCCTTATCGCGCTGTAATAGAAGTATCGACTAACTATATCCTTTGGGCAACTCCGACAATCACATAATGATGAGACAAGAGATCTCATTTTGGCACGCAGAAATATCAAGCTATCACACGTCACTAATTATTGCCTAAAATAAAATCCCCAGCTTCCAAATACAGAAGTACAGATTGGGAAATCAAAGTAATTGGCACTGCCATGCCATGATAGTACTATCGCAGGAAGTAACCCGTAGAGCTCTATTTAAAGATGATTTTGCTCTATCTCTCATATGCCCTTAAACTAATTATTTTGAGGGAGACATAATCCCTGAGTTCTAGAGAAGATCTATGACACCTTATGACTATTGGATAATATTTCTAAGGCAGAGAATTGTTGGATCGATAGGCTCCCTTAGAGGGGGGAGGGTGAATAAGTGTGTTTATCAAATTTTGATTTATCTTAGAACTTAGATTAAGATATTTTTCTAACACGTTATTAGAGAAAAATAATTAAATAGACAAAGTAAAAAACACAAGTTGCATGATTTTATTTCACAAATATTTTGAATACAAATAGGTGATTTCCATGACGCTTGAAATTAAGGAGGTGAATATAAAAACCCTTTTGTTTTCTATACCGACCCTTCTCCCTAAGGACCGGTTGACCCTAGCCTATCTCTCCCTAGATAGGCCTCAAGACGCCCCTAGACTTATTCCTTATATCTAGTCTCCAACACACATGGCCAATTCCTCCCTAAGCCACATACAGACCTAGTCGCCAACTTACGCAGTAAATTCCACTATGCTCAAAAGAGTAATCAAAGTAAAAGAGAAAATACAAGATAGATGAGAAATAAAATTTATGTAGTAAAAAGGCTCCCTATAAGAGATCTGAAGGTGAGTACAAAGGTACGTGAGAAATCAGCATTATAGTTGTGTTCGTGCTTCGTGTAAAATGATCATTGATGAACTCCTACTTCATGATCTCCTTTTTATGATTATGAGTGTTGTCGGGATATCTTTGAATTTCTGGTACGGCGATTCACACAAAAAACTTCAAAGTTGTAGCTCTAATCACTATCAAATGAAGGAGCGGAGCGGCCTTTTGATGCGCAAATCTTAGCACACCGCTATAGGCGGTAGCAAGACTGCGGCACGAAACGGCAGTGTACTAATCGTTCAAGTAATATAAAACGAGGAGTAATCTCCGAGTATCGAATCTCGAAGGAACACAGTAAGGTGGAGTTTTATTTTGAGGAGGGACTTGAGATCGAAGTCCTTTAGTCGGATGGAATGCGGGAAAGTTGGTTTGGATTTTGGAAAATAAAAGAAAAAGAGCTACAACTACTCCTATGCAATGCCGTTATGCAATGCTTCGCCAGGCGGGATGGAAAACTACGTAGGCCTTGAGCGCGCTACTTCGAGAGGGCGGATGGACGAGTAGGCAAATAGAATCGAACTGTGCAGGCCTTGAGCGCGCTGCTTCGTAAGGCGAATGGATTACACGGGCCGTTAGCACCGCTTAGCTTGGCGGATGGACGAGTAGTCTTACGGATTGAGGATCGCAAGCACCTCGTCGCAACGCACGCCACTAGCAATTGCTAGTGCGGCACACCTAACTACGGCGGAATGGAATAAAAATGTAGGCGCTCCTCAAGCAACTTAAACACCAAAGCATTTCACATAGACATGAAATATAGAAATACAAACAAGTTTAAGTGCCACTTCATCATAATATAAAGATCTAACTACATACACACATCAATAAGAGAAGAACAAGGCAAGAAATCGACCGAATCCAAAGGCTCATCGAGGAGTCACGGTTGGAATCGCTAGGTTGTCAATCCGCGTCCAAGCTTGGTCCTCAACTACGTCCGGGGTAGAGAGAGCTGTCACGACTCTCCAATGAGCCCGTCTTCTTCGTGTCACGATCCGGTAAAAGGTTGCAAACTTCCCCTTGCTTGATGGCAATGGAGGCTAAATCTTCCTTTGAAGATATAGGATGAAGGAGGAGGTCGAGATGATCTTCGGGCTCAAGATAGGCGTGAAGAATAGTCGAAGAGCACCTCCTGGTGGTGGAAGATGATGCAAGGGGCGGAAGAGGCGAACAGGGCTCGAAAACGGCGGAGGTGGAAGGTCGCCCGACCTAATTTCGCGGGCTGTATATTTATAGAAAACGGGGCGCATGATCAGTGGCGCACGACCAGTGGTCGTGCGCACTGAATGTTAATGATCGTGCGCGCTGTGCCCGAAAACCTGCAAAACAAAACTACAGAAAATAATAAAGCGCACGATCGAACGCACGACCGTACGTAAAAACGCACGACCAAATTCAGAAAGCAACTTTGAGCTGCAAATGAACGCGCACGATCGGCGGCGCACGATCAGTGGTCGTGCGCAGTATAGCCAGTGATTGTGCGCAGTACTCCTGTACAGATTTGTACCGGGAACACCTGCACAACCCCTGTTCCCGCATAAACACTGATCGAAACCACTGAAAGTGGCACAAAACACAGCATGAAAGACAGTAAGAATGATAAACATGAAAATACACAAAAACGGGCCTAAAAGTGCACTTAGCGTGGAATAATAGATGGCTATCAAATATGAGCGAAAATATGTCTATAGTGTAGTGCTTTGACTAAATCATCGGCCCAGATGAGTCCAAAAATTTGTATATAATTGGGACTCATCACACCCCCAGACTTACCTGTTTGCGTGTCCCGAGCAAACAAATCCGGCGAAGTAGGAAAAGCATAGCTAGCTAAAAAAACTGCGACATGGAGTAGTATGCGAAGTTGCATACTTGTGTGCAAAGAAATTCATTAGAAGAAGTTTCTACATATGTTAGTTAATTTATAAAAGTGTAAATGCGTAAAAAGAAATTTATTTTTACTCAAAAATGGAATGTTGATGAATCTCGTGGTCACGCGTAGTACGAAAGTAAGCAAGTTGCGAAGGTGAATGTTACCCAAGACCGGAACTCGGAATTATCTCCGTTGAAATCCATCAACGTCGAGAACCATAAGCTCGCCATATCACACTCTCTCCACGGCGCTAGTGAACTCACAAGATGAATCAATAGGACTTTGGGTTTACACGAGGCTTAGGTTACGGTTTGGAATGCAAAAATAAACGTTAAGGCTAATCGCAACCCAAATGAGCTCACAAAAGTGCTAAATAAGAGTTGCCCCAATAATGCACATGTAACACACCCCCAGACTTGACTTTGAAACCGGGTGTGCACACGGCCTACAACAATCAATACTATTTAGATGTTTCAATTAAAACGCTGGGGATATAAATCTATTTTTTTTTACTTTGCTTTTCTTTTTCTTTTCTTTTCATCCCCATATCTAATAACACAATTCTCAGCACATAGACATTTTTAAAACTTCCACATCAACACTGAAGTGTCGCATCACCGCACCGCATTGGAAAATTACAATTCATAAATGCTTTTAGCTTAAATTTTGGTTGCGATAATAGGATTAGCTTTTAGGCCTTGGTGAAGTATGGTGGAGCTGAACCAAAAGATCGGGTAGGCACAAAATAGGCTAGCAACGGTTAGCGTATAGGAATGGTAGAACAAAGCTCAAGCTTGCCAAATAGATGGCCTATGTCATGCTCAACTTGCAAGTCATTCACACCCATGCTTCGAGAGTCGCTTGGGGCAAGTTCTTAGCCCCCGAGAAAGGTAATCCTTCCTCCCGACTCGAGCAACACGAACCTCGTGCTCCCCTACACACAATACCACGCTACCACTAGATTCAACCACATTCATCATTTTGAGTAAAATAAATTAAAATCTACGCAAATCTACTAATTATAAATTAGAAGCATAAATAAAAACTAATTCTACTCGAATTCCTAGGCAAGTCACGAGTATTCAACTAGAGCACTACAAGAGTCAACATGCCACTCCATCTTGCCATTTTTAGGCTAACACAACAATTTCTACATCACAACCAAGAATTGAATATACAGGAGCATACAAACAAGCGAGTGTGCGCTAAAGTGGGTGTAGTGGTGTGCGATGAAGATAAACAAATAAAATAACTGAAATAAAATACTTCTAGCATGCACTGAGATGTGCACGTGCAGTGGGTACAATAAATATCTCTCCCCCAGACTTCAATTAAACCAACCAGCATAAAATATCAACATGAAATTTATTTGAGGGCTAGGGGAAGAGAGTACCCAATGCTCAGCAAGTGAGCATACCAGAAGATTGGCGTGTAAACCAAGACAACACTGCAGCATCCGCCATCCAGAAGAAGGACCTGCAGGGGTGAGCTCCGCCAAAAATAAAAGAAAATATACAGAATAAAATGAAATACAACTAACTAAACTAAACTAGATGAAATAGAAATGCAAGAAAAGTAAGATAACTACTGGGGTTATTGTCTTCCCAGCACGACTTATTCAAATTTAAACAGTTCTAGCTAATTGGTCTATGAAAAGAAAAGTGCACAGGTAACTGTTCTAATATGCGTGTCGGTAGCGGGTACCAATACGGAGATAGAACAGTCACGCCTCTACCCAAATATAAATAATACCTGCTCGTCACAGGTAGAGGGAATAAAAAGTAAGAAGAGGAGGAATCCTCACTCAACTCACCAAAACTATCCTTGCCCAACAAGGTATCATCTCCAGGGAGGCAGCAGGGGGAGAAGGCAATGAGTAGAGCTTCCTCTACGGGGGGGGGGGGGGGGGGGGGGGGGGGGGGGGGGGGGGGATCAACCTCCTCACATAAGAGGATGCTCTCATCATTTACTTGAGCATAATGCTCCAAGTCCTCCTGAAGTACCTGTGAAGACTCAACCTGCACAGGCTCAGATGAAGAGAGGGGATCAAGAAATAAAGAAGAAGAAGAACATAAATAAAAATCAATCGGTGGAGTGGTCCCGGTTTCACTCCTATCTGGTTGGGAAAGTAAAATAATGTTTGCATTGTCATCAATGCTACAAGGTTCAGCGGGATCAATAGTGGCCATGCCCAAGAGTTGTACTTCCTCCACCGGTGCTGAGGAAAGCTCCTCTTCACCTAGAAGGTTGTCCTCCTCCATAGGAGCAGGCATAACACATAGATCGCCAGCATCATCCTGCGACACATCCTCAACAATGTCGTTAGAGACGAATGTAGTATGCACAACAGGGGGAGGAATAGTGCTTGGATAAATGTCAAGCACCGATTCCTCACAAAGAATCAAATCAACACATGGTGATATATGCACGGGGGAGATTGGCTCAGCCATGTCGGAGCCTAGATCAGCCACACATCTGGTGACTGTGTCCACATCATACCCTTCAAAACTTGAAGGTGAAATGGGCACATAGCCAGATGTTGAAGGTGTGCTGCCAGAAGTAGGAGTCGGGACGATCCAGATATCCGGCTCATCATCGTCGTCCATTTGGCGAAGGAAAGCAGCACAATCCTTCAAGGCATGATCCGTGCTCTGACAAAACAAGCACTGCCTTGCGGGCTTCTTTGGCACAGCAGGTGCTGAAGCTAAAAAGAAGTATGAAGGTAAAGGCTCGACAGAATAGCCATAGGACTTACGCGCACCATATGGAGTACCAGACGACGCCAGTGCTCCATATGATGGGCCTTGAGTGCTAGGGATATTATCTCCCGATGGGCATCTATCACTAGCATGAGAAATATCTCCACACCAACGACAACGAATATTGAATGAAGCCCACATACTGTGAAGATAAAATGATTCAAAATAAAAACACTATTATGCAAAATACTACACTTAACAAAAATTTACTAGAGCAACCTAATATAAACAGGAAAATAGAATAAGAAGAAATAAAGAAAAAGAATGCAATACACAAATGGAAGGGCTTTTTTCTCAGATTCTCCCTCTCCAGAAAACTCACACGACTGTGTTCCCCGGCAACGACGCCAAAATTTGAAGCGCAAATCTTAGCACACCGCTATAGGCGATAGCAAGACTGCGGCACAAAACGACAGTGTACCGATCATTCAAGTAATAAAAAATGAGGAATAATCCCCTAGTATCGAATCTCGAAGGAACATAGTAAGGTGGAGTTTTCTTTTGAGGAGGGACTTGAGATCGAAGTCCTTTAGTCGGATGGAATGCGGGAAAGTTGGTTTGGCTTTTGGAAAATAAAAGAAAAAGAGCTACAACTACTCCTATGCAATGCCGCTATGCAATGCTTCGCCAGGCGGGATGGAAAACTATGTAGGCCTTGAGCGCGCTACTTCGAGAGGGCGGATGGACGAGTAGGCAAACGGAATCGAACTGTGCAGGCCTTTAGCGCGCTACTTCGTAAGGCGAATGGATTACACGGGCCGTTAGCACCGCTTAGCTTGGCGGATGGACGAGTAGTCTTACGGATTGAGGGTCGCAAGCACCTCATCGCAACACACGCCACTAGCAATTGCTAGTGCGGCACACCTAACTACGGCGGAATGGAATAAAAATGTAGGCACTCCTCAAGCAACTTAAACACTAAAGCATTTCACATAGACATGAAATATAGAAATACAAACAAGTTTAAGTGCCACTTCATCATAATATAAAGATCTAACTACATACACACATCAATAAGAGAAGAACAAGGCAAGAAATCGACAGAATCCGAAGGCTCGTCGAGGAGTCACGGTTGGAATCGCTAGGTTGTCAATCCGCATCCAAGTTCGGTCCTCAACTACATCCGGGGTAGAGAGAGCTGTCACGACTCTCCAATGAGCACGTCTTCTTCGTGTCACAATCCGGTAAAAGGTTGCAAACTTCCCCTTGCTTGATGGTAATGGCGGCTAAATCTTCCTTTGAAGCTATAGGATGAAGGAGGAGGCCGAGATGATCTCCGGGCTCATGATAGGCATGACGAATAGTCCCGGAGCACCTCCTGGTGGTGGAAGATGATGCAAGGGGCGGAAGAGGCGAACAGGGCTCGAAAATGGCAGAGGTGGAAGGTCGTCCGACCTAATTTCGCGTGCTGTATATTTATAGAAAACAGGGCGCACGATTAGTGGCGCACGACCAGTGGTCGTGCGCACTGAAAGTTAATGATCGTGCGCGCTGTGCCCAAAAACCTGCAAAATAAAACTACAGAAAATAATAAAGCGCACGATCGAACGCACGACCGTGCATAAAAATGCACGACCAAATTCAGAAAGCAACTTTGAGCTGCAAATGAACGCGCACGATCGGCGGCGCACGATCCGTGGTCGTGCGCAGTATAGCTAGTGATCATGCGCAGTATTCCTGTACAGATTTGTTCCGGGAACACCTGCACGACCCCTGTTCCAGCATAAACACTGATCGAAACCACTGAAAGTGGCACAAAACATAGCATGAAAGACACTAAGAATGATAAACATGAAAATACACAAAAACGGGCCTAAAAGTGCACTTAGCGTGGAATAATAGACGGCTATCAAATATGAGCGAAAATATGTCTATAGTGTAGTGCTTTGACTAAATCATCGGCCCAGATAAGTCCAAAAATGTGTATATAATTGGGACTCATCACCTTTAAATAGTGTCTGAGATCTAGAGCCAGTGGTAGGTGTTAACATTGCGCGATACCCTTAGTGGTAAGAGATTAACTCACAAGCCATCCAACAATTGTAAGCGTGATTCTTATTTTAGGTAATAGATACTACGTCGCGATAGGGTTATCGCGCTATGTCAGCCTAATATACGTTATAGCCATCTGATTTATCTCTTGATCCATTTGGCTCCTCAATTAGCAGATGATCACTGTGTTTGCTTTTAGTTATCTTCACGTGTTAGCGTTAATGCCAAGCTCTAGGTTCTTTACATTTCGACTTCGCTGCTCCCTCCAATGATTTCATTTGAAAGTGTGGTGACAGTTGTCCCTCTATCATGATAACTACCACAACTTGTAGGTGCTACAACTGTATGGTAGGACTAACTTCAGTGCATCATTTCTATATTTGCAGCGCATTTCATGTATGCTTTTAATGTGGTATTGCACCTATATTTCTTGCACACCATAAATCGAAAACAAGCTTGATCAAATGCATAATGAGAATTTTTATTCTCAAACCAAGAGAGGCAGAATGCATGTTCTGACAAACTCCCACTTTTTGATAATAGCAAATCCTCTAATGAGAAATCAACCATTTTAGAGTAGATGTATGTTTATTGAATAGTGCGGTAACTGATAATTGTGATATCACTGGTGTTTAAAGTGGTGTAGTTGATTACAAAACCATGTTTGTCATTTTCTAGAAATATGTAATCCTCCTATATGAATGCTCCCACTATATAGATATATGCTTTCTTTGCATATGATGGTGTTATATTAAACTCCCCATAAAGTATTCAATTTCTTAGTTTATTTTCTCCCTTTTGGTATTATCAAAAGAGGGTTGAGGTGAGTGTAGTCATGAAGTTTTAGTTTCTCCCTTTTTAGTGATGAAATAAGATTCCACTTTTTGAAAAAAACAATGCATACAACTTAGTGAATTGTCAAAAAATAATCATGATCGAGCACAAGAGTAAAACACAAAGAAAAAAGTTATAAAAAGAATGCATAAAGCATATATAGGATAGGCATGAAAAAGTAGAAGCTTCCCTTAAAAACTGAATTGAAAAGATACTCATGAATTTTAAAGTGAGGGAAATATCAATGTAAAATTTTCATAGTACATAACATGATTTATATATACATAAAGTATCATCTTGAGCCATAAGAGCACAAAACATAAAGAGTTATGAGCTAGAAAAAAGATGATTTGTTGAAAATATTGATATATATATATATATATATATATTTGAGTGATAACACTAGAGAAGTCAATCTATTGATTATTTTGAAATATTTCAAACATGATTGGAATATCAAGAAAAGATAACTGTATATAATGTAAAGTGATTTACATTTCAAATATTACAAACATTATAGCGATCATGCTTAGCTATGTAGTACATTTACTTAATGTTTGTAGAGAATAATGTATTTGTGCATTCGGGTCCAATTTTCATAAGTGGAAGACTTATGTAAGACAATAATGTGTATAAATTGTGTTTTGAAAAGTATACAAGTACAATAATAAAGACACATGAGATATATAATGGAATAAACACAACATCGTAAAAAATGATAAGTAAATTACTTTCACTACATTCTATGCACAATAAGTAATAGTACAACTACCAAAGTACTTCCATGGGGTGAGTTGGTGGTAAGGCCCCTTGCGGGTAAAGTTCGACCGGGTGTTGATGCAGCCAGGATCATCCCTTTTCCAAAGGTTGGTTTTAGCCCGGTACACTGGCCGTCATTGGAGGGAGGGGATCACCAGACACGACTCTCCCGTTTGGCTGCTCATTAGGGAGGGCACTGACTGCCTTCGGCCTCTGCTTTGCTAGAAGATTATAGATGGGAATTATGTGGATGTGCTTGCGCACGCTTGGATTCTTGAATGAACTCTCTCCCGGTGTCCCACTTTCACTAACTGTGGCTCGTTGGAGTCGGTCCAGGTATCATCCTTCTTACTTCCTGGCGGCGGTTGGGATGTTCTGCTCTGTATCAGTTTTTTGGGCTGGATCTTGTTGAGGCCATCCTCCAGATCCTAGTCCATAACTCTTTTCCCCAAGATAGGCTGGAGCTCTGCACTGAGGCGGCCATTCTATTGCCTCCCTCGCCTATATGGCCCAGTTTGACGGGGCATTTACGTACTCTAGCTGGCTACGGAAGCTGAAGCTTCATTCGCGGGAATGGTTGTTTTGGTGGCGGCTCCTTTATGATGTGATCCCCACCTGGGCGTGGTTTGCCCATCGAGGTCTTACTGCTAAGCATGGATGTCCTTGGGGCTGCACTTCTGAGGAGACCCGGGACCATCTGGTCATGGACTGCTGCTGTCTCTTGGCCATTCAGGGCGCTCTTCTACGTTGGGGATACATTATGCCCTCCTTCTCCAGCTGGGAGACTGCGTGCGAGCTTCTATCCTCTACCTCTGTCGGTGCTCTTTGTACGGCAAGGGTTTTTTGCTGAGCCCCACAAAGCCAAGGTTCACCATGACGAGGTGGAAACCATTATTGTCATGGCGACAACCATTTTTGATACCCTGTCCATTATGTGAACTCTACCACTCTAGGGGCACTGGGGTACTACCCAACCTCACCGACTGTCGACACCACTCTTTTGGTGCCCCCACCCCTAGATGGATAAAGTTCAATGTGGATGGTTTTCTCTCCTCATTCGAGCTTGGGATGATGGCCCGCGATGAGTGTGGTGCTCTCATATTTACTGTTGGGTCCTTGTTGTTGCACTGGGATCCTGAGGTAGTGGAGTTGGCGGCGGTCTTGGCTCTCAAGGATCTTATCCTGCCGTCATTATATGGGGTACGCGGGGCTATTGTGGAGGGCAATTATTTGACCCTTATGGACAGCTGTGCTGCTGGTTTGCAATGGGGTGAATGGAGCTTGATGGTGGATGACGAGGAGGACTTCTCTTTTCTGAGCAGCTTCCCCCAGCTTCAATTCCAGCATATTGGCCGTGAGGCCAACAGAGTTGCTGATTTCTGTACTTGTTTTGCCATACGGGGAAACCTTATATGGCTAGATGTTGATAGCACCCAGACTGAGTTTGCCGAGCTTGTTCGTGCAGACTTGGATGGCATGCTGTAGTTTTGTTTTCCTTTTGGGGTTTTAATTTCATGCTATATGCACTTTTCAAAAAAAACTACGAAAGTGCTTTCCACATAATGCTTATTAAGACAAATCAGGGAGCGAAGTAGTTCTTGGGGGATCACATAATATTATTCTAACTTTTATTGGTGATCCGGTGTACTAAGGAGAAGTAAATTTATGTGGTGTATATGTAAATTTTTTGCACAAGACACTTTATAATTTTTCCAAGGTACTCAACCTCATATGCATATTAAGGATCATCAGGAGGTGAAGTAGCATTTGGTGGAGTTTCCTTGTCATTTATTATTTGAAATTTTTGGTTTTGTGACCAAGGACTCAGAATTCACTTGTTTAGCAAAACATTCAATTTCATTTGGCAACTACAATTTTCTAAGTAATTAGTGCATGAATGTCCATGAATTGCAAGAAGTCAATTTAATGGTGTGTATGTAATTTATACATACATTTTAATTAGTTATATTATTACACCATATACTCATGCATGAACAAGATTATTTGCATATATATGAATCAAAAAGTGAGTGAGAAAAAATCATTATCTAACATAAAGCATCACTGATACTTAAAGGCTTACTAATCACTCCTACACACATTTTCTACAATCATTTTCATTGTATAGTAATAGATAATATGCAAGGCATGAATAGTCAAAACAATGTTTAATAAGTTTAGATCAGAAAATTGAAATTTTTTACAGAGGGCGAGCTTGAGATCTTGGCGATCTTGGCGGGCAAGCGCCTTGATCTTGTTCACTACCTGGCGATTTGGCCTCAGATCGCTGCAGGATCGCTGAAAGAGAGTAAGTATTTCTATCCGCGACCTACTGTGATCTCAATATAATTTCTCTCTTATTTCTTCTAACTATTTTCCCTTCAGCAGCCTTCATTATTCCTGCAAACGACCCGGTGGCACCGGCTGAGGTACTTACTTAGAGAGAACAAAGGAAGAAAAGAGACCGCAAGCGCAAGATCGCAGGTTTTGGTGGTGGATCTGAGACCACCTGTGCACCATTTCCTTTGCTTGGTTTTTCGAAGAAGATGAAGGATACTAAGGGAAAGCCCCTTCTCAAATGGGGTACAAATGGCAAAAATGTCAAAGTGTCAACCGATCTCCCTCTTTGGGGTGGAAAATTAACTCACCATGCTTTCGCGATCACTACTACCCTTTAAGGGAAAAGCAATGCCAGAGAAGTTTATTATATTGAGATCGATATGCTTCTTGATATCTGCGCACATGCGACCGCTAATAGCACGGTCTTGAACCATCACATGGGGTGATCTCTTCGAGGTGCCCTGAGGGAGAACGAGCGCCTGCAGGAAGAATTAAAAGTTAAACTTTTACCTGAGATTTCCATTTTTATTTTGTATTGGGACCACACAATCTAATCATTCTTCCTCCTGCAGTGATCAATGAAAGGAGCGTATGACGTGGGCAATGAAGATTTCAAGAATGCTCTGATGCACCACGTAAAAGACACCGCAGAGCAAACAATTTCTGAGCTTCGTGCTCGTGATGCTTTTATTGATGAGTATAAAGATGTAAAGTTCGTTGATCTTTTCCCTGATGCGGCCAGGGTAATTGATGAACAATCAATCACGACTGGTGAGATCGCTGTCGTGGAAGAAGAAGAAGAAGAAGAGGAGAATATTGATATTGAAGGAGATGCTGCTTAAATGAGCGGAAGTCAATATGTTGGAGGCAATGATATGAGCTCTGCGGTGAACTCAAGCTCGGGTTCAAAAGTTCCTCCCACAAATTCAGAAGAGTCCTCGGACGAGACCAGCTCTTCTTCATCAGATGAGCGGTCTCCGAAAAGGTCAAGGAGCAAGTAGATTTTCTTTTGTAATTGTTTAATGTACTTATCTGATCACCGGTATTGAGACCGGTCGAATAGTATAACAAGCATGATTGATATATAATGAGAATTCTGACATACCTTTCTTTTGTGGATGAATGTTTATTTACCTATGCTTATGTCGATCAATCTCTTCTTATGAACGAGCTAACTTTTTATCACTTGCAGTCTCATTCGACATTGTTCATCATCAGCGATAAATTCTCTGATAATTTCAGTAATTACCTTCATCTCAGCGGTCTATATTTATGAGATTGAGAATAGCATTTGATCTCAATGCTTTTAGGTCTTGTTGAGCTTGAATAAACGACAGTATGAGAGAATGTTGCATAATAGTTGGAGAATAACAATCAATAGTGTCAATCTTCAATGACTCAGACCGCTGCTTCCTTGGATGATATTCAGACAGAAATGATCTTTTAAAAGAAGATGACATGCGATCTCCTATTTCTAGATCGATATTTTAGCTTTTAACACTCATAGAGATAAAAAACCATAGTTTGAAAAATAATGATTCACAAATGCTCCTGAGGTCGAATAACCAGGCGATCTCATACTTTTCAGATCAATTATAAAAATAGATATTTGAAGTCATGTGATCATGTACGAGAATAAACAACGATCTCTTGTGTTCTTAGGACTATTTTGAAGTTAGAAGTAACCCTGGTGGCGATCTCATATTTCCCAGACCGCCCTTTCAAAGCTTGGAATCATATACATATTATAAACCCTGAAGAACTTTAGGTGGCGGTCTCAATTGTTCTAGACCGCCCCATTCCCGAAACAATCCAACACTGAGACCGACGGTCTCCACAAACTTCAGACCGCTCCTGCACCATAAAGGCTTGATAGATAGAATCTGTAATGAGCTAAAGGGCAGGTGCGGCTAGGCCAGCATTTCATTCCTCAAAAGATCATCACAATTCTAATATTTTTTAGAAAGTGAGAGAGAGAGGTGGACAACTCCAAATGATCAAAAGGGCAGGTGCGGCTAGGCCAGCATTGGCCTCAAGAGATCACTAAGGTTGTACCCACCATAAACAGGGAGGGAGAGAAGAGAAGTGAACAACTCTAAATGATCAAAAGGGTAGGTATGGTTATGCCGTGGAGGTTTTATCGACATTGCTTTCATCAAGAGATCATTAAGATTGTAACACCCTTGCCACTCAAGGGCTCTTTAAAAATGGCCATAGATTCATTTGGCCTCCCAAAAATTGCGTTGTAGCTACTCGGAGCTTCAACGACTGTAAATTTGACCAACTTCGTGATGCCTCCAAGCATCGCTGAGAGCGTGACATTTCCTTCCACTTCTTTCTTCTCTACAGAAAAACCACAGGGTGGCCCTTCGGTGGAAAGAAGAGTCTTCCCAGTCTTCAGGGCCTCAAAAGATGGTTTGAAGAGAAGATTTACTGAAGTTCCTGTATCAATCAGAATATTCTCAACTGTATAATTTTCTATGACTGCCTTTATAACGACGACGTCATTAAAAGGATTGGGAGTTGAAGGAAGATCTTCTTGCCGAAAAGTGACCATTCCTCGGACCGGGGCAGAGGAGGAGGTAGTAGCAACCTTTGATCTGAAAACCCTGGCCATGCTGGCCTTTTTTGAAGAGTCTAGCCCTGCTCCCCCTTTGATGCAAAAAAGATAACCCTAGGTTACTTCATCATTTGCATCCACGCATTCTCCAGGATAACTAATGTTGCCAAGATTACCAACGTCGTCGACCTCTTCACACTCCCAGTGGACTTCTGCCACTTCTTTGCTGTTGGAGGTGGATGCTTTACAAGGATCAGCTTTTTGCAACAGCCCTTACAGCTTCCCTTCCTTCACAAGTTTCTCTACTAACATTCTGAGGGCTCTGTAATTCTCTGTCAGTGACCTTTCTCTCTATGATGCTCACAATAAAGAGAAGGTTTTCTGAATTTAGGGTCAGATTGCATCGGTGCAGGCCTTTTGTAGGAAGGCTGCTTCTGGAGGATCTGAATCACCTCACTCATTGGAACATTGAGTTTGGAGAATGATTCTTGAGAATCATTATAGGAATGCTGTGGGAGCGGGGTAGGAGGCCGAACAAAATGAATCTGCTGAATTTGAGCTTGCTGAGGAGCTGGAGTGACCGGAGCAGGTAATAAGGGCACTTGTGGCTAAAACTGCTGATGCCCCTGATAAGGATGGTGGTGACGGAAATTCCTTCCCCTTTGACTAGAGGTTTGAATTCTTGACGAGACGACTTTGATGTTGGAGGGGCCGGAGGAAAACCTGCAGAGCCTTTCTGAACCTCTTTGCAAGTCAAATTGGAAACATAGACAGGGTTGTTTACTTCCCCTTCTATGAACCTATTTGCAATGTTGATCAATTCTTGCTAAGAACTCGGCTCTTTAGTTGTGACTTCAAATTTTAGAGGTCCTTCCTGAAGACCATTTAAGGCAACAAGATACAGCGAGGGATCGACATCCCTTATTCCCAGAATCTCTCTTTAGAAATGGTCAATGAAGCGAGCTGTAGTCTCGCCTTCATTCTGCTTCATTTTGAAGAGGGCCGGACGAGCACTCCTCCTCTTCTTTGAGGTGGCAAACCTCAGAAGAAGCTCCTACTTTAGAACTGAGAAGCAAGAGATGGTCTGGGGAGGTAAATTGTAGAACCACTCCCTTGCTTGCCCATCCAGAGTGGTGATCAACAATTTGCACCTCATCGCATTTGAGAAAGTTCTCAGAGCGACTGCAGATTCAAAGGCTTGAAGATGAGCATTGGGATCACTATCTCCAGTAAACATATGCATCCTTGTCTCTCTAAAATCGTGGTGAGTTGGCTCCCAACGGATCCTGTCGAAAAAAAAGAGGGATATTCTGCCCCATAGGCTCCAGAAGGAACAAAAGGGGCAGCAGTGGGGGCTGGAGGATAGACATGATCCTCTTAGAAATTCAGGGCTTGAGCTGGAGATCGCTGAGCTACTTCCCTAAAAAAGGCCTGATGGGTGCCGAACTCCTCATTCTGAGACTACAGGGGAGTAGCGGGCTGAGGGGTCACGCGGTCTAACGGCTGACCGGCGGCCAGCCGATCAGGGGTCGCGATCTGATCGACTTGAGGCATCAACCTCTTGGAGAGCTCGGACAGCAGCTGATTCATGGACTTAATCTGTCGAGCGGTCTCTTGGCGGGCGTGAGCGACCTCCTGGCGGGCTTGAGCTAGAACAAGCTCTATTAAAATCTCAAGAGCTTCTACAGAGGTCTTACTCGCTGAAGAGGGGAGACCGCCGATGAACTGATTGGTCTGACCTTCGCGGTCTGACATCTCAAAAAGTCTACAGATTTCACCTGAACACTTCAAATCTAAAGGTTGCGTGTTCATTCTGTTGGCACAAAAAACGTACGCCCAAAACTCACACTAGAGAAGGGATGGAGAAAACTGTGAAGTGCAGGTTACTTGAGATGAAAGATGCCACAGAAGAGACCTCTGACGAGAAAAACTATTTTATTAATCTCGGGAGAGGTTACAAGATGAAAGTCCAGAACAGGCCAGGGGAAGAGGTTGAAAAGTGACAGAATTTGAGACCGCTTACACAGGTTGTAAGCTGGAGCATCAAAGCAAAAGGTCCCTTTTCAGGTACCCTTACCCCTTATTTATAGATGCGGAGGCTGCCCAAATGGGCAGATCCAAAAATTACAGGCTGCTTAGGATATAGGAGAGCCAGGGCAGAGATAAGAAGAAAAAGGAAATAGACCACCCGGTCTCGGCGGTCTCCAAAATCCTGACCATTGAGAACTAGACGAGAAACCTGGAACGAAGGCCGATGATCTGGGCGGTCTCTAAAATCTGAGACCGCTGGAAAGTATCATTCTAGCTAGAGAAGAGAGCTCGCGGACTCCCGGGCAAATAGTCATATTGTTATGGGACATGAGATTTTGGTGTCTCTTAGAGTACCTAACGAAAGCCCCATGATTGTTGTGTGGTTGAATTCAAACCTTCACCAGAAATTCATAGTGGAGTTGACTTAGACCTCCTACATTGGTTGTGCTTGTGAAGACTAAGTCCTCTTGTTTGGATTAGGTGCGTGACTAGATATTTTGGTAGCACTTGTATGTGTTAAATGTGCACGGGATGAGGTAAACTTGCACCTGCATCGTGCTGTAAGTTATGATGATTTGAGCAATGGGAACAAGTTGAACCAAACCCACACAATGCAGTTTGGCTTGAGGTTAAAAATCTGGTATGCTGACAGATCATGGGATAGACTGGTTTAGGAGGGTCTTCACTAATCAATGAATGCTCAAGCGATAACTAAGTTTCATAACCTAGATTGGAAGTGATACTCATGTGAAAGAACATTGGAAGCATGACTTGAGTGCATGAAATGTGTGGTTGTTCGCGCCAAAATTGTCACCAACACACCACACTCGTTGAACACTCTGGGGATTGAGAGAATGGGATTGAGAACCACAAGCAATTGCTTACTAACCCGCAGGACAAGGCGAACAGAGCACAAAAAAGCAGATGGCGCTAGCAGTAGCGGACACTAGATTGGCCCACAATGGCAAATGCCTCTTTTGCTGCAAGCTTTTGTAATTCAATAAGGATCTATTACAGGATTTTACAAAAGCGCTGGAAAATATAAGGCAATTGAATGACCGACGCTTGTGACCGCACCTACAATAGGGTAGATTCTGGACAAAGTCCCGTGTCCCTCCAGAGCACCCCTGACCCTATATTTATACTAGGAGGTAGGATTCTAGGCCGGTGGGGGCATTTAATGCTGTATTAAATGCTTCGTCACTCAAGGAAACTATGTGTTGGTTGCGAAAGAGAAGGAAGAGGTTGCACGAGAATGATAGGCCTTGACCGCGCACGCTTGCTTGCCTAAGGGATCTAGGCAGGTTCTAGGGAGCCCCCGCTGTGACTCCCCTGGGAGGCTATTGTTGCTAGCTGGAGGGCGCAGGCTCTTTAACGAACAATCTTGCCTACACTTCTGCTGAGATCCTAGAAAGAGTCTGTGGACACTCTGTGGGTGCCCGCCTGGGACTTCTGCGTAGGGGCACTTCTTTGGGATGACACTACCGACATGCCTGGGAATCTGCATAGGACTGGAGGGGTGGATGCTGACCGAGACTGCAGGATTTGGGTTAACTAAATCCCCACACTTTTTTGAGTCCATGTGGGCTCCGAAAAAGGATACATGTAACCACAAACACTGCGACTCGGCTTTCACGCCACTGAAAACTATAAATAGGCATGTGATAGACCCATTGGATGCCCCACCACATATTCCTCTACATGTGACCTCTCTCTCGTTGGGATGGTCAGGCTCAATAAATTGGTTCTTGTTGCTTCGGAGGCACAAAATTCCGTCGCAATGAGCAAGTAGGCGCAACCACGCAGAGGCACGAAAGGGTCTGTGGCGAAGAGGCCTCGCTAAGCTTCTGGTGGCAGTGTGCATGCGGGAGGTGGAGCAACTAGAGAGGGATCGCTTATGGTCATCCTCGATTTGCAGCGCGGCCCGATCATCATGGATATCGAAAGGAAGGAGCAGCTAATGAAGAAGAGCTCCTCCTCGAGGATGACTGATGAGAGCCCGTCAGGACCGCTTTTGACCAGCAGGACTCCTAAGGAAGTGCCCGACCTAAAGGTGGTGCCAGGGAAATGTTGGGGGGAATAATCATTCACAGAGGCTCAGCTGCGGACTTAATGACTTGAAGAGGAAGCAGAGCGAGCCCCTATAATCAAAGAGAAAAAGTGATGCACACCTGATCTGAAAATGCCACAAAAAAGGGTTCACCAGGAGGTCCCACAAGGCACCAATGCTAATGGCCCACAGCTAGAACCCTGAGAAGGATTCATTCTGTCCTTAGGCATCTTGGAGGTGATGGAGCAAATGGGCGATTATGTCTGTAGTTTGGTTGGCGGACGCAAAGTCTCCACTGATCGCCCGGGTCTTCCCCTCGCACGCCCTAACATTCCTTCCTGGCAGGAATCGATCATCATTCCCCCGCTTACAGGGGCAAAGACTAGTGAGTGATTGTGCATACATGCGCAAATGCATGAGATGTGCAGGTGGCTAGAGGCTTCACAGAATGCCTACCTTTGGCTGATGCATTTCGAGCTAGTCAAACGTCTGCTCAGCTCAGTGACGATGTCAGGACCACCGCGGATAGATATCGATGTATTTGGGGTCTATAGAGTGCGGTCCTCCTGTGACTATTGATGCTGGGCACCTGGCCACCTTGACCAAAGTGTTCGACCCTGAAGGGTCAAATTCCAAGGGCATGCCTGCTGAGGCACGAAGTATTATTCCAGGCATAAATTATTTGTGGAAATGAAAAGGTTTTTTTACCCTTACCATGTGCACTTACCGACGCAGGTGTTGATTTGTCCTCTTCTGAGTACCGAAATGAACTGGAGGTCTTCCGGGAGGTCGTCGTGGATATACAAAAGCAAATACTGGAGGTGGAGGCAGAGATCGCGACGTTGTAGGGATGCACTCCTTAATTAGGATAGGAGGTTCACGCAGGTTATCGCACAACACTATTTGTTGTTTTTCTTCACTTTAACATTTCATGTAATGAATCTTTTGCGTATTCTCTGTGCATTTTTCCTACACTGTCTATTTTTTACTATTGCTTTTCTCGCATTTGGCAAACTTATCCTGCATGTGCTTGCGCTATTTTGAAGAGAGAGCGTGAGGGCCGCGAATGTATGGCCGCCGAGGAGGGTGTGCTCCCTCCCTTTGATTCTCAAGCAAAGTAAGTCTATAAATTGAGATGACCCCCTCCTTCCTTTACATCATAGTGAATAGGTGATTATAGAGAAACTGGCGCGAGCTCCCTCTACTCTTCCTGAGTGTGCAATTGCCTTCCTGAGCGGCCAACTCCCTCCCGCCGCGGTCACCGATGCCGACTTGGAGGGGTTTCTGTCGTTTCATCCACTGGCCGATGGATACTTTGTGCGGTTACCCACAGGGTGAGAGGGAGAATACTGTGTTCACCGATGAACCGGTGATTCTGCTCGGCCATTTTGATGCGTGTTGGGCATTTCCCATCTTCCCCCGAGATGGTGGAAGTGCTAAACTTCTTCGGAGTGGTACCCTCTTAACTGACGTTAGAATCTGTTTCCTGCATGCTGGCCTACATGACTTACCTGATTCACTTAACTCTGAATTTGTTCTGCCATCTATTTCAGTAGTTGGCCCCTTGAGTATGACAGATTAAGCTTTGGCTCCATCCGAATGC
Source organism: Dactylorhiza incarnata (assembly GCA_033032865.1). Classification (NCBI taxonomy): domain Eukaryota; kingdom Viridiplantae; phylum Streptophyta; class Magnoliopsida; order Asparagales; family Orchidaceae; genus Dactylorhiza; species Dactylorhiza incarnata. Next base: position 2,963,571 of record JAWHQI010000149.1, read on the forward strand.
AGGTACTTAGTCTGGCGAACATTACATCTAACTAGCGAACACAATTCGTCACCTTCTAAGGAGACTTCGACGGGCTCAGTACGGTCTCAAATTTATGGGGAGAGGAAACCTTCCAGTCCCCAGAATTGTGAGTGGTTTCTCCTGGATAAAGCGCTTTTTGGACGGTGAATACCTAGTCATCTCATACTATATGTTGCACAAATCATGCACACCGCTATAGGCGGGAGCGAGACTGCGGCTGAATTGGCAAGTGCACCGATCATTCAAGTAATATAAAATGAGGAGTGAATCCCCGAGTATCAATCTCTCAAGGAACACAGCGAGGTGGATTTATCATTTGAGAGAGGAATTGAGATTGAAGTCTTTTAGGTCAGGTGAATTGTGAAAGGATTGGTTTGGTTCGTGCAAGTAAAATAAAGAAATCTAAATTAACTATGTGGGTCAGCGGCACGGCTTTGCAATGTGGGTTATTATACGGACCATTAACACCGCTTAGTTTGGCAAATGGAAGAATATGCACGCGGAATGGAAGAGTAGACACACGAAATGGAAGAGTGGGCATGCGAAATGGAAGAGTAGGAACGCGGAATGGAAGAGTAGGCACGTGGAGTGGAATGGTGAGTGATGGCGAAATGGGTGCTCCTCAAGCACAATCTCAACATACACAAGATTTAATAATAATGAAATAAAAATATAAATCAAATGTTTAGAAAGGCATACATTATCATAAAATTAAGAAAATAGTCAACAACATCAAATCAAGTGGAGAAAAATGCATAAGATACAACCGACTCCAAAGGCTTGTTGTTGATCGAAGATAGAAGCCACCAAGTTGTCAATCCGCGTCCAATCCTTGATCTTCAACTACATCCAAGGTCCGAGAGGGCTGTCACCACCACCTAATGTACCCGACTTCTCTAGTCATACTAGTAGGCCATGTAAAATATGAGGATCTCCTTACTTGGAGATGATCTTAAGCTAGATTCTCATTCCTTGAAGCTTAGGATGATGGGAGGTGGCCTAGGGAAAAGCCCTAGCTGCTGGAGAAGAAGAACTGGAGTTGGAGCTAAACCCCTTAGGGTTTCCTCGGATAAAAATCCGAATTCCTGAAAAAGTCAAAAAATGCAGCTTAAATAAAAGTCAGGCAGAATTTGTCACATACGGTCTGTCACACGAGCATGCGGTTCGATCGTGCATGGAGGATAATATTAAAATAAAAATGGTGCCAAAATTCAGTGCATCAGTCAATCCACATCAACGCTGCCCATGCCTGTGTTTTGTTAACTTACGGTCGAAATTGATCGTGCAAGAAGAAAACGCACAGTCTGGGACAGAACACTCTAATCTCAAGGAAAACACGTGCACGATGTATAGTGCTCTTGAGCTAAGGAAATCTCACGACCATGCAATTTGTTTAATTACAGACCACCCATGCGATTATCTTGACACACGTTCGAACCCGACCATGCGAGGAAAAAATGCATGAGCGCGCACAGAAGACTAATATCAAGACACAGACATGCATTCGACTAGAAGGTTGCTCACGCACGACCATCCAGGTCATATGAGGAGAAATACGCATGACCGTGCAATTTCCATATTTGACTAGATGGGGACACACATGCCCATGCGCAAAGGAAAATGCATGACCATGCCTGAGCAACAACATTAAACCTAGATAGCACAACTCGTGCTCGCGACACGCAAACAGACCGAGGTGATTAGCCGCCGACATGTGCAGATTTTCCAAGTGCACAAAAGTTAATAAATGGGAGAATAAAGTGATGTCTCCACATTACTTTGGAATCGGCACTTCGCACACCAAATTAGGCGTCAAATGTGCTTCAATCATGAAAAGTGATAAAATGATTTACACACTCTTTTAGTATAAAAATGAAGATATTACATAAAGAAATATGCCTAGATGAGTCTAAAATATGCTATATAAAATCTACGTATCACTATGTCCGTCACGTACAGGAGGTGCAATATATGTGCATCCAGGAATGTATGTATTAAAAATGGGCACCTGCGTACCTATTGTCTGCTTATGTTGATCCTTCTTGTTTTTGAGTTGTGCAGATAGTGTCAGCCTTCATGCTTTACAGACCACCGGGCATTATCCTTGGATCCTCTTATGGAGACGGGCACCCGCATGGGAGGGACCGTCCTCATTCTAACATGATAATGAAGGCAACTTCTCCCCTTCCTACTCTGGAAGAGGGGATTCACGATGAAAATTGGAACCCACTGATGCTCCCGGATCCTGAGTCCATCATGCTTAGCACCAGGCTCCCCTCGTGGAGAGAATCTGGGTGGGCTCTCCCCATGGTGCTCGACATATCTGGCGCATCCTACGATTTCGAGGATTGCCAAGAGATTGACAGTATTACTGTGCATGACCTCCCTGCTAGGTCTGTGATGGTGAACCTGAGGTCGCTGACTTACAACAGTGCCATCTCGAATGCACTTGAAGATGTCCTGAGGGTGAATTCTAGCATGCATAAAAAGTTATAGGTATTAGCAAACTTATAACTTAAAAGTGTTCCTTACCCATATGTGGCTTCTAATCCACTATTGCTTCTAATGTGGGCTCACGCCACTGTACTTAACCCAAGGTTCCGACAAAAACAATCGATATTGACGAATCCTCCGCGAAGGATGTTGGAACATGCTTTCCACATCTCTTGATTTGAAATTAACAAATTCCATTGTATTTAATCATACTTTTCATGTGTTTATTATGTGCAGGAACATCAGCTCTTGATCCCCTATGAGTACAAAATAGAAAGGCGACGATCGGCTATGATTATGATGCTCTGTTTGTTATCACGACGCGTTAACTCTACCACTGGCGATAGCTGCAGCATACTTGGAAACATTGTCGAGATAGGAATGTCGACGGGACTCATATATAACAAGTTCTACCGCGGCACGTTAACTCTATCGCTGGGTGGTAGCTTTAGGAAACCCCAATCTATCATGATTTTTTTTGATAAACCAAAAAGAGCATCCAATATCATTGTGAATGCAATAATATATCATATTTTTATGGGGAATAATATGTTTCCAAAGATAAAAGCCAAATCCATGAAATTGAAGAGAAGATAAGGAAGGAAATTGAAGACTGAGCGCTACCGCTCTGTTATTGTAGTTACCGCCGGGTGGTAACTTCCTGCACATCAACCACTATTTAAAACAGCCCGAAAATGAGTTTCCCTTGACAGATTTTGACGAAATTTTTGATGACTGAAAGCCCTAGCCGTCTAGATAAAAGTGAGTAGTGTTTCACACTCATCTATAGAGAGATTTCTTCAGAGGAGATCAAAAAGCAATTTATGTGCAAAGATTGAAAGCTATCAAAATGGCGATCAAGAAGCTTTCTCTCAACATACATATAGATTGTTCTCACTACAACAAATTCTAACCATTTGGAGACAACCATGGATCTAAAGAACATCGAAGAGGAAGACTCTCAAGGCACAAAGATCTTACCTTTGCTAGGGAAACGACATCTGCAATAAGGGTTCAATTTAGAGAGGAGTTTTTCTTTTATCTAAATCTTGTAACTCTTATCTTTTTTATTGGTAGACAAATTCACCGCGTAGTTGGCGACTAGGGCATTACGAGGACTAGAGAGAATTCTTCGCGTGGGTGTGGGGACTAGGTCTAGGGTTAGATCTGGGGGGCGACTCGAGGCTTCTTTTGGGGAGAGATAGACTAGAGCCAACCGGTCCTTGGGAGAAGGGCCAGTATAGAAAACAAAAAGCATTTTTCTATTCACTTTGATTTCAAGCTACATTAAAATCAAACATTTTTGTATTCAATCTCTAAAGAAATAAAATCATGTTTCACTTTGTCTAATTATCTAAATTTAATTTCCATGCACCAAAATGTTTTGAATAACATTCTTCAAAAGATTTAACAAAAAATATATTTGAAGATTCATTTTCTCATAAGAAAGAAACTCTAGGATTCATTTTTTGTTGCTAGCTCCGAGCGGTAGTTTCTACCGCCGACGGTAGTGAAGAAAAATTGATATCCTATATCTTATAAAAATAATCTTAAACATAATCTTTTATGAGATATTAAAATATATTCTTCTATAAAATATTCCTAAACTTCTTTTATTAACAACCGTAATTCTATTGAATATTAAATTTCATAAAACCCTTATTCCCCCCCCCCCCCCCCCCCCCTCTAAGGGAGCCTACAGATCCAACAAGTGGTATTAGAGCTAGGTTATTCCAAAATGGTCTAACAATCGGGAATAATGACACTTCATGATCTCGCATGCACTAGAGGGGATAATTTTTATATAAATGAAAAATCATTATCACCACCTTTATTTGAAGGAAAAAATTATAAAGGGTGGAAAATTCTAATGGAAAATTTTCTAAAAGCCTTAGATATTGAAGTTTGGAATATTACTTTTAAAATGCCCCGAAATACTCTAAATAAAAATGAAATCTTTTTAAATGCCAAATCAATGAATAGTTCATATTGTGCACTTAATCAAAATAATTTCAAACTTATTTATACGCTTCCTACTGCTTATGAAGTTTGAAAATTTCTTGAGAATTCTTATAGTCTTCATTCTACAGATGATGAACCCAAGCAAGTTCTTATGGATCCAAGAGAAGAAACTTATGAAAACTTGTTCTTGGAAGAAGACAACACATCAAGGGGAAGGGAAAATGGAAACTCATCAATGGAAGAGGAAGATGAAGATGTCATTGGACCTGTATGTTCAAATCTTGCCTCATCCAAAAGCATTGTAAGGAAATCAAGATCCCTTTTTGTTTGTAATTCTATTTCTACATTACACTTGCTACAATTTGCTAAACGGAAAATTAAGAAATAAAAAATGCTAATTACAATTTATGTTTAGAAAATAAAGTTTAAAAGAAAAAGTTAATGTAGAATCAAAATTTGACGTGTATAGTTATCCACCTTGCTCTTTAGTTGGAAATGTTACACCTTGCTTTGATTGCAATATCCATACAGTAAAACTCAAGGTATTTGAAAAAGAGCTATCTATTATAGAAGATCATAGTAAAAAATTAATAAATGAAAACAATGCTCTATGGGATAAACTAGAATCATTAAAATTGTTTGTACAAAAATTTCCAAGCAATAAAAAATCTTTTATTTCTAATTTATCTTCCAAAGTGTGTAAGACATCTACTAGTGTTTCAAACTTTCATAAGACATATACCTAGTAGAATACTTAATCATAGAAACTCGTTGAGTTCTAATAATGGGAGTGAAAAACACAAAATATTTGTAAATCAAAATCCTAATCACTATCATTTGCAAAATCTTTTTTCTCCCAACATAAATTTACATGTTCACAAATTTCCTATAAGTACTACTATTGAAAATTATTTTGGAAAGTTGAAATATAAGAATATGAAACCAAAGTATGAATGGAGGCCCAAAATTAAAGATGAAACATTAACTCCACTTGAATGGGCCCATTCATACTCGTCTCCCCATAAGCCATCACATTATATTTGGGCACCAAAAGGAACTGTCACACTTGGTTCCCTTTGGATACCTAAATCTGTCATTCATTAGTATCCATAATTTGCATGAAGTAGAAACAAATTAAAATAAAATATCAATACTCTACTTCATGATATGCGTATTCTCTTTTTTGTTTTTTATTAGACGTTTTTGTGCCAACATGCTATGGTCATTTTATATAGCTTTTGATATGACTTTCTCACCTTAAGCCTAAATTCTTTAATAAATCAAATCAAATGAAATTGAATAAAAAGTCATATCATTTTCAAGTAGCCTATTTATTCCTTAGTTTTTATGCCTTCTAAATCCATTATCTATAAAAGTCTTATATTATTATTATTAATTGAATACTAAATTTGTTATATGATATAATCAAGACTAATAAAATAATTGTCAAAATGGACTTAAATGGAGTATTAGGGGTCTTAGGCAAAAGTACAAAAAGCGCAAGTTTTTGCTTATTTTATTTAATATCTTTATGTCATTTGATAGCACCTATCATGTTTGATCATAAGTCATGAATTATCAGAATTGAAAAATTGCAAAAATCATGTGTTGTAAACAAAAATTCTGTACTCTGCTGCTCATTCCTGGCGTTAGTTTCTAATGCCGGCGGTAGCACAATTTCCTTAAAATTCCCATCATAAGAAATAATGATCTTATAAAAATTCTCATAATAAATACAATTAGAATAAATTCCATTGTTTTCATAACTTGCTCTACGTATGAATTATGTCTTGTGTTTGTATTTATCTCATTCTTGTCTGGACCTTAGAATCAACCTTATAATTATTGAAAATAACTCATAAAGCTTAATCACATCACTCTAGTTATATGAACATTTTGATTGAAACTCTATGTTGAATACATAAAAATCAATTATATATTTATTCTTTACATAACATTGCACCTTGTTACCATAACTCATCATTCTAGCATCATCTCTCACTATAAGTATGAATCAATGTCTATGCTAGATATATCATGTCATGCTATGTTAAAGTAAAATAGAATAATGAAATTTAGAAGTCATGAAAATTATTTTGGCTTTAAATCAACTAAACTCATTTCAAAAATTTCTAAAAATAAAGTCATAATCTATAAATTGGTATGTTTTATCTAAATGCTTAGAATGTCCATGATCATTCACCCACATTATGTGACTCACAATAGCAATGACATAGGATTGTGTGCATTAGAGACCTAACCTCTAAGTCATGTCTTGTAATTAACTGGGAAAGGGTTCTAGTGGGTCCTTGTGAGGCACTGAGGGGAAAGAGTGCGAGGTTGAGTGTCATCTATTGTATGCATATGGGATTAACACCCCAACCTACGACATGTGTGCAGCTCCTCATGCTCATCCATTTCCTATTACGGGGCTAGTGTGTAGACATATAATTATGGTATCTTGATCTTAGACATACATATATTATATACATTGCATGAATATTATTTCATGCTTTATGATCATTTCTCTAATGCATATTATGTTCATATATGCTATCTTATGTTTTCCATACTATATACACTTTGGAATTTCATGATTTTGAAAAACATAAGTATTCTGAAGGAGTATTTTGACACCTTAAGCCACAAAAATTTTATCCGCATCTTTCACACTATTATTCAAAAATCATGAAATTCCACAATAGTGCTAGTGTTGGCGATACTTACCGTCTCTTAATTTAGAAAACAAGAATCAAGAAAAATCAAAAAGAAAAATTATCAAAAATCATGTTTTCTAAGCAAAATACTAAATCTCTGTTGTTAGCGCCTCACAATAGTACTAGTGTTGGCGATAGCATAAAATCAATATTTTTTCTTTTTTTCCTTTACATCATCTCTGGCATAGAATATCATTTACTGATAGGCTTGTTAAAGACGTCTATGTTTTCCAGGAAAGTATTTAAATTTGAAAATCAAATACAAAATTTTAAAACAATTTCAAAGAACAACAAATTTTTTTCCTTTGTGTGTTTACTGTTTTGTATTTGTGTAAGAATAAAAAAAATCATAAAGCTTGATTAGGTTTATCTTTTCAAGATTAAAATACAATGGTAAATTCTCTATTTCAAATATCTTAAGACATTGTTTTGTGTCCTGCCTTGAAAGTTATCTTGTAATGTGAAATGAAATGGATTATAGAAATCATATGTAGGATTGCTTAGCATGCCTCTAAGTATGAGTAATATTTTATATTTGATAATGGTTTACTCACTCACATCTTTGATAATCTACATATGACCTTAATCTTATTCTTGCATGATTGTGTTGTAACAACTTAACATTGTTAAATGTGTGATTAGTTTACCAACACCGCAATAAGAATCTCTTTTATGCACCCATATTTGAAGAAGTGTATTCTTTCAATAAAACTCTATGATTGCCAAAATAAGTGAATTCAGAGTACTTTGTAACCAAACTAATATTCAAATGAATAAATGATAAAGATAACTCTACCAAGCACTACTCACCCTCCTGACAAGTCTTAATGAGCATTGTGAGGTTGAGCACCTTGGAGAGAATTGTAAAGTGTCTTGTGCAAACTGTTTTATACACTACTTCTTCTTGTACACTTGGATCATAAATAAATCAAAGAAAACATAATATATGTGATCCCCCAAGCACTACTTTGCACCCTGATTAGTCTTAATGAGTATTTTGTATGTAGAGCACCTTGGGAGTTGTACTATTTTTATGTGCATTGAAATCAAATATAGCTTTTTCAGTGGAAGTAATTCGAAAAACGCATTTCAATAATGTTGTGTTTAGTCTATTATACATGTCACGTGCTTTGATTAAATCATGTACATACTCTTATCAAAAAACACAATTTGTACACATCATTATCTCTTGTAAAACTTCTACTCATGAGTGTTGGACTATAATGCATATCTATATTTTTTCTCTAAACTCTTTAGTAGATGCACTAGATAACACATTGCATGATCTCTACAATATATTGGTACACTTGAATTATGAATTTAGAACATTGTAGTTTCCTATCTTGCCTTGATAAATTAAATCATGCTTGAATTACCTTTGTCTACTAAAAGCATATCTTGTATTTCAAAATCACAAACATCTTATTTCAAAAACTACCACTCTTATTTATTTTCTATGATTGCAAATTTTTAAAAAGATGTTTCTTTTAAGAGTGCTTATAGTATTTTGAACTAATCTTCCGCTATGCCTTGTATGCTCAATCTTGCTTATTAAGAGCTATTATATTTTTATAAAAAGTGATATTTTGATCTTGGACTTCAAATTGATAAAACATCTAGTTTGTACTAGACTAAAAGTCTTACTCTTTTACTATGCTTCCAACTCATATAATGATGTTTTTTACAAAATCTTTCAACATGCTTTCCGCTATCCTTACTACTTATACGCTCGATCATGAATATTTTCATACCCAACAAGTGGTATTGGTTATGCAATGATACTTCATTGTTACTACAAACTTCCTACAAAAGGAGTAGAATAACTAAGTAATTCGAACTCAATCCTTTACTCACTCACCTAGTAGTATCATTAAGTAATAAATCCTTGTCATGTCCATTCCCTTCTCTCCACCCTCTTTTGATAATACCAAAATGGGGAGAATAACTTTGAAAGAAATTCACACTTAAGGGGAGCAAAATACATACGATGCTTTAATGTAAGGGGAGTACTCATATATGGGGAGCATATTCATACTATCACGACTATCCTTTACTATAAACACAAATCTTATATTTGAATGATTTCTTTCTAAGAGGATTTGTTATTATCAAGTAGGGGAGTTTGTTGGAACATGTTTTCCACATCTCTTGGTTTGAGAATAACAAATCCCATTGTATTTGATCATAGTTGCCATATGTTTATAGTGTGCAGGAACTTCAGCTCTCAAGCCCCTATATGTACAAAAAAGAAAGACGACGATCCGCTATCATTACAATGCTCTGTTTGTTATCGCAGAGCGTTAACTCTATCACTGGGCGTAGCTGCTGCATACTTGAAAACATCGTCAAGAAGGAACGTCGAGAAAGGAATGTTGACTGGATAAATATATATATATAGCAAGTTCTACCGCGGCATGTTAACTCTATCGTCGGGGGGTAGCTTTAGGAAACCCCAATCAATGATGATTTGATAGATAAACCAAAAGGAGGATCCAATATCATTATGAAGACAAGAATATATCAAATTTTTGTGGGGAATAATTTGTTTCCAAAGATAAAAGCCAAATCAACGAAATTGAAGAGAAGATAAGGAATGAAATTGAAAACTGCGCGCTACCGCTGCGCTATAGTAGTTACCGCTCCGCTATAGTAGTTACCACCGTGTGGTAACTTCCAGCACAACAACCTCTATTTAAAACAACCTGAAAATGAGTTTCACTTGACGGATTTTGACGAAATTTTTGAGGGCTGAATTCCCTAGCCGTCTAAAGAAAAGTGAGCGGTGTTTTCCACTCATCTAGAGAGAGTGAGTTCTTCAGAGAAGATCAAAAAGCAATTCATGTGCAAGGATTGAAAGCTATCAAAATGGCGATCAAGTAGCTTTCTCTCAACATACACATGGAGTGTTCTTGCTGCAACAAATTCTAATCAATTGGATACATCCATGGATCTAAAGAACATCGAAGAGGAAGACTATCAAGCCACAAAGATCGAACCTTTGCAAGCAAAATGACATCTGCATCAAGGGTTCAATTTAGAGGGGAGTTTTTCTTTTATCTAAATCTTGTAACTCCTATCCTTTTTATCTGTAGACAAATTCGCCGCATAGTTGGTGATTAGGGCCTTGCGAGGTCTAGGGAGAATTCCCTGTGTGGGTTTGGAGACTAGGTCTTGGGCTAGTTCTAGGGGCGGCTCGAGGTCTCATTTGTGGAGAGATAAGCTAGATCCAACCGGTCCTTGGGAGAAGGGTCGGTATAGAAAATGAAAAGAATTTTTCTATTCGCCTTGATTTCAAGTGTCATTGAAATCAAACATTTTTGTATTCAATCTCTGAAGAAATAAAATCATGTTTCTCTTTGTCTAATTATCTAGATTTTATTTCCATGCACCAAAATGTTTTGAATAGCATTCTTCAAAAGCTTTAACACAAAATATATTGGAAGGTCAATTTTTCATAAGAAAGAAACTCTATGATTTAATTTTTGTTGCTAGCACTAAGCGGTACTGAAGGAAAATTGATATCCTATCTCTTATAAAAATAATCTTAAATATAATCTTTTATGAGATATTAAAATGTATTCTTCTATAAAATATTCCAAAACTTCTTTTATTAACAACCATAATTTCATTAAATATTAAATTTCATAAAATCCTTATCCCCGCTCTAAGGGCGCCTACAGATTCAACAAGGGAGACCCTCAACCTGCTGAAGGAGAGAGGCACCATGAAACTGGAGTATGTCGATAATAGCTATGAGATGTTGTATACAGATGCTGGGATGCTCACGACTCCTGATCTAGAGAACCGTGGGACTGCGAGGATGATGGGGGCGAAGAGTCTGGAAGTGAATAAACATTGTATTTTATTTTATTTTTGATCAGGTGACTGTCGAGGATCATCTGTCTATGACGCCTTAACTTTTTGATGAATAATATAATCGCTTCTTGTTCCCGATTTTGTTCTCCTGCAAGTTATTTGAATGAATAATAAGATGTATTATAAACTCATAGCATACCTCTCTTCTCGTGCGGGTGAAGTGTAATCATTCCGGATGCCTGTCACATTGATAGTAATCAATGAAAGAGGTCGGGCATCACCATAAGTCATTCCAAAACTTTAGATTAGGGATGCGATTAATCCTCCTGGGTGTCTGATGAGTTCTATTTTATATGAATTTTTCATATCTAATTTAATTTATTTTAAATTAAAATTATTAATATTGTGGCATTTTATTTTACAAATTGTAACTTTTATTTTTAGTTCCCTAATTTATGTTGTATTTGTTTTTGTAGGATAATGTTGCTACTGCGCTCGTGAAGTTGGAGATTTCAATGAAGTTGTCGCATTGCTTGAGCCGCACCCATGCAATTTTACGTAAACAATCCCATGCAAGCTATCCATTCCTATGCATGCAAGCTGCGACCCTAGCCATTCCCATGCATGGCCGAAATTTCCAAGCCATTTTCCCATGCATGGACCCTTCACAAGAATTAATTCTCCCCATGCTTGGCCAAAATTTCCCCTCCAACCCTTCATATTCATCTTTTATTTTAGCCAAACCCCCTCTCATCTCCAATTCATTCATGCCATGTGTCCGGCCGTGCCCTTCCCTCTTCCGCCTTCCACCGCTTTGTTTCATGCAATTCATCTCCCCATTCATGACTCTTTGCATTCTCCTCTTCATGTTGCCACCAAACTTTAATCCTTATCAATCCCCCAAGTATTAATTCCCTTGAATGATTCTAGAAATACTTTGGCATCTATAAAATGCCATGTATCCAAGGAGAAGAGAGTTCAAAATTTTGGAGAAAAGCAAAGTATTAGAGGAAAGTGCAAAGAGAAGGTCTCGTAGTTAAATTCAGTTTTGCTTTGTGGCTTTCATCTTGTACTTTTTCTTTACTTTATTCACTTGCACTCTTTTATTTTCTACGTGTGATCTGTTTTAATTGAGAAAGGAAATTATTTTTCTTTTTCCCTTTATCTCAATCTCTCAGTTATTATCATGTATTATCTTTTGCCTTATATTTCTTCTAAAGTTATGAGTGTTGGAACATGCTCTCCACATCTCTTAGTTTGAGAATGACAAATCTCATTGTATTTGATCATACTTGCCATGTATTTATAGTGTGCAGGAACTCCAGCTTTCAAGACCTTATGAGTACGAAGAAGAAAGACAACAATCCTCTGTCATGACGATGCTCTATTGCTTATGCGACACATTAACGATACCGCTGGCGGTAGCGTCAGCATATTTGGAAACATCGTCGAGATGGCAATATCGACAAGAAAGTAATGTCGGTGGGAATCAGATATAGAGAGTTATACCACAGAGCATTAAACCTACCATTGGCGATAGCGTCGACATATTTGGAAATATCGTCGAGATGACAATATCGTCGAGAATGGAATATCGACGATACTCAGATATAACATGTTCTACCACGATGCATTAACCCTAATGCCCAAAGGTAACTTTTGCAAGGCCCTCCATCATGGTGCTGATTGAGGAGCAAAAAAGGAAGGAGATCCGATTGCGAGAAAACATAAAATATTAACGCGGCGCGTTTGTACTAACACGACGCGGTAGGAGTGGCTGCCAAAATTGGAGCAAGAATGTTGCCAAAGTTGACCCAATCTGTGAGCCAGCCTATTGCCTAAAGAGGCTACCGCTCGACGGTAGCACTAGCATTGGCGCTAGGATCCAAGTCTATTTAAATAGTGGTCCTCATCCTCCTCCTCTTAGAGGTGCTTATTGACGGACTACCAAAGCCACAACTCCTTTACTTTTCTGAGACCCTCCTCCCTGCAGCCAAGAGAACTCTATCAATGCTCGTAAATGCAAAGAAATCGAAGAAGGATCGATCATGCTTATTATACGTGTAACACCCAAAAATTCATAGTTCAACGAACTAGGCGGAGAGGTGGTGCTGAGCTCGGAATAGGCTGGAAATTTCATAGCAGCTCTTCACGCACGACCACTGTCCCTCTTCGCGCACGACCAGTGATCGTGTACCAGCGATCGTGCATTAATTCGCAAGGTTTCAGAGTTCTGTTGCGGTAAGTGCGCACGATCAGGGGAAGTGCTTGCGCACGACCACTGACCGTGCGTCGATACTCGTGCGCCCTGTTTATTCTGCTCCGCGAATTTGAGCGGAGAAGAAGATCGGGCCGATCAAATCTAAGGCCTTTCTCTCTCCAAGGTTAGAGAAAGAAGAAGAAGGCAAGGAAGAAGAAGGAGAGATCCCGCCATTGACGGAGCTCCGGAGCTCCGTTTCGCGAGCCATTTCCAGATCTGGAGAGTGCAGCCCGGTGTGGTCCTATCCCTCCGTGTAAAATCTTAGATCCATGGCTAAGAAGAACGCTCCTTGGGTAACGATTCTTCCTCCCGAACTTTGGACTTGTTATTTGTCCTTTCATTCCTCTTTCTATGTTTGCATGAGGAATCCCTTTCACCAAATGGGTGAAGTGTAGGATCTCCTCAAGTTCTTCGGAACTCCGGGATGATTGTGTCCGTCCCCGGCATATGGCATGTAGAAAATTCGGTAGTCGTGCGGATTTAGGCATTGTGTGTGAAGCCTATTCGTGGCCGTGAGCCCGAATCTGTGATGCTTGATTTGCGACGTTGCATTTAGGTTAAGCCTAGAATGCCTGTCGGAGAATGACTCCATGATATATGCGATAGTATTGCGGGATTTAAGCGTAGGCGTCTTGTGAAGATCCTAACGAAAGCCCCATGCTTTGCGAATGGTTGAATGCAAACCTTCACCACTAGAATTGTTGAGGAGTGGTCTTGTACCTCCTTTTTGGTTATGTGTAAAGCCTAAGTCCTCTTGTAGGCTTGGGTGTTGTAACTTATGTTTTGTGTAGCACTAACAAGTGCTAAACCCTTACGGGCCGAGGTGATGTCATACCCGCATCGTGTGTTCAATCGATGACAAGAGCACGGGAATTGACTGAACTGAACCCGTTTCCAGGCGCGGCGGTACAGGGATTTGTCTCTTGTAAACCCGAACGACCTTGGGAGAGGTTGCGAAAGGCATCTTGCCTAGACTGACCAAAAGCTCTTTTTCCCACCTAAGGCGATGGCCCTTACGGTGGAGTGTTTTGTGGAATTGATGTTGTTAGCCTCATGCGGTTGTTTAGGCGGTTGTGGGGAACCTTCGGGTGAACCCAACCAACATCATGTGCATACCTAGGTTCCCTCCTTTTTGATGCTCAATCTAGAAGATTGATTGTGCTTGAAACCTCACCTTGTGTAGTTGCACTTTCTTTATATTAGTACTTGTGCTAGTATCGCTTGCTTGCAGGGTAGAAGCTCCGCCACCCCGGGAAAGGGGTGGGGTCGTTATAATTTGGTCAGCGGTGCTGACCATTACTTTGTTTGCCACCGCTTGGTGGAATGTTCTTATGCAGGTGCAGGTGAGCCTAGTGGGAAATAGAGGGCGATGGCCCTTTTGCTGAGTTGGCCCTTGAAGGCCAGCCTCCCTTTTCTGCTTTCTGATGTATTGTCGGCCTGCGTGCCGAAGTATGTTCTGAGTTTTGTACATTGGTGAATGTAAGGCCTTAAGGCCGTAACTCTATTTTATGGTTTCATTCCTATGATAGTGGACAGTTCTAAATGAAATGTTAAATCATTATGCTTCCGCTAGTGTTTAGTATACTCTGTTGTAGTTCTTTCTGTTTATCATCTTTTAACTCCTAGCTAGTGTGGTTTGTATGGCGTGGGGTCCCTGCCGGACCTACTATTATACTATTCGTACTGGCAGGGTGTTACAATTGTGTATTGCACAATTATAGGTGACTAGGAGTGGTGCGGGGCCGTCTCAACCCCGTAACACTACTGAAAGTAGTGGGTCGGCTGAAGTGCCAGCAACCACTCCTCCTGCTGAGATGATTAGGTTAATCGCAGAAGCTGTCTTCGCGATGATCAATGCTCAACCGCAAAGGCTTGCACAACCTGCTACGCCTATTACAGATGCGGCCTCGGTGTTCGAACCTGCAGCGGAACCTGCGGTGGAAACGAGGGTTGAGACCCCTGTTCCAGTGGCTGTAGTGGAACCTGCGGTGGTGCAAAGGGTGGAGCGTCCTGTAGAGTGTGTAGCCGTTGCGCGAGCACGTGATCAACAACTGCAACACTTTCTAAGCTTCCACCCTCCAACTTTCTCGGGGACCGGATCCCCAACGGAGGCGGAGGACTGGCTGTCAACGGTTAGAAAAACTTTAAAGGCGACAGCAACAGAAGAAGCTATGATGGTCACTTTAGCCACCTTCCTCTTTAACGGAGAGGCAGAGCGTTGGGTGGCCGAACAGGAAGTGCACAAGTTTGGAGGCAAGGAGATTACCGAGTTCACGATAGCGGAGTTCTCAAAGTCATTTCTTCAAAGGTATATTCCTTCTGCCCAACGCATTGCATTGCAGAACCAGTTTCTGAAGTTAACTCAAGGCGACAGCTCGGTGGATGAGCGTTATGCAGGGCCTATGATGGAAGATGAAGAGACAAAGACGAACAAGTTCTATGAAGGTCTTCAGGACGAGTTGAGGATGCTCCTTGCAGGCCCAATGACGTTAGGTTTCCATGTGATGGTCCAAACTGCCAGATCCCTAGAGTTGGACATGAAGAGGGTACAAGAAAAAGTCGTGGCAAAGAAACATTAGTTTCATGTGCCGGCCTCTCAGTCCAAGTCAGAGTTCAGAAAGAACAAAAGGAAGTTCAAATCAGTGGAGCAAACTCGCTCAAATGTTTCGGTAGCAACGACTGTGCGGGGTCCTATCACGTGTTTCACCTGCGGGAAGGTGGGACATAAGGCCGCGGTATGTCGAAGTGGTCCCCCGAAGGCAGAGAACCGAGCATTGGACTATGCTCGTGCTGCGGAAAAGGGTAAAGCTGCGGAGTCTTCGGCTTCCCAGCACATTCCGACTCAGCCGAGAGTCTATTCGCTTGGCCAACAAGAAGCCATACGACAAACTGATGTCATTACAGGTACGAATTAGAAGCTAGCTTTTACAGCTATATATATAATTCATACTGTTGTACGACTATATGCTTTATTTGTGTATGATGGCGCAAATCTCACACACCGCTATAGGCGGTAGCTCGACTGCGACACGAAACGGCAGTGTACCGATCGTTCAAGTAATATAAAACGAGGAGTAATCCCCGAGTATCGAATCTCTCAAGGAACACAGTAAGGTGGAGTTAACGTTCGAGGTAGGACTTGAGATTGAAGTCCTTAACGTCGGATGGAGTGCGGGGGAGTTGGGTTGGCTTTTGGAAAATAAAATAAAAGCTATCAACTACTCCTATGCAATGCCGCTATGCAATGCTTCGCTCGGCGGGATGGAAGACTACGTAGGCCTTGAACGCGCTACTTCGTAAGGGCGGATGGACGAGTAGGCAAGCGGATCGAACTATGCAGGCCTTGAGCGCGCTGCTTCGTTAGGCGGGATGGAATACACGGGCCGCGATGCCACGCTTCGGTAGGCGGATGGGCGAGTAGGCTAACGGAATGAGGGTCGCAAGCACCTCTTCGACTAGCACGCCACTAGCAATTGCTAGTGCGGCACACGAACGCGGTGGTGAAGTGGAAAATGGATGGTGACGCTCCTCATAAACACATAGACCACAAAAGCATTTCACACAAACATGAAATCTATATAAATAGAAGCAAGTCTAAGTGCAACTTCATCAAAATATATAGATCTAGCTACATACATACATCAATAAGAGAAGAATAAGGCAAGAAATCGACCGAATCCGAAGGCTCATTGTAGATTCACGGTTGGAATCGCCGGGTTGTCAATCCGCGTCCAAGCTCGGTCCGCAACTACGTCCGGGGTAGAGAGAGCTGTCACGACTCTCCAATGGACCCGTCTTCTTCGTGTCACGATCCGGTAGAGGTTGCAAACTTCCTCTTGCTTGATGGCAATGGCGGCTAGGTCTTCCTTTGGAGCTCTTGGATGAAGGAGGAGGCCGAGAGGAAACTCCGGCTCAAGATTGGCGTGAAGAACAAGCCCGGAGCACCTCCAGATGGTGGGCGGCGGTGGAGGGGCGAAGTCGGACGAACTGGAGCCTAAAACGGCGGAACACGGCGGGCTCTCTGACCTAAATCGCGAGCAGGGAATTTATAGGCGCTGGAATTAAACAGTGCGCACGGTCAGTGGCGCACGACCAGTGGTCGTGCGCACTAGAATTCGGTGATCATGCGCTCTGCCTGGACGGAGCCTGCAAAGACAGAAATTATGAAATAACATGTTCGCACGACCAGTGGCGCACGACCGGTGGTCGTGCGCACTATCGTCGGTGGTCGTGCGCAATAGATGAAACAGAACTCATAAAATTACTGTTAAGTGCGCACGAATAGTGGCGCACGTCCGGTGGTCGTGCGCGCTGGAGTTGATGGTCGTGCGCACTACAGCAAACAGAACTCGGAAATTAAATGGTAAGTGCGCACGAACAGTGGCGCACGACTGGTGGTCGTGCGCACTGGCATTGATGGTCGTGCGCACTCTACACCAAACAGAACTCAAGAAAAAGGTGTTAAGTGCACACGATCAGTGGCGCACGACCAGTGGTCGTGCGCAATAGAACCGGTGATCGTGCGCAGTGTTCCTGTGCAGAATTGCACCGGGAACACTCGCACGACTCCTATTCCAGGCACAACCACAAATCTAGCCACTGGAAGTGGCGCCTAACAGTACATGAAAACTACTAATGAAGATAAGCATGAAATCACACCAAAATGGGCCTAGAGGTGCACCTAGCATGGATTATCAAATATAAGCAATAACAGGGCTAAAGTGCGGTGAAATGATTGAAAAACGGCCCAGATGAGTCCATAAAAGTGTATATGATCAGGACTCATCACACCCCCAGACTTAACTGTTTGCGCGTCCCGAGCAAACGAATCCGGTGGAGTGTGAAAAAGGTAGTTAGCAAAGAAAATTACGCAAGGGAGTACAATGCGAAGTAACAAAAGCATGCAAATAGAGATTTCGTAAAAAGAGATTCTAACTATGCTAACTAATTTACGAAAGTACTAGAGCGTAAATAAAGACTTATCAATACTCAGTTGGTGAATTGTGAAGAATTTGACGATCATGCCCGGTGTGAAAGTAATAAGCCACTAAGGAGGGTGTTGCACAAGATCGGGGTTCGGGAATAACTCCGCTGAAATCCATCAACGTCGGGAACCATACGCTTGCCCGGTCACACTCTCTCCACAGCGCTAGCAAACTCGCGAGATAAATCAATAGGACTTTTAGGATTATATTGGGGCTTAGGTTGCGGTATGATAATCAAAGGTAAAAACGAAGGCTACGCAACCAACATGAGTCAACGGGACGCTGCACCAAGCAAAACCAAAAACAAAGCTCGTGTGACACACCCCCAGACTTATTGTGAAAACTAGGTGTGCACACGTCCTACTTCACAAATACCAACAGATTTTCTAAAACGCTCGGGAGGATAACTTTTCAATACACTTTTTTCAGATTTTTATTTCAATACCATATTTTTCTTTTTCTTTTTCTTATCCTCCGGTTGATTCAAAATCAGCAAATAGAGTTTATTTCTCCTTCACAACACGACAATTCCAAACATCACACCAAATCTAAAACATGAGTGCAGATAACATATACTTGGTTGCGACAGTGGGATAAGCTTTAGGCCTTGGTGTATGGAGGAGGAGCTGAACAAAGGGAGTGGTAGGCACAAGTGTTGGGAAGCAAAGGTGAGCGAATAGGATATGGAAAGCGAAGGCTCAATCTAGCCAAAAGGTGGCCTATATCACATTTATCTCAACGAATCGCCCGCACCCATGCTTCAAGAGTCGCTTGGGGCAAGTTCTTAGCCCACGAGAAAGGTAAACCTTCCTCCCGACTCGAGCAACACACAACTAGCGCTCGTATACACACAACACCGGGCTATCACCAATTTCATTCACATTCACCACTTGAGTAGAATAAATCTAAAACTACGCATAAATACTAATCATAAATTAAAAGCATAGAAATAATCTAATTTTACTCAAATTCTATTGTAGCATGCGGATGCGACTAGAACACTGCTCGAGTCAACATTGCGCTCCCAATAGTAATTCCTAAGCTATCATCCCAATTCCCATTCCTAACCAAGATAGTTTGTTCAGAACAAAACATATAGATAAGCACGCGCTCATGTGGGTGTTGTGGTATGCAATGAAATTAAACAAAACATTTTAAATGAAATCTTCTAGTATGCAGTGCAATAGTGCACGTGAGCGGGTAAACAAACTACTCTCCCCCAGACTTATACTAAACAATCCGCATAATATATGACAGGAGAATCAAAATAGAGCTAGGGAAAGAGAGTACCCAATGCTCAGCAAGTGAGCATACCAGAAGACTCGTGCAAACTAAGACAACGCTGCAGCATCCGCCATCCAGAAAAAATACCTGCAGGGGTCAGCTCCGCAAAAACAAAAGAAAATAGAAAACTGAAAAGAAATACTACTAACTAAACATGATTAGGTGGAATGACAATGCAGAAAAGAAAGATAACTACTGGGGTTATTGTCATCCCAGCACGACTTATTTGGCATTTGTACAGTTCTAGCTAATGGGCCTATGAAAAGAAAAGTGGACAGGTAACTGTTCTAATATGCGTGTAGGTAGCGGGTACCTATATGGAGAAAGAACAGTCACGCCTCTACCCGAATATAGATAAAACCTGCCCATCACAGGTAGAGGGAAAAGAAAGTAAGAAGAGGAGGAGGCCTGGTCCTCACTCATCTTACCAAAACTATCCTTGCCCAACAAGGTATCGTCTGCAGCAGGTCCGCAGGAGGAGAAGGCAACGAGTGGAGCTTCCTCAACGGAGGGGGGTTCAACCTCCTCACATGAGAGGATGCTCTCATCATTGACTTGAGCATTATGCTCCAAGTCCTCCTGATGTACCTGTGAAGACTCAACCTGCACAGGCTCAAATGAAGAAGGGGGGTCAGGAAATAAAAGAGAAGAATGACATAAATAATCAAAAATCGGGGAAGTGGTCCCGGTCTCACTCCCATTAGGTTGGGGAAGTAAAATAATGTTTGCATTGTCATCAATGCTACAAGATTCGGCGGGATCAACGGTGGCCAGGCTTAGGATTTGGACTTCCTCCACCGGTGTTGAGGAAAACTCCTCTTCACCTAGAAGGTTGTCCTCCTCCATAAGAATAGGCACAACACTCAGATCAACCGCCTCCTCCTGCGACACATCATCAACAATGTCGTCAGAGACGAGTGTAGTATGCACAACAGGGAGAGGAGTAGTGCTCGGATAAAAGTCGAGCACCGATTCCTCACAAAGAATCGAATCCACTAGAGGTGGTGGAAGCACCGGGAGAATAGGCTCAGCAATGTCGGTGCCCAGATCAGCCACACATCCAGTGACCGTGTCCATGCCATACCCTTCAAGATGTGAAGGTGCCAAAGACACATAACCGGATGTTGAAGGTGTGCCGTCAGAGTTAGGAGTTGGGACGATCCGGATGTCCGGCTCGTCATCCTCGTCCAATTGGCGAAGATACTCGGCACAATGCTTCAGGGCATGATCTGTGCTCCGACAAAACTGGCACTGCCTAGCAGGCTTCTTTGGCACAGCGGGGGCTGAGGCCGAAAAGAAGTAAGACGGTAAAGGCTCAGCAGAGTAGCCATAAGACTTACGCGCACCATATGGAGTACCAGACGAAGTCGGTGCTCCATATGCTGGGCTATACGAATTATGCCTACTATTCTCCGTAGGGCATTCATCACTAGAGTGGGAGGTATCTCTACACCAACGGCAACGGATATTGAGATGTGCCCACATACTGTAAAAATAATACGATTCAAAAAATAAAAATGCTATTGTGCAAATACTATACCAAACAAAAATCACTGAAGCAACCTAATAAAAAAAACAAGAAAACAGAATATGAGGAAATAAAACAAAGAAATGCAATTTACAAATGGAAGGGCTTCTCTCTCAGATTCTCCCTCTCCAGAAAACTCACACGACTATGTTCCCCGGCAACGGCGCCAAAAACTTGATGGCGCAAATCTCACACACCGCTATAGGCGGTAGCTCGACTGCGACACGAAACGGCAGTGTACCGATCGTTCAAGTAATATAAAACGAGGAGTAATCCCCAAGTATCGAATCTCTCAAGGAACACAGTAAGGTGGAGTTAACGTTCGAGGTAGGACTTGAGATTGAAGTCCTTAACGTCGGATGGAGTGCGGGGGAGTTGGGTTGGCTTTTGGAAAATAAAATAAAAGCTATCAACTACTCCTATGCAATGTCGCTATGCAATGCTTCGCTCGGCGGGATGGAAGACTACGTAGGCCTTGAACGCGCTACTTCGTAAGGGCGGATGGACGAGTAGGCAAGCGGATCGAACTATGCAGGCCTTGAGCGCGCTGCTTCGTTAGGCGGGATGGAATACACGGGCCGCGATGCCACGCTTCGGTAGGCGGATGGGCGAGTAGGCTAACGGAATGAGGGTCGCAAGCACCTCTTCGACTAGCACGCCACTAGCAATTGCTAGTGCGACACACGAACGCGGTGGTGAAGTGGAAAATGGATGGTGACGCTCCTCATAAACACATAGACCACAAAAGCATTTCACACAAACATGAAATCTATATAAATAGAAGCAAGTCTAAGTGCAACTTCATCAAAATATATAGATCTAGCTACATACATACATCAATAAGAGAAGAATAAGGAAAGAAATCGACCGAATCCGAAGGCTCATTGTAGATTCACGGTTGGAATCGCCGGGTTGTCAATCCGCGTCCAAGCTCGGTCCGCAACTACGTCCGGGGTAGAGAGAGCTGTCACGACTCTCCAATGAACCCGTCTTATTCGTGTCACGATCCGGTAGAGGTTGCAAACTTCCTCTTGCTTGATGGCAATGGCGGCTAGGTCTTCCTTTGGAGCTCTTGGATGAAGGAGGAGGCTGAGAGGAAACTCCGGCTCAAGATTGGCGTGAAGAACAAGCCCGGAGCACCTCCAGATGGTGGGCGGCGGTGGAGGGGCGAAGTCGGACGAACTGGAGCCGAAAACGGCGGAACACGGCGGGCTCTCTGACCTAAATCGCGAGCAGGGAATTTATAGGCGCTGGAATTAAACAGTGCGCACGGTCAGTGGCGCACGACCAGTGGTCGTGCGCACTAGAATTCGGTGATCGTGCGCTCTGCCTGGACGGAGCCTGCAAAGACAGAAATTATGAAATAACATGTTCGCACGACCAGTGGCGCACGACCGGTGGTCGTGCGCACTATCGTCGGTGGTCGTGCGCAATAGATGAAACAGAACTCATAAAATTACTGTTAAGTGCGCACGAATAGTGGCGCACGTCCGGTGGTCGTGCGCGCTGGAGTTGATGGTCGTGCGCACTACAGCAAACAGAACTCGGAAATTAAATGGTAAGTGCGCACGAACAGTGGCGCACGACCGGTGGTCGTGCGCACTGGCATTGATGGTCGTGCGCACTCTACACCAAACAGAACTCAAGAAAAAGGTGTTAAGTGCACACGATCAGTGGCGCACGACCAGTGGTCGTGCGCAATAGAACCGGTGATCGTGCGCAGTGTTCCTGTGCAGAATTGCACCGGGAACACTCGCACGACTCCCATTCCAGGCACAACCACAAATCTAGCCACTGGAAGTGGCGCCTAACAGTACATGAAAACTACTAATGAAGATAAGCATGAAATCACACCAAAATGGGCCTAGAGGTGCACCTAGCATGGATTATCAAATATAAGCAATAACAGGGCTAAAGTGCGGTGAAATGATTGAAAAACGGCCCAGATGAGTCCATAAAAGTGTATATGATCAGGACTCATCAGTGTACAATTAGGTTTCGTCCTAATTCTCAACTATCTGGCGAGAGCTCTATTTGATACGGGTGCATCGCACTCTTTTCTGTCCGAGGACTTTGTGGTGCGAATCAGAGTGCTTCTACCTTGGTAGAGGATAGACTGGAAGTAGTTCTACCCCATGGATCTCGCATGAGTGCGGATAGGAAGAGCCGTGTGAAGGTGCGGATCGGAAATCAGGATTTCGATTTGGAAGCATCGTTATTACCGTTAGCTGAATTCGATGTGATCTTCGGCATGGACTGGCTCTCGGAGAAGCGAGCATGCATAGATTGCAATTCAAAGTAGATCACTCTGGGAAAGAACACCGAAGGTGAAACCACATTTGTCGGTATGCGAGGAGCGAGCAAGACGCTGATGTCTGCTCTCCAAGTGGTTAAGGCGGTGAGAAAAGGGGCCGAGTTGTTCTTCACTTTGTTGGAGGCTTCAGAGCCAAGCCCAGGTTGTGTGGTGTCCCAGTTGTAGCGGAGTACGCCGATGTGTTTCCTAACGAACTCCCTGGGGCTCCGCCTCATCGGGAGATTGATTTCTGTATCGAGTTGGTACCAGGTGCCAAACCTGTGGCCCGCTCACCATACCGGATAGCGCCAAAGGAACTGGCAGAGCTGAAGGTCCAATTGCAAGAGCTGTTAGAGCAAGGCTACGTACGTCCAAGTTCATCGCCTTGGAGTGCACCGGTCCTCTCTGTGAAAAAGAAGGACGGGAGCTTGCGTCTATGTATTGATTATCGAGAGCTAAACAAGTTGACCGAGAAGAACCGATATCCGATTCCAAGAATCGATGATTTATTTGACCAACTTCTTGGGTCGACGGTATACTCCAAACTGGACCCAAGGTCTGGCTATTACCAACTGCGGATAAGGGAATGTGACATTCCAAAGACAGCGTTCAGTACCCGCTTTGGACACTATGAGTTCACGGTGATGCCGTTCGGTCTGTCTAATGCACCGTCGGTATTCATGGACTTAATGAACAGGACGTTCCGAGAGTATTTGGATCAATTTGTGATCGTCTTCATCGACGACATTTTGGTATACTCTCAGTCGAAAGAGGAGCATGTAGGGCATCTGCACGCAGTTCTGAACACCTTGAGGACGAGTCAGCTATATGCCAAGTTCTCCAAGTGCGAGTTTTGGCTACCGTCAGTAGCATTCCTTGGTCATGTTGTTAGTGGAGAAGGAATTGCAGATGATCCGTTGAAGATAGAAGCGATCCGAGCGTGGCCTTTGTTGAAAAACGTAGCGGAAGTCCGAAGTTTCTTAGGACTTGCCGGCTATTTTAGGCGCTTTGTGGAAAACTTCTCGAGGATTGCACTCCCTCTCACTAAACTGACTAGGAAAGATCATAAGTTCGTTTGGTCTCCCGAGTGCGCACGAGCTTTTGAAGAGCTGAAGAGCCGTCTGACCACGACGCCCATTCTAAGCTCGCCTTGTGGTACGGAAGGCTACGAAATTTATAGCGACGCCTCGGGGAGTGGCTTGGGTTGTGTCGTAGTGCAGTTCGGAAAGGTAATTACCTACGGCTCCCGGCAACTGAAGGTTCATGAGAGGAACTACCCGGTCCATGATTTGGAGCTAGCGGCTGTGGTATTTGCTCTTAAACTTTGGAGGAATTATTTGTATGGAGTGAATATCGACATCTTTACCGACCACAAGAGCCTCAAGTACCTGCTGGATCAAAGGGAGTTGAATATGCGTCAGAGGAGGTGGATGGAGTTCCTTGGGGACTACACCTTCGACATCAAATATACTCCTGGAAAGGGAAATGTAGTTGCGGACGTGTTGAGTCGTCGGGCTCCCGCTCAAGCAAATTGGATTTTGATGCACGATGAGAGTCTAATCCGCGATCTGGAAGAAATGGAGATCATTTGCGTTGATAGAAGAGCGTCTACTTCAGCATGCTTGAACTGGACGGAGGTTCAATACAACCTTGCCGACCGAGTTCGACAGGCATTTGAGCTGGATGAGAGCATGAAACGCTATAAAGCAGAAACCGTTGATGGGTTAAACGCTGATTTCTCCTTCGAAGATGGCCTTATGTGGAAAGAGGGCAGATTGTGCGTCCCAAACATTGGCACTCTATGGGCGGAGTTGATGTACGAGGCTCATCATACCAAGTACTCTATCCACCCGGGAAGCACGAAAATGTACATGGACATGAAGAAACTTTTCTGGTGGCCGGGTATGTAGAAAGACATTGCCCTCTATATGGCCAAGTGTAATACTTGCGCGTTGGTGAAGGCGGAATGTCAACGTCCCGGTGGATTTTTGAAGTTCTTGCTGATTCCGGAGCGGAAGTTTGATGATATCTCGATGGATTTCGTGCACGGATTGCCAAGATCACAACAGGGAAACGACGCCATCTGGGTGATCATGGACCGATTGACGAAGGTATCGCATTTTATTCCGAACCGGAAGGATGATTCTGTAGAAAAGCTAGCGAAGCTCTATGTTGATAATATTGTGCGGCTGCACGGTGTCCATCGTAGCATCGTCAGCGATCGTGACGGGCGTTTCACATCGAAAGATTGGAGGCTTATCCATGAACTGTTGGGCACTAAATTGAAGTTCAGCACGGCCTTCCACCCGCAAACGGATGGACAGACCGAGAGGACCAACAGGACTATGGAGGATATGCTCTGAATGTGCGCTCTAGATTTTGGAAAGAAGTGGGAAGATCATCTCTATATGATCGAGTTCGCCTACAATAATAGCTACCAAGCCAGTATATAGATGGCTCCCTTCGAGGCCCTCTATGGTAAGAAGTGTCGTACGCCGTTGTCTTGGCGGAAACGGGCGATACTAAGCTATTAAAGCGAAAGGACATTGAGGAAGAAACTTCGACAATCCGATCTGTACGTGAAAGGCTATTGATTGCCCAGGATAGGCAAGCAAAATATTACAACGCCAAGCATAGGAACCTAGAGTTTGCCGTTGGCGACCGGGTTTACTTGAAGATCAAATCGTTCAAAGGGGTATCAAGGATTCGACGCTTGAAGAAGCTCAGTCCAAGGTACTTGGGACCGTTTGAGATTGTGGAGCGTGTTGGTGATGCGGCTTATCGGCTCGCACTATCTGCAGAGCTGAGCGGTCTACATGACGTGTTTCACATTTTAGTTTTGAGGAAGGCAGTGCAAGAGCCTACTCATATCGTTGCGGTCGGCAAAGTGCCGGTTGATAGTGGGTTGTCGACGAAAGTCAAGCCTTTACGCATCGAAGATACCGAAGTAAAGCAGTTGCGGAACAAGTCCATTCGGATGGTGAAAGTCCGGTGGGACAATTGCGGCCGAGAGGAGCTCTCTTGGGAGAGAGAGCAAACGATGCTTGCGGAGTACCCCAAGCTATTTCTCTCAGGTAATTTATAACTGTAATTCCTGCTATACTGTTTTCGAAATTTCGGGACGAAATTCTTTTAAGGGGGGTGGAGTTGTAACACCCCAAAATTCATAGTTCAGCGAATTAGGCGGAGAGGTGGTGCTGCGCTCGGAATAGGCTAGAAATTTCATAGCAGCTCTCCGCGCACGACCACTGTCCCTCTTCGCGCACGACCAGTGATCGTGCGCCAGCGATCGTGCGTTAATTCGCAAGGTTTCAGAGTTCTGTTGCGGTAAGTGCGCACGATCAGGGGAAGTGCTTGCGCACGACCACTGACCGTGCGCCGATACTCATGCGCCCTGTTTATTCTGCTCCGCGAATTTGAGCGGAGAAGAAGATCGGGCCGATCAAATCTATTGGAATCCGATCCGACGGCTAGGATTAGTTGCTGGAGGGTCTTAGGTCTTTGGAGAGGGGTTAATCCCTCATTAATCCAAGGCCTTTCTCTCTCCAAGGTTAGAGAAAGAATAAGGAGGCAAGGAAGAAGAAGGAGAGATCCTGCCATTGACGGAGCTCCGGCGCTCCGTTTCGCGAGCCGTTTCCAGATCTGGAGAGTGCAGCCCGTTACGGTCCTATCCCTCCGTGTAAAATCTTAGATCTATGGCTAAGAAGAACGCTCCTAGGGTAACGATTCTTCCTCCCAAACTTTGGACTTGTTATTTGTCCTTTCATTCCTCTTTCTATGTTTGCATGAGGAATCCCTTTCACCAAATGGGTGAAGTGTAGGATCTCCTCAAGTTCTTCAGAACTCCGGGTTGATTGTGTCCGTCCCCGGCATATTGCATGTAGAAAATCCGATAGTCGTGCGGATTTAGGCATTGTGTGTGAAGCCTATTCGTGGCCGTGAGCCCGAATCGGTGATGCTTGATTTGCGACGTTGCATTTAGGTTAATCCTAGAATGCAAGCTGGAGAATGACTCCGTGATATATGCGATAGTATTGAGGGATTTAAGCGTAGGCGTCTTGTGAAGATCCTAACGAAAGCCCCATGCTTTGCGAATGGTTGAATGCAAACCTTCACCACTAGAATTGTTGAGGAGTGGTCTTGTACCTCCTTTTTGGTTACGTGTAAAGCCTAAGTCCTCTTGTAGGTTTGGGTGTTGTAACTTATGTTTTGTGTAGCACTAACAAGTGCTAAACCCTTACGGGCCGAGGTGATGTCATACCCGCATCGTGTGTTCAATCGATGACAAGAGCACGGGAATTAACTGAACTAAACCCGTTTCCAGGCGCGGCGGTAGAGGGATTTGTCTCTTGTAAACCCGAACGACCTTGGGAGAGGTTGCGAAAGGCGTCTTGCCTAGACTGACCAAAAGATCTTTTTCCCACCTAAGGCGATGGCCCTTACGGTGGAGTGTTTTGTGGAATTGATGTTGTTAGCCTCATGCGGTTGTTTAGGCGGTTGTGGGGAACCTTCGGGTGAACCCAACCAACATCATGTGCATACCTAGGTTCCCTCATTTTTGATGCTCAACCTTGAATATTGATTGTGCTTGAAACCTCATCTTGTGTAGTTGCACTTTCTTTATATTAGTACTTGTGCTAGTATGGCTTGCTTGCAGGGTAGAAGCTCCGCCACCCCGGGAAAGGGGTGGGGTCGTTATAATTTGGTCAGCGGTGCTGACCGTTACTTTGTTTGCCACCGCTTGGTGGAATGTTCTTATGCAGGTGCAGGTGAGCCTAGTGGGAAATAGCGGGCGGTGGCCCTTTTGCTGAGTTGGCCCTTGAAGGCCAGCCTCCCTTTTCTGCTTTCTCATGTATTGCCGGCCTGCGTGCCGAAGTATGTTCTGAGTTTTGTACATTGGTGAATGTAAGGCCTTAAGGCCATAACTCTATTTTATGGTTTCATTCCTATGATAATGGACAGTTCTAAATGAAATGTTAAATCATTATGCTTCCGCTAGTGTTTAGTATACTCTATAGTAGTTCTTTCTGTTTATCACCTTTTAACTCCTAGCTAGTGTGGTTTGTATGGCGTGGGGTCCCGGCCGGACCTACTGTTATACTATTCGTACTGGCAGGGTTTTACAATACGTGAAGTTCATACGCATCGACTCCAACGACTACTTCGGCGCGCCTTCGACATCATCTTTGAGTTTAACCTTTGAGGGAGTTTCTTTTGACTTTATTTTTATGATAATAACTCTTATCTTTTATCAGTAGAGAAATTCACCCGTGGTTGGCGACTAGGGCCTTGCGATAACAAGGGAGAATTCACCGCTTGGGTATGGAGACTAGGTCTAGGGTTAGAACTAGGGGCGACTCGACGCCTCATCCGAGAGAGATAGGCTAGAGCCAACCTGTCCTTGGGAGAAGGGTCGGTATAGAAAACCAAAAAAGTTCTTACTTTCACCTCAATTCAAAGCGTCATTGGGATCAAGTTTTGTAGTCATTTTAAAGCAATAATATTATCTTTTTCTCTAGTACTGACTTCTTATCTATGAATTTGAAATCAAAACAAAATGGGAGTTCTCTATCACTAATGCCGAGCGATAACTTCTACCACTGGAGGTAGCAACAGAGACTTCATCTCTCTTGTATCGTGCAATACAGCTTCATAAATGCATATATCATAATCTTGTGAGAAATATTTCATAACATATTTTTCAACATATATCTATAATTTCACTTTGGCACTAAATGCTTTAAAACCCTTATTTATCTCCCTCTAAGGGCGCCTATAGATCCAACAACTGATATCAGAGCGAGGATTTTCCAAAACTGTCTAACCAACGTGAATAATGGCGCTCCATGATCTCGCTTTTCATGAGGGGCAAGGGATAAGTAGACCTCCACCTTTCACTGGAAGTGATTATAACTACACGGAACTCAGATGGGTTATTTTCTAATAAATTTTGATTTAGTTGTCTAGACTTGGGTAGAACAACTTTATACTACACATACAAATGTAGTTGGAGATGTAATCATGGAAAATCCTAGAGATAAATGGGATGAGGGAGATAAAAGTAGATGCAAAAATAACGCTAAAGCAATGAACACCTTATTTTGTGCTTTAGATAGAACTGAATTCAATCAAGTTAGTGCTTACAAAACTACTTACAATATCTGGAATTTATTGAAAATAAATCATGAAGGTACTTCGTAGGTCAAAGACACAAAGCTATTCTAACTAGAGTCAGAATTTGAAAGATTCAGAATGGACACAGATGAGGACATAGACTCAATGTACACTCGCTTCAAAAAGATCAGCAACACTTCAAAGATACTCGGGAAGACTTTCTCTAACGGTGACTTGGTGAGGAAAATCATTCGGTCTCTCCCTCCGAATTTCAATCTGAAGGTGATGGCCATCTCTGAGTCACAAGATCTATGATGGCTCCAGATTGAGAGCCTCATTGGGAATCTCAAAACCCATTAGCTTGACTCAAAATCCAAGATGAAGAATACAACAAAGAGCAGAAGAAGAAAGCCTTGGCATTGAAGTCGAGGAAAGAGGACAACGAAGATGAGGAGGATGAAGAGAGCCTTTTTGTGAAAATTTTCACAAAGTTCATGAAGAACCCGAAAAGGAGAAACACCTTCCATAAGTATTTTCGAAAAAGCTCATCATCCAAAAAGGATAAAAAGAAGAAAGCTAGCGACTACGAAGATGAGTGGCCTCCATTATAGGAAGAACGGGCATATACGAAGCCAGTGTCAAAAATACCTTGAAAAATAAATAGAAAAATGACCAAAAGTAAAGGAGAAGAAGAAGTTTCTGAAGGCGGCAACATGGGATGATTCTTCATCGAAAAGCTCAAACGACTCTACTTCAAGCGATAGATGATGTAGGCCATGCTCCGGACACGGTCGTAATGACGAATGACATGTTTCACTCCCAATATTACAATTCTAAACTTCGCACAGAAATATTCGCGGTGGACTCGCAATATTGTTTTTATTTATCAACCTACCGACACGACGGATAGCCAACCCGCTAGAGTTCGAATAAGGGCTATAGGCCAATATTCTCACCTGCTAAATCGACCCACCCGATCCGATCGAGCTATTCGTTGTACCAAAAGAGACCCACCAATAACGATTTCGGAAAAGGTGGATCTCTCCCAACAAAAAGTCGCGGTGCGCCAAACCGCTTCGAAAATAAAAAAATGGATGAATGCAAAACTTAAAGAAGAAACCACGATGTTTCAAATGATGTCGAAGATCACGCCAAAAATTCCACCGCAAGAAAGATCTAGGAAAGAAACACACGATTAGAGAATTTTCGTTACCCCGCTTGAGTTTCGATTACCCTTAAACAACACTAGCCCAAATCGCTCGTCAACGGATCCATCGGAGACGCGTTGTATGGAGGGAGACTTGTCCACCGTATCCGCCGAACGCCAGTTCCAAGATCCACACGAATAGCACCCAAGCACCTTGAAGAATTCCTCATAGAGGAATACCAAGAGGGAAGGAGAGGAGGGGCGGCCAAGGAAGGAGAAAGAGGCCTAGGGTGGCCGAAATTCTCAAGAGGTGAGGGAGAGGGTTGGGCGGCCAAGAACAAAAAAAGAGAGGGGGAGAATTTAGGAGGAGATTCCAAATTTAGGTAGATTTCAAATATTCTTCTTCAATAATCCAAATACAGTACTACGTGCCTTATTTATAGGCTTTACAAACATAAGCCCAAAATAAAAAGGTGCCAAAAATAAAAAGGTTCCATATTAAGATGATTCAAACAAATGCAATAAATAAATAAATAACGTAAATATTAAATTTATTAATTGCGTGACGTGCACCGAGGGCGGAGATTATAGCGCCGATCACCATCAATGTTAACGTGGCGGCGATGGCGTGAATCTTTGGTTGGAGAAACGCCATCATCCGTAAGCGCGCCGTAACCACTATCTTCATGTTGAGGGTCATTGTCGTCAGAACCAACTTCATCACGTGAATGCCGTCGTCGTCGCCATCAATCCTCCTCCGCTCAAAAGTACTCATCACTGATGAGTTGCCTTGAAGGAAGCGGCGGAGAAGAGCATCATCCAAAAGATCCACCTCTGATTCCAGAAGCCACGAGTCATCGGAGGCCGGACGATCCCGCCAACGGATCAAGTAGCGGCGACTGTCACCACTAGGAGATGAGAGCACTTCGTCTCTGAGGATCCTGTCAGGCACATAAGTGGTTCGGGGGAACCTTGGAAAAGCATTAGGCAAATAAGGAGAACAAATTCTGTCATCAAATTTCAACGTACCTCCAGTGGGGACCGCGGACGAAGACGATTTAGGCACAAACTCACCTCCCAACCCATTAGAAAAAACAGTTGTGGAATTAAACTGGCAGACAGATAATTCAAGCGGTGGAGAAATATACGGCGTTAAATCCTAAACATTGAAAATAGGGGAGATTCCCCAATCAGTGGGTAGCTCCAAAAGAAATGCACAAACTCACCTCCCAACCCATTAGGTTCCCCAATCAGTGGGACCGCGGACGAAGACAATTTAGGCACAAACTCACCTCCCAACCCATTAGAAAAAACTGTTGTGGAATTAAACTGGCAGACAGATAATTCAAGCGGTGGAGAAATATACGGCGTTAAATCCTAAACATTGAAAATAGGGGAGATTCCCCAATCAGTGGGTAGCTCCAAAAGAAATGCATTTTCTCCTAATTTTTTTAAGATTTGAAAGGGACCCGCGCGCCTATTAGCCAACATTTTTATGGTGCCTGATGGCAACCGTTTAGGGATGAGACGCACCATAACCAAATCACCTACTTTCCAATGAGATGCTCTCCTATATACGTTAGCGTGCGCTTGATAAGATGTGTACTGAGTCGCAAGTGTGCCCTTAACGTGCTTATGTAATTCATGAATATGAGAGGCAAAGTCTTGTGCAAATTGACTTGACTTATAAGATGGGGGTAACGGAACCAAGTCAAGTGGCACAGGTGCCTTATATCCATGCACGATCTCATTTGGAGATAACCCGGTAGACCTATTTTTAGAATTATTATAAGCCAATTGAGCATGAGGGAGGATGAGGTCCCACGTACCTTTGTGGTCACTGACGAGGCAACGGAGTAGACTACCCAAACTACGATTCACTACTTCCGTTTGACCATCCGTCTGAGGATGGTAGGCCGAGGAAAACAAGAGCTTAGTGCCCATGAGCCGCCATAGGGTTTTCCAAAAATAACTAGTGAATTTCACGTCGCGATCGGTGACTATAGTCTTAGGAATGCCCATATGACCCACGACTTCTTTAAAGAATAATTTAGCTACATGTGAAGCGTCGTCGGTCTTATTACTCGCAATAATGTATGCCATTTTAGAAAACCGATCAATGACCACTAAAATGGAATCGTGGCATCTAAATGTGATGGGAAGACCAAGTATGAAGTCCATACTAATATCCTCCCAAGGGACGGCAAGAATCGGAAGAGGGGTATAAAGCCCCGCGTTTGTTTTGCTACCTTTAGCTAATTGACATGTATGGCAACTCCCTACAACTTTATGTGTCGTGGACCTAAGACCCGGCCAATAAAACTTATCCTCAACTAAAGAGATGGTTTTGTCACGCCCAAAATGGCCACCTAAGCCGTCGCTATGCAATTCCCAAACGATGAAGAGGTGAAGGGACGAGCGTGGGATACAAAGCCTGGCATGCTTAAATAAATATCCGTCACAGATGTAATACGCGGAAACGGTAGTGGGTGCGTCGCCTTAAGCCCAAAGATAGATATCCTTAAAATCCGGGCAATGGATGTACTCATCCTTGATGTGCTCAAACCCGATAACCTTTACTTCTAATGTAGACAGTAATAAAGAGACGCGACTAAGGAAGTCTGCCACATGATTTAGTTTACCCTTAAGATGTTTTATTATGAAGGTGTACTCCTGAAGATAGGAGACCCATTTGGCATGTTGAGGGCTGACCTTACTTTGGGAGTTGACAAACCTCAACGCCTCATGATCGGACTAGATAACGAACTCTTTAGGTAGAAGGTAGTGCCGCCAATGTTGGAGGCAACAGATAACGGCGTAAAACTCGCGGTCATAATTAGAATAATTCAACTTTGGGCCCGCAAGTTTCTCACTAAAATAACCTACAGGGTGACCCTCCTGACTCAACACACCACCTATCCCAATCCCCCGGCTTTAACTAATATGGAAAAGTTAAATAAAATAAAAACATTATAAAATTTGAATTATTTGTCTTCCAATTCAAAAATAGAAAATTGGAAGTTCTTTGATACATGTTAATTAAGATTTTTCCAAGACTTTTTTTTGTGCGACAAAAAAACTTTTTGACTGTCCGCGCAGAGTGCCGCCGAGAGTCATTTTCTTCTCTTGAGATTCTAATCAGGGAAAGATCTTGGTTCGTGACAAGATGCCTGATCCGAGTGAGGGTTCCAGAGGCATCACATGACAATTCAAAAACATTATTAAAATCTGGTAACCGCAATAGGGGGGCTTCTGACATCCTAGCCTTAATCGTTTGAAACGCTTGAGTGGCCGATTTCGTCCATGTGAAATCACCCTTTTTCATGCACTCAGTGATCGGTGCCATGATTCTACTAAAGTCACGAATGAATCGGCGATAAAACGTAGCTAAACCGTGGAAGCTCCTAACGTCACGAATGTTGGTGGGTTCCGGCCAATCTTTGATAGCTTGGATCTTCTTAGGATCTACATGTATACCCTCCGAACTCACAATATAACCTAGGAATTCTACGGACGTAACATGGAAGGCACACTTACTAATATTGACAAATAAATTTTTCATCCGTAACATCTCTAGAATAGTCCTCAAGTGCGATACATGATCAAGGGTAGACATACTAAAAATGAGAATATCATCGAAATATACCATAATAAATTTCCCCATGTAGGGTTGGAAGACATGTGTCATCATTCTAGAAAATGTTCTAGGGGCATTGGACAATCCAAACGGCATCACTAACCACTCGTAGAGCCCCTCTTTAGATTTAAACGTTGTCTTCCACTCGTCACCCTCTCGAATTCAAATCTGATGGTAGCCACTCCTAAGATCCAACTTAGAAAAGATCATGGCTCCGGCTAACATTTCAAGCAAGTCGTCCAAACGAGGGATGGGAAACCTATATTTAATAGTGATTTTATTAATAGCTCGGTTATCCACACACATCCTCCAAGAGCCATCTTTCTTAGGAGATAGCAATGCCGGAATGGTACACAAACTCTTACTATGGCGGATGAACCCCTTTTGTTACAAGTCAGTAATTTGCGTTTGCAATTCTTGGTGGGCGGAAGGGTTTAGTCGATAGTGAGGGAGGTTTGGTAACGTAGAACCCGGAATGAAATCTATCGCATGTTGTATGTCGCGCATGGGAGGCAACATAGGTGGTAACTCATCCGGATAGACATCCTTAAATTCCTCCAATAGACTCTGCAGCGCAGGTGGTAAACTTTCAAATGTAAACACGTCATCCTTTGCTTGCAAACATACTAACGCATAGAGGACACCATCCGAAAATGTCTGGCGCGCGAACTCTTTCTTACCTATCAAGCTTATAGTTTTCTTCTCGATAGGCACAATGGTGTCTTTAGAGACTACCGCCGGATCCTTAGGGCGAGAGGGCTTCAAGGTAATGGTCTTGCCGTTAAACATAAACTCATAAGTGTTGGCTCGCCCATAGTGAGTGACATCATGGTCATATAGCCATGGGCGTCCTAATAGAACATGACAGGCATCCATGGGGATGATGTCACACCAAATCTTGTCAGTGTAAGCCTTGATGGTAAGGGGAACCAAACAACGCTTTGTAATCGAAAGGGTTAACTTGTTTACCCCAAGCAACCTTATAGGGGTGCGGGTGTGGTTTAGTAGTTAACTTCATCCGGATCACCACCTTTTAAGAGACGTCATTCATAGTACTACCACTATTGATAATCAACTTACACCACTTCTCTCCGCACTTAAAATTTAAAGAGAAAATGTTAGTCCTATTCCAATCATCCATAACACGAGGTGTGGTCAAAACACAGATATCACCATCATATGATCATCATCATCTATATCGCTAGGCTCCTTTTCCGACTCGGACTCATCACCGGCCTCATACATGAGCTTGGCGGGTTTAGAAGAAGTTTCTAACAGGGCTAAAGGCTTGGGCTTAGTGGGACACTTGCTAACATAATGCCCTTGAATACCACAGGTAAAATAGGTAGCATTCGTCTTGCTAATCCTACCCACGGGCACTCTCTCGCCGGACGGGTTACGCGAATTCCTAGCGGTAATGACAATAGAATTTGGGTCAGCGGGCCGGAATCGGCCTTTATCTTTTTGGGCCATCGAAGGAGGAGGTCCTAAGACGGACTTACCCTTCTGATAGGAACGAGACTTGGATTTATGAGCAAGGTGCTTCTCAATATCCAACGCGGCGTTATTTGTGGTGCTTAAATCTGTGTGCCCATAATGAAGGAGTTTCCCTTGTATGTCAAGGTTCAACCCTTTACGAAACCGTGAAAGGGTGACCTCAGGCATCTCCCTAAAATCACATCTAACCATCATGTCCTTTAGGAGGCCCATGTACTCAGTGACCGAACGAGCCCCCTGTCTAAGGGAAGCCAACTCATCAAACATATGTGTTCGATGGTAGGTTGGAACGTACTGATCAGTCAATATGGCCTTCATGCCATCCCAACCAACGCGGGGTACACCATCTACCGCACCTAGACATCGCTCTTCATTCAACCAAAACGTTTTCGCCCTACCCATCAATTTCATGCGCGCTACCCACACCTTATCCACGTCAGTTAGATTCTGCCACTGAAAGTAGCATTCAATTTCCAAAACCCAATCCAAGAAAACTTGGGGGTCACCTAACCCATCATAAGATGGTGGTTTGATCCGCACGACTCTAGTGATATCGAAATCGTAAGGTGCTCATGGGGGAGTGTAAGATCTCTTTTCTCAAAACTCGTTCGGGTACATGAAAACTCGAACCTCTCCCGCATCGCATGGTTGAGGTGGATCTTCGCCCAGAATCGCTGCCTTGCGGTGTCACCAACACTCGGGTTGGCTAACCCTGCTCAGCACAGACTCTGCCGGCTATACGATCATAAGTAATATATGCCAAAATAAGTACAGAACTAAAGGCATGTCCACATGTCACAACATCATATAGAATATAATGAAACAGAAATGTCCAAAAAGAGACATTACAAGCAAAAGGGGCTTAAGCCCGATACATAACCAAAATGAGTACTCTCTCTCTCTCTACAACATGCGGAAACTACAAAACTCTGAAATACTAAAATCTAACTATCTAATCATCAACCTGTGGCGTCGTGGTAGTACGCTGCATCCGCTGCTCAGGTACTGCCATCTCGTCCAGCTGCGCGCGGGACAACTCCGTCTCCTCAGACTCCTGCGGTCACAACGGACTGTTAGTCATAAAGACTAAGTCGTTTTGTCCTCGCCTCCCTCCACGAGTCCTAGGAACCGAGTGGGAGGAAGAAGCGGAGGACAACAAGAGGTAAACAAGAAGAGTGGTGACATGGCACTAATCTAGCAAGTATAGGGAAAGCGGTAAAACTAGCTAGCATTATAGTGCAAATAAATGACAGTAAAGTAGAGCATGAAGTAAAGCAGTAATAAAATGCGGTGCAGTAAGTAAAACTAATCTACCATCACAGATTCGTACCTTAACTTATATGAACGCCCATACGACATATAAGTTAAGATGTCTAGGTAACCTCCCATATAAAAGAGCCCATACTAATTTATATGATGGGGGTATGCTAACGTGTATGTTATGATATGCTATGCTTATGATGACTTAATGTGTTTATTCAATGTGACTCACCCACACGACTCTATGCGCACAGGCCTTTATAGTTCCCAATTTGTTAGAAAGGAAGCCAACCTTTCGGGTACTGACCGTCGTGGCTCACAGTGGCAGTGGATCGGGCACTCCACATCCTAGGCAGGTATGCTCACTACCAAGCCTAGACCTCACGTACGCCTCAACGCTAAGAACACAACAGCGGAGCTCCTGCGTACTCTTGCTGGAATCCACCAGACTTTAAGGTCGGTGTGGGTTATCAGGGATTGTCCTCCAGACCGCGGTACTCAAACTTACCGACCATCTAAACCTCACCCTCACCTGAGTCAACGTACTCTTGTCGGTGACATGACTAGCCTAGTACTGAAGACTCGCCACTATTTGGATAAGAAACAGGTGTTATTAAGTCCACCCGAGCCTCCGGCTCAGGGATTAACACACAAGCTGATCCAACCCATCTCCTCCTCGAAGGAGATCCATACTAGTTTGCTGACCTAATTAGGCTACTCTTGCCTACAATTTAGTTAGTATTATAATTAGGATGAATCTTGGACTTCCCGCGGTATACCCCGTAAAGGGGCCCCCAACGGTACTAAGGATTTAAAGGGGCTCAACCCCACCATCATCTTTCTCAAGACAATTACTTTAGTTGGTGATTAACCTTTAGTTCACCCCTCATTATTTCATATAATTAAAGTAACTTAGCTCAACACCCGTCCCACCCAATTGGGTTGGACGTACCTCCACCCTCATGCACCAACCCTAGCACCATCTCACTGCTAACCCTAGGTTTGACCCTTTTTGAATCATTGTAAGCTATAACACAAATACTGAATGGCCATAACTTCTAATCACTACTTAGGGGTCTGAATTGTCTAAAATTCAAAATTCTGTTTTTACTAATCGCAAACCACTAGGTTGAACTAACCTCAAGCCTTAAAAGGAGATCCTTCTAAAAACTCATCATCAGGGTCTGGTATAATTATACTAGGCTCCCACTGACCTTAATAAGGTATGTTCCAATTTCCATAATTTTCCATATTAATTTGGTATTTATTATTATTTAAAGTAGTTAAGGTCTTAGGTCAAATTACACATGAGCTATCCTCAAAATACTTTTATATGCTACATGAAAATTATCAGTAAGGTAATATTCCATATCAAGGTGGTTTACTGAGTTTCATGACCCTAGGATGCCATGTGTCCTACTAAATCATCATAGTTGTATAATTACCAAAATGCCACTATAATTAGGAAAAATAATATTTCACATCTGAAAATTCTACAAAATTTACCAAGTGTCCAAATGGGGGTCTAGAGTCCTCTGTCAAATATTTATATCATTACCATATGATTTGACTAATTAAAATGATTTAACATCCAAGGGTAGTAAATACCAATTTTCACATGATGTACATGAAATACAAATCCACAGGCTTCCAAAAAATTATCATGGGTATATATAAACAAAATATGACAGATAACCAAGTTTCATAATTTCTCCCAATGATTTGACATTTTGCATAATTAAATTCCTCTAAGCTAGTAAGCACTTAAAAATTCCTCCACAAGAAATAACACTTCAATAAATTCTACTAAAATTACCATAGCCTATTTTCATCCCAATTCACCCACTGATAAAATATCATAACCATACAAGGACATCTGACCATGCATTTTATTTATTTGAGGAAATAGTGGCAATTTCATTTAATAAGGGAAAAATACATAAATGACTCAAAATATTCCTAATAAATTATCTAAGCCATTTTATTCTCTTAAAAATATGACTACAAAGTTCTGAGCTAAGGCAAGGAAATTTGGTTCTATGTCTTACACAAACCCTAAATTGCAACCCTAAGGGTTTACCCTTAGGGTCTTAGGACACACCACCCTAATGGCTCCAAATGCTCCCTTAGGGGGTGTCACATGAATTATTATATCATTACCTACATAATCATCATGATGGGAGGAGGCCAACTCACTCAACTCCTCAAAATGGCCTAAACCCTAATTTGCCCCTTAAGGGCCCTCATTAGGGTTTCCCATTTTCCATATCAAATCAACTCCAAATGGAGTGAAAATTTAGGCAGGCACTACACATGTATTAAAGAGCATGCCACCAAAGTTTGGTGTCATTTGGACTTTATATGCTCCAAAAATCAACTTTATTTAAATATCTTAACTACCACAAAAACTATAGGTAAAAGTGCTCATCAAGGGCTGACCTTTGGTCATAGGGTGCCCCTAGGGTATACCTATCCATTGTTAAAATCTCAGCTTCAAAGCTTAAGAGGTTTAGGCTAGGTAATTATTTTAGTGGACTGACCTAGTGTAGGACCAGTCCTAGTAAAACAGCTCCCCAGGGAGCTGTGGGTCACCAAATGACCTGAACTCAAGCTCTAATGAAAGGTAAGGTCAAGGAATACAACTGTCAAGTTGGGCACTTTTTCTAACTCAGTCATTAAGGGCCCTTAATTAATTTTTGAAGTGGGCTGGTCAATCAGGGCAGAAAAATCCAAGGAAATGAAATAAATTAATTAAAGAAAAGAGGAGCACGAATCTTGAAGCAGATCCAGCGGCTGTCGGCTCGTCTTCCTCCTCCAGCCAATGGCTGGGATCGAGCCGAGCTGGGAGAGTTTGCGACCAAGTTTGCCAGAGATCCAGCCACCACCATCGCCGGCCAACACCACCGACACCTTCGTGGTGGTCGGGGCTACCATCCACCGGCGACTGGCCACCGGAGGCGGCGGTTTCCGATGATCCCAGGCTTCCCATTTCGAGCGGAAAACCATGGATCTAAGGAATGGATTCAGGCTCAATTGAGCCCGATCCTTCTTCGTTTTGTGATAGGAAGCTAGCATGGGGGGAGGGGAGGAGAAACGAACCGTGATTGCGGCGTGGCGGCGGCTCCGGCGGCGGTTCACCATGGTTAAGCCTTGCTCCGGCGAGCCTTCTCCCGACCTCAAATCTCCGGCTATGGCCTTGCTCCATGTGTCATTCCCGACTGCTCTCTCCCTTCTGAAGCTAATGGTGTGGCTAGAATGAGGTTGGGAGGCTTCTATAGCTCGATTTGAAATCAAGCCTCCTCGATTATGCTCCTTGCTGCCACCCTCCTACACCTGCTGGCCTCCTGCTTCCCTCTGGGTCAAGCCCAGATCATCAGCAATCAGGGCTGGCTCCTAGGCTGATTGGATGTGGAGTGTTAGAGGGGGGGGGGGGGGGGGGGGTTTGCTTTAACCTTTTCTCTTTTGCTTTTGCCTTTTTAATTTCTTTTGTTCCCCCCTCTCATTTGGCTAATCAAACCATGGTTTGGGTTCAGTCCAAGGCTGATAAGGGGGGTGTCCTAAGCCCATAATTAATTGGTTAATTGATGGGGGTTGGGTTCCATTCAAATTAGGCTTAGAATTCCCCTTAATGGGCTATGTTGACCATGGTTGACTTTGGTCAACAAGGTGAGTGGGTTGACCCCACTAGGGGGGGGGGGGGTCATGGGTCCCTTAACATCACCCAACATTAGTTGGTCCATGGTGGGGCCCCAATTGGTTCAATTTAATCAAAGGGTGGAGATTTGACCAAAATTGGGTAAAGTTTGAATTTGGTCAATTTCATGCAATTGGGTCCCACCCAAGTGTAATTTCCATCTTATTGGTCTCCCTTAGTGGTTAGGGCATCACATGTGAGGTCAATTTGGACAATTGAGGGTCAATTGACCTAGTTGAGGGGCTTAGGGTTAGGTTGGTTTTTGAGCTTTGGTGTGCACTTAGCAATTTCTACCTTAGCCTAAGGCCCTTGTGGCCACTCATCTCACTACTATGCCCTAACATTTCCAATGGGTCTAGCAGGATTGGGGATGTTACAGGGAGCCTGCTCGGGATTATTATTTTGAATATTATTGTTCCTATTGCCGTGTTGGCGGACTGCAGGATTTGGAGGGGCAGGATCCGGAAGGGGAATATCGTTAGCATTCCCTTCAACACGTTGGGGGGCTGCATTAATTTGAGGTGCCCTTTGGGCTAACCGAATTTCTTGAAGCGCCTCCCGTATATCCGTCAACTGATCGTAGATCTCCTGACGGAGTTCTTTAACCGCTGGAGGACCTTGACCTGAGTCCCGCTCATCCGTCATTTGCGAAGATGATGTGGGATGCACCGAACCCAACCGCGTACGCATACAACCTTTAAACGCAAACTAGCAGACCTGAAAATTTTATAAAAGATAGATTTATTCCCTCCTAAGAAACATATGGAGATTTTGTGATTTTCTAACTAAGAAAAATATGGAGATTTTCCAAAAAAAAAATTTTATTTTTTTGCTGCAAAATGAAAATTTTAGACCGCTATTCGCAGACCGACAAATTTTTTTTTGAAATTTTGATCACGAATTTATGTGACGATTGAGCGTGCCGGCGATCTAAAATTTTTTAGGATGTTGCCAATTAAGAAATAGACACGAAACTCGCTCTGATACCAAATTGATGTAGGTCATGCTCCGGACAC
The DNA here is from genome assembly GCA_033032865.1 of Dactylorhiza incarnata. NCBI lineage: Eukaryota > Viridiplantae > Streptophyta > Magnoliopsida > Asparagales > Orchidaceae > Dactylorhiza > Dactylorhiza incarnata. The sequence continues at coordinate 3,005,295 of JAWHQI010000149.1, forward strand.
GGTCGTAACGACGAATGACACGTTTCACTCCCAATATTTCAATTCTAAACTTCGCACAGAAATATTTGCGGTGGACTCGCAATATTGTTTTTATTTATCAACCTACCAACACGACGGATAGCCAACCCGCTAGAGTTCGAATAAGGGCTATATGTCAATATTCTCACCGGCTAAATGGACCCACCCAATCCGATCGAGATATGCGTTGTACCAAAAGAGACCCATCGAAAATAATGATTTCGGAAAAGGTGGATCTCTCCCAACAAAAAGTTGCAGTGCGCCAAACCGCTTCGAAAAAAAATGGATGAATGCACAAACTTAAAGAAGAAATCACGAAGTTTCAAATGATGGCGAAGATCACGCCAAAAATTCCACCGCAAGAAAGATCTAGGAAAGAAACACACTATTAGAGAATTTTCGTTACCCCGCTTGAGTTTTGACTACCCTCAAGCAACACTAGCCCAAATCGCTAGTCAACAGATCCACCGAAGACGCGTTGTATGGAGGGAGACTTGTCCGCCGTATCCGCCACACGCCGATTCTAAGATCCACACGAATAGAACCCAAGCACCTTGAAGAATTCCTCAAAGAGGAATACCAAGAGGGAAGGAGAGGAGGGGCAGCCAAGGAGGGAGAAAGAAGCCTAGGGTGGCCGAAATTCTCAAGAGGTGAGGGAGAGGGTTGGGCGGCCAAGAGCAAGAGAAAGAGAGGGGGAGAATTTAGGAGGAGATTCCAAATTTAGGTAGATTTCAAATATTCTTCTTCAATAATCCAAATACAATACTACGTGTCTTATTTATTGGCTTTACAAATATAAGCCCAAAATAAAAAGGTGCCAAAAATAAAAAGGTTCCATATTAAGATAATTCAAACAAATGCAATAAATAAATAAATAATGTAAATATTAAATTTATTAATTGCGTGACGTGCGCCGAGGGCAGAGATTATAGCGCTGATCACCATTAATGTTGACGCGGCGGCGATGGCGTGAATCTTTGGTTGGAGAAACGCCATCATCCGTAAGTGCGCCGTAACCGCTATCTTCATGTTGAGGGCCGTCATCGTCGGAACCAACTTCATCACGTTGAAGGCCGTCTTCGTCGCCATCAATAGAGAAGAGGAAAATATGTGCCTCATGGGAAGAAGCCATGAGTCATCAAACGACGACAGCAGTGTCCAAAGTGACAATGAGGCACTTCCTTCTACTTATGAAGATCTCTATATTGAATTTATTAAAACCGACCAATTTTTCGATAAAAGTCTAAAAGATCTTGATATTTTAAAAACTGAAAAATAAAATTCTTTTAAAACAAAATCAAAAGTTAACTAAAGAAGTAAAATCTTTTGGAAAATAGAAGGTATCTTGCCAAGAGTTTGATCACTGCTTATCAAGGATAAAAGAACTAGAAAATGGTCTTTCTAAGGCTCTCTCGAATCTTGAATCTCTTATAAAACAAAAGGGAGACGTAGAAAGAAATTTAAAAAACTCTCATTCTCAAATTGAAGATGGAAAGAAAAGTTTTCATAATAGGTGCGGAAATCTAATTAATGAAAACACCTTCTTAAAAGTCCAGGTCCATGACTTGTGCATGCCAATAGAATATTTTGGAGTTGGCCAGAAGACCCTTGACATGATTTTGGCCAACCAAAGGCATGGAAGTGCAAAATATGGGCTAAGGTATGGCTCTGGAAGTTACCATCTGACAGTACCTGATACCACTGGCGGTGGTAACAGAAATAATAATTCTTATAGTAACAAATCTACACTATTTTCTTCTGGTTCTCCACCCTCCAACAAGATTCCAAAGAAAAATTTTAAATTGGTCTCAACCCCTTTTGGGTATTGTGTTAGGTGCTTTCACTTTGGACACACCATTGACTCTTTTAGGATGAAGGGACGATGTGTGTTCAAGAAAATATGGGTGCCAAAGGTTTCCACCTACTCTAGGGGAGGAGCCTCTTGGGTATCCAGATCTTTACTCTCATCTTATTTTTAGGTGTGTTGGCAGGCTAAGGAAAAGGAGGACATGTGGTACTTGGACTCGGGATGTTCCAAACATATGACGGGCGACAAAGAAATGTTCCTTAGCTTCACAAAGAAGAAATGAGGAATGATGACGTTTGGTAAAATTGGAAAGGGGGGAATCTTTGGCATTGGTACAGTGGGTAACGACTCGTTTTCCATTACAAATGTTTTATATGTAGAAGGCTTAAAACATAATCTAGTCTCTATTAGTCAACTGTGCGATAAAGGTCTTAATGTTTTATTTGAATCTTCTACAATTTTTTGTAAAATTATAAATCCTAAAACTAATGATATTGTACTCACTGCACCAAGGACTCACAATGTCTATTTGATTGCTTTTCATGAACATTCACGTGCTTCACTAAAATGTTTAACCTCAAAAAAATGAAGGACTAGAATTATGGCAACGACATCTTGATCACTCTAGCACCAAGTTTATTTTGAAATTGTAAAAAAATAAAATATATAGAGGTTTGCCAATGCTTAATGGAAACATATCTTCACTTTGCCCGCCTTGCCAAAAAGGAAAATGCTATAAAACATCATTTAGAAATAAAAATGAAATTTCTACCACTAGACCCCTACAACTAATTCACATGGACATATTTAGTCCAATTAGCACTTGTAGTCTATGAGGTAGAAAGTGTACATTTTTGTTGATTATGTAACTTTACTTTAGTTCACTTAGATCATACCTAGGGGGATGAATGGTGTGATGGGTGCTTTGTAAAACCTTTTTCTAATTTTCAGCAAAATGATAAAAATTCAAACATAGAAGGAACACAATGATTTATAGAGGTTCCCAAAGAATGCCTTGGGTAGTCCTCTCTCCATACCACCTATCTAGCAATATGCTAGAGTAGGTAAAACTCCTCCAAAACTCATTCTTATTCTCTTTAAGACTTATACTCAGCCCACCATGACACTACAACTTAACCTCTTAAATAAGAGATCTGCACTTTGATCCTTTTCAAGATCCTACACTCAGATTCACAAAGAACCTTACAGTAATCTCAGATTCTTGACAAAATCCTACCACTCAGGCTGAAACAGCCCTACAACTCAGGCTTACACAAAATCCCTACCACTCAGATCTTTAAAAGATCCTACAATAATTAGCTTACAATTTTACTGTTGCATTACAATATAGACTCAAAAAGATAAAGAGATAAATTAATTGAGTCTTCTTTTGAAGCACAGCAAAATTGCTTCTTCTTTCATGAACAGATCTTCAAATATATCTTCTTGAGAAATAAGATGTAGATCAAGTAAGTTCTATTGCAGAAAATAATCATTTTACTCAATTAATCTTCATGGAAATTGAAATTTCTGAGTAGACGTTGAGAAATATACTGAATCAAATCTTAATTGTACATTCTCTTAAGATATGGAAAGATAGATAAAAGAACTTGAAAAAGCAGCACCTTAGGGTTCTTCCTTGAAAAATCTTGGTGCTCACTCCAACGTAATTATGTTCTTGAGAAGGGATCAGAACTGGAGTTAGAATCAGAAGGGTTCTCTTAATTGAGACCCCTCAGGCCCTTTATATATGGACCCAGCAGCTAACGACCATATATCAAGAATGATTTATTAATTAAGACCTTCTAGAAGAACTTCTCTGATTGGTGCATTCAAAATAAACTTAAGTCATAATATCTGTATTTATTCCCATGCCTTGCATATGTAAGAATCTTCCCGATGATATAGTCTTCTTGACGATATTATCGTTCTAGTTGATATAAAGCTTCTAACTGACATACATCTTTGTCATAGAGAACTTCTAGCCGATACCGCACTAGTCTCGACAATATAGAAGCCATGTCGTCTAGATCATCTAGCCGATATTTTCCTTAGCTAAGTTTTTATTGTCAAGAACTTCTAGCTGATACAGCAGTGGTATAGACAACATAGAAGCCTTGTCGTATAGATCATCTAGCCGATATTTGCCTTAGCCAATTTTAGGCTTAATCCAACCTATTGGCTATCTATGCAGCTTTATACCCAGACCTTCTTCAAGTGACTTTTCCTTGATAGTGACAAGTCTAATATATTATTAGATCATAAGTAGACATATGTTTTGCACTATGAAAGATTACATAGGCTAAACACTATTTGATAGATAATAAGCCTAACAGATCATTAGCCATGCACTTTTGTTGTACCTATCAATTCAGAACTGAAATAGAACATCAAATACATGATGTGCTTATTGTTATCATGAGTCCTTCTTCAAATCAGGAATATTGTGGTTAACATTCCCTACAATCACCTACTATTTGAAGGATTTAGAACCTCATAAAACAATATGCACATATTAATTATAATAAACTGAATTGAAACAAGGCATAAAGTAAATATTTCATTTTATATTAAACTAGAACAATGTTTATATTAGTGAGTTTAAAAAGAACATCATAAACCCAAACTTGTCAATCCTTTTCTTAACCATGACATGATTTCTAATCACTATCCTCAGCAACTTTTCTTTTTTGCGTGTTATCCTAGACTAGAGGTTTAGGAAGGTATCTGTGAGGAGGAGGTGGTCCGTTAGGATTGTTCTTCATGTGAATAATCCTCTTTCTCTCTTGCTCTTCATGTTTGGTCCATTCCATAGTGTTATAATATATTGAGATATTTATGCCTTGGCTGCCAAACTAATTCCACAATATGATGTTCTTAGATTTTGGGCTCCATTCTTCATAACTTGGCAGTTGTTTTATTTCCTCCCTTCTCCTCTTCCTGACCAACTTCTCTTCTTTAGGTGTCATTTCCTATCTCTTGTAAGAAGACTCGGCATGTTGAACAGGCTCATGATCAAAATTCAGCAAAGGAAGATTCAAGGCAAGCCTTGTAGAATTTGAGATCCCTACAACTTGATCAACACCTTATTGTATAGTGGCATCCTCTCCATTTTTGACTTCTTTAGATACATGATGGCAGATGTTGTGCTGAAAGTCGGAGATTTTATCTCTTAGCTTGTTCATACCTGTAGTGATATGATGTTTTGTTTCTTATAGGTGTTCATCAAGTCTTTGGCTGCATAAGTCAACTATGTCAAGGATGTTTATCATATGCTCTGTCATATTATTGTTTGTATAAGTGAATGCCTTCTAAAGATTATCAGATGTAGCAACTTGATTTCCTATAATATCATTTCATCCTTTATGTGTTATTTCCAGTTGTTGGGCTGTATGATCCACAACAGGAGCAGCCTTCATGAAAAAGTTCAAAGTCTGGGCATTTAGATGATTCATCTCAGTCTTTACCTAAGCTATCTCCTTAGATAATTCCTTCCTCAAAGTTTGGATAGCCTTTTCCACATAGCATTCAGATTGTTTTGCTTGATTTTCCAACAAGGCCTTCATTTGAGCCCGTAATGAACCATGCACGTCTTCATTGGTTGCAGGTATGACATTGCTAGGTTCTCGAGCCTTTCTTGGAATGACATGACTTGTTTCAGAATCATAATCCTCAAACATGCAGCCAGGAGTGTCAGCCTTAGTAGATTTCATCTCATCTTCTGGCTCTGTCACTACTAACTTTCCTTTGAACAACACCATATCTTTACTAGTAATATCTATTTCTTCTGACTCTTTAGGTTGTTTATTTATTTTTACAGCAATTTAGGAATGCTCTCAGCAATTTCCTCTACAAGTTGATCTACAACTACAATATCAGCTACATTATAGGCAGAGCTCTCATGTTGAGACTCCCCCTCAAATATTTCAGTATCTCCACCATCAATCACTTTAGTATTTTGAGCAGAGTTCTGGGGACCCCCCCCCCCCCTCTCAATTATTTCAGTTCTTTCAATTTCAACAACTTTAGTATTTTGGGCAGAGTTATCATTGAATGACTCTCCCTTTAACACAATAGTATTCTGTATTGAGTGCTCTACCATGGTCTCCCTCACAGCTTCTGCTACCTTCTCCATAACATCAACTACCCTGGTTATCTCCATGGGTTCTAATGTTTGCTCATGCTCAGATTGCTCCCCCTTAATATGGCTAGGAGGGCCACCTATCAATTGACTTGTAGTCAATTTTCTTTAGGTAATAGAGTTGAGTGCCTTGTGATTCATCAAGCCTATGACCTAGAGTCTTTGTCAGATATAGAAAAATTATCCTTCCATAATTTGGGATATCTAAACATACCTTGATTTTCTCAAACATAAACTGACTCCAATCAGTCTTCTTTGTTAATTTGATAGCAGTCATTATCTTGAACATTTCCTTAGAAATTCTATCATGTGAGCCTGCTTTACACAAAATACACTTCCTACAATATCAGCCAGCAGTTTTTCTGTAGAATTCATCTTCTTCCTGTACAGAGATCCATATATCTTACCTGAATAGCCACGCCATTCTAGGGATGATTCATGATCTACTTCACTGATTTCCTCTTCTTTTTCATTCTCACTTAGAATTGGTAAGTGAAGAATTTTGCCAATTCTTCTTGCAGATATTTTTAAATCTTTCCCTTCTACAGAAGTTTTGATGTACTTTCCTATTGAACTTACCTTTCCATTCTTGAGAAATTCCTGTACTTCTTTTATCCAGATGTGTGTTGTTTCAAATATAATATACTCTAATCTTGATGCACATAGTAGATAGATTGCATTTTTGATTTCTTCCAATGCTTTCTTGAATCTATCTCGCTCGACTTCATTTCCCATATTCATCTTCATGGAATAGATGATCTTGGGAGCCATTGGAGATTCGAATTGCAGAGAGTAGAAGAAGTATTTGTCGACTGGATGAAAAGAGCTCAAAAGTTACAGAAAACACTCAAGGATTTATGATGTATTTAAACTCTAATGTTCACAGAGATTCTAATTTTAATATAAAATAAGAATATATATAGGCGCACACCTATTTCAGCGACAAATTCAATAAAATTTATCCAATAAAATATTAATTTTGATGTGCCAATAGATATATACTGCTTCCTGATGACATTCTTCTGTGTTGTTCAGATTGTCTCTATGATATTTTTTCATGTCGTCCAGAGTATCTCTACGGCATTTTCTATGTCATCTAGACCGCCTCTACGACATTCTTTCTGCAGTTAGCAGAAATTCTGCACACTTCCAATAAATGATTAGATAACCTTCTTTGTATTGACCAAATCTCAGGTCTTTATACCAATAAATCATTTAAGTGATAAGATTTTATAAAATATGATCAATGTAATTCCATAAGAAGTATATCAAATAATATTAAGCATACTAAGCTCAATTTTGAATTGATTGAATTTTGCTTCATAAAGGAGCTTAGTGAAGATGTCAGCCACTTGCTTGTCTGTTGGTACATATTCCAAGCAAATGTCTTCTTTCTCCACATGATCCTTAATAAAGTAATACCTGATCTCTTTGTGCTTGGTTCTGTTATGTGCCAGTGGATTATTGGCAATTGAGATGGAACTTGAGGAATCACAGTACAATAAAGTCTTTCTTATTTGTAGATTGTAGTCCTCCAGTTGATGTTGAATCCAAAGCAACTGTGCACAACAGCTCCCAACAGAGATATACTCTAACTCTGCAGTTGATATTGCAACACTGGTTTGCTTTTTACTGCTCCAAGATATTAGTCATATTCCATGGAATTGACATGTCCCTGAAGTGCTTTTCTTATCTTCCTTACATCCTGCAAAGACTGCATCTGAAAAGCATGTTAGTTCAAAATCTGTTGGAACAACCCTATTTCTGATTTGGGCTAGGATCACTATATGTTGACTAGGATCAAAGTTGACCCCAATGTATAGTTTATGGGTCAAGAGTTTAGGCTATTAGAACTCAAGAAATCATTTAGGTTCTGAGTTCGACGAACTCCACACTACGTTCGACGAACTTCTCTCTGCGTTCGACGAACGGCATGCTCTCTGCGTTCGACAAACGGCTTGCTTCTATCTCAGCGTCTCAGCAATTCAGCGGTCGACAAACAGATTAACTCAGCGGTCGACGATTTTACTCAATTCAGTGGTCGACGAATTTGCGTTCGACGAACTCAGTCTGCGTTCGACGAATTCCTTCAGATCGACGAAAATTCTTCTTAGCTCAACAAATTTAATTCTTCCAGCCAGATTCATTTGAGGTCGACGAACTCAATTTTGTGTTCAACAAAAATTTTTGAGATCGACAAAAATTCTTGAGATCGACGAAATTTCTTATTTCAGTTCAGATTTATTTCAGAAGATTATATTATTCATTCTCTGAACTCAGATCGACTACAGCAACAGATCTATTCCAGATAAGACAAGATTTATTTCATTCCTTATTATATTCCTTTCCATCTCTTCCCGAGAGAAAATAGTCGTTGACATTTAATGGAAAAGGAACATTTCATGGAAAAGGAAAAAGCTAAACGGTGCAGCAGATTTACAGTTCCCAGATATATTTATTCCTTAATTCAAGGGATTTGATTTTCATATATTATCAAAAGAAAAGGGAAGAAGATATATAGTATTACTTCCATAGTTTCACGACAGCATCAGTACAGAACATATCAAGAATAACTGTACAGAGAAAAGAAAGAAAGAAAGAAAGTTACGGGAAGAAAGAAAGAACAAAAAGCTAACAGATCTTCTTCTTCTTCCTCAAGCAGCACCTACTAAATTTCACTGAGAACGTCGTCAACACCATCTCTCAGTCTCTGTTGTTGGATCAGATCTTCAGAAGAGCAACAAAAATCTGAAGAACTTATTCTTCCAGATTAATCAGCTATAGGAAGATTATTTGATTCAAGTGAAAGCTCCATCCTCAAGCTGTCAAGCATTTCATATCAGACAGAGGAGCTTTACAACATACATCCACTAGAGTCTTGTCTCAGCATATTGACAGAGAAGAACTTCATAACCCCTTTTATCCCCTCTTGTACAGGGTTATAACTCCCTTCAAAAGTTAACCCGTTGGTGGCAGGGCACCTGGTCAAAAACCTGTGGTTTGGTTAGAGCACCTGATCAAAAGCTCACTTGGTGTGTGGACACCTGATCAAAAACCCCTTGGTGATAGGGCACCTGATCAAAAACCTAGTGGATCTTACAAAGTATGGTAGAAGAGTAGACGTACCCGGATTTATTTGGGAACTACTATAAAAATCCTTGTCTCTGTGCTTATGATTTTCTATGTTGCTGTGCAGTGTTCCTTCTTTGTGTTTATTTTTATTACTCACTCAATATACACATATATATATCACTATTTTAATTCCGCTATAAAATTAAGGGAAAATTTTTTAATACTCAATTCACCCCCCCCCCCCCCCCCCCTCTAGAGTAACATTAAGATATAACCTCCACTTTCAATTGGTATCAGAGGTAGGTTGGTTTTTTTATTTACAGGCTAACACCTGAATCATAAAGATCAATTAGATCTTAATTTATTTTAGAGTTTAATTTTTCTTAAAAACTCATGGCACAAAACAAAGAATATTCTAGCACAAGACCTCCTATGTGCAATCTCAATAAGTTTGCACTATGGAAGGCAAGGATTAGATTGTACATGAATTCTATTGATGAGGAAATTTTCAATGTGATTTTATCAGGACCTCCAGCTCCCACAACAATAATTAGTGCTGAAACCACAACAACAAACGATGTTGTTCCACCACCTGAATGGAAAGATGCAAAGAAAAAGCAAAGAAGTGCAGATGCAAAAGCAATGAACATTCTAGCACAAACAATGTCTGATGACATTTTTCAAAAAGTGGTGGACTTCACTTCTGCAAGAGAGATATGGATCTCACTTAACAATATGGTTAAAGGATCAGCTGATGAAAGAAAGGACAGAACATTCCACCTCATTTCTCAATATGAGAATTTCAAAAAGGGAGAATCTGAGACAGTTGCTGATATGTATAACAGGCTCAGCCTCATAATTAATTAGCTGAAATCTTTGGACAAAGTGATCTCTATCACTGAGATAAATGAAAAGATCCTTATGTGCTTCCCCAGCACATGGGACTCTAGGATCTGGCCAACCAAGGAAGCCAGAAGCCTTAATGAGATCTCAACGGAGAGCTTATTAGGCAAACTCAAATCCTATGAGCAGCTTATCAAATCTAGAGAAGCTGAACAATCAACTTCATCTTCAGCATCCAAGAAGGAGAAGAATATAGCTTTCCAAGCTACTGAAGAAGAAGAAAAGGCTCCAGGAGATATGGAGTTCATGAGCCTTCTAGCCAAAAGGTTCTACAAGATGGCCAAGAAGGACTTCAGAAAGAAGGACTCCAGATCTAGAGAAAAGCCAAGGTATGATAAATCCAATTCTAAAGAAATTATATGTTTTGGTTGCAGAAAACCTGGACATATTCTACCAGAATGTCCAGAGAATCAGAAGAAAGAAAAGAAAAAGGACAAAGAAGAAAGAAATCACTCCAGCAAGTCTTCCTCCCACAAACACAAAAAGAAGGGAAGAGGATTTGTAGTAGAAACTTGGAGTGAAACTGAATCAGAATCATCATCCAGCTCATCTGATGATGAAGTGGAATCAAAGGAGAATGACCAATGCCTGATGGACATTTATGACTCAAGCAGTGAGTCAGTAAGTGCATCTTCATCCAGCTCTTCTGATGATGAAGATGATGAAGTAGAAAAGAATTTCAACATGATGGCAATCAATGCCTCAGCAAATAACTTAGATGAAGAAGAATCAGAAGCTGAAGCTGACAATGATGCAGATCAGGTAATCTCTAATTTTGATTTCAATTCTGTTGAATTCAAGGATGAATTCAAGGTTCTATGCTTAGACTTACTCAAATCTGAGAATGAAATAATCTCTCCCAGATATAAGTTGGCTGAAATGAATCAAATAAGTGAAGAAAATGTCAATCTTAAGAAAGATTTGGCTGCCTCCAGGGAACACATTGTTCTCATTGAGAATAAGTTGTCTGAAGCTAAGAAATTTGAAGAATCCCTAAATGGGAGAAGCATCAAACTGATGGACATTACAAGCACAGTAAATGCCAGATTAAGTGGCAAACTAGGCTTGGGTGCATCATCAAGTGAGCCACCTCTAATTAAGAAGAACATACTGTCTACACCTATAAAATTCATTTCTGCTAAGAGCAAAGAGGTTGTAGATGTAAATAAAAACATTTCAAGTAAGGCTGTCAAGAATAAAGGAATTCAGCAGAATTCGTCAAGCGGAGCTCGACGAAATGAATTCACTTCGTCGAACGGAGATCGACGAACTCTAAAGACAGATTTCCTGTATAGTTATTATTCGAACGATGCTCGACGAAAGCACATCCATTCGTCGAACGACGATCGACAAACTCAGCCCAGTTCATCGAATAGAAAATATACAACAAATCTGAACAATTCTTATTCTTCACATACTCTCAATCCTTTCACTGAATGGATAATACCTCCAAGGAGATATCATCCACAGGGTTATAAGGACCAACCCGAAATGTCTTTTATTTCAGATTTTTGTGGAAATTCAAAAAGACCCAAGGTAGTCTGGGTCAAAAACAACTAGTTTATTTTTCTATTTTGCAGGTACAGAGCTATCCAAACAAGAATGAACAATGGTACTTGGATAGTGGATGCTCAAAGCATATGACAGGAAAAAAGGCCAATCTGAACAGACAAGGCAAAGCTTGGACCAAAAGTGATATTTGGAGATTCCAACTGTGGACAAACAAAAGATATGGAAAAGTCAAGGTTGGAGAAGTCACCTTCAAAGAGGTAGCTTATGTTAAGGGACTGAAGCACAACCTCATCAGCATAAGCCAATTATATGATGAAGGGTATTAGGTAACTTTTAATAAATCAAAATGCCTTATTAAGTCTTCTGATAATATTACTGTTTTATCAGGTATTAGGCAAGGAAATATCTATTTAGTAAATTTCAACTCATCAAAATAAGAAATCTGTTTATTTAATCAATTAAGCAAACCTAGTGAAATTTGGCATAAGAGATTAGGACATGTAAATCTTAGGACCATTGCTAAATTATCTAAGGACAATCTTGTTAGAGGATTACCTTCTGGTTCATATAAGAAGGAAGGTCTTTGTAGGGCATGTCAACTAGGCAAGCAAACTAAAAACAGTTTTAAATCATTATCTAAAAGCGATTCACCTAGAATCTTATACTTGTTACATATGGACCTCTTTGGAACAATAGCAAAAAAGAGTTTAGGGGGAAAGTCATACACTCTAGTTATTGTAGATGACTTATCTAGATTCACTTGGGTGTTCTTTTTGAGAGAAAAGTCAGATAACTTTAAAGTTCTTACAGACTTTCTTAAGAACATTCAGATTAAGTATTCTACTCAAATTGAATTGATCAGAAGTGATCATGGCACTGAGTTTGAGTCTCCTCTCATGTAAGAATTCTGTGAGAAGGACGGTATCAGACATTGCTTCTCAGCTCCTAGAACTCCTCAACAAAATGGGGTAGTTGAAAGGAAAAATAGAACCCTAGTTGAATCAGCAACAACATTACTTGCAGATGCTAATTTGCCCCTATCTTCTTAGGTAGAGGCTGTTAGCACAGCAAATTATGTGTTGAATAAAAGTTTAATACATAAACTTAAGGGTAAGACTCCATATGAGTTACTTAAAGGGAAGAAACCTAAAGTTAACTATTTTAGAACATTTGGTTGTAAATGTTTTGTTCACAATAATGACAAAAAATAAATTAGGAAATTTGAACCAAAATCTGAAGATGGAATTTTCTTAGGCTATTCATTAATCAGCAAAGCATATAGGATATTTAACAAATCCTCTTTTAAAATTGAAGAATCTATGCATGTTTCTTTTGATGAAACTAACATGTTTTACAAGGAGAAGAATTCTTCTACCAAAGAAAACCTGTAGGTACCTACACTCTGTGAGCAGTTAGATCAATTAGCTCTATAGAAGGAAGGATCTCTAAATCCTGTACAGCAGGATGGTGAAGAAAGTGATGAAGAAATCAGTGAAACTATAACTAAAAAGGAAGCATTAAGTAACATTCCACAAGAGGAATTAATTACAAATAATGCTGATCCCACTATGCCTGTTGATTATGTCAATATTAGAGATCACCCCAGATCTCAAATAATTGGAGACATATCAACTGGTGTCCAAACAAGGCATCAAGCTAATCAGAATCCGATGCACACTTGTTTTCTCTCTCAGATTGAACCTCAATCCCTACAAGATGCAGAACAAGATCCCAATCGGATCATTGTTATGCAAGAGGAGCACAATCAGTTTAAGACAAACAAAGTTTGGGAATTGGTTCCTAGACCAAATAATCATCCAGTCATTGGAACTAAATGGGTCTACAGGAACAAGCTAGATGCAGATGGCAATATTGTGAGAAATAAAGCTAGACTAGTAGCTCAAGGATACTCACAGGAAGAAGGAATAGATTATGATCAGACTTTTGCCCCAGTTGCAAGGTTAGAAGCAATCAGGATCTTCCTTGCATTTACTGCATTCAAGAAATTCAAGGTATATCAGATGGATGTGAAAAGTGCTTTTCTCAATGGAGACATCAAAGAAGAAGTCTATGTGGAACAACCACTAGGTTTCATCTCTCCAACTCACTCCTCTTTTGTATTTAAGCTTAATAAATCTCTCTATGGTCTCAAAAAAGCTCCCAGACCATGGTATGAGACCTTAGGTAGTTTTCTTTTAGAGAATAAATTCTGTAGAGGCATAGTTGATAAAACCATATTTTTTAGGATACATACAAAACAAACTTTGCTAGTTTAAATATATGTAGATCATATCATATTTGGCTCTACTGATTCAAATCTATGCAAAAGATTCTCTAATCTAATGCAATCTAAATTTGAAATGAGTAGTATGGGTGAACTATCATACTTCCTTAGTCTTCAAGTGAATCAAACTCCAAATGGAATCTTTATATCCCAATCCAAGTATGCTAAGGAATTAGTGAAAAGATTTGGTATGTCTGATTCTTCCACCATGAAAACACCCATGCCCTCTAATGCTGTTGTTGATAATGATGAATCAGGGAAACCTATTGATCAAAGGTATATAGAGCAATTGGCTCATTACTTTATTTAACAGCAAGTAGGCCTGATATAATGTTTGTTACTAGTATTTGTGCTAGGTTTCAAGTTTACCCCAAAGAATCTCACCTAATTTTATTAAAAAGAATTTTGAGATATATAAAGGGTTGTCCAAATCTAGGACTTTGGAATCCAACAACATTTGAATTTGAATTAACTGAATTCTCAGATTCAGATTATGCTGGATGCAGAGTAGATAGGAAAAGCACATCAGGAACTTGTCAGTTTCTTGGTAATATGCTTGTGTCTTGGTTTTATAAGAAACAAACATCTGTGTCCACATCAACAGCTCAAGCTAAATACATAGCTGCTGGCAGTTGCTGCTCACAGATGTTGTGGATACAAAATCAGCTCCTAGACTATGGTATCAACTTAAATAATTTAATTATATTTTGTGACAATACTAGTGCAATATCTATAGCACAAAATCCAGTTCTCCATAGTAGGACTAAACATATAGAAATTAGGCACCACTTTATCAGAGATAATGTGGATAAAAATAAAATTTGCCTACAATTCATCTCTACTGATTTGCAAAGTGCTGATATTTTCACCAAACCCTTGGATGAAAAGAAACATATCTTCTTTATAAATCAGCTAGGAATGATAGATGGAGATTCAATCAATTAAAAATTAAATCTTTTATTTATCCCCTCATTCCCTTCAATATCAAACTGAGTTTTTCTGATTATCTGAATGCCTACATAATTGCTTCTCTTTCTAGTTCCCTTTGCACTTGATCTCTATTTCATTTTGTAGGAACAATATCAATATAAAGATGGCAGCCTTCCCTACCTCCATCAAATGTCCCTTCTTCAAGGGGCCTAGCTTCAGGCCTTCCTGAAACTAGGCAGGGGGAGAAGTTCTATGAAGAAGCTCCATATGATGCAGTGTTTTGCTCAGGGGGAATTGTTCTATGAACTAGGCAGGGGGAGAAAGCTGAAGAAACTCCTTTATGATAGGGGGAGTTTTTTTATCAAGAGGAAATGATGCATGAAGAAGCTACATAGATTGCAATTTCAGATACAACTTCTGAAATAAAAGAAGCAACAGATTCAGATTATGACAGATTTAGGAAGATGTTATAGCAGATTAAGAAATAATTCCAGTTATGACAGATATCATATTCAGATTATAAAGCAGTTCAGATCAACAATTCAGAAAGCTGGAATATAAAGATATAGTTCAGAATTCAGAATTCAGAAAAATCAGTTCAGACAATATCAGATTTCAGAATTTAAAAAGCAGATTCAGAAAAGGCAAAAGGTTTTTATTATTTCTATTTTCATTGAAATATTTCAGAACTCAGAGTATTATTTATTTTATATCTGATAAAATATTTAAAATATATAAGATATATATGCTCTGTTGTTTTGGCTTATTTTAAGTTTTTGTCAAATAGTGTCCTAACCCAAATAGTGGGAGATTATTGGAACAACCCTATTTCTGATTTGGGCTAGGATCACTATATGTTGACTAGGATCAAAGTTGACCCCAATGTATAGTTTATGGGTCAAGAGTTTAGGCTGTTAGAACTCAAGAAATCATTCAGGTTCTGCGTTCGACGAACTCCACACTGCGTTCGACGAACTGCTCCCTGTGTTCGACGAACGGCATGCTCGCTGCGTTCGACGAACGACTTGCTTCTATCTCAGCGGCTCAGGGTCTCAGCGGATCAGCGGTCGACGAACAGATTGTCTCAGCGGTCGACGATTTTGTTCAGTTCAGCGGTCGACGAATTTGCGTTCGATGAACTCAGTCTGCGTTCGACGAATTCCTTCAGATCGACGGAAATTCTTCTTAGCTCAACAAGTTTAATTCTTCCAGCCAGATTCATTTGAGGTCGATGAACTCAATTTTGTGTTCGACGAAAATTCTTGAGATCGATGAAATTTCTTATTTCAGTTCAGATTTATTTGAGAAGATTATATTATTCATTCTCTGAACTCAGATCGACTACATCAACGGATCTATTCCAGATAAGACAAAATTTATTTCCTTCCTTATTATATTCCTTTCCTTCTCTTCCCGAGAGAAAATAGCAGTTGACATTTAATGGAAAAGGAACATTTCATGGAAATGGAAAAAGGTAAACGGCGCAGCAGATTTACAGTTCCCAGATATATTTATTCCTTAATTCAAGGGATTTGATTTTCAAATATTATCAAAAGAAAAGGGAAGAAGATATACAGTATTACTTCCATAGTTTCACGACAGCATCAGTGCAGAACATATTAAGAATAACTGTATAGAGAAAAGAAAGAAAGAAAGTTACGGGAAGAAAGAAAGAACAAAAAGCTAACAGATCTTCTTCTTCTTCCTCAAGCAGCACCTACTCAATCACACTGAGAACATCATCAACACCATCTCTCAGTCTCTGCTGCTAGATCAGATCTTCAAAAGAGCAACACAAATCCGAAGAACTTATTCTTCCAGATTAATCATCTACAGGAAGATTATTTGATTCAAGTGAAAGCTCCATCCTCAATCTGTCAAGCATTTCATATCAGACAGGAGAGCTTTACAACATACATCCACTAGAGTCTTCTCTCAGCATATTGATAGAGAAGAACTTCATAACCCCTTCTATCCCCTCTTGTACAGGGTTATAACTCCCTTCAAAAGTTAACCCATTGGTGGCAGGGCACCTGATCAAAAACCTGTGGTTTGGTTAGAGCACCTGATCAAAAGCTCACTTGGTGTGTGGACACCTGATCAAAAAACCCTTGGTGATAGGGCACTTGATCAAAAACTTAGTGGAACCTACCAAGTGTGGTAGAAGAGTTGACGTACCCAGATTTATTGGGGAACTACTATAAAAATCCTTGTGTCTCTGTGCTTGTGATTTTCTGTGTTGTTGTGCTGTATGCCTTCTTTGTGTTTGTTTTTATTACTTACTCAATATACACATATATATATATCACTATTTTAATTCTGCTATAAAATTAAGGGAAAAGTTTTTAATACTCTATTCACCCCCCCCCCCTCTAGAGTAACATTAAGATCTAACCTCCACTTTCAAAATCATTACTCCTAGGGTACCATAATCCAAGATTAATTGTACCCTTGAGGTATCTCAAAATCCACTTGGCAGAGGTGTAGTGAGGTTCCTTAGGATTCACTTGATAACTGGCACAAACACTTGAATCAAACATAATGGCTGACCTACTAGCAATTAGGTATAGCGAAGATCCGATGATGCAACTGTACATGGTTTCATCAAAAGATTTCTCTTTCTCATCCTTGTCCAGGGACACATTGGACTCCATTGGAGTCCCCATGGAGGTTGTAATCTCCATTTGAAACTTCTTTATGAGCTCTTTTGTGAACTTGGTCTGAGAAATGAATATACCATCCTCATATTGCTTCACTTGGAGACCTAAGAAGTATTTCAGCTCTCCCATGCTCCTCATTTCAAATTTCCCTTGCATAAGGTTGGCAAACCTTTTACAAAGGTGATTATCTGTAGATCTAAAGATTATGTCATCAACATATATCTAGACCAGCAAGGTCTTGCCTTTAACTTCCCTTAGGAATAATGTTTAATTTATCTTTCTACTTGAAAACTTGTTTTCAATGAGAAATGTAGATAAAGTCTAGGTGCATGTTTAAGACCATATAGAACTTTCTTAAGATAGAAAACATGATTGGGAAAAGTTGAGTTTACAAAACTTGGTGGTTGTTCTACATATACTTCCTCTTTTAAGTCTCCATTGAGGAAGGCAAATTTTACATCCATCTGATATTCCATAAAGCCTTTGTGGGATGCATATGCAAGAAACAAACTGATGGCCTCTAATCTTGCCACTAGAGCATAGGTCTGGTCAAAATCTATGCCTTCTTTTTGTCTATAACCCTTCGCAATCATCCTTGCTTTATTCTTTATAATCACTTCGTGTTCATCTATTTTATTTTGAACACCCATTTTGTTCCAATTATGTTTTGTCCTTGTGGTTTGGGAACTAATTTACAGACTTTACATCTTTGGAATTGGTTTAATTTTTCTTGCATAGCCAGAATCTAGAATGGATCTGAATTGGCTTCTTCAAACTTCTTTGGCTCTATTTGTGAAAGGAAGCTCAAGTAGAGAGCCTCATTCATAGTGTTACTTCTTGTTTGAATTCCTTGTTTTATGTCCCCCAATGAATTGGTCTTGTGGGCGGTCTCTTTGGAATTTGGTGGCAATAGCTAATCCTCTATTCCTTTCAGGTACAACTTATTCAGTAGGCTGAATGACTTCTACTTCAGGATTTGTGTCTTGTCCTTTAGCTTCTTCTATTATACTGATCGAATCAGAAGAGATCACTCCTTGTTTTTCTTCATTGTCACCAATCTTCAAGTTCTTAAGCTCTGAAATTGTACCTGCATCTGGACACCTTGGAGAATTCTCAAGCAACATGTTAGATTCATCAAAGATAACATGTATTGATTCCTCAACCAACTTAGATTTAGGATTATAAATCCTATAAGCTTTGTTATGAAGACTGTATCCTACAAAAGTGCCTTCATAGGATTTCTCAGCAAACTTGATTAGATTGTGCTTTCCATTGTTCAATAAATAACACTTACTTCCAAATATTTTGAAGTGGGACAAGGTTGGTTTTCTGCCTTTCAAACGATCATAGGGAGTCTTATTGCGATTTTTGTTGATCAAAGCTTAATTTTGCACATGGCATGCTGTGTTGACTGCCTCAGCCCAGAGATATTCTAGAAGTGAGAAATCACTCAGCATTGTTGTACTTGCTTCAATATGTGTTCCATTCTTTCTCTCTACAACTCCATTTTGTTATGGAGTTCTTGAAGAGGAAAACTTTCACGGAATTTGGTCATAGCACCAGACTGAAATTCTATACCATGGTCACTTCTAATTTGGACAATAGTGCAGTTCATTTCATTTTGAATTTGCTTGACAAATGTAATGAATATGTCTAGTGTATCTGACTTGTGTTTTAGAAAGAACACCCAAGCAAATCTGAAGTAATCATCAATTATCAAAAAGTGTGTAGACTTCTCATCTTAAGCTATGAATTGACATTGGACCAAACAAGTCCCTGTGCAGCATGTATAAACATCTAGTGAAATCTTTTACACCTACTGATTTAAAGGAAACCTTTGTTTGCTTGCCCATTTGGCATGCATGACAAGGAGTTACTTGAGCACAAATCCAATTTGAACCTACTCTAACCAAGTTTTCTGAGGCAAGCTTCTTGATTGTCTTATAGTTAATATGAGTCAATCTCTTGTGCCATTGCACACAAATGGATACTTTATTGTTTGCAATATGAGAAATTGGAGAATTAGAAAATAAAAAATTTAGACAATAGATATTTCCACTCCTGGTGCCAGTCAAAATGATTTCTGAGTTTTCACATTTCTTGATTAGGCACTTATACTTATGGAACTCAATGACATAGCCAAGATCACTTAGTTGAGTTATGCTTATTAGATTGTGTTGCAATCCTTCCATATAAGCTTTATTTGAGATGGTTATTATGTCATTGGAGATCTTACCATAGCTTTTTATTTTCCCTCTGCCAGATCCTCCAAAAATGACTTTTGGGCCATCATCAACTGAGGTATATTCCTTCAATAAGCTTCTTGTTCCAATCATATGTTTGGAACATACATTATACAAGTACCAGATAGGAGTGTGGTTGGTCTTTGGACACATTCCAACAGAAATGAATCATTTCTTCTTAGGCACCCAAGCTTAGTTGGGTCCTAGATTCTTGTTAGTAATCAAAATCATGCTTGAGCTATTTTCAAACTGAAGTGCAGGAAGAATTCTAGCAAGGTTAAATGCTAACTTTGCATTAGATGCCCTAGGGACTATTGGATTAAACCAACAGTCCATGGCAAAGTGACCAAACTTGCCACAATATAAGCATTCAAACTGATTATACTTCTTCCTTTTGTTCAAAATAGATTTTATGATTTTGCTGAACAGATGGATTCCTGAAGGTGACTACCTGTCTTTCCAAGCATAGCATATGATTGTGTCTAGAATTAATCCTGGATTGCACAGTCACTGCTTTGCCTTTTGCTGCAGTCCTCTTTACATGTGTCATCTCTTTTCTTTTGGTGTTAGTATTGATACCAAATATAAAAGGTTCATTATTTTTCATCACAATCTTTTTATGAGCTTCCTTATGGTCATTCTTCCCATTATGCACATCCTTTGTTGCACTTATGGAACATTCATTTCAAAAATGACCATAAATGGACTATTGATCATACTTGCTAGAGGGTAGAATTACCTTCCTAAAGTTGATCTTCTTATTGACAGGATTTACCTTATTGTCCTCTTTAAGGTATCCCATACCTTCCTTATGAATAGGCAAAATCCATCAACTAATGGCAGAACTATTTTGGGCTTAGAGAAGCTTGCAACTAGCTTTCTCCCAATGAGAAGCTTATTCTCAAATTCCAAAAAAAATTGTCCTTTAATGTTAGGACACTGTATTGATCACCATTTTTCTTAAGGAATTCAATCTCATTTACTTGAGCCTTGCACAGCTCTTTGCTATCTACCAAGGCTCTAAGTAATTTTCCAAACTGATCTATTAATTCAGTATTTGAACTTGCTTTGAAGTCTTGCTTAAGCTTGACAAAGTCTAAATTTTCCTGAGTCAGTTTTTCAACTTTTGAACTAGTTCAGATTTGTTAGCTTCAAGAGTGTTTATCTCTTGAGCCTGAGACTTGCACAACCTTTTACTTTTCTTGAGGGATTGAAATAGTTCTTCATACAATTTTAAAAATTCATTTTCAGATTCATTTTCTGAGGCTAATTTAGCATCAGAATATGAATCTGTGATTGAGATAGGAGATTTGATGGTTACCTGTGTAGAGAAGGAATCCTCTTGCTCATCATCACTTCTGGCCATATCAGCCAAATGTTCATCTTCTTCTTTTGAACTGGAAGAACTAGACTCACTATCACTTAGATTCTTATTTTTCTTTGCCAGGAAGCTCCTTTCATTATTTTTATCCTTGTTAGATCTCTTCTCATCAAATTTCTTTTTATCCTTCCTTTTAGAAGGACAATCTGCACTTATATGCCCTAGTTTCCTGCATCCAAAGCAAACAATAACAGTAGAAACATGTTAATTAGGTTTAGTTTCATACATATCCCCTTTAGCTTTTTGGTGATTGCTTTTCCTTCTTCGATTGAAGGAGGATGAGGATTTTCCTTTTCCCCTCTTTTTCTTCTTAGGAGCTTTATTAAGTTCTTGGAGAATAAAGTTATTTCTCCATCAGATATATCTGATCCATTTGAGCTGGTCTCAGATTCGTCAAAAACTTGCACCTTGTTCTTCTTTGAACTTTCAGCTTTCAGAGCCATAGATCTTTCTTTATGGTGTGACCTGTTGCCATCTTCTTCAACCTTCCTTGTGTTCAACTGAAGTTCATGGGAAAGAAGTTTTGCCAAATAAATTCTGGGTTTCTATGTTGCCAAGATTCCCCATTTCACTGTGGACACACATTTTGATATCCCACTCCTTGTTGAGAGATCTAAGAAATTTATCATTAGGATCATAAATGGTGAATGTCCTTCCATAAGTTCTTAAGCCATTCACAATTTTAAAGAATTTCTCATAACATTATGAAATGGAATCCTTCTTCTCTTGTCCAAAAGATTCATACTCCTAATTTAGTAGAGACTTTTTATCATCTCTAACTTATGTTGTCCCCTCCATGTATACCATCAAGGAATCCCACATCTCCTTGGTTGTTTTGCAGTAAACAAGATTTTGAAAAGTAGAATCACCAAGATATTCTTTGACCTTTTATCCATGGTGGAAAGTACCATCTCATCTTTAGTCATCTCTATATATTTATTAGGAACTGGAGCATCACTGTTAATAGGAGTTGTCATAGGAATAAAAGGTCCTTCCTCTGTGGTAATGAAAATTTTGGGATCAAATGCCTCCATGAATAGTTTCACTCTTTCTTTTCATATTTCAAAACTCTCTTCTCTGCAAATGGGTAATTTCATGGATCCTAGTTCTTTATAATTTTCTCCCACAGACATACGTCTTGACCTTTAGTTTGAACCAAGTAGATCTTGTTCTGTAGTTGCTAGGCTATATTTAACTTAACCTTCCTCTGATACCAATTGTAATTTTACTTTAGTTCACTTAGATCACACCTAGGGGGTGAATGGTGTGATGTGTGCTTTTTAAAACCTTTTTCAAATTTTCAGCAAGATGCTTAAAATTCAAACACAGAAAGCACACAATGATTATAGAGGTTCCACAAGAATGCCTTGGGTAGTCCTCTCTCCACAACACCTATCTAGCAAATTGCTAGACTAGGTAAACTCCTCCAAAACTCAGTCTTATTCTCTTCAAGACTTATAATCAGGCCACCATGACCTTACAACTCAATCTTTTCAATAAGAGATCTACACTCAGATCCTTTTCAAGATCCTACTCTCAGATTCTCAATGAACCCTACAACAATCTCAGATTCTTGACAGAATCCTACTACTCAGGCAGAAACAACCCTACAACTCAGGCTTACAAAAAAAGCCCTACCAA
Organism: Dactylorhiza incarnata; assembly: GCA_033032865.1. Classification (NCBI taxonomy): domain Eukaryota; kingdom Viridiplantae; phylum Streptophyta; class Magnoliopsida; order Asparagales; family Orchidaceae; genus Dactylorhiza; species Dactylorhiza incarnata. The sequence continues at coordinate 3,027,887 of JAWHQI010000149.1, forward strand.
TCAGATCTTTAAAAGATCCTACAACAATCAGTTTATAAATTTATTGTTGCATTATAATATAAACTCAAAATAATAAAGAGATATATGACTTTAGTCTTCTTTTGAAGCACAGCAGAATCACTTCTTCTTTCTTGAAAAGATCTTCAAATAAATCTCCTTGAGAAATAAGATCTAGATCAAGTAACTTCACTTGCAGAAAATAATCTTCTAACTAAGATAATCTTCATGGAAATTGAAATTTTTAAGTAGATGTTGAGCAATATGCTGAATCAAATCTTGATTGTACATGCTCTTAAGATCTGACAAGATAGACATAAGAACTTTTAAAAGCAGCACATTAGGTTTCTTCCTTGAAAAATCATGGTGCTCACTCCAAGGTAATTGTGTTCTTGAGAAAGGATCAAAACTAGAGTTAGAATCAGAAGTGTTATCTTAATTGAGACACCTCAGGGCCTTTATATAGACCCAACAGGTAACGATCATAAATCAAGAATGATTTATTAATTAAGACCTTCTAGAATAACTTCTATGATTGGTGCGTTCAAAATAAACTTAAGTCATAATATCTGTATTTATTCCCATGCCTTGCACATGTAAGAATCTTCTAGATGATATAGTCTTTTAGACGGCATAGCCCTTCTAGTTGATATAAAGCTTCTAATTGACATACATCTTTGTCATAGAGAACATCTAGTTGATACCGCACTGGTATCGACGATATAGAAAACTTGGCATCTAGATTATCTAGACGATATTTGCCTTAGCCAGTTTTCTCTTGCTGAGAACTTTTGACCAATACAACAGTGGTCTAGACGACATAGAAGCCTTGTCGCCTAGATCATCTAGCCGATATTTGCCTTAGGCAATTTTTGGCTTAATCTAACCTATTGGCTATCTTTGCAGCTTTATACCCAGACCTTCTTTAACTGACGTTTCCTTCATAGTGGCAAGTCTAAGATAGTATTAAATCATAAGTCAACATATGTTTTGCACTATGTTGGATTCCATAGGAAAAACATTGTTTGATAGACTATATGCCTAACACAACATTAATCATGCACTTTTGTTGTACCTGTCAATTCAAAACTGAAATAGAATATTAAAAACATTATGTGCTTGTTGTTATCATGAGGCCTTCTTCAAATCAGTAATCTTGTGGTTAACATTCCCAACAGATTGATGATTACTCTAGATTCACGTGGACATTATTTCTTACCTCCAAATCTGATGTTTTTTCTTCTAAATTTACAAAATTCTTCAATCGTATATAAAATGTGTTATATTTAAAATTAAATGCATTCTCTCGGATCATGGAGGAGAATTTTGAAAATGAACAATTCACCACTTTTTGCAAAAATCTAGGCATCAAACATGAATTTTCGGCTCCACGCACCCCCTCAACAAAATCGTGTGGTGGAGAGGAAAAATAGAACCCTTCAGAAACTTGCACGCACTATGATATGCGTGTATGGGTTGCCTTAATCTTTTTGGGCTGAAGCCATAAATACTTCTTGCTATGTAATAAATCATGCCATGCTTTGCCCATTTTTAAAATTGACACCATATGAACTATACTACCAAAAGAATCCTAATGTATCTTACTTTCATGTTTTTGAATGTAAATGCTTTATTTTAAATACCAAAGATACCTTAGGAAAAATATAGAAAAATGCGATGAAGGAATTTTTCTTGGATACTCTTCAATTAGTAAAGCATATAGAATATACAATAAAATGTCTAAAAAGGTTAAAGAGTCCATTGTGAGACGTTCCTGCGCGCTTAAATCGAGTCGTTAATTTTAAGAAATGCACGATCAAAATGCACGACTGTACATTTTGGGACGTGCGATTGGCAGAGATAAACAGCGCTGTAGCTACAGGAAGGTCATGCATTTTTGTTCATGCACGAGCGGAATGCTCGCGCATGACCAAAAACGCACAGGGTACACTACTAGAAAATTGACTTTTAGTGACGAAATTTTTCGTCACTAAATATTGAATTTTAGTCACTGAAGTTATTTAGTGACCAAATTTTGTCGGTCACTAAAGATGCCTTTTGTGACCAAACATGTATTTCATCACTAAAAACTTCTTTTTAGTGAAGAAATATATTTCGTCATTAAAAAGATGTCTTTAATGACAATATCTTTCGTCACTAAATTTTTGTCACTAAACATCAGTTTTCTTGTAGTGGTAAGATAGGCTGCCGATTTTTCATGCTTCCAGGTAGGTCGTGCGTTTCCCTTCACGCACGATTAGATTCAATCGTGCGTTAAGGAAAATGCACAATGAGCATCATCACAAACATCTCTGAGTAAATCACAAGATCGCTTTGATCGTGTGTTAACAATAATCGCACGGTCGTGCAATTTACCCAGATTAGAATTCTCAGCTCGCGGGCATAAACCACCTGTATATAATGAAAATATCAGCTCCTACCACATAGTAAATCACATAGCATCCACAAAACAAGCAAGAAAAGGCATGGGGAGCCCACCAAGGCATACCCCCAGCACAGAATGTGCAATTGCACACCCCGATAGGCAAAAAGAGTGCAATATGTGTAAAGTGATAACTAGAGCAAATATGAGCCTTTTAATGCTGAAAGTGTAGTGCACGAGCGAGAAAACATGCCCAAATGAGTCCGAAAACCCTATATAATCGGGACTCATCACACCCCCAAACTTAACCGTTTGCACATCCCGAGCAAACTATTCTATGTAGAAGAGATAAACAGCTAGCTAGCACAGAAATTGTGACACGGAATACCATGCAAAGTCGCATGCTCGCGTGCACAGAAATATAGTAAAGTAGATTTCTAATTATCCAAGATAGTTTATAAATTTCTACTATAGTAAATGTCTATTACTTCTACTCAAAATGTGAATCACAGGGAATCCTTCGGTCACGCGTATGGGGAAAGTAAAATAATCGCTGAGATGAGCACTGCCCAAGTTAAGATTCAGGAAAACTCCATCGCAATCCATCAGTGTCGGAGACCATAAGCTCGCCCGGTCACATTCTCTCCACGAAACCAAATTGGTTCACTGCACGAGTCGGTAGGACTTTAGGTTTTAAATGGGGCGTGGAGTACGGTGAGGTAAAAAAGGTAAACATAAAGGCTAAACGCACCAAACCCAAATGAGCTAAACATAAAAATAATCTAACAAGCGACCACCTAGCGCATGAGTGCACCACACCCCCAGACGTAAACTTGACAATATGGGTGTGTGCCCCGCCTAATCCAAACACAGATCTCAAATAGATTTTCATATAAGCTCTCTTGTTTTTCACAACTTATTTTCTTTTTCAAACATTTTTTTTTCTTTTTCTCTTTCTAACCTTTTTTTTTCAAATCAATTTTTGCATAATTTCAATAAGAGCACAACCACCATCACAACATTTTCCAAAACACACTCCCAAAATATGAAATAAAATTTCGCTCTTGCTTGGCATTTAGGTGCATGACTAGGATTGGCATTTTGGCTTTGGTGAAACTAGGTAGAGCTGAATCAAGAGGAATGGGTAGGCACAAGGGGTTAGCGAAGAAAGATATCAGGACTGGCACAAAGGCTCAACCGGGCCAAAATGATGGCCTACGTCATTCTCGCGCAACAGAACTATCATATGCCCTTGCTTCAAGAATAGCTTGGGGCAAGTTCTTATTCCCCGAGAATGATTATCCTTCCTCCCGGCTCAAGCAATACGCATCTAGCAATCATCTACACTCATTCCTATGCTACCATTTTGAAAGTAACCTCTGATAGAAGTTGAAAGTGAGGTTAGATCTTAGATAAACACAGCGCAGTACAGAAAATCACACAGCATAACATAGTACAGTACAGCACAGTACAAAAAATAAACACAAACACAGAAGACACAAGGATCTATAGTAGTTCCCCAATAAACCTGGGTACATCTACTCTTCTACCACCCTTGGTAGGAATCCACTAGGTTTTTGATCAGGTGCCCTATCACCAATGGGTTTTTGATCAGGTGCCCAAACACCAACCACAGGTTTTTGATCAGGTGCCCTGCCTCCAACCACAGGTTTTTTATCAGGTTCCCTGCCACCAAAGGGTTAACTTTTGAAGGGAGTTAGAACCATGTGCAAGATGGGATAAAGAGGGTTATGAAGTTCTTCTATGTCAACAAGATGAGAGAAGACTAGTGGATTTGTTGTTGTAAAGCTTCCCTGTCTGATAGAAATGGTTGACAGTTGAAGGATGGAGCTTTCTCTTGAAAGTAGAATATCTTCCTTGATAGCTGATGAATCTGAGAGAGAAAGGTTTCTCAGATTATTGTTGCTCTTGAAGATTTAGAACAAGCAGCTGAAAACTGAGATGAGATTTGTGTTATTGTTCTCAGAGAATGAACATGCTGCTGTAGAAGATGAAGATCTGAAAACTCTTTTTCTTGACTTCCTGTATTTCTTTCCCTCGACTGTTTCTTCTTCTATTCTTTTTCTTTCTTGTTGCTGCTATAATTCTCTTCTTCCTTTTTTCCTTAGAGAAATCTAACTGATTTGAAATCAAATCTTTTAATTAAGGAATATAATATTCTAAGAAGATATTCTTGGAACTGCTGTCTTTTTCCAAAATGTGTCAACGACTACTTTCTTGAAATAAGAGAATAATAAAAGGAAAGGATTAAATCGTGACTTATCTGATAGGAATAGATCCATTGTCGATTAGCCGATCTGAGTTCAGAGAATAATATAATTGATTTGTCTAGAAAATTCATCGAGCTGAAATAAGAGTTTGTCAATCTGAAGGTTGAGTTCGTCGAACTGAAGTTGGAGTTCGTCGAACTGAACATCTATTGCTGATTCGTCGAACACAGTCTGGAGTTTGTCGATCTCAAGTTGGAGTTCGACGAACTGAAAGATAAACTGCTAAATTTGGCTGGAAGAATTGAGTTCGTCAATCTGAGAAGCACTTTCATCGATCTGAACATCTTGTTACTTATTCGTCGAGCGCAGAGCTGAGTTCGTCGATCTCAAGTTGGAGTTTGTCAAACTGAAGAGATAAATCTGTAGACTTGCTGGAGAACTAAGTTCGTCGAGCTGAGAAGCTATTTTGTCGAACACAGAAAGGATTTTGTCGAACTCAATGTGAAGTTCGTCGAACTGAGAAATAAACTTGATTCGTTGACATGAAGCACGCCGTTCATCGAACTCGGGATGGAGTTCATCGAACGCAGTTTGGAGTTCGTCGAACGCAGAAACTTGATCTTTTCCTTAAGTTCTAGCAGCCTAAAACCTTGACCCCTTAGACTATACATTGGGGTCAATATAGTCCTAGTCAACAGATAGTGATCCTAGCCCAAATCAGTAATAGGGTTGTTCCAACAATCTCCCCCTATTTGGGTTAGGACACTATGTGACAAAATTAAAACAAACAAAACATAGAGCATATATATCTGACAGAAATTAAATCATTTCAGCAGATAAGAAATATTGTACTCTAGGTTTAGAAAACTTTACACTTCCTTGCCTTCAACTTTCTGAATTCTTGCTTTCATGTTTAGAAATCCTTGCCTTCAGCTTTTGACTTTGTTTATCTGAACTGAATCTTTCATATTGAATATGCATTTTTTAGCTTTTGCTTTTGTTGATTTGAACTGAATCTGTCATATTGAATCTGCATTTGAATTTGCTATATCAAAAAATATTTCTGAATCTGGAGCTGCTTCTACATCTCAAACCATAACTTCTTCATCAAGAACTGAAAACATCAATCACTGCATCAAAAAGAGTTTCTTCATAAAGCATCTCGCCCTGAAATTGGAGTTTCTTCATAAACCATCTCCCCTTATCAAAAAGGAGCTTCTTCATGAAACATCTCCCTCTGCCTAGTTTTAGGAAGACCTGAAGCTAGGCCCCTAGAAGAAGGGACATTTGAAGAGGAGGTAGGGAAGGATGCAATTTTTAGAAGAAAGATTTCCATTGTTCCTGCAAAAGAAAAAGAGAGATCAAGTGCAAAGGAACTGGAAGGAGAAGCAAATTCTGTAGGCATAAAGATAAACTGAAATAAAAGTTTGATTATATAGAGAGATTAGAAGTCGAAAAGACTTAGCCTTCGTCAGACTGCGTTCGACGAAAACTTTATTTTCGTCGATCTCAGTTCGATGATCGAGCTTGTCTTTGTCGATCCCTGGATCTAATAGGTATCGTCTCAGCGGTTGGGCTGAGATAGCTTCCAGTCTCAGCGGATTCTTCCATCCCATCCCAGCAAATCCAGTCAACTTCTCAGCGGCCCTAGGCCTTGTCTCAGCGGTTCAGCTGAGATTGAGAGCTTGTCTCAGCTGTTTAGTTGAGACTGAGAGCTTGTCTCAGCTGTTCAGCTGAGACTGAGAGCTTGTCTCAGCTGTTTCAGTTGAGACTGAGAGCTTGTCTCAGCTGTTCAGTTGTCTCAGTCTTAAGGGTGTGTACCCATCCCTTTATTATCAGCTACTGGGAGTTTGATCCTGGTGGTCATGAACTTCTTAAGTTGTTGTTCTTCAAACAAATGAAGAATATCTTGGAAGAAATGACTGCTTGAGATAGTGATCCTGTACCTGCAAAATGTCTCTGGTAGAGGTGGTGTTCCTCTCCTTATTTAATATGTTAGTTGTTCTTGACCCAGACTACTTTGGTTCCTTTTGTTTTTCCACAAAAATCTGAAATATAAGATATTTCAGGCTGATCCTTATAGCCTTGTGGATGATATCTCCTTGGAGGAATTATCCACTCAGTGAAAGGATTTTTAGTTTGTTGAGAATAAGAATTATTTAGATTATCAGTATTTTTTTTGTTCGACGAATTCGGCTGAGTTCGTCGATCGTCGTTCGACAAATTGGAGTAATTTCGTCGAGCGCTGTTCGAATAATAACTATACTGAAGGTCTGTCTTCAGAGTTCGTCGATCTTTGTTCGACGAAATGAAGTGATTTCGTCGAGCTACGTTCGATGAACTCTGTTGAATTCCTTTATTCTTAACAGCCTTGCTTGAGATATTTTTATCTACTTCTACTACCTCTTTGTTCTTGGCAGAAATGAATTTTACTGGTGTAGATAAAGTATTCTTCTTATGAAGATGTGACTCACTTGATGATGCATTCACTGTGCTTGTGATGTCCATCAGTTTGATACTTCTCCCATTTAGGGATTCTTCAAAATTCTTAGCCTCAGATAACTTGTTCTCAATGAGAACAATGTGTTCTCTGGAGGCAGCCAGTTCTTTCTTAAGATTGGCATTTTCTTCACTTAGTTTATTCATTTCAGCCAACTTGCCTCTGAGAGAGATTATCTCTTTCTCAGATTTGATTAAATATAAACAAAGAGCTTTGAATTCATCTTTGAATTCATTTGAATTGAAATCAAAGTTTGAGATTACCTGATCACAGTCATTGTCAGATTTTGATTCATCTGAATTGTTTGTTGATGCATTGATAGCCATCATGCAGAAGTTTCTTTCTTCATCATCATCACTGGAGCTAGATAATGATGCAAGATCTGAATCAGTGCATGAGTCATAAATAGCCATCAAGCATTGATCTTTGTCATTTGATTCATTTTCATCTTCAGAAGAGCTAGATGATGACTCTGACTCTTCTGCAGAACCTCCATGTTGTTGAGGGAATTCCAGATATCCCTGGCTGAGGTGCAGTCCACAACCTTCTGAAATATGTCATCAGATATTGTTTGTGCCAATATATTCATTGCTTTGGCATCTGTACTTCTTTGTTTATTCTGGTCATCTGTCCACTTAGGAGGTGGAACAGCATTATTTTTTGTTGTTGCTTCAGCACTTATTGTTGTTGTAGGAGTAGGAGGTCCTGTCAAAATAACATTAAAAATATCTTCGTCAATAGAATTCATATACAATCTGATCCTTGCCTTCCATAATGCAAACTAATTTAAATTGCACATAGGAGGTCTTGTGCTTGAGTATTCTTTGTTTTGTGCCATGAGTTTTTAGAAAAAATAAAACTCTAGAGGAAATTAAGATCTAATTGATCTTTGGATTCAGGTGTTAGTCTATAAACAATCAACCAACCTCTGATACCAATTGAAAGTAACCTCTGATAGAAGTTTAAAGTGAGGCTAGATCTTAGATTTACTCTAGAGTGGGGTGAATAGAGTATTAAAAGGTTTTTAACTTATTTTATACCAGAATTAAAATAGTGATATTTATATGTGTATAACAGAGTGAGTCATAAAAACAATATACAAATCACACAGCACAACACAGTATAGAAAATAAACACAAACACAGAAAACACAAGGATCTATAGTAGTTCCCCAATAAACTTAGGTACATCTACTCTACTACCACCCTTGGTAGGAATCCACTAGGTTTTTGATCAGGTGCCCTATCACCAATGGATTTTTGATCAGGTGCCCAAACACCAACCACAGGTTTTTGATCAGGTGCCCTGCCACTAACCATAGGTTTTTGATCAGGTGCCCTGCCACCAAAGGGTTAACTTTTGAATGGAGTTAGAACCATGTACAAGATGGTATAAAGAGGGTTATAAAGTTCTTCTCTGTCAATAAGCTGAGAGAAGACTAGTGGATTTGTTGCTGTAAATCTTCCCTTGTTTGATAGAAATGGTTGACAGTTGAAGGATGGAGCTTTCTGTTGAAAGTAGAATATCTTCCTTGATAGCTGATGAATCTGAGAGACAAATGTTTCTCAGATTATTGTTGCTCTTGAAGATTTAGAACTAGCAGCTGAAAACTGAGATGAGATTTGTGTTGTTGTTCTCAGAGAATGAACATGCTGCTGTAGAAGATGAAGATCTGAAAACTCTTTTTCTTGACTTCCTGTATTTCTTTCTCTCGATTGTTTCTTCTTTTATTCGTTTTCTTTCTTGTTGCTACTGTAATTCTTCTTCTTCCTTTTTCCTTAGAGAATTCTGACTGATTTGAAATCAAATCTTTTAATTAAGGAATATAATATTATGAAAAGATATTCTTGGAACTGTTGTCCTTTTCCAAAATGTGTCAACGGCTACTTTCTCGAAATAAGAGAATAATAAAAGGAAAGGATTAAATCGTGACTTATCTGATAGGAATAGATCTGTTGCTGATTAGTCGATCTTAGTTTAGAGAATAATATAACTGATCTGTCTAGAAAATTCGTCGAGCTGAAATAAGAGTTCATCGATCTGAAGGTTGAGTTCGTCGAATTGAAGTTGGAGTTCGTTGAACTGAACATCTGCTCCTGATTTGTCGAACACTGTTTGGAGTTCGTCGATCTCAAGCTGGAGTTCATCGAACTGAAAGATAAACTACTAAATTTGGCTGGAAGAATTGAGTTCATCGATCTGAGAAGCACTTTCGTCGATCTGAACATCTTATTACTTATTCGTCGAGCGCAGAGCTGAGTTCGTCGATCTCAAGTTGGAGTTCGTTGAACTGAAGAGATAAATCTGAAGACTTGCTGGAGAACTGAGTTCGTCGAGCTGAGAAGCTATTTCGTCGAATACAGAAAGGTGTTCATCGAACTCAATGTGAAGTTCATCGAACTGAGAAATAAACTTGATTCGTCGACCTGAGGCACGCCGTTCATCGAACTCAGGATGGAGTTCATCGAATGCAGTTTGGAGTTCATCGAACGCAGAAATTTGATCTTTTCCTTAAGTTCTAGCAGCCTAAAACCTTGACTCTTAGACTATACATTGGGGTCAACATAGTCCTAGTCAACAGATAGTGATCCTAGCCCAAATCAGTAATAGGGTTGTTCCAACACATTTGATTCACACTGGATTCACCAATTTGAGTAAAGTTAACAACATTTGCACTAATAGAAAAATATAAAACTAAAAGTATAAAGAGAAATCTACTTTACATGGATTTCTATGCAAACCATGAGCACTCGACTAGGAGCACTACATGATTCGACATTTTATTCCAACTCACAATCCTAAGCCAACACAGAGATTTACCAAATCACACACACAAAATGAGTTGAACTCGAAACGCTCCTACGGCTAAATGCACGCTCAAGCGGGTGTTGTGGTGTGTGGCAAGTATGACCCAAGAATAAGAATAAAATCTTCTAGTATGATGTACTTTGAGTGAGTGCACAGGAGCGCGTACAACAAATATCTCTCCCCCGGACTTAAAACAAATAAACCATCATAAAATATCAACATGAAATTTAAAAGAGAGCTAGGGGAAGAACGTACCCAATCCTCAGAACGTGAGCATACCGGACGATTGGCGTGTAAACCAAAACAAGCCGTAGCATCAGCCAACCAAGATAATTGTCGCGCACCTGCAATAACGAGAGACTCCATGCAAAACATATATATTACTTAACTAATAGCATAATAACATACTAACACAAAAAGATTTGGGTTGTCTCCCAGCAGCGCTTTTGTTTACCATCCTTAAGCTGGACATAATACCTGTATTAAGCAATAGCAGCAAGAGTTTTTATGCAAAATAAGACATTACAAAAAGAAAAAGAACACACAGCAACACAACTAACGACAAAGAAACAGCAGGCCGGCCAAAGGTCCGCCACACCTCAGCTATATGCTGATTTGTGAGGATCCTCACCCACTGCATGAGAGAGAGAAGAGGTGAATGATTTTGGGCCCAAGGGAGAGTTGTCTCCCTTGCCCCATGCCTCTTCCTTTGCACGTTGGAGGGAAAACCTGCGCGCCCTTTTCTCCAATCTTTCCAGCTTTAATTTTTCCACAGAAGGCGATCGCCAACGAGCACTAGACGCTCACTCAGAAAAAGTTTCAGATTGGGGATTCATTTACCCCTCCCAAGTGGGTGAGTGATCTGCCCAACGCACCTGTTTTACAGTCTTACATTTATTATTCACAAATAAAGGAGTTTCTGATGATTCAACAATTGCCATATAGGCGGCGGTAGTAGCAGCACCATTCGTCCAATCCTGTGGACTTCCACTTCTCTTCTCAGCCTTATCCATCTCAGTCTCCTCCACAATTTCTTCTGCGCCTTTGCATTCCCTGACACATAATTCCCTGTTCTCAACAATACTAGAACTATCATCAGCTACCAATAGGTTTATATCAGGGACTAATTCAGACTCACTGTTAGACTTAGTGGCACCAGGAGGGGGTAATTGTTGCTCAAAATTAGGAGATAAGGTTGCACGTCCATCAGTAAAATGCAGGGTTGCCCCACTCTCTTTATGGAATGAAACACCCAAAATAGGGATATATTCGTTTTCCATGGGTCCCAAAACCTGGAAGTCAATAATGACAACTGTCCCATCCACACTAACATAAACATCCTTACCTTACCTTCAGTTTCAACCACAGTACCATTAGCCAACACTAGTGAAATCTGATTGTCCATTTTCATATTCAAATTCAATTTTGCAACATCTTTCAGAGCAAGAATGTTGCGAGACGATCCAGAATCGCATAGTGCTGGAGTATAAACATCATTGATTTTGCAATCAACTACACACGTATCCGTATGACAACTATTCACATCCGAGATGATCTTTCCTTGCTCTCGGGGATTTTTTTTTGGTATTACTAGGAAGAGAACCCTGAGTGCGCTCGGAGAGCGCTTGGGCCAATTGGCCTACTTGCATCTCCAAATTTCTCATGGAAGCAGCCTGATTAGCCGTACTAGTTTGGGCCAAATCAACGAATTTCTCCATCATCTCTTCCAAAGCACTCTATCTTTGGGGCGGTGCAGGTTGCACATAACTCGGGTGTGGTGGTCGCGGCTGGCTACCAGAGGCTTGAGCATAAAATTGATGCTGCCCCCCTTGCCATCGTTGGCCAGGAGCGTTATGATTCCATGAAAAGTTCGGATGATTTCTCACACCCGGGTTATACATATTATTAAATGGCAATGACTGGTTTTGACTATTTAAGAAATTTACACTCTCATCGAAAGAAATATTAGACAAATCAGAGGTTTGCTCACCTGCAGTGCACTTGTAGGCATGATGCTCAGGGTTTCTACAACCTTGTCACATGATCGCCATAACTTGAGCAGGGGAGGAGTTGATCTTGATAGCATCACCATATTATCAGACGCCTGCTGTGTAGTCTCCCTTGGTGGCATAATTGCACTTACCTCAAATAGATTCCTGGCACCCCCTGGTGCATTCCTTCCAGCAGTCCAATAAGTGTTATGTGAAACAGTATGACGGATAATCCTTAAAGCTTTGTCAGGAGTTAGATACATTATTGCTCCTCCCGCAGCAGTGTTGATCATCGCCCTGTAGTTTGGTTCCACGGCAAAATAGAAAATTTCTACTACATTCCAGGGCTCACAACCATGTTGCGAACATCTACGCAACAACTCAGCAAATCTCTCCCATGCTTCAGGCAAGGATTCTTGATCAAGCTGTCTAAATGTAGATATCTCTCGCCGAGCATTCACTATCTTATCCATCGGGTGGAACTTTATTATGAACTTTGACGAAAGAGCATCCCATGTAGCAGTAGTCCCAAGAGGGATAGTGTGCAACCATGCTTTGGCTTTATCCCAAAGAGAAAATGGGAACAGCCTAAGCTTAACTGTAACGCTCCGGCCCTCCCCTTAGGGGCCACGTAGGCACGCTACCGGGCTGCAGCCCAAGCACCCCAAAGCCTCTCCGCGCCACTATTTCTCAGCAACGACGCATTGTTGAGGTCGGGTCTTGAACCCGCAACCTCCTTGATAAGGAGTTTTCAAACCACTCCTCATCACCAAATGAGCTGCAATGGTTTGAAAACTCCTTATCAAGGAGGTTGCGGGTTCAAGACCCGGCCTCAATAATGCGTCGTTGCTGAGAAATTGTGGCGCGGAGAGGCTTTATGGTGCTTGGGCTATAGCCCGATAGCGTGCCTACGTGGCCCCTAGGGGGGAGGGTCAGGGAGTTATACCTATTCAAGCCCCCCTAGGTTAATTAGACTACAACCCTATAAACTATCGCATATAGCCTTTGTCACATAATTGACTTATGTTAATAAGATTATGTTGTAATCCCTTAACATATGCTACGTCTGTGAAAGAGACTATACCTTTGGATATCATACCGTAGCCTTTTGTGATCCCCCGATCAAATCCACCAATGATAACCTTTGGACCATCCTTGATTGGGGTGTAATTTTGCAATAGGATTCTTATTCCGGTCATGTTCACGTCCAAATACTATATAGGCGTGTTGTTGCCTTTGGACACACCTATAATCAATAATCAATTGCCACTAGGAACCCAAAAGGATTTGGGTCCTTGGTTTCTTGTTAGACGACTTCCACTTGGAGTGTTAATATTGCAAGTGGTCGTCCTTGCATTATTAACTAGTGGAATTCTAAAATTATTTGGATTAAACCAACAATCCATGGCGAAGTGACCAACTTTGCCACAGCACCAACTGTCGAATCTGTTGTACCTTCTTTTCTTCTCCTGCTTAACTCTTTGAACATGGGGTCTAGCAGGAGTTACCGACTTGGAGGTAGAGTCCTCGTGATTGTAGCAAACACATGGCTCCTTCTCAAGTGGTTTCGTAGCAACAGATTTAACTTTTGGTGCTTTCTTTGCTGACGGTCCATGCACGAATGAACCATAGTCCTTGAGTACTCTCTTTGTAAGGATCTTTGAAAGCAATCATTCTGAAGTTTCGAGGATGGCTCCATCCTTGGTTACTCTTACTTGACTCAATGTGAGTTGGTCTCGTAAAGTGACCATACGATGTCTCAAAGTCATAAGTGTTTGTAGGAAAAACTACCTTCTTGAAGGACGCTTGACTTTGATCAGTCTTACCCTTACCACTCCTAAATTCCAGAGCTCCTTGCCACATCATATATAGGAAGGTTCAGAGAGATGCTCCCACAAATCCATGAAGGCTTAAGGAGATCCGTGGAGAAGATTTCAACACGCGTCATCATCGTGACGAAAGACCACATCGACTACTATCATACTCTGTGGGTCTTCATCTACTTCTCCAAGAGATCAATATAGGGAGTTTTATATTGTTGTTTTTATTTCATTTATCCATCTTTTTTTTAAATCGTGTAGTAAATTCTCCTCGTGTTGGAGACTAGTATGGGTAGGACTTTGGGCTGAAATTTGCCTCATGTTGGCGACTAGATCTAGGTTAGGTCTAGGGGGTGCTCAAGGCCATATCCGGGGTTGGATTGGCTAGAGCGGCTGAGGCCGAATCCGGGGAAGGATAGGCTAGGGCCACCGGTTCGTGGGGATGCGAGTCTGGATAGAAAATAAAAAGAGTTTATTATTATTCGCCACCAATTTCTAGCGTTATAGAAATCATTTTTTGTAAAATCATATTTCATATTAATAAATCATGTCTCTACTTTATTTCAATTGTTTTGTTTGATTGCTCACCTTCTTAATCACTTATTATTTCAAGATAATTAAAATATAAGAAAAAGTTTTAAAACCCTTATTTACCCCCCCCCCCCCCTCTAAGGGCGCCTACCGATCCAACAAGTGGTATCAGAGCGGTTTTATTCCAATCAGCTTAACAACCAGGAATAATGGTGTCTCATGATCTTGCTTCTATTAGTGGGGTAAATTCTTATGAAGAAGAAAAATCACTAGCACCACCTTTAATTAAAGGGACAAATTGTAAAAGGTGGAAAATTTTAATGGAAAGGTTTATTACAACTTTAGATATCGAAGCATGGAATTTAGCAATAGTAAGACCCGTGTATGAATCAAATAAAGAGAAACATCATCTAAATGCAAAAGCCAAACACTATTTATTTTGTGGTCTATCAAATGAAGTGTTCAAATTGATATATTGTTTTTCTAGTGCATACAAAGTATGGAAATTTCTTGAAGAAATGTATGATCTTCCTCTCGCAGGTATGGAACAAACACAGGAAGAGAAGGACATACAAGCATCCACCGTTATTCAAGAAGATCTCTCTCATAGAAAAACCATGGAGATCGTGGAAATTAACTTAGAAAAAGATAGCAATACATCAAGAGAAAAAGGAGATGAAAATTCATCTATGGTGGAGGAAGGCCTAAAAGATGACGAAGGAACTTCATGTTCACATTTTGCCTCTTCCAATAGCGCTGTAAGAAAGTCTAATTCTTCTTCTTGTGTGATAACTTCTATCTCTAGTTTTAATATACTAAAAATGGCTAAACATTAGATCAAGAAATTGAAAATTACTAATAAATATTTATGTTTAGAAAATAAACGGTTAAAAGCTAATGTTAATTTACAATCTAATTGTGATGTGGTTTCTCCATCTTGTCCTTCAATTGAAAATACAAAATCTTGTTTTGATTGTAATAATATTAAAGAAAAATTCAAGGAACTTGAAAAAGAACTTATTTTTGTAAAAGAACATAATGAAAAATTATCCTTAGAAAAATCATCTTTGAAAAGTGATTGTGCTACATGCCCAAATTATAAAATTGAAATCAAAGAGATGGACGAAACATTTGAGAAATTTAGAAATGACTATCAAAATCATATTGACTCTATTGTCTCTACTCTTAAAAATAGCACAATAGCTTATAATAAAGCTGGGCATAATTTAAAAATTACGAATGATGAATTAAAATAAAAAATCAACGTACTTATGAAAATTATAAATAAAAATTCACAATATCAAGACATATCTAAAAACATGCTGAATATGAATATGAACATGAATATTTTAACTAAAGCAAATAATGGAAATAAGAAACACAATGGATTTGTAAATTAATGTCAAAATTACAATTATTTACAAAATCATGTTTCTCTCAACTTAACAGCAACATTACACAAATTTCCTAATCATTACAATCATAATCTTCAACATAAAGATTATCACAATAAAAATTTGCTGCATAAGAAAGCAATGTTTGAATGGAGGCCCAAGATTAAAACTGAAACTTTAACTTCACATGAATGGACCCATTCATTTATATCTACTCACAAACCTAAATATTATATTTGGGTACCCAAAGGAAACTCCACACTTGGTCCCCTTTGGATACCTAAATCTCTTATTCATTAGGTATCACCAAATGCATGAAGTAGAATATTTTCAAAAATGAAATATACAATTTTCTACTTCATGATATGCTTTAATGTCTTTCTATTTTTTCTTTTTGTTTTCTTATTTGTAAGCTATCATGTTATGGTCATCTTATATATTATAGGAAATATGATCTTATCTCTTAAAACTTAATGAGTTTATAAATCTAATTGATCAAAATTCAAAATTATATTTTATTTTGATGACCTATCTATTATTCTTATATTCCACGCGCTTATACATGCTTATAATATCTTATATTAATATGAATCAAACTCTAAATTATAAAGAAAATCACAAAAGACATATTGAAAGATTAATTGTCTTAAATACTGATGCCACACACACCACCATGATCTATTGATGATAAAATTCTCTAAAAATCACATATCATAATTCATATCAAAAATCATCTAAAAACAACTATCTCTATCACATGTATATGAATTATATGATAACAACTGGTATTATAATTGTTTACCATGGTTGGTGTATTATGTGTGTATTGTGATTTATTTCAAGTTTATACCTTATAATCATCTTGATATCAATACGATCAAATCAAATAGAATCTTCACTTCATTCTAGGTCTATAAACTTTGGCATAACATTAATCTCAAACTTACCATACTAACATTGTCACCTAAAGAATATTTGTGTCTATGTTAGGCTTTATATGTTTACTAAGATATACAGGCTGGGTACTTTTATCTAGGGCATATCCATGTTACTCTTTGCAAAAACATCATCTCGTACTAATCATTCAAATCATGCTTATTTGGCCTATTCGAACTGATATCTTGTGCTTACATTTCCTATCATTTCTAACATACATTATATTGATAAATATAAGCATTAGAAAAATCAAAATGAAGATATATGAAAATATATATCATGGCATGGTCATCTAATATAATATTTGAAATTTGATTTTGTCCCCTAAAAGCCTAAATGAAGTTTGCAAATCAAATTAAATCAAAAGTAAAAGTCAGTTTTTCATGACGAATCTATTATCAATAAAATCATGCATATCTGTTTTGTTCAATCATGTCTTCATTGTTTGCATATCCTATAATATTAAGCTTAAATGGTCGTGCAAAACACAAGAATTAAGGTTTAATGAATATGGAGCTTTCATAAATATGAAACCCATGTTCTAAAATTTTAACTTCTGCAACTCTTTGCAATTTCTTCTCGCCTCTTCACTTCATTAGACATGTCTTAAATTACACAAACATAATTAAGCAAAATTAGAAGTGAAATTGAAGAAAATCTAGGCTACATGATTAAAATAAGCACTCTCTGTGAGCTAACATAGGCGCTAGGACCTAATGCCGACGCTAGCTCAAGTGTCCGATTTTCTGTAATTTTAAAATTCTGAAAAATCACTAAAAATATTTTATTTTATATGTACTACTCATTTTTGCATTTCTGCCTATAATGATTTTTAAAAAATTAAAATACAAAATTACAAAAGCCAAATTACAAAAAATATTTTTCTTATTTTTGTTATGTGTTTGATTTCTATTTCTATATGCAAAAATCAAATACAAAAATATAAAACAAAATCAAGTATCAAAAAGTATTTTTTTAACTTAAATTTTCTATTTACATGTATCTTGCGAAAGGGAGATTTGGGTTATCATCCCATCACATCTCCTAGTACCGGGCGAACCCCTCACTTGGTAGACCTCGGGAAGTCCAAGATCAATCTTATGAGTTCAAACTTTAAATCAAAATTATTTTTCAAAATATCAAAAATATTGTATGGACTTCATTGAAAATCAAGAATGATTTAACCCATCATTTAGACCTTCTACAATGTTACAATTCATCTTTTCAAAACTACTTTGAACATTGTTTTATCTGATATATCTACTCATTTGTTCATCAAATTGTATTGTAAAAGTTGTGTAGAACTAAGTGCAGCATGCCTCTAAGTATGAGTAAATGTTTAATGGTTGATAATGATTTTTATTCACTCACTTATCTGTGCAAAGTCTACATGTGTTTTTAATCTAAGAATGCCTGCTTGTGTATTGTTACTATACAATGAATTAAATTTTGCATAAGTATCTTGCCTACACCACCTTAATTGCACTCTTAATATTTAAAGAAGAGTGTTGTTTCTTCAAATTACATTGGTTTGCACAAGAAGTGTATTCTGAGAACTTTGTAAAAAAAATAATCATAAAATAAATTGACACAGATAAATCCACCAAGCACTACTTGAACCTCCTGATAAGTCTTAAAAAGCATTGTGAGGTTGAGCACCTTGGAAGAAATAGTAAAGTGTCTTGTGCAAACCTTCATTTTTTAAAACCACTTATTCTTAAGTACACCGGATCACAAAAAATCAATATTGAAAAATAAAGTGTGTGATCCCCCAAGAACTACTTTGCACCCTGATATGTCTTAATGAGCTTTGTGTGTGCAAAGCACCTTGGTTGTTGTACATTTTTTTTCTATGTGCATTGAAGGTGTGGAAGTAAAATTATTTGTGTTTTATTGTATACTTTACTCTACATATGTCTTGTATTTTTGATTAAAACATTTGTTTACACTTTTCAAAATACACTTGTGTGCACATCATTATCTTCCATAACACTTCTTCTCATGAGTATTGGACTCTAATGCTAATTCTATAATACTCTTTATATATAAATGCACTAGATAACCAAGCATGTTCACTACAATGTTTTGTATGTTTTGAATTTGTGAATTAATATAACGTTGTAGTAATTTCTTTTTATTTCATGCTTTGTTACTTTATTGTCAAACTTATAGATTTTAAATGCAAATTGATTTACTAAAACATCTTCATTTTTTGGAATTTAACTCATATATCGCTTTATGAATTGTCAAAAGATGTTTCTTGTTTTTTTATAAGCCTTCCGCATCATCACCATGTATTTTTTACCTTGCGCTTTCATGCTTATATCAAAGTCTTAAATTCTCAAAATTCCTTTTTCAACAAATGGTCGACTTGCTTGGTAGAATTTATATTGGTTGTTCTGACACTAATATCAATTTTATGCTAAACACTCCTCCAAAAAGTGACATATTGCTTATAAAAACATCTTCTTGAATTTCAAATCAAATTGTATTTTGAGTTCCTAATTGCTAAAAGGATGTTCTTATTTATTCCAAAATGTTAAGTCTTCCGCAATGCTAAAACTCTGATTTATTAATGGATTAGCTATGTGAGCTTTTCTTTAAAAATTCAAATAAAAATATAAACTCATAGGCTATGAACTCATCATTACATTCAAATGCTAAATGTTTCCAATAATTATTATCCCATAACTTCATATCTCACCATAGCAGGGGCGTAGGGTTGTAGGCATTAGTAACCTGACCTCTAAGTCATGTCTTGTCCTTAACCGGGGAGGGTTCTAGTGGGGCCTTGCGAGGCACTGGGGGGAAAGAGTGCTAGGTTGAGTTTTGTTTAGTGCTTGCATATGGGACTAATACCCCAACCTACGACATGTATGCAGCTCCTCATGACCATCCGTCACTTAGTACGGGACTAGGGTGTAGATATATTGTCTGGGTAGATTGGTTACTTGGAAATCATTATAATTATTTTTGCTTAAAACTCTTATATAAAGGGAAGAACTAACATGATAATGTTGAGTACTTGGTAAATGTTATTTTGTTCATCTTTATGCTAAAAACTCTGATCTATTTATACTTATGCTAAAAACTCTGATTTATTTATATAAAAATTATTATAAAACTCCTTATCATTTCCTTTCCTCTCAAAAGCTCGATCATGCCATATTTTATTATCAGAACTTTTATGTGTTTTGCTTCCTTACTCACTTTTGCTAATAACAAAAGGGGGAGAACTAACATTATAAATAAAATCCGCTATCAAAATGGAAAACTAACATGATTAATTAAGATGATAGCTTACATATTAGGGGAGCATTCACTTAGGGGGAGCATGTATTTAGGGGGAGCAATTCTAAATACTAAAATCGATAATTATCCTAAGTCATCACTCTCTCACACACACACAAGTAGGTTTAATCATGCTTATTTAATTAATGTTCTGATTTATCATTAATGGATTTGTTATTATCAAAAGGGGTGTTTTTTGGAACATGGTCTTCCGCATCTCTTAGGTTTGAGAATAACAAATTTTATGTGTATTTGATCTTGTGTGTTTAAGTGTATAGGAGAACAAGTCCACGTGACTCAAGAAAAATATATGAAAGAAGCACCCGAGTTTGGAGCAAAAATTATATTGGCTGCTAGAGTGGGCAGTAGCTCCGGCGGTAGCTGCTAGCACCGGCGGTAGCACCTGAAAGCGCAAAAGTGAAATTCAAGCTGGCGGGATGCATTTATAGAAGGCAGATAGCGCTGGCAGTAGCGGCTAGCGCCGGCGGTAGCTCAAAGCAGTAGAGGAAGGCGGACAGCTTGCCTAAAATGAAGGATTCTCACGCGGAGAATATTTCCTAAACCGGGATAGCGCCGGCAGTAGCGATAGCGCAGGCGCTAGCTCCAAGGCTATAAAAAGGACCCCTTGGATCCATCTTCTTCATCATCTACCACTCCTAAATTCCAGAGCTTCGTTCCACGTCATATAGAGGAAGGTTCAGAGAGATACTACCACAAATCCATGAAGGCTTAAGGAGATCCATGGAGAAGATTTCAACACGCGTCATCATCGTGATGAAAGACCGCATCGACTACGATCATACTCTGCGGGTCTTCGTCTACTTATCCAATAGATCCATATAGGGAGTTTTATATGTTGGAATATGGTCTTCCGCATCTCCTAGGTTTGAGAATAACAAATCTTATGTGTATTTGATCTTGTGTGTTTAAGTGTGCAGGAAAACAAGTCCACATGACTCAAGGATAACATAAGAAAGTTGCGCCAAAGTTGAGCCAACAAATCCAATACATCTACTAGCGCTGGCGGTAGTACTAGCGCAGGCGCTAGCTGTCGTTCGACGAACTCTTAGCAATGGTCGACGAATTCCTGTTCGATGAAATATTGGCTCGAAGCGAAATTGCCGGGAGAACTTATAGAAGGAGATAACGCCAGGCGATATCCGATAGCGCAGGCGATAGCGAGGAACACAGTTGGCAAGAGGGAATTGTTTCCACGGATTGAAGATTCTGCCGCGCAGAATGTGTCCTAATATGGGATAGCGCTGACGGTAGCACTAGCGCAGGCGCTAGCACTAAGGCTATAAAATGGACCCCTTGGCTCCGAATTCTACATCCTCGAACCACCCTAAATTCCAGAGCTTCGTACCATATCATAGAGAGGAAGATTCAGAGAGATACTCCCACAAATCCATAAAGACTAAAGGAGATCCGTGGAGAAGATTTCAACACGCATCATCATCGTGACGAAAGACCGCATCGACTACGATCATACTCTGCATCTTCGTCTACTTCTTCAAGAGATCTACATAGAGGGAGTTTTTATATTATTGTCTTTTCATTTCATATTCTTCTTGTAAACGGTTAGTGAATTCGCCTTGTGTTGGCGACTAGGTCTGGGTAGGACTTAGGGCTAAAATTTGCCACGTGTTGGCGACTAGGTCTCGGGAGTTGGTCTAGGGGGTGCTCGAGGCCACATCCAGGGAAGGGTTGGCTAGAGCGGCTTGAGGTTGTATCCGGGGAAGGATCGTCTAAAGCCAACCGGTTCGTGGGGATATGAGTCGGTATAGAAAACAAAAAGAGATTTTCATATTTCGCTTTGATTTCTAGCGTCATTTAAATCAAAATTTTGTAATCAATTTTATTAATAATAATCATGTCTCTCTTTGTGTAATAAAATTGATTTGTTCTTCATTTCTCTAAATTGTTTATTATCCTTTCCTTTATTATAAAACAATTTAGATCTTTATTCAAAATCACTATTTTGATCTCTTAACATAAGCAAGTATTTCAAAAAATAATATAAGTTTTTAAAACCCTTATTCACCCCCCCCCCCCCTCTAAGGGCGCCTACCGATCCAACAAGTGGTATCAGAGGGAGGTTATTCCAAATCAGCTTAACAACAGGGAATAATGGCGTCTCATGATCTCGCTTCTATTAGTGGGGCAAATTTCTGTGAGGAAGAAATATCTCTTAAACCACCTTTATTTGAAGGAACAAATTATAAAGGATGGAATATTTTAATTGAAAAATTTATTAAGACATTAGATATCGAAGTATGGAATTTAGCCATTGTAAGACCTGCGGATGAATCAAATAAAAAAGAACGTCAACTAAATGCAAAAGCCAAACATATTTATTTTGTGCTCTATCAAATGAAATTTTCAAATTAATATATTGTTTTTCTAGTGCATACAAAGTTTGGCAATTTCTTGAATAAATGTATGATTTTCCTCTCGCAGGTATAGATCAAACACAGGAGGAGAAGAACATACAAGCATCCACTACTATTCAAGAAGATCTCTCTCGTAGCAAAGCCATGGAAATCATGGAAACTAACTTGGAAAAAGAGAGCAATACATCAAAAGAAAAAGAAGATGAAATTCATCTATGATTGAGGAAGGGCCAAAAAATAATGAAGGAACTTCATGCACACATTTTTGCGTCCACCAAAAGCGCTGTAAGAAAGTCAAAATCTTCTTCTTGTGTGATAACTTCCATTTCTAGTTTCAATATACTAAAAACTGCTAAACGTAAGATTAAGAAATTGAAAATCACTATTAAAATTTTACATTTAGAAAATAAGAGATTAAAAGCTAATGTTAATTTAGATTCAAATTGTGATGTGGTTTCACCATCTTGTCCTTTACTTGAAAACACAAAACCTTGTTTTGATTGTTATAATATGAAGGAAAAACTCATGAAACTTGAAAAGGATTTTTTTTATAAAAGAACAAAATGAAAAATTATGTTTAGAAAATTCATCTTTGATAAATGATTGTGCTAAGTGCAAAGACTATACAATTGAAATTAAAGAGATGGATGAAACATTTGATGAATATAGAAATAAATATCAAGATCATATAGATTCAATTGTTTCCCACTCTTAAAAATAGCACAATCGCTTATAATAAAGCTAGACATAATTTAAAAATTAAAAATGATGAATTAAAATCAAAAATCAACTTGCTTATGAAAATTGTAAATACAAATTCACAATATCAAACTAGATCTAAAAACAAGTTGAATATGAATATGAACATCTTACCAAAGTTTAAAAATGGGAGTAATGAACATAAAGGATTTGTAAATCAAAATCACCATAATTTACAAATTAGTGTTTCTCCCAACCTAAAATTAAATGCAAACAAATTTCCTTCAAGTTATAAATTCAAAAACCTTTTTGATCCAAATGGTCAAGTAAATGATTATGGAAATTTGAAAACTAAAAATAATGTTAAACCAAGATTTGAATGGAGACCCAAAGTTAAAGATGAAACACAAACTCCACTCAAAAGGGCTAATTCACTTCCATCTCCCCAAAAGCAAACAGGATGTATTTGGGTACCCAAAGGAACCATCACACCCGGTCCTCTTTGGATACCTAAATCTCCTATTCATTAGTATCCAATCATTTGCATGAAGTAGAAATCAACTCAAAATAAAATATCAATTCTCTACTTCATGATATGCTTAATTTCCTTTTTGTTTTTGCTTTTTATTTTTTGAACCATCATGATATGATCACTTTATATAACTTTTGATATGACTTTCTCATATTAAACCAAAATTCATAAACAAATCAAATTGAATAAAGTTGAATAAAAAGTCATATCATCTCTCAAAGTGATCTATTTATTTCTATCCTTCTAAATCCATTTCCTAAAAAGTCTTATAAAATTTGAAAAACTAAATTTGTTATATGATAGTATTAAGACTAAATGAAATAAGTGTCAAATTGGATTTAAAAGGTGTATTTTAGGGGTATTAGGCTAAATTTATAAAATGCACAAGTTTTGCTTAGGTAGTTAATATATTTGCGTCATTTTCAATTACCCCAAGTATGTTTAATCATAATCATGTTTAAATCGGAATTGAAAAATTGCATGAATATTATTTCACTTATATATGATCATTTCACTCATGCATATGTTGTGCAAAACTCAATAATTAGGGTTTAATAAATATGAAACTCTAATGAAGATGAAACTCATGTACTAATTTTAACTTCCGCAACTTTTTGCGATTTCTTCTCGTCTCATCACTTCATTAGACAGACCTTACATTGCAAAAACATAATTAAGAAAAATAGGAAGCAAAATCGAAGAAAATCTAGGCTTTACGATCAAAATAAGCACTCTCTGTGTGCTAACGCAGGCGCTAAAACCTAACGCCGGCGCTAAAACCTAACGTCGGCGCTATCCCAAGTCTTTGTTTTTCTATAATTTTAAAATTCTGAAAAATCAACAAAAATATATGTATTTGTTTAATATTCAAAAACCAAAGAGAAAATTTACAAAACTCTTCAAAATAAACATATTTTCTCATATTCACTATTCACCTTACAACGTTTCTATCTAATAATATGAAAAGGTTGAATATGAATTTTCTTTAAAAATTCCTCATGTACATTATCATGAATAATTAATTACGAGTTCTTAATCACTATGAATTAATATTAATGATCATATATAATATTCATGCAAAATCATATGATCTTCTAAGTCAAACATCAAATATAACTACAAAAGATTTTATTCCTTCGAAACATATAGTCTGTGATCATGATTACTATATGAATCTATTATGTTTTGCATAGACCATATAATCAACTCTATGTCCATATGAATAAATAAATTAGAATCATCACGTTATTCTATGTCTAAAACTTGAATCTCTATTGTTACATACATGCAACATTGTATCAACAAACCTTGGTATAATATTGATCTCAAACTTATCATACTAACATTGTCGACTAGAGAATATTTGTGTCTATGTTAGGCTTTATATGTTTACCAAGACATACAGGCTAGGTATTCTCATCTAGGGCTCATCCATGGTATTCCTGTGCATGAACATTATGGTTAATCACTAAAATCATGCATATTTGATTTGTTCATTAATGTCATATCATGCAAAGTTTAGGTGGTAAGGTCATATAAAAAATTGCTAATGTTTCATGAAATTTGCACTATCTTGACATTTCCTAAAAACCTGAAATTTCAGCATGAAACTACTATTATGACACTTAATCAAGATCAACAATTAAAAATTTCAAAATCATCAAAAATCGGGTACTGTTTCCCGCGCTAGCGCTAACGCCGGCGCTAGTGCACCTATGTGTTTTTCTGTGTTTTTAAAATTTTGAAAAATCCCTAAAAATATATTAATCTATGTGTACTATTCATTTCTGCATTTTTGCTTTTATTACATTTTTGAAAAATCAAATACAAAAATACAAAAGCCAAATTTCAAAAAAAAAAAATATGTTTTGCCTTTGTGTTTTTTTGTCATTTGTTTAAATTCTATTTCTAAAAGCAAAAATCAAATACAAAAATATAAATCAAAAATTATAAAAAATTATTATTTTTGAACTTAACTTTTTACTTGTATCTTGCGAAAGGGTGATTTGGGCTATCATCCCATCATATCACCTAGTACCGGGCGAACCTCTCACAAGGTAGTCCTCGGGAAGTCCAAGATCAATTTTATGAGTTCAAACTTTAAATAAAAATTATTCTTCAAAAATATCAAAAATATTGTATGGACTTCATTGAAAACCAAGCATGATTTAATCCATTATTTAGAACTTCTATAATGTTGTAATTTATCTTTTCTAACTACCTTGAACATTGCTTTCATCATTCTTTGATATATTTATTAATATGTGCATCAATTATATTGAAAAAGATGTGTAGAACTACGCTTAGCATGCCTCTAAGTATGAGTAAATGTTTTATGTTTGATAATGATCTTTATTCACTCACTTATTTTGGCATTGTCTACATATGTGTTTATTCTAAGAATGCTTGTGTATGTTTTGTATTAGTACAATGAATTAAAATTGCACAAGTATCTTACCTACACTCCTTTATTTGCACTTTTAAAAATTAAGAAAAGTGGTTATCTTTCTTATAAATTATATTGGTTTGCAAAACAAGTGTATTCGGAGAACTTTGTACAAAACAAAATCATAAAATAAAGTAACAAAGATAACTCCACCAAGCACTACTTGAACCTCCTGATAAGTCTTAATAAGCGTTGTGAGGTTGAGCACCTTGGAAAGAATAGTAAAGTATCTTGTGCAAACCATAACTTTCTTTCAAAATAAAAACCACTTATTCTTAAGTACACCGGATCACAATAAAAAATCAATATTGAATAATAAAATCATGTGATCCCCCAAGCACTACTTTGCACCCTGATAAGTTTTAATGAGCATTGTGTGTGCAAAGCACCTTGGTAGTTGTACATTTTTTTTGTGCATTGAAGTGCGTGGAAGTAAAATTATTTGTGTTTTATTGTGCTCTTACTTTACATATTTCTTGTATTTTTGATTAAAACATTTGTTTACTCTATTCAAAATACACATATGTGCACATCATTATCTTCCATAACACTTCTTCTCATGAGTATGGGATCCTAATGCAAATTCAATACTACTCTTTACTTATGAAATGCACTAGATAACCTAGCATGTTTTCTACAATGTTTGGTATGTTTTGAAATTATGAATTAAAATAACATTGTAGTAATCTCTTTTTGATAACATGATTTCATGCTTGGTTACTTTATTATCAAACTTAAAGATTTTAATTGAAAAATGATTTACAAAAACATCTTCTTTTTGAAATTTAACTCATATATCTTTTATGGATAATCATTGATTACAATAAGATGTTTCTTGTATTTCTATAAGTATTCCGCATCATAACCATATAATTGTTTTACCTTGCGCTTTCATGATTACTTAAAGTCTTTCATTTTTGTGTGCATCATCAATTAAATCTTCAAATTCCTTTCTTTCAACAAATGGTAGACTTGCTTGGTAGAATTTATATTGGTTATTCTAACACAAATATTATAATGCTAAAGCTCTGATTTCTTAATGGATTTCAAAATAGCTATGTGAATGTTTTGATAAATTCAAATAAAATATAAACTCAAGGCTATGAACTTATCACTAAATTTAAATGCCTAATGTTTCCAATAATTATTATCCATGACTTCATTTCTCACCATAGCGGGGGCGTAGGGTTGTAGACATTAGATAACCTTTATCTCTAGTCATGTCTTGTCCTTAACCGGGGAGGGTTCCAGTGGGGCCTTGCGAGGCACTGGGGGGAAAGAGTACTAGGTTGAGTTGTGTCTAGTGTTTGCATATGGGACTAACACCCCAACCTACGGCATGTATGCAGCTCCTCATGCCCATCCGTCACTTAGTACGGGGCTAGGGTGTAGACATATTGTCTGGGTAGTTTAGTTACTCGGAAATCATTTACCTTGTATTTATTTATGCTACAAACTCTGATTTATGAAAATAACTCAAATTCTGATCTATTTCAATGAAAAATATTCTAAAACTCCTTATCATTTCCTTCTCTACAAGCTCGATCATGCTTTTTATCTTCTTATCAACTTTTTAGTGGTGTCTCCTCACCCGCTTTTGCTAATAACAAAAGGGGGAGAACTAACATGATAAATATTAATCTGCTATCAAAATATAATGCTTAATTAAGATGATAGCTTACATATTAGGAGAGCATTCACTTAGGGGGAGCATGTATTTAGGGGGAGCAATTCTAAATGCTAAAATCGTAAATTATCTTAAGTCATCACACACACACACACACAAGTAGGTTTCATCATGCTTATATATTAATGCTTTGATTTATCATTAATGGATTTGTTATTATCAAAAGGGCGAGTTTGTTGGAACATGGTCTTCTGCATCTCCTAGGATTGAGAATAACAAATCCTATGTGTATTTGATCTTGTGTGTTTAAGTGTGCAGGAAAACAAGTCCACATGACTCAAGGATAACATAAGAAAGTTGTGCCAAAGTTGAGCCAACAAATCCAATACATCTACTAGCGCTGGCAGTAGTACTAGCGCTGGCGGTAGTACTAGCGCTGGCGGTAGTACTAGCGCAGGCGCTAGCTGCCGTTCGATGAACTCTTAGCAACGGTCGACGAATTCCTGTTCGATGAAATATTGGCTCGAAGCGAAATTGCCGGGAGAACTTATAGAAGGAGATAGCGCCAGGCGATATCCGATAGCGCAGGCGATAGTGAGGAACACAGTTGGCAAGGGGGAATTGTTTCCTCAGATTGAAGATTCTGCCGCGCAGAATGTGTCCTAATATGGGATAGCGCCGGCGGTAGCACTAGCGCAGGCGCTAGCGCTAAGGCTATAAAATGGACCCCTTGGCTACGAATTCTACATCCTCGAACCACCCTAAATTCCAAAGCTTCGTGCCATATCATAGAGAGGAAGATTCAGAGAGATACTCCCACAAATCCATAAAGACTAAAGGAGATCAGTAGAGAAGATTTCAACATGCATCATCATCGTGACGAAAGACCGCATCGACTACGGTCATACTCTGCGTCTTCGTCTACTTCTTCAAGAGATCTACATAGAGGGAGTTTTTATATTATTGTCTTTTCATTTCATATTCTTCTTGTAAACGGTTAGTGAATTCGCCTCGTGTTGGCAACTAGGTCTGGGTAGGACTTAGGGCTGAAATTCGCCTCGTGTTGGCGACTAGGTCTCGGGAGTAGGTCTAGGGGGTGCTCGAGGCCACATCCGGGGAAGGGTTGGCTAGAGCGGCTTGAGGCCGTATCCGAGGAAGGATCGACTAAAGCCAACCAGTTCGTGGGGATACGAGTCGGTATAGAAAACAAAAAGAGATTTTCATATTTCGCTTTGATTTCTAGCGTCATTGAAATCAAAATTTTGTAATCAATTTTATTAATAATAATCATGTCTCTCTTTGTGTAATAAAATTGATTTGTTCTTCATTTCTCTAAATCGTTTATTATCCTCTCCTTTATTATAAAACAATTTAGATCTTTATTCAAAATCACTATTTTGATCTCTTATCATAAGCAAGTATTTCAAAATATAATATAAGTTTGTAAAACCCTTATTCACCCCCCCCCCCCCCCTCTAAGGGCGCCTACCGATCCAACATTATATTGTTGTTGTTATTTCATTTATCCATCTCATTTTAAA
Organism: Dactylorhiza incarnata; assembly: GCA_033032865.1. Taxonomy (NCBI): domain Eukaryota; kingdom Viridiplantae; phylum Streptophyta; class Magnoliopsida; order Asparagales; family Orchidaceae; genus Dactylorhiza; species Dactylorhiza incarnata. Next base: position 3,057,007 of record JAWHQI010000149.1, read on the forward strand.
TCGTGTAGTAAATTCGCCTCGTGTTGGCGACTAGGTTTGGGTAGGACTTAGGGCTGAAATTCGCCTCGTGTTGGCAACTAGATCTAGGTTAGGTCTTGGGGGTGCTCAAGGCCATATCCGGGGTTGGATTGGCTAGAGCGGCTTGAGGCCGAATCCGGGGAAGGATAGGCTAGGGCCACCGGTTCGTGGGGATGCGAGTCGGGATAGAAAACAAAAAGAGTTTATTATTATTTGCCACCGATTTCTAGCGTTATAGAAATCAATTTTTGTAAAATCATATTTCATATTAATAAAGCATGTCTCTACTTTAGTTCAATTGTTTTGTTTTATTTCTCACCTTCTTAATCACTTATTATTTCAAGATAATCAAAATATAAGAAAAAGTTTTAAAACCCTTATTCACCCCCCTCTAAGGGCGCCTACCAATCCAACATGAAGTACATCCTAATAGATAGATTTCACATGAGTCAACACCTTGGTCTACACAATAAGGGATTACATTGCATAGGCTTGTGTTTATGACTCGTTGAAACCTGACATTGGTTTATACTTAGCAATTAATGTCCTGCAAACACATAACAAAGATGTCACATCAAATATAATATTAATTCATCTTAGTTCAAGGGTCACTTTTTCAAATCAAGTTTATTGTGTCTACAATACCCAACGCCTTCTATTACCACATCAGAGTCATCATGCTTCAGTACGATCTTCTTTCTCGGGTAGTCGATCCTGGCATGGTTCTAGTGTATCCAATTCATGCCCAGGATCAAGTCAAAGTCTGGCATCTTCAGGCGTGTCATACTTGGCGCATGTCTTTATCTCTGACCCGTCTGGTCGTCACACCTTCTAGTGGATGCCCTCTAGGTGCTGAACATGATCCAGATCGTGTATGAACTCCTCTGAGACGAATGAGTGTGAAGCACCCATGTCGAATAAAGTGTATGTAGGTTTGCCAAAGAAAACACTATACCTGGGGTGCTTTTGTTGTTTGGGTTATAAGTCTAATAAGACAAATGTTTTGCAAGGTACTATGTAATTGTAAGGAAATCATTAAAGTACCAGTGATAACTTCCTCTGGGTTCCTCTCCTGGGCTAAATCCAAAGCTTACACTTGCTCCAGCCTTGGAACTCTACCGTGATGTCTCCGACCCCGACCTCCTCTTCTTCCCTGGACATAATGTGTTGGTTCTGGAAGGGCTGGTGGAGGGGGAGGAGGAGGATGTGGATTAAATAGTTGGGGGCAATTGGCCCTGATGTGCCCTGGCTGGTGGCATCCGAAGCATACCATGGGGCGGAATCCTCTATCATCGTGCCTAGGTGGCTCCTGAATCCGCACTTGTGGAGGAACTGGCACTACAGGAGGATGCTGCTGATCCGACTTGAAGTTAGGATAAGGGTGTCCTCTACCTCTCCTATGCCTCATAATCCTGCCCCGATGTGGTCCCCTGCTACCCTCTCCAATGTGTTTCCCATCCACTGGTCTCTTCCCCCTACTCTGCACCATTAGATGATCTGCCTCCAACTTCTTCGTCATCTCTACGATCTTGGACAAACTTTCCTCGGCAACGAACAATATTGCCTGCCTCAATGGATCTCTAAGTCCCTGGTAGGACCTCTTAGCATAACCTCTATCATCCAGCGAGTGCATACCCGCAAATCTAGCCAGGTGGGAGAACTCCCTCTAGTACTCTATCATCGACCGGCTCCCCTGTCCGAGGTTTAAAAACCTCTCCTCCAACTCGTCCCTGTCCGTCCCTGTCACAAAGTGCTCCAAAAGGTGGTACTGAACTCCTCCCAAGTAATCTCTGAGTAATCCCGGTCCGCGTAAGTGGAATCCATCAAGGACTTCCACCATCTCTTGGCATGGGCATCCAAAGCAGTAGTCGCCAAAGAGACTATCGTACTGACCGAGCAGTTGATGAATGTGAGCATCTCATGTATAGTGTCCAACCATTCGACTATCTTGACCGCATTCTCTATCCCATGCTACATCGGATGGGACAAGATCTTGAATGCGCTTAACCAGGTAGATTCTGGGTTTGGCTGAGAGGCCGGAACCTCCTGTGCCTTAAATGCCTCTAGAATAGGTGCCATTGTCTGACCGAGCTCCGACTGCTGGAAGGGAGTGGCATCCGGAGGGAAAGGAGCGGTATCTCATGGGGCGGTACTCCTCGGTGGATACACAAATGTAAGAAAATTATTAGAATCGGCCTAACACATTGTTTAGATGGACTAAATATGTGATTTCACACATGGGCACACCATTGCTTCAGCTTCATAGTTTGTCCGCAAACTAATGCTCGAGCTGGGCGACCCAATATTTTATGGAATTATTTATGTTATGATCGTTGTTAAGTGATACCAGTTGTAAGATCCCCATCCTCCTTACCGGAGAGTTCACGGATCTTATGCCTAGAACCACCGTCTTACGGTGACCCCAACTCACGAGTTAGCTGCCACCGCTCAACGTCAATCCTGTCGGCTAAATCGATCATATCACATGCCAATTTGCAAGAAGTAATAAGTACAAATAAGTCCACAACCACAGCACACATATATGTAAATATAAGAGGAGTGCAAATAGTCCACAATGAAAACAGAACTAAAGAGTGCAAGGGCTTAAGCCCGATACAGATCCAAAAAGGAAACTAATAAGGGTAAAATACTCTTTCACTCTACACTATGCGGAAGCAACACAAAATACTCTCCAACCTATCACCGTGTGAAAGTAGTTATGTGCGACATTTGCTCCTCAGGGTATGCCGTCATGTCCTGCCTGACGTACTACGGCTCTTGCACCTCGATCTCCTAGTGTTACGGCCACAACCGACCGTTAGTCAACAAGACTAAGTCATTTTGTCCTCGCCTCCCCCACATCTCCTAGGTACCGAGTAGGAGGACGAAGTGAAGGACAACAAAGGGTAAAAGAAGGTACATGTGACATGGATTATACTAGCAGTATAATGAATAAGCGAGCAGTAAGTATAGCAACAATCGGTAAAAAAAAAAGTAAATAGGACAGCAGTAGTAGGTACTAAAAGCAGTAAATAAGTAAATGCGGTGCAAGTAAAGTAATAAGAAATTACCATACTATCCTCTAAAGTACCTTAACTTATATGAATGCCCATACAAACTTATAAGTTAAGATTTCCGGAATTATAACTTATCATATAAAATAGCCCATACTAATTTATATGATAAGGGACTGCAAATGTATATGTCATTAAGATGTTATGATATGTTATGTTATGTTCATACAGTGCAACTCCCTCACACGACTCTGAGCGCACAGACCTTTATTTCCCGCTTTTCGGAGGTAGCATGATGCCGCGACCCCTCCACCACTACTTGATGATGATCCCGTCACCGAAGCGCAATGACATAAGATTTTTGGTGTCATGTTGAAGCTACCGGAAGACAGCATTACAACCTCCGCCCGCGGCGTGCTAAGCCCACTTGAAGGCCTATTTTATTTAATTATTATGTTTTGTTATTTTATATTTATGAATATAAAATTATTCCATGTTTGGGTAATAATTTTATATTCATATAAGCATTTATCAATTTTATTTCCTGCACTTTAAAAATATTTGGTGTGTATTTAACCGCTTGGATGGTAGAGATTACATCTCCATCTTGGACGGTTATGTGTTGTTTGTAACTGCTATTTAAGGAGGCTTGTTTTGAGTATTATGATAAGAAAGAATTAAACCCTAGCCTCCCCCCCACTGAAAATTTCGGCCAAAAAGGTGCCCCTCCTTGCCGCCGCCCCCTTGGTTGGAGTGACTCCAACGATTGCTTCCTCCACCCCTCTTCGGTGTGACTCTGGCGTGGATTCCTTCGGTGTGACTACAAGGAAAAAGGTTGCAGCCTCATTCGGTGTGACGTCGGTGGATCCATGGAGAGAGTGATTCTCCCACATATCTTGTGCGATTGTAGATCTGGGTTGGGTAACATCTCCTTTTCTTTGTGATTTCTTTCTTTAGATTTGTGGAGGTTGAGCATCCGTTTTATCCGCGATTTTTAAATACTCCATTGCAAATTTCTGAAATCGATTTCATTGCTATCGAGCTCTTTATTTCCGGATCGAGTGGGTCCAATTTGCTTGAGCGGATCTTGGCCTCTAGCCTTGGTTTTGCTCTCCAAAAGGATTGGCAACCTTTTTGTTAATTTTGGGAAATAATACGACTCCTTTCCGATCGTTATTTTAGAGTCGATCATTCCTCCTTTTGTGATGTATGTGCTGCGTTAGATGCGAATGTATTGCGACGATAGATGCTTGTGTAGGTGCGGTAGATCTAAACGTGAAGGACGTAGAGAGCGTTATTTTCGTATCGATCTCCATCTCATGGACACCCCTACATCAATTTGGTATCAAAGCAGGTCGTGTCAATTTTTTAATTGATACAACCTTGATATTCATTTCCGTGGCGCAAACTAATCACAAAAAAAAATCAAATTTTTTTTATGTGGTCTGCGAATAACAGGCTAAAATCTTTAATTTTCGTCAAAATTCAAAAAAAAAAACATTTCTGGAAGTTCGCACTGAAAGTCACATCCCGAAAATAATTTTCTGCCAAAATATTTCTTTTTGATCTGCACTACAAAAATTCACTAATCATAATTTTGTCCAACCCTGTATGCGCACTAGGCTAGGAACGGAGTATAACACACATTCATCGTCTAGGATGGCAGCGAATGAGCATGTGGATCGTAACGCTGAGGCTATAGAGGGGTTACGTAACGAGATGACCGAACTTAGGACCATGTTAGCGCAAATCCTTCTGAATCAAGGAGGGCCGCCACCACCACCCGTTAATGCGGGGCTGCCCAACCAGCGCCAACAGGCCCATGATTCGGATTCCGATGGGGACTCTCCTCGATTGCCCCCTCGAGAACCCCGCCCCGAGCATGGCTTCGACATTACTAGGGCCATTAAGATTAACGCCCCCATGTACGATGGCTTGGGAGATCCCCAGATCTTCCTTACCTGGATTGTAGAAATAGAGTGCTACTACGAATGGCACAATCTTACAGACCCCCAGAAGGTCCAAGTTGCCAGGATGAAGTTAACGGGTCTTGCGAAACCTTTTTGGCTAAATGAGGAGCGGAGATTGGGAGCCGGGCAGGGAGTCCCACCTATAGGTTGGCCGATGATGAAGAATTTGCTAACCGATCAGTACGTCCCTGCGTATCACCGAACACAGATGTTCGATGAGCTTGCCACCCTGCGGCAGGGCTCAAATTTGGTAGCTGAGTATATGGGTGATCTGAAGGACCATATGGTGCGTTGTGATCTTAGGGAAGTTCCTGAGGTTACCCTATCTAGATTTCTTAAGGGGCTTCACCCCGATATTCAATGGAAGCTCCTGCGCTATGGTCACATGGACCTAAACACGACTTTCAATGCCGCCCTCGACATTGAAAATCATCTAACCTCGAAGGCCCACTCCCGTTATACCCACATAAAGAACAAGTCCATTGTTGGAGCGTCTTCCTCCACATTTCCGAACAAGGGAAAGTTTAGGTCCACCTTATCGAAATCTGTGGTGATCACTGCTAGAAACAATAGGAATCCCGCGAGTGAGCGTGTCCCTATAGGGAAGGTTAGCAAGACCAATACTCTACGTTATTCTTGCGGCATTCAAGGTCACCATGCCTTCGAATGCCCAACAAAGACTAAGGCGAGAGCCCTTTTAGATTCGGCTACCGACCCCGCTGATTACGTTTATGAGGCTGAAGAGGAGAGTGACCCAGATGGGGTCCCAAGTGATTTAGTGGACGATCACCACCTTATAGTGATGCATTGTATCTTGACCACTCCTCATCCGTTAGATGATTGGAAGAGGACGAGCATATTTTCTCTGATCTTTAAGAGTGGTGAGAAGCTTTGCAAGCTGATTATCGACAGTGGTAGTTGTGTGAATGTCATTTCTGAGAGCACCGTCACATGTATGTCCCTGACTACGGAACCATACCCGACCCCCTATCAAGTAGCCTGGATTACCAAGCGGTGCCTGGTTCCCCTCTCGTTCAAATCTTATACTGATGAGGTTTGGTGTGATGTCCTATCGATGGACGCTTGTCACGTGTTACTAGGCCGCCCTTGGCTATATGACTGTGATGTGACGCATTTTGGTCGAGCCAACATGTATGAATTCAAATTCAATGGCAAAACCATCACATTAAGGCCGACCATTCCGAAGGAGCCAGTAGTTTTGGCTAAGGACACCACTATCCCAATGGAGAGGAAAGCGTTGAGTCTAGTTGGTAGGAAGGAGTTTGTGAAGGAACCATTCCTTGATGGAGTGATGTATGCACTGGTACTTATGAGTGCGAAGCCCGATTCTAGTGCTTTGGATGATCTGCTCAGTGAGTTACGGGTACTGTTGGATGAGTATAGGGACTTGTACTCGGAGGAGTTGCCGTCGTCATTACCCCCACTTCGGGATATTCAGCATGCGATAGATCTGGTCCCGGGCTCCTCTTTGCCCAACCAACCCCATTATCGACTCCATCCTGCTGCCCACAAGGAGTTACAGGCCCAAATTGAGGACCTGTTGAAGAGGGGGGTTCAATAGGACTAGCATGAGTCCATGTGCGATGCCCGCCTTGCTTGCCCCTAAGAAGGATGGTACATGGCGGATGTGTGTTGATAGTCGTGCTATCAACAAGATTACCATCAATTATAGGTTTCCTATTCCTCGATTAGATGACCTCTTAGATGTCTTGTCTGGCGCCACTATCTTTTCGAAGGTAGACTTACGGAGTGGCTATCACCAGATTAGGATCCACGAGGGAGACGAATGGAAGACTGCATTTAAGTATAAGGATGGGTTGTACGAGTGGCTTGTGATGCCCTTTGGGCTATCCAATCCCCCCAGTACCTTTTCGCGGATGATGACCCACGTCTTTTGGCCGTTCATGGGTAGGTTTGTGGTAGTCTACTTTGACGACATATTGATTTATAGCACCACCACTGCCGAGCACACCTCCCACATGAGAGCGATTCTTTCCACCCTGCGGAAGGAAACATTATTTCTTAATCTTAAGAAGTGCACTTTTTATGTCCCTGAAGTAGAGTTCTTAGGCTACATAGTCGGATCGGAGGGCATTAGAGTTGATCCTAGCAAGGTCCAATTCATTAAGGACTGGCCCGAGCCGACCACATTACGAGAGGTGCGTAGTTTCCATAGGTTAGCTACATTTTACTGCCATTTTATACGGGACTTCAGTAGCATCATGGCCCCCATTACTGACTGCATGAAGAAGGGCAAGTTCACCTGGACGAAGTCCGCCACCTATGCTTTCCAACGCATTAAGAAGCTTATGACTGAGGCACCTGTCTTACATCTACTTGATGTCACCAAAGTCTTTGAGCTTACTTGTGATGCTTCTGGGCTAGGATTAGGAGGTGTTTTGAGTCAGGAAGGGCACCCCGTGAGTTATTTTAGTGAGAAGTTATCTGGGGCTAAGTTAAATTATTCGAACTACGATAGAGAGTTTTATGCGGTAGTTCGATGTTTGCACCATTGGAGGCACTATCTCCTCTCCAAGGAGTTTGTGATCCTCTCCGATCATGAGGCATTGCGGTTCATCAATGGCCAGCATAATATCAGCCCGCGTCACGCTAAGTGGGTATCTTTCCTACATGGTTACACATTTAATCTTAAGCACCTTAAGGGAGTTGATAACTGAGTCGTGGACGCTCTTAGTCACCTTACAATTTCGCTTACTACTATGGAGGTTAATGTTGTAGGATTTGAGCGCATTAAGGATGAGTACGCTACTTGCCCAGATTTCCAGGATTCATATTTATCTGCCCAAGATAGTTCCCCCACGACTATAGCTGCGTTCGTTATTAAGGATGTCTATCTATTTAGGCATGGGAAGTTGTGCATCCAGCAGTCATCTTTGCGTCTCCATATCATCTGGGAGCTGCATAGCGGAGGGTTGAGTGGACATTTCGGTAGAGATAAGACCGTTACGTTAGTTGAGGAGAAGTTTTATTGGCCTAAACTTAAGTCGATGGTGAGAAGGGTAGTGAGTAGTTGTCGTACCTGTCAGGTATCTAAGGGCACAAAAACCAACGTAGGATTATATACACCCTTGCCTATCCCTTCCACACCATGGGAAGACATGAGCATGGACTTTGTTTTAGGCCTACCCACCACTTTATGCTGTCTCGATTCTATTCTCGTAGTTGTGGATAGGTTCTCAAAAATGGCATATTTTATTCCGTGCACTAGGACCAACGATGCATCTCACGTAGCAAAATTATATTTTAATGAGGTCGTTAGCCATCGCGGAGTGCCGAAGACAATTGTCTCGGATAGCGATGTAAAATTCACTAGCTATTTTTGGAAGACTTTATGGATGTTAATGGGAATGAAGTTATTATTCTCCGCTGCTTATCACCCGCAAACCGATGGGAAAATGGAGGTTGTCAATCGTAGTTTGGGGAACCTCCTTCGGTGTCTTGTGAGTGATCACAAAGGCACGTGGGATCTACTGCTGCCCCATGCCCAATTGGCATACAATAATTCTAAGAATAGGTCCACGGGTATGTCACCTAATGAGATTGTTCACGGGTATAAGGCTCTGGTGCCTCTTGACTTGGTTCCGTTACCACCAACATATAAAACAAGTCAATTTGCACAATCCTTCGCATAACACATTCATGATCTACATGCACGTATACGGGCTACCTTGACTTCTCAATACGAGTCCTATCAAGCGCACGCTAATCTATATAGGAGAGTGTCACACTTTAAAGTCGGCGATCTGGTTTTAGTCCGATTAGTTCCCGAACGACTGTCATCTGGCACCGTTAAAAAGTTAGCACCGAAGCGCGCCGGCCCTTTTCGGATTATAAAGAAACTAGGTGACAATGCTTTCGTTTTGGATTTGCCTACGGATTGGGGTATCTCCCCCATTTTTAATGTTTCGGATTTGACGTTGTTTGTTTCGCCTCCACTTGAGTTGTCTTCTTTGTCGCCTTCTCCCTCCACTAAAATTTCTAATGGGTTGGGGAGTGGTAGTTCGGATGATCTCTCTCATTCGTTCCCCACAGGTATATCATCGGATGGTGAGTTGCATTCTTTTATTCCTACTGCTGACATGTTTCCAGGGTTTCCCAAGACATTTCTCACTCCAGATACGATACTTGTTGTTGAGCCACTTACGACTACTGATGGTGATACCTACCGCTTCCTCATACGTTGGCGTGACCGCCCCCCTTCGGACGACTCATGGGTACTCGAGACGGAGCTTCGACGCTTGGATGCTGACCTTCTCCACCGCTATCTCTCGGACCACGCATGGGAGATACGTGATTTTGAGTAGGGGAGGATTGATGTCGCGACCCCTCCACCACTACTTGATGATGATCCGGTCGCTGAAGCGCAATGACATAAAGATTTTCGGTGCCATGTTGATGCTAACGGAAGACAGCGTTACAACCTCCGCCCGCGGCATGCTAAGCCCACTTGAAGGCCTATTTTATTTAATTATAATGCTTTGTTATTTTATATTTATGAATATAAAATTATTCCATGTTTGGGTAATAATTTTATATTCATATAAGCATTTATCTATTTTATTTCCTGCACTTTAAAAATATTTGGTGTGTATTTAACCACTCGGATGGTAGAGATTACATCTCCATCTTGGACGGTTATGTGTTGTTTGTAACTCCTATTTAAGAAGGCTTGTTTTGAGGATTATGATACGAAAGAATTAAACCCTAGCCTCCCCCCTTGAAAATTTCGGCCAAAGAGGTGCCCCTCCTTGCCGCCGCCCCCTTGGTTGGAGTGACTCCAATGATTGCTTCCTCCACCCATCTTCGGTGCGACTCTGGCGTGGATTCCTTCGGTGCGACTCCAAGGAAAAGGTTGTAGCCCCATTCAGTGTGACGCCGGTGGATCCGTGGAGAGAGTGATTCTCCCACATATCTTGTGCGATTGTAGATACGGGTTGGGTAACATCTCCTTTTCTTTGTGATTTCTTGCTTTAGATTTGTGGAGGTTGAGCATCCGTTTTATCCGTGATTTTTAAATACTCCGTTACAAATTTCTGAAATCGATTTCATTGCTATCGAGCTCTTTATTTCCGGATCTGGTGGGTCCAATTTGCTTGAGCGGATCTTGGCCTCTAGCCTTGGTTTTGCTCTCCAAAAGGATTGGCAACCTTTGTGTTAATTTTAGGGAATAATACGACTCCTTTCCGATCGTTATTTTAGAGTCGATCATTCCTCCTTTTGTGATGTATGTGTTGCGTTAGATGCGAACTTATTGCGACGATAGATGCTTGTGTAGGTGTGGTAGATCTAAATGTGAAGGAGGTAGAGAGCCTTATTTTCGTATCGATCTCCATCTCATGGACACCCCTACATCATAGCAAGCCTCTCAGGTACTTCCGCCGTGGCAACAGAATCAGTGGATCGGGCACTCCACTTCTAGGTGGGTATACACACTACCAGACCTAGACCTTACGTACGTTGTTGTACACGTCCTAGGTGCACTTCCGTGAGCTTTTGCGTACTCTTACTGGCATACCGCAAGACTTTTATGGTCGGGGGTGGGTTGCTAGGGATTGTCTGCTAGGACACAGCAAAGTAACCTACTGGCCCTCTAACTCACCACACCCCGCCAAGGTCAATGTATTGTCATTGGTGTGACAAATGGACCCATACCGAAGACCCGCCACTAGTTTATACACGTGCAAGGTTTATCACATCACCCGAGCCTCCAACTCGCAGGGCTAACTACTCTTGAACCATTTCATCCTCTCTAATAGGACGAGGTTTACTTTTCTCAACTTATCTCATTTAGGGTTACTCTTGTTTGTTACTTAGGCGATCATAGCTGTAACACCCTCCCTGTTACATAGCATATAACAGTAGGTCCGGCCGGGACCCCACGCCATATGAAATGAACAGAAGAGTGCGTTACTAAAATTAGTGTCTAAACAGTTACAATTATAACTATCTCAGCATCAGAGTCACAACGGAAGCATAATTAGAATTTCATCTTAAACCAGTTTATAACAAGTCCACAGTACTACTAGGAATGAAATACAACAAGAGTTATTTACATGAGTTTGTTTACATCATCTAAGTGGCTTCCAAACATCGGCACGCAGGCCGGCCACACATGAACAAAAGTAAATAAAAGCTTTGGCCTTCAAGGGCCAGCACAGCACAGCAGCAGGGGCTTCAGCCCGCTATATCCCGCTAGTCTCACCGGGACCTATATAAGCAAATCCACCAATTGGTGGGAAAACAAGCAATCGGTCAGCTTTAGCTGACCAAGATTTATAACGACCCCGCCCCACACTCGGGACGGCGGTGCTCCTTCCCTGCAAGTAAGAGTCAGCAGCATATATATATATATATCCACAAACATCACCAACGGAGGCAAACCAAGCCACCCGCTTCGTGCTCTCAAGGCACACTTTGGCACACTCCCTGAGTTACGCCATTACGCTAAGTCTTATTTCAACTTAGACAAGCAAATTGAGCTAGCCCATAACCGAAGTTACGGCACTCTTCCATAGCCCGGTGCAACGAGGAGCGACCTCTTCACCACCACTATGTGGGGTTCGGCTCAGCTATACCCGTGCTCAATCATCGTAGTATACACGATACAGGTAAGCTTCACCCAATACCCATCTCCTAAAGCTGGGGTTTGCAAGTTCCACAGCTTTACCTGCTACACATCCAATATTTAGGACTTTAGGTAGCACGGAAGCACGCACATTATGTTGGGCGCTATCATCGGCGCTAACGCTAGCGCCCGGCGCTAGCAACAGAACTTAGTTCTGCCCGGCACTGGTAACAGCAATCTATACTGCCACCTCTGGGAAAACACCTCCAGATACCAACACTGATAGCTCACCTGGAGCTACCGCCGGCACTACCACTAGAGCCCGGCGCTAGCAACAGAACGTAGTTCTGCTGCAATTTTTTGGGCATAGCCTGGAGAACATCTCCAGGTCCTAATTTCTGCATAATATAATTCACATGACCCGAATCACAGTACGTACACGGATTTTTCTCCGGCACATTACACGCACTAAAACATCACCAATCCATCTCGATCTGTCCAGATGGGCTTCACACAGCATGCCTATGCCCGTACTACCATTCCGGACTCTATATGCAATTTGTGGGGGAAATCACTTCATCCCACCGGGAGATCCAATCTACTATTTCGTAGAAGTCTCCCTAAATAGATGCTAATTAAAGGACGTTCATGTCCACGGCTTAGGGAGGAGAATCGTTACCCTTGTAGGCCGTTTCGGTGCCATAGGATTGAGAGGGAGGTGGCTGGAATCCGCGGTGGCACACGCACGAAGACGATGCTTCACAAATCCCTCCTGGCACGATGAACGCTCAACTCCAAAGGCTTCCCTTCCCTTCTCCCAGCTCTCAGCCCTCAGTACTCCACAGGAAATCAGAAGGAATGGGCTGAAGAGTTGGGATTTGGGGGTTTTATGTTTTATCGCTACCGCCGGCGCTAGCACTAGCGCCTGGCAGTAGCCCGAGTCGGTACCGCTTAGAGACGCTACCGTCGGCACTAGCGCTAGCGCCTGGCGTTAGCTCATAGGTTTCAGCCTGATCCATTTCTCGGGAGTTCTCGGAACCATTTCTCGGGATTTCTCGGGAGTTCTCGGGACACTACCGCCGGTGCTATCGCTAGCGCCAGGCGCTAGCGACCTGATTTCAGCTCATGCTCATTTTTGGTATTTTGGGTGCACATGCCATTTGGGGTCTTACAATAGCAATTTAATGTGAATTCTGGACTTCCCGAGATCTACCCGGTGAAGGGCTCGCAGCGGTACTAGATGGTATTCTGGGATGACATCCCAGACCATCCTTTCTCAGAATACTTATTTTTATTGGTAACTACCCATTGTTAAAGTTATCCTCATGGCTGCTCTAAATTACTTATGGATGACTTAGACTTCTTTTAGGTAACTTGACGACCTCTTAACGGTGTGAAAGTGCATATTGTGCCTCTGAGAATTCTCTAGAGGGGGGTGAATAGAGATTTAAAATCAATTCTATCCTAACTATGTATACAATAAAAAATACTAAGATATTATGCACACAGCAAAACCAAAGGCAGAATAAATAAAATAAAGATTGCTGAAAATGAACACAGAAAGTGTAAATGGGATAGCACAGAAATTCATATCAAAGACACAAGGATTTTTATTGAGGTTCCCCAAAATGTGGGTAGTCCTCTCTTCTACCTCCCTGGTAGGATTGCACAACCTGTGCCTGAGTCTTTTGATAAGGAGACTCTTAGAACCAAAGATATTTTGATAAGGAGATCTTGAACCACTCAGATCTTTTGATAAGGAGATCTTGAACCACTCAGATCTTTTGATAAGGAGATCTTGAACAACTGAATCATTTGTAATAGAGATTTTTAAAACTCTATACAGTTGAGGGAACAAGTAAGAAGAAGGTAAGAAGAAGATTAGAATTCTATTCTTAGAATCTTTTAGAAGCACTTCTACTGCTTCTTTAGGGTAGAAATGATAAACCCTTGCTTATGATAGTGATGATTGAAAGGGTTATTTGATTAGATCCTTCTCTGTGTATCCTTCTTGTAAACTGTTTGATGTATGATGTAGAAGAAGAAGAAGAAGAAGAAGAAGAAGCCTTATATCTTTTCTGTGCAGAGTGAGCACTTGATTTCTATTTGTATCTCTTAGGTTGAATGAGGAAGAAGAAGAAGCAACCCCAATTGACCGAGAGAAGAATAATGTAATCAATACTCTAATATTTTCCTTTCTTCTCAGCCTTCTTATTGTCCATCATTGAATTTGAATTTTTTTCTTATTTTGGACAGACCTGAGAAGGTATTCTTATTGGATACTTGATTTCTTTTCTTTTTTTATTCCCGACCCGTCTATCACATTCTATTTCATTCCAAGAATGTTTTTCCTCTTCTGGAATACTCCTTTCCTTTATTGGCAACAAATTAGTCGTTGGACAACTGTCTTCGGTATGGTGGACCTTCTGAAAATGTATTAAAAGGGCAGTTAGAAAGAATTCCTTTTTCTGACTGTATTCGACGTTATGTCGACTTCATCACTCTTCATGTCGACGCACCTCTGACTTCTTATCGAGGTGGCTTTGAATTCTTTCTTAGCTTGGCTGAACTTAGATATCGACATTGTGTCGATTACTTATCGACATAACGGTTGAGTTGAAGACTTGGACTTGACCTTCATCTTCTGTTTCGAGATAAAGTCGATGTTGCATCGACTTCTCAGATAGCTTCGACGGGCTCTTCTTCCTATGTAGAGATCCTTTCGACATTGCGTCGACTTGACTTTATACTTCGATATACTAAATGATTTGCTCTGACTTCAAGTCAGAGTTACGTCTCTATCTGATCGAAGTTGCGTCGACTTTTATTCGACACAAGTCTTAACTCAACTGGTTTTATGATTGCTTTGACTTGACCCTGACACTCTAGGTTGAGTGTGACATCCTAAGACATCCAATGACCAGTTTACCCTTTCTATACAATTGGGTAATAAACCTAGAAGGTAAAATCACTTATAAGTAATTTGTTAAGTTAAATCACAAGGATTTTTTCCTAACACGGTGCGTGGTGCAAATTATTGGATATTCATCTGTGTCCAACACTAACTTGAAAACATCATGATCATATTAACACTCTAAATGTCACTATAAGTGCCACTGATAGGAAACTCCCAAAAAATGCTCCAATTGTTCACCGAGACGTGCTCCTCGTTTACTATTCTCTATAGGATAGACGTCCTCCAACAAGACTACAACTTATATGGACTATATTTATGTAAGCCCTAATATTGTGTTCCAAATTTCATTCCATTTCTACATGTTCTGGCTAGCCTAAACACTATCCCAAGTTTATGCAATTCGCAGACCAACTCAACATTGAACTAGATTGATCTCTATGATGTGAACTTCATTATAACATGGCCAAATGCCCTAAAATTTATATCATAGGTTAATCATGACCTAATTATAAGATGGTCAAAAATTTATAATTTTTCCAATTATTTTGACCATTTATAAAAATACTTTAATGATAATGTACATCTCACTTTACACATGAAGTACAACTTTCTAAAGTCAAAATGCTCCCAAAAATTTATCAGTGACATGTAATGTATAATTATCATGGCTAACTGGATTTCTTAATTTTCCATAATGTTTATGACCACTATTTAAATATTAAAAAATTTATGTCAATTAGACACATTACATAGTAAGTACCAAAATAACTTTTTCACAAATTCTACAAAAATTACCATAGACTTTTAATGATCCAAATACAGTCTAGACAAATTTTTAGAACTTTCCAAATATTATAAACCATATAAATTTCATTAATACAATAGTGTGACAAAGGATATTTTTTATAATTTACAGTGTGAATGACTTCCAAAAATCCTACCAAAATTTCTAGAGGTATATTTCAATGTAAAACATCATGTGGCAGAATATTAGATTTTTCTGTATGACTTAAATGATGTTCATTTCATTTACACACTTTGTGACAAAATCAATTATGCTCAAATGATTAATAAAATTAACTCCAAAAATCCCAATAAAATTTCCAGATGTACATATCATTCTAAAATATCATGTGAAAGAAAATAAGATTTATCCTAAGTTATTTGATCCCTTTTATTTGATTAATACATTTTTGTGACAAATACATTATTACTCAAATACTTAGGATTTTTCTTCCCAAAAATCCTAATATTTCTATAGATGATACCCACCTTTGTACTAGGTGTATTGCCCAAATATCATAAGCATACTGATATCCATAAGTGATGAATTCACAAAATACTCAAACGTGTTATATGCATGCCACCCCCTCCAAACATCTCATTCCTATGTATGTGAGATATAATGTCCTACAGTGGTCCAAATGACCTCAACTTTTGAGATGTGACTAAGTATGACCTAATAATTTTATAACCCAAGATTTCAGTCATTTTGCATCTATCTAACCACATTTATTTAATTAATATGAAAAATCATATTTATCATAAAACTTTAGAAAAATGTTGCCCAAAATTTATGATTTTTGGGCAGCGGATGTATCTTTGTTATTTACACTAAGTCCAAAATATTAGAACAATCCAAGCAACTATTGTAACATCCCCCAAACGACTAGACCCCTAGGACGGTTTTGTCATGACTAGGTCATGACATAATTCTAGGATGCGCAAAGAGTACATAAGAACTTAAGCTTGAGGCGAAAATCGCCATGGTCTGCGGATAGTGATTTATAGTTACTAAGTCTAAGGTTGGCCTTAGGGCATCGGCGTGACCCATGACCCAACCATGATGTGTCTAACTCAGCAAAGGGGTCCCCTCAAAGTACCTGAATTACCCAACCGTAGAAAGAAAGGGGTATATTGAATACGGCGCTAGCGCCGACGCTAGTGGCTAGCGCTGGCGGTAGTGGTAGTTTAGGTGAACCGCTGTGAAGAGCATTGAACTGCTGAGACGAACCAAATACCGTCGAAACCCTGGCGCATGAGCTAGTGCTAGTGTTGGCGCTAGCGCTAGCTCTAGCGGTAGCGGTAGAGCCTGATGGTTGCCAAACCGGCAAGCGTTACGCCGCCGAAGGGCTAACGTTGGCGCTTGCACTAGCACCGGCGGTAGCTAAACCGACGGGAAACGGTCGGGACTTGTTTTGCTGGCCAAATTCATGGCCAAGGGAGTCCAAAAGTCCTCCCAATTGATGGGGGTTCGTTCCCTCTATCATTTAGAAGAATATTAAGAGGTTTTCCAACCTTAAAGGAAGGTTAAATGGGTGACCTTTGGTGATGGCCGAAAATTTCACCAGGAATGGTGTTAATGGGGGGATCCCAAGCTTCATCTCCCCTCCCCACCAGGATTTGGATCTATAAAAGGGCTCAAGGGGTGGAGGGAATGAGTTTCCCCCACATTCTAGAAGAATTCTCATATCTAAGCACCTACCAGCGTGGCGCTCAAGAGCTCTTGACTAACCATGGCGGACCAGCGATCGACACGACTACAAGCCGCAATTCAGGTCCTCCCCTCCTGTCTATTTCTTAGTGGGTAGATCTTATCATTTTGGCCACTAGATTTGGTACCAATTGGTCTTGAATCAGCATGGCCAGAAGCTTGTGATCAAGCTTTCCTCCCTCATTTAAAATTCTGGTTCCGGCCGCCTCCGGCCGGCCAACCACCGTACATCACCGGTCGCAACATCAACGGAGGTGGTGGAGGCATTGGCCGACCGGGAGAGCGTCTAGGTGGCCGGGAAATCAACTCCCAAGTTGCTACAGGGCGGGCCAAACGTGGTCGTTGGCTGATTGGAGAAGGTGAAGGGATGCCCTTTGTGTGTGCTTCTAAATCTGTGCAAGATCTTCATATTAAATGTTATGATATATATTTCTATCACATATTTTTCTGTACCTAGATTTAATTACTAAAAATACTTAGGCCCTTGGAGTCTAGTTTAATTTAAAATTAATTTCAGCCCAAACGGAGCTCTGTAGCTCCCTGTAGGTCCATTTTGGTGGGACTGGTCCTTAGGGTAGGACAACCACTATTTCTTGAATAACTTTTGATTGGGTAATGATATTGACTTGAAAATTGAAACGTAAGCTATTTGTACCTACACCCTTGACATACCCGAAGATGGGAATTTTAGAAGAACATTATTCTAAGGTTTTTGTAATAATTTAATAATTCATAGATTATTTAATTATAGGGACTTATGACCTCCAATACCCTCCAAATTTAGGTGGGTGCTACTTCGGATTATTATACGACCCTGGTAAACATTTCAGCCCAGTTGGGACTGATTTGGTTGGGTAATTAGTTAACCCATGTTTGGTCAAACTAGGTCAAACTAGATCAATAGTGCACACGATGGAATTATGTGGTCAAATCTCGTCAAAGTGATGTGATATCTGGGGTCACTGGTTTGGGATCATGTAAGACACCTCCCATGAGTAAATTGGGGTGATGTGGGGTGGATATGCCCTAGGATCCTAGTTCAAACCTTAGGGTTGCACTTGGAGCCTTGTGAAGGACATGGGGTCATATGTCTTTGAATGGTCATGAAATTTGGTAGATTACATAAAATCATGATATAGCTCTCTGGTAATTTTTATGTAATTTATTTATTGATTTAATCAGTACTTCATTCACAAGTCATCTATTTTGTCTTAAGATTATGATAAATAAACGAGGGCCAAATATTCTCTGGAAAATTGTGAAACTTGGTGATAGGACATCTTAGGGCATTAGGAAGCTCTGTGAATTTTTGTACAATTTTTGGAATTATTTATCAGAAGGTTGCTTCACAATGTTCCCTAGAATGGATTTACTTGGAATATTTGCTTATATGACTAATTAGTCTTGATAAATTCTGAAAATTGGCCAGTGGACTTTTCTGATTATTATGAAGGTCTGGTAATTTTCCCATAATTTTTAGACAAGTATTTTTGGTGGTTCTTTATTTAAATTCCACTTTGGGGTAATTGTTCAATACTTTAATTTGAGGCCAACCCCTTACTACAAAATTGTGATATTATGTATTTACTGTTACTTTGACATCATAGATTTTCCATAATTTTATGGGGGCCATATCATGAGCCCCTTTATTATTATAACCTTTGTTATATCAGTTATATTATGTGGACATTTTTATATATAGCATGTGATTTGTGGACTTGAACTTCTATTTGTTCGTTAATACTCTTCTTCTTTTATGATCGATATGGCCGACAAGATCAGCGTTTTGTAGTGGCGACCTTCCCGAGAGTTGGTATCACCGCAAAGCGGGGGTTCTGGGCATAAGACCCTATTTTGTAGTGAAAAGAATGGGGTCTTACAAAGTGGTATCAAAGCGAACCTCGATCCGAAGAAAAGAAGTCCATAAACCCTGGGCCACCCCGCGTGAGTTTAGTTTGAGGACAAACTAAGCAGCGGAAGCAATGGTGTGCCCATATGGGGAAATCACGTGAAAAAGACCACTTTTAACTGAACCTTATGACAAGTTTTCTTTTGTAGCTTGCGGCGAACCCTGCCCCAGTAGGGAATACCTTCGGCTGCAAAGATCTCTTTAGATAATCCTTTAGTTAATAAGTTAGACTCAACCCCACTAGGACACATGACTTACCTTGACAATTTAATTCGTGCCCTAGCCTGAAATACACCGCAGACATGAATTTGGTTAAGATACGAAGATACCCCGAACGAGATTAAATGAGGAGCTTAACATAAGAGTGGCCACCTTAGTCATAACTCTGATGTACCTACTTCAGCTATGAATATCCAAACTGATAGGATCGTCTTAAGTAGATTGACCCATAAGCAGAATGGTAGTGGACTCGTAGACTCAACCCCCGTATCGGTGACATGACTACATTGAGACAACCACCATGATAAACATCGAGGGTCAGATGAGAATTCAAGTTCAGAAGAGACCCGTTTGGGATTAGATCACATGTTGACCCTGATAAGGTTGTCGAAAAGGGTATCTTGAAGAGTCTAAAGCATGGAGTGTACCAACAAGTCTCAAGATAGAACCCCAAGTCTAAAGTTGTAAGCCCTAAGGATTGTTTGCATACCTAGGACGAATATAACATAGTGATATTGAAGATACATAGCCCAAAATGGATAGTGGCTTATCTTTTGTTTATTGGGGCTTACCTTTTGTTTATTGGGCGAATTGTTTACTAACTTGGGTATCCCTTAGATTTAATTTAGCAAGTGATGTGTCGTGAGCATGATGATTTTGAAGTTGATCATATTCAATGTTACATGGACAAAGATGAGATGGTGTAACTGTACGTTCGGAATAATGAGTCGTAGTATTACCAGGACAACTTGACCTTAGTTGAATCATTAGAAATGTAAAGTCACCAGGATTAATCAATTAGGGATGTCGATGTCCTAGTCTAGAAGTTGAGGACGAAAACTAGGTCTTACAAGTTGTAGTAGTATTTGAAGTTCTTGTGACTTGGGACACGCAGAAGTGATTAACCCATGATTTTGTTAAAAATCACACCCTATAATGGTAGAAAATATTAACTACAATAATAGCCCTTATACCTTGGGAGCTATGAGGATGAATAACTAGAGACCCTAGACGATGAGTTTGATTTAGAATCTAGTGTTTAAGTTCACTATGATAAGAATGATATAAGTTTAGCTTACTTTGGACCATCCGAAAGTGACCGAGACTAACAAAGGTTAGGTGATAGGAATTCAGAGAAATAAACATGATGATAATTCCTTGATGAAGTTGACTTATGAAAAATCTTAGGGTATCAAAAGTTTTGCCCTAATACCCTGTGAATCAAACTCCACATAGAAAATGATTGTGAGTCATCTTACAAACATTAATACCAATAATGATTGGTTAGCATACACTCATAAGAGTTCACGAGTACACCCCACTTTAAAAATATGAGGATAACTGAGACGTTTGATGATCTGATCAGTTCCAACAATGGTAGGAACTGGATAAGTTGTGGAGTTGAGTTAATTGCTCGAATATACGTGACTGAGTGAGAATCTGAACGTATAGAGAAAACTTTATTGAGGCATTGTCTACCCTTACCAAATGAGAGCTTTAGCCACAGGAGAAATGGTGTATTGCGGAATGAATATTTCCCGAGAATAAAGAAAGACGTCATAGGTTTTGTGATGCACGATGAAGGCCAAGGTTAAAAGTCTTTAGAGAACTACCACAGTCACTGCCTAGGGTAGAGTGGAAGTTCAAGGATATAATTATGGATTTCATACATAGGTTACCACATCCCCACTCCTGGCACAAGTTTATTTGGAACATTGAGGATAGATTGACCAAGGTAGCTAGGGTCACCCCTGACCGGAAGGACGCTCTCGTTGGCGTTCGATGGGATTTGTTGAGCAGTTTGTTCGTTATCATGGTGTGACCAGGACGATCGTGTCGGATCAGGATTGATGGTTTACGTCCAAGAAGTGAAGATCAGTCCAGGCTTACCTGAGCTCTTGGTTGACGTTCAACACAGCTTTCCACCCTCAGAGGGACAGAGTCGCAGAATTCCACCATCTTGGACCCAGGATGAGGATTTAAAGACACTTGGGTCTGAATTTGTGAAGGACAAAAATGCCCAGGTGCGGCTGATTCGAGTTAGGATGCTAGAAGCCCAGAACAGGCAGGACAAGCATTACGATGTGTGGCATCGTGCAGTATAGTTCAAGGTTGGAGACCAGGTGTTCTTGAAGATACGTCTGATTCATGGAGTCTCGCGGGTACGCAGGTGGAAGGAGCTTAGTCTAAGATAAATGGGCCTCTACAGTACCCTGGAGTGGATCGGCCCGTTGTCTTACAGATTATTGCTACCGCCGGAGTTAGCAGGTTTGCATAACGTCTTCCACGCCGCCTCCTTTAGGAGAGCTCTACTATGGCTGGAGCAGCGGATTTTTACTATAGACGGCCTGGTAGCGTCCGATTGATTGATTGACCTAGAGCTAGTCCGGATAGACGATACGGCGGTGCGTGTTTTTCTGCGCAAACAGGTTCTGTAGGTAAAAGTCATATGGTAGAATTATGGACAGGAGGAGCACACCTGAGAGCCACTAGAACTGGTGTGGCAGAGATAGTCGGTGCTCTTCGAGTTAGAAATAACTTCGATTCTTAGGGGATGTTACGTTCAGTCACTCTCGGTGAAAACCCCGCATGCCTAGCCTGAATTTCGAGGACAAAATTATTTTTTTTGTTTATTGGGATTTGTAACATCCCCCAAATGACTAGACCCCTAGGACGGTTTTGTCATGATTAGGTCATGACAAAACCCTAGGATGCGCAAAGAGTACATAAGAACTTAA
Source organism: Dactylorhiza incarnata (assembly GCA_033032865.1). Taxonomy (NCBI): domain Eukaryota; kingdom Viridiplantae; phylum Streptophyta; class Magnoliopsida; order Asparagales; family Orchidaceae; genus Dactylorhiza; species Dactylorhiza incarnata. The sequence goes on from JAWHQI010000149.1 coordinate 3,078,893, forward strand.
TCTTGAGGCGAAAATCGCCATGGTCTGCGGATAGTGATTTCCAGTTACCAAGCCTAAGGTTGTCCTTAGGGCATCGTCGTGACCCATGACCCCACCATGACGTGTCTAACTCAGCAAAGGGGTCCCTTCATAGTACCTTAATTACCCAACCGTATAAAGAAAGGGGTATATTGAATACGTCGCTAGTGCCGGCGCTAGTGGCTAGCGCTGGCGGTAGTGGTGGTTTAGGTGAACCGTTGTGACGAGCATTGAACAGCTGAGATGAACCAAATATCGTCGAAATGCTAGCGTAGGCGCTAGTGCTAGCGCTGGCGCTATCGCCAGCGATGGCGGTTGATGAATAAAATTTATTTGAGAGCGCCGCAAAAGCTTTCCCGGATGCGGGTAGAATTCGGCGGGCGCGTTCGAGGCGTCTCGCGAGTACTCCTACTTCGAGGAACTAACCATTATCCTACCTATCGAGATGATAGAAGTAATAGTCTTTCCTTCTTTCCGAATATCGACGACCACGCCGCGGCGGCCGCGCCGAATTCAATTAAATGTATATAGAAAGGGAGAGTTTTTGCGAAGTTTTCGTATCGTTATTATCGAAACTAATCATTCGAAAAGGCAAGTATAGCTTATCGCGTATAGTATAGGATATTTTTAGAAAATATCAAGGTCGTATTTTTCCAAGGTCGTGTCGATTATTGTTACTTTAGAAATATGCTAGTATTTTATCGAAAAGATCGATTGATTTTTAAGTTTGTCATAATTTAGAAAGCAAAAATGACGATAATCGCGGGCTTGGTGTGCATGCAGCAAAAACCAAGAAAAGCGATAGAAAAGAAAAGAACACACTAAATGAAAAACTCACGCACTCTACGGAAATTTAAATGACTTAATTGAAATAAAGCATAAAAGTTATCTCATATACGCACGCACTCTACGGAAATTAAAAAAAGCAATAAAGCTAAGCTATGAAAGCCTTAAAATCTAATTATGAAAGCATTAAAATCTAAGTTATGAAAGCACTAAAATTAAAGCATTAAATCTAAATTATGAAAGCAATAAAATTAATCTCATACACACACACACACACTTTCATAAATAAAAAAACTAAAATAAAAACATAAACAATAAAATTAACACTCATACACTCACACACTCAACATGAACAAAAGAAGAACAAGAAGAACAAGAGGAATAAGAAGAACAAGAAGAACAAGAACAAAACAATATATTTTTGTTAATTTTATTTTTTGGATTTTGGGGTTTTTTAGAAATTTTTTTTTCTAATTTATTTACAAAGTATGAAATAATAAATTGGATTTTTGGTTTTTTTTTATTATTTTTTTGGATTTTTCTAAGTTATTTAAGATATGAAACAAATTATATTATTAATAAATTTTTGGTTTTGGGGTTTTTTAAATCTTGTTTTTTTATTTTTCTAATTTTTTTTTAAAATAATTATGTGCAAAATAATTAGATTTTTGGGGTTTTAGGTTTTAAATTTTTTTTGGATTTTTGATGCTTTTTGAAAATAGGGAAATGGGGAAAATACCTCCATACTTAAAACCCAACATTGTCCTCAATGTTGTATTTTAACTATGTGAAAGCGAAATTCAAAATGGGTAAGAGCTTCCTCGGGTCGTTTATTTTAGTATGAAAGTTTAAATAAGAGGAAGAAAAAGAAAGAAAAAAAAAATTTTGGTTTTGGGGTTTTTAATTTTTGTTGTTTTTTTTGTTGTTTTTTTTTTGTTTTTTAGATTGTTACTTAAGCCCGGGTAATGGATTAGATTTAAGCGGGAGGTTTCGAGGAGTCCCGCGAGTAATTCTACTTTGAGGAACTAACCATTATCCTACCTATCGAGATAATAGAAGTAATAGTTTTTCCTTAATTCGAATTATCGGGAGAAGCTCCCGGGCGACGCTGCCTAAATCTTTTTTAGATAAAAAAAGGACTTATTGTTTTTTTTTTAATTTACAAAGTAACTTTTTATTATATTTTGGTGTTTTTTTATTAAATAAACTATATCATTATGTACAAAAAATAAGGTAAATATTTTTTTTTTCATTTTAAGATTTTTTTTTTTTTTTTTGGATTTTAAAGTTTTTTTAAAATTATGAAAATTTTATTTACAAAATAAGGTAATTTTTTCATTCTGGGGTTATTATATTTTTTTTGGATTTTGTAAAATTGTTTTGTTATGAAAAAGGTATATACAAAATATACCAGAAATATTTTTGTAATTTTAGGAGTTTTTGAATTTTTTTTAAGATTTTATAGAGATTTTTTGAAGAGCAAAAAAAAATAATGATAAAATTAATAGCGATTTCTTTTCGAAATAACGACACTAGTCCCCGGCAACGGCGCCAAAAATTTGATGATTAAAATTTATTTGAAAGCTTGATTTGTGGGTGATGAATTTTATCCTCTCACCCCACTCAATTTTTGTTTGTTTGGATAGAGAGGGGAACGAAATCTTATTTTGATATTTTTTTCTCTTCAAAAATACCCAATGCCTATGTTTACAGAACAAAATCTTGTTCCCATTGACATAAGATATTTTCTTTTAATTAATTGGGTGACTATGTTTACGGAATGAAATCTTATTCCCATTGACATAAGATCTTGTAAACAAAATTACCAAGGAAATGGAATAATAGGCAAGGGGTTTAGAAATTTCAAAATTTTATAAATTAAGAAAAATTTGAGATCAAGTTTTAATAAATTTAAAATATTCCTAAAGTTTCACAAGTTTGAAGTAGGAATAATTAAAGTCTAAAGACGGTTTGCCAAAATAATACAACAAGAAGCTATTTAGGGTAAACTTGAAGTAGTGCTAAAAAGTTTGTTCTCTAATTAAATTAAAATTGCAAAGTGTTCTTTACAACTAAAATTCCAAAGATCTAAATCTTACAAACTATGATACAAATAAGAGTTTTGGCAAATCAAATATAATGAAAATGCTTATAAATAAACTCAAACTAGTTTTGAGAAAATAAAAATACTAAGTAGGGGTTTAATTTTATTTTTTTGAAACAAATAATATTATTAATAAATTTTTGGTTTTGGGGTTTTTTAAATTTTGTTTTTTTTATTTTCTAATTTTTTTTTAAAATAATTATGTACAACATAATTAGATTTTTGGGGTTTTGGATTTTAAATTTTTTTTATTTTTGTGTTTTTGAAAATCGGGAAATGGGGAAAATAGTTTCGAGGAGTCTCGCGAGTAATTCTACTTCGAGGAACTAACCATTATCCTACCTATCGAGATGATAGAAGTAATAGTATTTCCTTCTTTCGGAATATCGACGACCACGCCGCGGCGGCGGCGCCGAATTCAATTAAATGTATATAGAAAGGGAGTGTTTTTGCGAAGTTTTCGTATCGTTATTATCCAAACTAATCATTCGAAAAGGCAAGTATACCTTATCGCGTATAGTATAGGATATTTTTAGAAAATATCAAGGTCATATTTTTCCAGGGTCGTGTCGATTATTGTTACTTTAGAAATACGCTATTATTTTATCGAAAACATCGATTGATTTTTAAGTTTGCCATAATTTAGAAAGCAAAAATGACGATAATCATGAGCTTGGTGTGCATGCAGCAAAAACCAAGAAAAACGATAGAAAAGAACACACTAAATGAAAAACTCACGCACTCTACGGAAATTTAAATGACTTAATTGAAATAAAGCAGAAAAGCTATCTCATATACGCACGCACTCTACGGAAATTAAAGAAAGCAATAAAGCTAAGCTATGAAAGCTTTAAAATCTAATTATGAAAGCATTAAAATCTAAGTTATGAAAGCATTCAAATTAAAGCATTAAATCTAAATTATGAAAGCAATAAAATTCATCTCATACACAAACACATACTTTCATAAATAACAAAACTAAAATAAAAACAAAAATAAGAACATTTACACTCATACACTCAACATAAACAAAAGAAGAACAAGAACAATAAGAAGAACAAGAACTTTCTTATATATAAAAAATATATTACAACTTTTTAAAGAAAGTCTAAACTTGGGAAAGCTCAAACAAGAGCAAGGAAATATATAAAGAAAAACTCACATGCACTCACAAGAACACTCAAAAAGAACTCACAAGAACACTCAAAAAACTCACAAGAAAAACACTTACTTAGGGTTCTAAAATATATGAACCTGGTTAACAAGGGAGGAGCCCTCTTATTTATAGACAAGAAGGGGCTGCCAATAGCAAAAAAAGATGGAGTTTGGAAGGTGCTAGAAGAGCAGCTGGAGGTTTGACTTGAGAGGTTGGCAAGTTTGACTTGAGAGCTGGTGGGGTGCGGATAGAAGGTTGGCAGGTTTGAGCTGGCGGGCTGGTAGAGCTGGCAGGTCTGGTCTCAGCGGTTCAGGCTGATCTCAGCGGTTTGGGCTGATCTCAGCAGTTTGGGCTGAGCCATCTCAGCGGGCTAGAAGGCACAGAGTTTGTTGAACGCAGAGAGAGTTCTTTGAACGCCTAATGCGGAGTGGGATTCATCGAACGCAGAGAGAATTCATCGAATGTCGAGAGGGTTTCGTCGAACGTCTGACGCGGAGAGGGATTCGTCGAGCGTAGAGAGAGTTCATCGAACGCCAAGAGGGTTTCGTCGAACGCAGATCAGAGAAGGAGATTCGTCGAACCCCTGCAGAAAAAGTTATTTATATGTTTATATAATATATATATAATATTTATAGTTCGTCGAACGCCTGGACTGAGAGTTCTTCGAACGCAGCTCGGGATTCGTCAAATGTAGCTCGAGAATCGTCGAACGCCTAGATGCGGGGAGTTCGTCGAACGCAGAGCGCCTTTCGTCAAACGCAGATTGCCTTTCGTCGAATGCTTGCAGACATATATATCTATAGTTCGTCAAACACCTGGACTGAGAGTTCGTCGAACGCAGCTCGGGATTCGTCGAATGCCTGCAGACATATATATATAGTTATTTATATGTTTATATTTAATATATATATACTATTATTTTTTATATTTTTTATATTATACATATATATTTATACAAATACATTTTATTATATTTATAATATATTTATTATACATTATTATTACATATATATATATGACTATATTATTTATACATCTTTTTACATCTTTATTTTATAATTACATACATATATATCATTGTTTTCAATGACATATATATATATATATATCTTTATTTTATGGTTTTATTTATTCATAGTATTATATGTACATAGAAATAAATAATTTCAAAATTTTATTCTTAGATAAATATATTTACAAAGAATATTTTTACATATTTTTCTAATTTGTTTCATACTTAAATAACTCTTTTTTCCATATAGCTATATATATTTATATACATTAGATAAAACAAGTGACTATTTCAATATTTTACATGCAATATGTACAATATTACCCAAAATTATGCTAAAAACTATACTAAAAATATGTTTAATTTACTATTCATCAAATACCCACATACTTAAGCTTTTGCTATTCCAGAGAAAAAGTAAGAGATACTTATAAGACACTAATAGAATTTTTAATTTACCAAAATTTTATTTAATCGAAAAGTAAGCTTGAAATAAATTTAGGAGATTTAAAAGAGGTAAGTCCTACATCGTGATGATGATTTAAAAAGAGCGAAAAAGTTTTAGCCAACGAGACTTCTAAAGTTAGCTAAGTAGAGACCTAAATAATTGTAATAATTAGCACCATGATTAGAATAGAATATAAGAACATTAACTTTTTAAAGAATTTTTTTTAGAATAATTAAAACTTACTAATTATGCTCTCTCAATTTTTTTTGTTTAGATGGAGAGGGAAACGAAATCTTATTCTCATTTTTTTTTCTCTTCAAAAATACCCAATGCCTATGTTTATGGAACGAAATCTTGTTCCCATTGACAAAAGATCTTTTCCTTTAATTAATTGGGTGCCTATGTTTACGGAATGAAATCTTATTCTCGTTGACATAAGATCTTTTAACGAAATTACAAAGGAAATGGAATCATAGGTAAAGGGTTTAGAAATTTCTAGATTTTATAAATTAACAAAATTTTTGAGAGCAAATTTTAATAAATTTAGAATATTCCTAAAGTTTCACAAGTTTGAAGTAGGAATAATTAAAGTCTAAAGATGGTTTGCCAAAATAATACAACATAAAGCTATTTAGGGTAAAATTGAAGTAATGCTAAAAAGTTTGTTCTCTAATTAAATTAAAATTGCAATGTGTTCTTCACAACTAAAATTTCAAAGATCTAAATCTTACAAACTATGATACAAATAAGAGTTTTGGCAAATCAAATATAATGAAAATGCTTATAAATAAACTCAAACTAGTTTTGAGAAAATAAAAAAACTAAGTAGGGGTTTAATTTTATTTTTTGGATTTTGGTGTTTTTTAGAAATTTTTTTTTCTAATTTATTTACAAAGTATGAAATAATAAATTGGATTTTTGGTTTTTTTTATTATTTTTTTGGATTTTTCTAAGTTATTTAAGATATGAAACAAATTATATTATTAATAAATTTTTGGTTTTGGGGTTTTTTAAATCTTGTTTTTTTATTTTTCTAATTTTTTTTAAAATAATTATGTGCAAAATAATTAGATTTTTGGGGTTTTAGGTTTTAAATTTTTTTTGGATTTTTGATGCTTTTTGAAAATAGGGAAATGGGGAAAATACCTCCATACTTAAAACCCAACATTGTCCTCAATGTTGTATTTTAACTATGTGAAAGCGAAATTCAAAATGGGTAAGAGCTTCCTCGGGTCGTTTATTTTAGTATGAAAGTTTAAATAAGAGGAAGAAAAAGAAAGAAATTTTTTTTTTTGGTTTTGGGGTTTTTAATTTTTTGTTGTTTTTTTTTGGGTTTTTTAGATTGTTACTTAAGCCCGGGTAATGGATTAGATTTAAGCGGGAGGTTTCGAGGAGTCCCGCGAGTAATTCTACTTTTAGGAACTAACCATTATCTTACCTATCGAGATAATAGAAGTAATAGTTTTTCCTTAATTCGAATTATCGGGAGAAGCTCCCTGGCGACGCTGCCTAAATCTTGTTTAGATAAAAAAAGGACTTATTGTTTTTTTTTAATTTACAAAGTAACTTTTTATTATATTTTGGTGTTTTTTTATTAAATAAACTATATCATTATGTACAAAAAATAAGGTAAATATTTTTTTCATTTTAAGATTTTTTTTTTTTTTGGATTTTAAAGTTTTTTTAAAATTATGAAAATTTTATTTACAAAATAAGGTAATTTTTTCATTCTGGGGTTATTATATTTTTTTTGGATTTTGTAAAATTGTTTTGTTATGAAAAAGGTATATACAAAATATACCAGAAATATTTTTGTAATTTTAGGAGTTTTTGAATTTTTTTTTAGATTTTATAGAGATTTTTTGAAGAACAGAAAAAAATAATGATAAAATTAATAGCGATTTCTTTTCGAAATAACGACACTAGTCCCCGGCAACGGCGCCAAAAATTTGATGATTAAAATTTATTTGAAAGCTTGATTTGGGGGTGATGAATTTTATCCTCTCACCCCACTCAATTTTTTTTGTTTGGATAGAGAGGGGAACGAAATCTTATTTCGATATTTTTTTTCTCTTCAAAAATACTCAATGCCTATGTTTACAGAACAAAATCTTGTTCTCATTGACATAAGATATTTTCCTTTAATTAATTGGGTGCCTATGTTTACGGAATGAAATCTTATTCTCATTGACATAAGATCTTTTAAACAAAATTACCAAGGAAATGGAATAATAGGCAAGGGGTTTAGAAATTTCAAAATTTTATAAATTAAGAAAAATTTGAGATCAAGTTTTAATAAATTTAAAATATTCCTAAAGTTTCACAAGTTTGAAGTAGGAATAATTAAAGTCTAAAGACGGTTTGCCAAAATAATACAACAAGAAGCTATTTAGGGTAAACTTGAAGTAGTGCTAAAAAGTTTGTTCTCTAATTAAATTAAAATTGCAAAGTGTTCTTTACAACTAAAATTCCAAAGATCTAAATCTCACAAACTATGATACAAATAAGAGTTTTGGCAAATCAAATATAATGAAAATGCTTATAAATAAACTCAAACTAGTTTTGAGAAAATAAAAATACTAAGTAGGGGTTTAATTTTATTTTTTTGAAATAAATAATATTATTAATAAATTTTTGGTTTTGGGGTTTTTTAAATTTTGTTTTTTTTATTTTCTAATTTTTTTTTTAAATAATTATGTACAACATAATTAGATTTTTGGGGTTTTGGGTTTTAAATTTTTTTTATTTTTGATGTTTTTGAAAATCGGGAAATGGGGAAAATAGTTTCGAGGAGTCTCGCGAGTAATTCTACTTCGAGGAACTAACCATTATCCTACCTATCGAGATGATAGAAGTAATAGTCTTTCCTTCTTTCGGAATATCGACGACCACGCCGCGGCGGCGCCGAATTCAATTAAATGTATATAGAAAGGAAGTGTTTTTGCGAAGTTTTCGTATCGTTATTATCCAAACTAATCATTCGAAAAGGCAAGTATACCTTATCGCGTATAGTATAGGATATTTTTAGAAAATATCAAGGTCATATTTTTCCAGGGTCGTGTCGATTATTGTTACTTTAGAAATACGCTATTATTTTATCGAAAACATCGATTGATTTTTAAGTTTGCCATAATTTAGAAAGCAAAAATGATGATAATCGTGAGCTTGGTGTGCATGCAGCAAAAACCAAGAAAAACGATAGAAAAGAACACACTAAATGAAAAACTCACGCACTCTACGGAAATTTAAATGACTTAATTGAAATAAAGCAGAAAAGCTATCTCATATACGCACGCACTCTACGGAAATTAAAGAAAGCAATAAAGCTAAGCTATGAAAGCTTTAAAATCTAATTATGAAAGCATTAAAATCTAAGTTATGAAAGCATTCAAATTAAAGCATTAAATCTAAATTATGAAAGCAATAAAATTCATCTCAAACACAAACACATACTTTCATAAATAATAAAACTAAAATAAAAACAAAAATAAGAACATTTACACTCATACACTCAACAGAAACAAAAGAAGAACAAGAACAATAAGAAGAACAAGAACTTTCTTATATATAAAAAATATATTACAACTTTTTAAAGAAAGTCTAAACTTGGGAAAGCTCAAACAAGAGCAAGGAAATATATAAAGAAAAACTCACATACACTTACAAGAACACTCAAAAAGAACTGATCACAAGAACACTCAAAAAACTCACAAGAAAAACACTTACTTAGGGTTCTAAGATATATGAACCTGGTTAACAAGGGAGGAGCCCTCTTATTTATAGACAAGAAGGGGGCTGCCAATAGCAAAAAAAAGATGGAGTTTGGAAGGTGCTAAAAGAGCAGCTGGAGGTTTGACTTGAGAGGTTGGCAAGTTTGACTTGAGAGCTGGTGGGGTACGGATAGAAGGTTGACAGGTTTGAGCTGGCGGGCTGGAGAGAGCTGGCAGGTCTTGTCTCAGGGGTTCGGGCTGATCTCAGCGTTTTGGGCTGATCTCAGCGGTTTGGGCTGATCTCAGCGGTTTGGGCTGATCTCAGCGGTTTGGGCTGTGCCGTCTCAGCGGGCTGGAAGGCAGAGAGTTCGTCGAACGCAGAGAGAGTTCATCGAACGCCTAATGCGAAGAAGGATTCGTCAAACGCAGAGAGAGTTCGTCGAACGCCGAGAGGGTTTTGTCGAACGTCTAATGCGAAGAGGGATTCATCGAGCGCAGAGAGAGTTCGTCGAACGTCGAGAGGGTTTCGTCGAACGCAGATCAGAGAAAGAGATTCGTCGAACCCCTGCAGAAAAAGTTTTTTATATCTTTATATAATATATATATATATATATATATATATATATATAATATTTATAGTTCATCGAACGCCTGGACTGAGAGTTCGTCGAACGTAGCTCAAGATTCATCAAACGCAGCTCGGGATTCGTTGAACGCCTGGACGCGGAGAGTTCGTCGAACGCACAGCGCCTTTCGTCGAACGCAGATTGCCTTTCGTCGAACGCCTACAGACATATATATATATATATATATATATATATATATATATATATAGTTCGTCGAACGCCTGGAATGAGAGTTCGTCGAACGCAGCTCGGGATTCGTCAAACGGCTGCAGACATATATATATATAGTTATTTATATGTTTATATTTAATATATATATATACTATTATTATTTACATTTTATATATTATACATATTTTTTTATACAAATACATTTTATTATATTTATAATATATTTATTATACATTATTATTACATATATATATGACTATATTATTTATACATCTTTTTATATCTTTATTTTATAATTACATATATATATATATATATATATCATGGTTTTCAATGACATATATATACATATCTTTATTTTATGGTTTTATTTATTCATAGTATTATATGTACATAGAAATAAATAATTTCAAAATTTTATTCTTAGATAAATATATTTACAAAGAATATTTTTACATATTTTCTAATTTATTTCATACTTAAATAACTCTCTTTTTTCATATAGATATATATATTTATATACATTAGATAAAACAAGTGATTATTTTAATATTTTACATGCAATATGTACAATATTACCCAAAATTATGCTAAAAACTATACTAAAAATATGTATAATTTACTATTCATCAGCGGTAGTGGTAGCGTCTGGCGGTTGCCGAACCGGCAAGCGTTACACCACTGAGGGGCTAACGTTGACGCTAGCACTAGCGTCGGCGGTAGCTAAACCGATGGGAGACGGTCAGGACTCGTTTTTCTGGCCAAATTCATGGCCAAGCGAGTCCAAAAGTCCTCCCAATTGATGGGAGTTCATTCCCCCTATCAATTAGAAGAATATTAAAAGGTTTTCCAACCTTTAAGGAAGGTGAAATGGGTGACCTTTGGTGATGGCCGAAAATTTCACCATGAATGGTGTTAATGGGGGAATCCCAAGCTTCATCTCCCCTCCCCACTAGGATTTGGATCTATAAAAGGGCCCATGGGGTGGATGGAATGAGTTTCCCCTATTTTCTAGAAGAATTCTCATATCTAAGCACCTGCCGGCGTGGCGCTCAAGAGATCTCGACCAACCATGATGGACCAGCGATCGACACGACTACAAGCCGCAATTCAGGTCCTCCCCTCCTGTCTATTTCTTAGTGGGTAGATCTTATCATTTTGGCCACTAGATTTGGGACCAATTGGTCTTGAATAAGCATGGCTGGAAGCTTGTGACCAAGCTTTCCTCCCTCATTTAAAATTCTGATTCCGGCCGCCTCCGGCCGTCCAACCATCGTACATCGTCGGCCGCAACCTCAACGGAGGTGGTGGAGGCATTGGCCGACCGGGAGAGCGTCTAGGTGGCAGGAAAATCACCTTCCAAGTTGCTACAGAGCGAGCCAACCGTGGTCGTTGGCTGTTTGGAGAAGGTGAAGGGATGCCCTTCGTTTGTGCTTCTAGATCTGTGAAAGATCTTCATATTAAATGTTATGATATATATATATTTCTGTCACATATTTTACTGTACCTAGATTTAATTACTAAAAATACTTAGGCCCCTCTGATGAAAAAGTGGTCAACACCAAAGTTGTATCCCTTGGAGTTTACTGTAATTTAAAATTAATTTCAGCCCAAAAGGAGCTCTTTGGCTCCCTGTAGGTCCATTTTGGTGGGACTGGTCCTTAGGGTAGGACAACCACTATTTCTTGAATAACTTTTGATTCGGTAATGATATTGACTTGAAAATTGAAACATAGGTTATTTGTACCTACACCCTTGACATACCCGAAGATAGGAATTTTAGAAGAAAATTTGTCTAAGGTTTTTGTAACAATTCAATAATTCAAATATTAATTAATTATAGGGACTTATGATCTCCAATACCCTCCAAATCTTGGTGGGTGCTATCTCGGGTTATTTTATTTTCCTGGTAAAAATTTCAGCCCAGTTAGGACTGATTTGGTTGGGTAATTAGTTAACCCAAGTTTGGTCAAACTAGGTCAAACTAGATCAAAAGTGCACACGATGGAATTAGGTGGTCAAATCTCGTCAAAGTGATGTGATATCTGGGTCACTGGTTTAGGATCATGTAAGACACCTCCCATGAGTAAATTGGGGTGATGTGGGGTGGATATTCCCTAGGATCCTAGTTCAAACCTTAGGGTTACACTTTGAGCCTTGTGAAGGACCTGGGGTCGTATGTCCTTGAATGGTCATGAAATTTGGTAGATTGCAATAAATCGTGATATAGCTCTCTGGTAATTTTTGTGTAATTTATTTATTGATTTAATCAGTACTTCATTCACAAGTCATCTGTTTTGTCTTAAGATTATGATAAATAAATGAGGACCAAATATTCTCTGGAAAATTGTGAAACTTGGTGATAGGACATCTTAGGGCATTAGAAGCTCTGTGAATTTCTATATAATTTTTGGAATTATTTATCAGAAGGTTGCTTCACAATGTTCCCTAGAATGGATTTACTTGGAATATTTATTTATATGACTAATTAGTCTTGATAAATTCTGAAAATTGGTCAGTGGACTTTTCTGATTATTGTGAAGGTCTGGTAATTTTCCCATAATTTTTAGACAAGTATTTTTGGTGGTTCTTTCTTTAAATTCCACTTTGGCGTAATTGTTCAATACTTTAATTTGAGGCCAACTCCTTACTGCAAAATTGTGATATTATGTATTTACTATTACTTTGATATCATAGATTTTCCATAATTTTATGGGGGTCATATCATGAGCCCCTTTATTATTGTAACCTTTGTTATATCAGTTATATTATGTGGACATTTTTATATATAGCATGTGATTTGTGGACTTGAACTTCTATTTGTTCGTTAATACTCTTCTTCTTCTGTGATTGATATGGCCGGCAGGATCGACATTTTGTAGTGGCGACCTTCCGGAGAGTTAGTGTCACCGCAAATCGGTGGTTCTGGGCATAAGACCCGGTTTTGTAGCGAAACAAAATGGGGTCTTACAACTATGTGGTCTAGATCTACATAATAAGGTCTGGACACCCTTTAGGACATACCTCAGTATAATGGCCTTACAAGTAGCTGTAGGCCACCAAACTTGGTGATTCAAAGCCCTAAAGACAGCAAACCTCAAGTGCTACAAAAGTTGTCTCAGACACTTTTTCCTAAAATGGCCTCTAAGTAGCCAAAATAATTAATCTAAGATATGTATATAGTGTGACCTAAATACACATTTATATTTATGTGGTTTGCGGGTAGAGATCTCAGCCAGATCGGACGGCTATGGCTCATCGTCCTTGATAGGCTAATGGACAGGTTTTCTTCTTCATGGGGCCTTTTCCGCCTAAAATTCCCGACAACCTGAGGGCCACCACTGCCGGCCACTACCACCATCGCCTCCGTTGAGGTGGTGGTTATCGATTGGCACTGACACGGCCACCGGAGGAGGTGTTTTCGACGATCTCGAGCGGGATAAAAAGCTCAGTAAATTCGCACTTAGCCCACATGGATCGTGGCTCAATTGAGCCCGATTTCTCAGCCTAGTGAGCTAGAAAGCTAGCACGGAGGGAGAGGAAGAGAAACGGACCTCAGTTGTGGCTCGGCAGTGAGTGCTCCAACAGGTGTCCATGGATTTCTCCATCTCCAGCGAGCTTGCTTGATCTATGGATTCTCCACTGATTTCTCTGCTCCAATGGGCTGGCTCGACTGCTAAGGGTCTTCTGAAGCTAATGGAATGGTCAATTTGAAGTTGTGATGGCTATATAGGGAGGATGGAAGTGTGGGGGGTTCGACCATGACTTGTACAGCCTCCCTTTAGCTATTGAGTGTCTTCCATTCCATAATAAGACTATTCACGGCCTGAGGAGGCCGGCTATAGCATTTGGCAAGGAGGTAAGGGCCATGGAAGCTCTCTCACTCAAAAGTGCTTTTTCTCCTTGAGGAAAAATTCATTTTTGCCCCCAAGCTCGCCCTCCCTCTCAAAATTTAAATGTGGGGTGCAATAAGCTTGTAGCATGCTTGTTAGTCATGAGGTGGGGCCTTGGTTCAATTGGATTTCATTTGGTCTTTGATTTCTCCCTTTAAGGCCTTATGTTGACCATGGTTGACTTTTGGGTTGACTTGGTCAAATTGATGGGTGGGTTTGCCCCACTTGATGGTCATGGGTCATATGACCTTACCCAAAGTGTATGGGACTATGGTATGGCTCCAATTTGGTTAATTGATCCGTATGGTGTGAGTTTGACCTAAATTAGCCTAAGTTTGACTGTGGTCTAATTGGAATGATTGGTTGACCACTGATGGTGCTTTTGGTCCTAATAGGTTCCTAATGGGGTTAGGAGGTTAGGGGTTAAGTCAATTTGACCAATTGAAGGCCAATTGGTCCTTGATTGGGTTGATTTAGGCTATGTTGACCAAAAGTTGACTATGGTCAATTCCTTGAAATTGGGTGGAATTATTTAGTGATTATTGACCTAATGACCTTTCTTAGTGGTTAGGGTAACCTAGGTAAGGTCAATTTGAGGTATTGAAGGTCAATTGAGTCTAATTGTGTTGAATAAAACTATGTTGACCTAGGTTTTACTTTGGTCAATTTGGCCTATTTGGTTGACCAATTGTTGGATTCTTGGTCAAATGTGTCTCTATTAGGGTTAAGAGCATAGTGGTGAGGTCCATTAGTTTTTTTTAGTTCAATTTGGTTAACTTGTCCTAAGTTGTCTTGTGCTCACTAGTGAGCACTATGTGAGTTAACCCCAACTTAGCGAACTCCAAGGTCATCTCTTGCCTCCACTCACCCTTCTTTATGCATGTTATGCCCTAACACCTCAATGGGTCTAGTTGTATTAGGGATGTTACACAGCATCTTTATTTATGTTATATTCCAGCCAGTCTTTACACTCATTAAATCAATTTGTATTGAAATGACGTGCTTTCTATCCAATTTTTGTCTGAGGAAACTTTTCTAATAATGGTTGAAAAGAACCATTTTGTAAGTACTTTCTTCTTATCACGTCTTGAAGATTTACATCATATGAGGTTATAGGTTGTCTCAATCCTGGATCTCCCGGTAAATCCTGTAAGTCAAACTCAACTCGATTTCTTTTACCATATGAAACTGTCATTTGTAATTCTTCAGAAGTTTGATTTGATCCTAATTTTGAAAAAAAACTTCTCCATTGAATTTCACAACTAAAAAATAAAAGAGAACTTAATAAATCAAATAATCATTTCAAATTTCACATAACCAAATCCAAATGTCCAAAGCAATGCAAAATGCCAAACTATGAAAAGAAATTGACTTGAATATCTGATTCTCTGAAGGGGATGCAACAACAAGGTTGCAAATAGTGTTGATTCTCCCTACTAGATCAGCTTGAAACTTATCAAGCAATGACCTATTTGTAGCATTCAATTGGTCTTCTCTAGTTGTAGCATTCTCTGCAGCAAGTAACCATACATTAAAAAAAAGATCAAGGTTCTCTAATTCTGAAAAAAAGGAGGAGGAGGGGAAAATAGAAGAACAGAAGAAGAAGAAGAAGAAGAAGGAGAAGGACGAGGAGGAGGAGGAGGAGGGGGAAAACAGAAGACCAAAAGAAGAAGAAGGAGGAAGAGGAGGAAGGGAAAAATATAAGAATAGAAGAAGGAGGATGAGGGGGAAGAGGAGGAGGAGAAGAAGGAGGAGGAGGAGGGTATTAGGGTTCGGGTAATGTTGAAGGTTCCCCGTGAGCGCATGGGATTTTTTCAACAACTTCTCCTCCTCGCCGGAGGAGGAGGAGGAGGAGGGGGGAGGGAAAATAGAAGAACAGAAGAACAGAAGAACAGAAGAAGAAGAAGAAGAAGAAGAAGAAGAAGAAGAAGAAGAAGAAGAAGAAGAAGAAGAAGAAGAAGAAGAAGAAGAAGAAGAAGAAGAAGAAGAAGGAGGAGGAGGAGGAGGAGGAGGTAGGGGAAAACAGGAAGAATAGAAGAAGAAGAAGAAGAAGAAGAAGAGGAGGAGGAGCATACCCGTGCAGCCGTGCAAGTGCAGAAGCTAGCAGTGGAGGATCCAGGAGAGCACGGTCGAACAATTTCG
The DNA here is from genome assembly GCA_033032865.1 of Dactylorhiza incarnata. Lineage (NCBI taxonomy): Eukaryota > Viridiplantae > Streptophyta > Magnoliopsida > Asparagales > Orchidaceae > Dactylorhiza > Dactylorhiza incarnata. The sequence goes on from JAWHQI010000149.1 coordinate 3,094,959, forward strand.
TGATTTCGCCCTGTCAAAATCGCGAATCACCACTGCCAAGTCTGCCCTAGCTGGATTTCGCAAAAAACACGATCGAGCACATGCCCGGCCGTGTCTTAACATGGGTTCTCCCATGACCGGAAAAGCACTGGAGGATTCCTATTTTTCTTCCATGTCAATCCAATATCTTGGAGCTCAAGAAAGCAACAAAAAATAGTGTTAACCTCAACTGAGGCAAATTACATGGCTCTGACTGCAGCAGGGCGTGAAGGTATTTGACTAGAAGAAGATTTAAATTTTATGAAGAAAGGAAAGAAGAAGAAGCTTCCCTAATCCTAAAAAGTGATAACATCTCTGCCATCTCATTAGCTAAAAACTTGTGTTTCCTAACTGCGGCAAACATAATCAACTGCAATACTACTACATTAGAGAGCTGGTCAAGAATAAGAACAAGTTGGAGTTCTTTCGAACTGAAGTGCAGCTAGCTGATATTATGACCAAATCTTTACCCCGTCTTCGTTTTATGGAAATGACAATGAAGATGTCGGTCACCTCCCGTCCAACTTGAGGGAGGATATTAAATATACACGACAATTTGAACCGTCGATGAATTTATCTGGGATTTTGACCGTTACCTATACGAAAAACAAAGCATCAGTCGTTTAATGTTTTAACTAATTGTCTTAATTAAAATTCCTGTAACTGATGTTTTGGGTTTATATAAATCAAGCTCTGTTTGCAGATTATAATCAATGAAACGAGTTTTCCTTCTGCTATCTTGTTTCCATTGTTTCTCTTGTTTCATTGTTTCACATGACTTTGGATTTGAGCAAAACCATGGGTTTTAATTTAAGCCTTTGCCCAATTCTTCTCCCCGATGCTAGGTTTTGACGGAAGAGAGCACGCCGACCTCGCCGACCTCGCCAACCACACAGACCTCGCCTCGCGGCCTTCTTCCTCTTCTTGCCGCTCCAGAGCGATTTCATCGGGGGTATGAAATCTGGCTTCGTAATCCTCCTCTTCTCCTCTCCATCGTCCTCTTCATCTAAAATCTTGAGAAATATAACTTCCAGAGCGATTTCACCGGTGGAAATGCTAGGTTATAACTTCATCTCCATTATCACCGGTGATAATTCTTCCTCTTCTACGTTTTTTTTTAAATTTTCTGGTTGTTTTTGCTTTTGTTTGATGAATATGATCCACTTTCACAGAGGATGCATCTTACGGCTTCTCTGTTTTGCTGTTGTTGATGTCATGGCTATTTTTGTCCCCTCCTAATGAATGTTTTTTAAACTTAGGTAGCTGGAGGTACCAGGAAGTAGTTTCGAGGAAGGTTTTTTGTATTCTCTTTCAATTTCATTTTATTAGTAAAATTTTATAAGTACAATGTTTGTAGAGCTTCTGTCTGAATAACATACTTTTATTTGTGCTTAGTTTAGTGGACTGCTAAATCTTACATAGTTTTTTATTCTGCGTTGTTTATTGGAACATTTCGTGGTTGATGGATCTTTAGTTCATGTTATTTTTATGTTTATGCTACTACGAAACATTTGTCTTTATATTTTTAAATAGTTTTTTAAGTTTCATTCAATTCCTGTGGATTAATTCCATCTTGCATCCGAACAACAGAATTGTCCAATTCTAATTCCTGCAACTCAAAACCTTCCTGCAGCCGAACAACATAATTGGAATTCAGGAAAACCAAAACCTGCTGGTTTTTTATTTTACCAAATTCCAATTCTTCAAAACCAAAACCCGCGATCCGAACGGACTCTAAGGATTGATTGGCTAGATCCATGCACCATAGCCAATTAGTCTATGCCACTTTATCAGGATCCTCTCCATTTGAGACCTCAAATGGAGGTCCATTTCATGGTCAAGATTGATTCTCACTTTATTTAAATGCGCATAATTTTTTTATTAAAGGAAAAGTAAAAAAAAGATGGGATTAGAGAACCCATCGGATCAGCTAAGATTAAATATGGACCGTGAAATAGATACTATCTATTTGAGTCCAAATGGAGAGGATCTGAAGAGTTGGAATGGTCTTGGTGAGCCAAAACCATATCTAGCTCTAGGTCACCCTAGTCAACCAAGCTAATTATCATACCATACATTTACCGTGTATAAGATGAACATCAAATCTTTTATGACAACCCTCTACGTAACTTGATAACTACTGTAGCGTGGATGGAGCAGCCTCTCGACCACTAGTCGCATGACTATCGCGGCAACAGCACGCGCAGAGGGTATCAGGATCCTCTCCATTTCTGACGAAATGGAGGGGATCCATTTCACGGTCCTGATTGAATGTTTCTCGATCCTATGTGTTCACTTTTTCCCATCCTTTTAGAGCCCGTTCAGATCACAGGAATTGGAATTGCAGAATTGGAATTCAACCAATTCAAATTTCTGCAGGTATTGGAATTGGTCTGAATTCCAATGCCGTTGTTCGGCTGTATGATGTTTTTCTAGAATTGGAATTTATTTGAAATTGCAATGTCACAATAATAAATATTGAATTTTGTTTCTTCATTTTGTAATATCCAACTCTTTCTCGATCAATTATTTGGGAAAATGAAAATTTGTATTTATTTCTAGTAATTTATCATTATCCTGAATATTATTTGGCTAGTGATTATATTGTTTGCTTAATTATGTGTTTCAGTTGAAAATAATGTCTTCATTAAGGTAATTATATTATATTAATTACAAAATAAAGTTTGAACCTCATGTTCATCTTCTTTTTGGCAGCGGGAAGGCCTTTAGAAATTGTTCACTTCATCATTTTTATGGTAGAGCACTATGGAGTGTTGTGTTATGGTCGAACCTGCTAAAATTGTTCCTAAGACGAGATCGGGTGACGACGGCGAGATCGGGCGACGACGACGTGATTGAGCAACGACAACACGATCGGGCAACGACGGCGAGATCGGACGACAACGATGAGATCGGGAGACCACGTCGAGAACGGGAGACCACGACGAGAACAAACTACGACGGCGAGATCAGGCGACGACGGCAAGATCGGGCGATGATGGCGAGCTCAGGCGACAACGGCGAGATCGGGCGACGATGGCGAGACTAGGGGACGACGGCGAGATAAGGTGACGCCGGCGAGATCGGGCAACAACGATGAGATCTCCAAATAATTGGTCACAGTACAAAACTGAATTCCATGGAATATCTGTATTTACCCCTAAGAATTGGTCATAGTACCAAACTGAATTCCATGGAATTGGTCCAATTCCAATTCCGCGGGAATTCCTTACATCCGAACACTGGAATTGGAATTCCACTGCCCCAATTTCAATTCCCAATTCTAATTCCAGGGATCCGATCGGGCCCTTATAGTTTTTTTAATTACAAAAAATCTCAACCACTGGATATATGTTAAAGTACTTTTGGTCATTAGATGATGAAATGGATCCCCTCCATTTCGTCAAAAATGAAGAGAATCCGGATCCGCACAGAAGATCCCCGAACTATAAACGGGTTGGGCGGGCCTTTTGAAGTTGCAATTCGCCAGCCAAATTCCGCCATTTTATTATCTGTTTTTTATTTTTGTCTCAGGAACCGTGTAGTGAACTTTTGGAAGCATATTTGCATTATTTGGCAGGTGATTAAAATTATATATTTGCAAATGGCCATTATTTGACATTATTCTGATTTATTTCTTTTACTGTGGCGGGGCATCCGCCAGTCATGGAGTCTTGGAGCGAAACGTGCTTGGATTTTCTCTCTATAAGGATCGCCGTTGCGCCGTTACTCCACTCCCCCGCTATATAACGAGTGGCGACTGAAGCACCACGGGATAGTAGAGAACGGCCGAGTCCAACAACAGACCGGAAACAACCTATGGTGCACGGTCGGGCCGCCTCCGGGCCCCATGACTCGTCTCAGTGGCCCATGGAAGCTGCTGAAAAGTGTGGGCGGCACAACACTTTGCCGCCATCGCCGCAGGTGTTCGACGCAGCGGTTATGAGTCTGGACGCAGAGATACCTTGGCAGTTTGTGTGGCCGGATGAGGAAACGCCGACACCGGACGCGAGAGAGGAGCTATCCCTTCCCTTCATCGACCTCGGCATGTCTCTCTCAGGATGGCCTGAGGCCGCTACCGAGGTCGCTCGCCTTGTCGGCGCTGCGTGCGCCGCGCACGGGTTTTTCCAAGTGGTGAACCACGGGATCGATCCAATGCTTCTCGCCGAGGCTCACCGCAGCGTGGAGGCCTTCTTCTCGTTGCCTCAGAGCGAGAAGCAGAGGGCGCAGAGGAATCCTGGCGAGAGCTGCGGTTACGCGAGCAGCTTCACCGGTCGCTTCTCTTCCAAACTGCCCTGGAAGGAGACCCTCTCCTTCCGCTTCTCCCCCTCTTCCTCTTCCATCGTACTCAACTACTTCGTCGGCGTGCTCGGGGATCAATACCGCCATTTTGGGTGAGCCTCCACTCGCTCGATTCCATTCTGTAGGAATAGCTTTCCGGTGATCACTAATTGGTTTCGTTTCGCTAATCCGATGCAGGGAGGTGTACCAGAATTATTGCGAGGAGATGAGTACGTTGTCGCTAAAGTTAATGGAAATACTTGGGATGAGCCTCGGAGTTGGCCGGGCACAGTTCCGGGATTTTTTTCATGGCAACGATTCCATAATGAGGTTGAACTACTACCCGCCATGTCAGCAGCCTGAGCTCACGCTAGGAACCGGCCCACATTGTGACCCGACATCCCTTACTATTCTCCATCAGGACGATGTTGGCGGCCTTCAATTCTTCGTTGACGGCCATTGGCGCACTGTCAGGCCAAAACCCGATGCTTTTATCGTCAACATCGGGGACACCTTCATGGCAAATCTTCATCCCTCCCCGCCTCTCTCATTTAATCCACTTTGAATATAATTTGTTGAGCATCGCAGTTGTTTTTATTCGCTTTTTTTTCAGGCGCTATCAAACCGGAGATACAAAAGCTGCCTTCACCGGGCAGTGGTAAACCGCAAGTCGGCGAGGAAGTCGTTGGCATTCTTCCTTAGCCCGGAGATGGATAAGGTGGTGCGGCCGCCGTGCGAGCTGGTCGACGCGGACAACCCTAGAGTCTATCCAGACTTCACTTGGTCCGCCCTGCTCGAGTTCACCCAGAAGCATTACCGAGCCGATATGAAGACAATGGATGCCTTCTCCCAGTGGATTAAGAAACATTGAAAACTGAATTTTATTTTCTTGTTTAATATATAAACTCTTTTTTATTTAATAAGCCCTGCTTGAACACTCTTGGGTGAATGAACTAGCAACAACCACGAGACGGATATATAATAGTGTAAAATTTATATTTATATATACGAGTGATAGTGTATGGGAGGCCCCCCGTGCCCCGCGCAACAGTACCTGGCTCACGGAGGCGGGCTTCGCCTGCCCCTGGCCCGTTGCTGTCAGGCGGCCTTCGGCCGCATCTAGGCTTTTATAATATGAGTCTTGTTTTTTATGATTTTGAGCTCGATTTGTATCTTATTTGAAAAGGTCATGAACATGAAAGTTGTAGATCTCATCGAGAAGAATAACTTTCATGTTAATCATTATTTGATTTGAAGCTGTTTAGGGCCCCGATTAAAGCCTCGAAAAAGGTCACGCCGAATCGGGAGCCTAAACGGCTTCAAATTAAAAACTGATCAACATGAAAGTTATTCGTCTCGATGAGAACTACAACTTTCATGTTGATCACTTTTTCAAATAAAATAAAAATTAAGAAAAATCGTAAGAAATGTCACTAATCTAATTGGTGGCGTCTCATTACACCATTAAGAATATTTCCTTATATATAGTATATATATATATATTTATGACCTACTTACTTGTTTCGAGGCTTACTCATGTGAATACTAGAACTGTATATATGAGAAGAAACGGAGCGATGTATCTAAAAACTATACAAAGATGCTCTGTTAATCAACAATTGTACATTTAAAAACTTCAATGTTTTCCTGCTACAATCGGCGACCGTAAGCCGCGCTCGCCAATGGGCGATCATTGTGTTTCATTTTCTTGGGACCTGATCGGTAACTGCGTTACTCATCTTTTTTTTTTAGTTTTTTTTATTGTGTTTTCTTCGTGTTATATATTTTATGAGCAATTTGACACGGGGAACTAGGTGAGCCACGCGACAGTAACCCCGTCACTCAACTTCTCACTTCTGCAGCATTCGATGACGATCAGACCCACAACCTCACTTGATGTCCTTGGACCATGACTTCTTCTGAACGAGAGGTCGTTGAGTGAGGTTGTGGGTCTGATCGTTACCGCACGGGGCAACTGGAGAAGTCGGGCGGAGGAGGTACTGTCGTGCGGGATGTTGAAGCCTGAAAAATCCCGGCTTCAATTATTCGGATCTATGCAACCTAAGGTAACTGATCCGGCGATCAAATTCCAAGGTTTGAGGGGCAAGGGTAAAGAAACTAAAAGAACTCAGAAAGGACCTCAGGTGCTGTGGTGGGGAGGTCCCACCACGTACCTGAAAGTTTAGAAGAAAGTTCCCCTCCACAACCAAAATGGCCGAGCAGGGTACGAGGAAGACACCAACTTTACGAGTATCAAAATGACGACCAAAGGGGATTTTCAAGATCTCACGGTCCAAGTCTTGAAAAACGGGCTCGAAAAGCTCAGCCAATGGGTGTAATTCCCTGTACCAATATGATCCTATTTATAAGCAAATCCAGAGGGCGGTCTTATTTATAGCCCATCCTTACTCGGTGACTACGCGACATTGGGACGATCTCGCACGGCCACGACGAGTAACTCTCTGTTGGTGTTTCCATGGTGATCTGGAAGTGGTCAAATATCTAGTCTCACTGCCAACGCGATATGAGCCTATGAGGTCGCACAAAAGAGTGCTTGGAGAAATTGGAGGGAAGAATCCTGTTGATAAGGGATCAGATTAAAGCAGGCGTTCGTCGAACGGCTAATGTAGCGCGTTCGTCGAATGACGTTCATCGAACGGTTCGTCGAACGGCTAGCGTAGCGCGTTCGTCGAACGGCTAGCGTAGCGCGTTCGTCGAACAGCTAGCATAGCGCGTTCGTCGAACGACGTTCGTCGATCGGCTAAGTGTTGAATTATATCTTCTTGACTGTCAAGATGATGTTTTGGTCTTCTTGACGATATATGTATATCCTCTCGACGATATATATGTCTTCTCGACGATATATATATATATGTCTTCTCGACGATATTTATATGTCTTCTCGACGATATGTGTCATCTTATCGACGATATATATGTCTTCTCATCGGCTGGTACAGCACGTTCGTCGAACGGCTAATGTAGCGCGTTCGTCGAACGGCCAGCGCGTTCGACAAACTCTAACCAGTTCGTCGAACGCAGTGTTCGACCAATTTATCTTCGCCCGACGCTTCTCTTGATTGCTGGAGGTATAAAAGGATACGATTCTTTTAACCTAATAGAACCCGATCTATTTTGGCGATCTGTTTTGAGAGAGAGAGAGCGGCGGAAGAGTTCCGCAAGGATTCTGACGGATGTGTTCCGACTGGTCGATCCCGACGCCGCCTCTCCCTGTCGTCGAACCTAGCAGTCCGTAGGAGACGTAGAGAGCAGTTCTTCTCTGACCTAGATCTTGTGCGACAAGAGGCTAGGGTTCTCCAACACTCGTGTGGATTTCCCGTAGAGGCGCAGATCTTTTTCAGCGCTTGGATCTCAAGTTTTATTCTCTGGATTCGCCGTTGGAGCATCTCGGTTGAGTATAGACTCAACCCCCCTTCAGGTATAATTTCTGCAATGTGTTGCTGGATGTTGTTTTATTTCTTGATTCTATGAAATCGCAAGTTCCATATTACTCTTTTGGGTTGTTCTAGTTATTTTATTCCCACTGCGCATATATGATATGTTGTATTATTATTTCCAAAATGATATTAAGAAAACCCAACAGTGGTATCAGAGGGAGGTTTGCGATCTAATGCATGTAAATCTGAAATTTAGAAGTGTTCTAAATGTCTGGATTTCTTCCTGGGTGTTTGGATTTCGAAGAAATGTTCTAGATTGGAACACTCCCAGGAATGCATGTGATTGCGTTGCGATTTCATTGTTTCAGAAATTGTGTCTCCTTAGCAGTAACCGTCCCTCTAATTGGTTTGTGAAACCAAATGTCTTAGATTTTGAATCTGACATTGAGAGACGAGCTTGTCTACTGCATAAGTGGAGTTGTTTTGCCTGTGTCAAATGCATGTAAATCTGGAGATTTAGAAGTGTTCTAAATGTTCAGATTTAGCCCTTTTCTATCAAACGTTGATAATTTTATTTTGTGCACTTCTGGGATGTATTTGGTTGTGAATGTTGTAATTTTGTAAAAGTACACATTGATTAATTGCTAATCAATTTTATAAATAAATCCCTTATCCAATATTAAGTATACAGATGTCTTCCGATGGATGACACTCTTCCTGCCTCGATCGATGAAGTGTGGGCTTGCCAAAGCAAGGTGCATTAATCTATCTTGGTAAGGGTGCGAGCGGATAATTGTGATATCCCACTGTCAACATCGGGTCCAACTTAACTGGGTGACCTCAAAAGTTGAGTGCCTAGAGGCATTGAGTTGGCATGATACAAGAGTTGCATAGTGATGCAATTGGCAAGTGTTGCCTACCTAAATAACCGCATTATGAGAGGAACGCCAAAGCGGACTCGTTGTGTTGGTAAAATACAGATCTTGTCCACTAAGAGAGTAGCTCGCATAAACTCTCCGAATTGATATTAAGGGTTATCAATTTGAATAAAATAGTGGGAGTATTTAATTAAAGATCTTATTAAAATAAAAATGTATTTTGAAATATAGTACTAAAATATACTTTGCATTATTTTGTAGAATTTCATGGCAAATACGTCACACTCCACGTTGTCCCTGAGAGCCATCCTTGAGACGGATAAGCTCAATGAGACGAACTTCCTAGACTGGTTCAGGAACCTGAGAATTGTTCTTAGGCAAGAGCGTAAGCTCTATGTCCTTGAAGAACATCCCCCTGAGGGGCCAGCCTCTACTTCGCCTCGTGCAGATAAAGATGCTTATAAAAAGTATGGAGATGACTCCTTGGATGTTGAATGCCTCATGCTCGCTACCATGAACTCTGAGCTTCAGAAGCAACATGAGAACATGAGTTGTTACGAGATGGTGGAGTACCTGAAGAAAATGTTTCAAGGGCAAGCTCGCCAAGAGAGGTTTGACATATCCAGGGCGTTATTTCAGTGTAAGATGGGAGCTCGGGACCCAGTAGGAACTCACGTACTCAAGATGATTGGGTATATAGAGAACCTTGAAAGACTGGGGTTTCCGTTGGGCCAAGAGTTGGCCACTGACCTGATCATGCAATCGTTGCCGGACAGTTATGAGGAGTTTGTCTTAAATTACAATATGAATGAAATTGACAAGACACTGCCCGAGCTCCTAGGCATGTTAAGAACTGCCGAGATCAATATGAAGAAGGTCAAGCCTGCTAGCCCCATATTGATGGTGCATAAAAGCAAGGGCAAGACCAAGGGATTCAAGAAGACTAAGGTGGGAACTAAGTCATATCTTGATCCCAAGTCTTCAGCACTGAAGAACAAGGGCTTGGCCAAGGAAGGGAAGTGCTACCCTTGTGGTAAGGCATGACATTGGAGGAGGAACTATCCCCTCTATCTTGAAGATCTGCAAAAGAAGAAGGGAAGTGTGACTTCCACTTCAGGTTTATTTGTTATAGAAATAAACCTTTCTACTCCTTCATCTTGGGTATTGGATACCAGATGTGGTTCTCACATTTGTACGAATGTGCGGGAAGTGACAAGGAGAAGAATGCTGGGTAAAGGGGAGGTAGAACTGCGCGTGGGAAATGGAGCAAGAGTTGCTGCAATTGCCGTTGGTATCTATTGTCTTTCTTTGCCCACTGAGCTTATATTAGAGCTTGATAATTGTTATTTTGTTCCTGCTATAATTAGAAACATCATTTCTACTTCATGTTTGGACATGATTGGTTTCTCTTTTATTATGAAGAACAATTGTTGTTCTATTTATAAGAATGATGTTTGTTATGACGTTGCCGAATTGTTTAATGGTTTATATATTTTGAACTTAGACCATCCGATCTATAACATAGAAAATACTAAAAGACTAAAAACAAATGACTCGAATCCTACGTACCTTTGACATTGTCGTTTAGGACATATAAATGAGAAACGCATATCTAAGCTCCATAAAGATGGATTATTGGACTCATTTGATTATGAATCATTTGAGAGATGCGAGTCTTGCTTATTAGGCAAAATGACTAAAGCCCCTTTCACTAGTCATACTTAGAGGGCTGATGATCTTTTGGGTGTAATACATAGTGATGTATGCGGACCCATGAGTTCTATGGCTAGAGGTGGGTACTACTACTTCGTTATATATACTGATGATTTCAGTAGATACGGATACGTGTTTCTTATGAAGAACAAATTCGAAACCTTTGAAAAGTTCAAAGAGTTTAAAAATGAAGTAGAGAACCAACTGGGAAAAAGGATAAAAGCACTCCGATCTGATCGAGGTGGCGAGTATCTGAGTCCTGAGTTTCATGATCATCTGAGAGAGTGTGGTATTGTATCACAGCTCACTCCGCCCAGAACACCACAACATAATGGTATGTCTGAGAGGAGGAATCGTACTTTGTTAGACATGGTACGGTCGATGATGAGTCATACAGATTTGGCCGTTTCCTTTTGGGGATTTGCTTGAGAGACTGCCGCTTTCACATTAAATCGTGCTCCAACGAAAATGGTTCTAAATATACCATATGAGATGTGGACTGTGAAGCATCCTAGTATATTTTTTTATTAAAATTTGGGGCTGTGAGGCATACGTGCGACGTCAAATGCCTGACAAGCTGGAACCCAAGTCGGATAAGTGTTATCTTGTGGGATATCCTAGGGAAACCAAAGGGTATTACTTCTACCTATCGTCCGAGGGCAAAGTGTTTGTCGCAAGGACTAGCGTCTTTTTGGAGAAAGAGTTTTTATCCAGAAAGACTGCAAAGGTGGAACTTGAAGAAGTTCAAGAACCACAAACAATAGCTGAACCGATTTTAGAACCTGAGCAAGGACTACAAGTTGTTGTAGCTAGAGAGCCTGCTCAAGAAACGCAAGTCCTGCGTAGATCTGATAGACCAAGATTTGAGCCTGAGAGATATAGATTTCTCGTGTCTCAAATAGGTAATGTGTTGCTTATGGATCATGATGATGAGCCTGCAACCTATCAAGAGGCTATGTGTGGACCTGACTCCGAGAAGTGGCTTGAGGCCATGAAATCTGAAATTGACTCCATGTATGCAAACCAAGTTTGGACCTTGGTGGAACAACCTGAAGGGGTACGACCCATAGGGTGCAAGTGGGTCTTCAAGAAGAAGACCGACATGGATGAGAATGTACAGACATTCAAAGGCCAGCTGGTGGCCAAAGATTTCAGGCAAATTCATGGTGTTGAGTATGATGAGACCTTTTTCCCTGTAGCCATGGTCAAGTCCATTAGAATTCTACTTGCTATTGCTGCGTATTATGACTACGAGATCTGGCAAATGGATGCCAAAACAACTTTCCTTAATGGAAACCTCCTTGACGAAGTGTACATGACACAACCCGAGGGTTTTGAATCTCCAAATGGAGCCACTAAAATATGCAAGTTGAATCGATCCATTTATGGATTGAAACAAGCTTCTCGAAGTTGGAATCTTCGTTTTGATGAGAAAATCAAAGAGTTTGGTTTTATCCAGAACGAGGATGAACCTTGTGTTTACAAGAGGATTAGTGAGAACATTGTCGTTTTCCTAATTTTGTATGTGGATGACATACTGTTGATCGGAAATGACATTTCGACCCTGCAAGCTATTAATAACAGGCTAGGGGACTACTTTTCTATGAAGGACTTGGGTGAAGCGACTTATATACTTGGTATTAAGATCTATAGAGATAGATCGAAGAAGTTGCTGGGTTTGACCCAGAGTACATACATTGAGAAGGTGTTGAAACGGTTCAACATGCTTGAGTCCAAGAAAGGATTCTTACCCATGTCACATGGTGTGAGTCTCTCTAAGGACCAGTGTCCAAAATCTTTGGAAGATAAGGACCGCATGGAGTTGATTACATATGCTTCAGCAATTGGATCAATCATGTACGCGATGTTATGTACTCGACCCGATGTCTCTTATGCTTTGAGCATGACTGGCAGATATTAGTCTGATCCTGGTAAGAGTCACTGGATTGCAGTCAAGAATATCTTAAAGTACTTGAGAAGGACTAAAGATGTATTCTTGGTGTATGGTGGAGAGGAAGAGCTCGTTTTAAAGGGTTACACAGATGATAGCTTCCAGACTGATAGGGATGACTCAAAGTCCCAATCAGGTTTTGTAATTTGCTTTAATGGAGGAGCTGAAGCTGGAAGAGTTCCAAGCAAGAGACAGTTGCTGATTCTACAACTGAGACAGAGTATATCGCTGCAGCAAATGCGGCGAAGGAGGCTGTATGGATTAGGAAATTCATCGGCGAGCTAGATGTAGTTCCTAGCATTGTTGATCCCGTAGTTCTCTACTGTGACAACAACAGTGCTATTGCCCAAGTTAAGGAACCTAGATCTCATCAGCGCTCCAAGCACATACTTCGGTGGTTCCATCTTATTCGATAGATTATCGATCGAGGAGATGTGAGCATATGCAGAGTACCGACTGAAGAAAATATTGCGGATCCACTGACGAAGCCTCTTGCACAGAGAAAACATGATGATCATGTTGGATCTGATGGCGCCCTTAGAGGGGGCGGGGGTGAATAAGGGGTTTACTATTTTTTGAAATAAACATACAGATTTTACCAAAATAGAAAAACTTTTTGCTCTGTCGCTAACGCCTGGCATTAAGAGTCAACGCTGGCGTTTACTCTCCGGAAAAAATAATTTGCAGAAATATTCTAAATGATTTTCTTTATGAAATACAATTCCAGAAAAATTAGATATACTGAAAAAGAATTTTATATTTCATAAAAAATGATTACAAGGATAATATTTCAATAATACTTGAAATTGGAGGCGACAACTTGTAAAATCTCTTTTTATTCCTTCACCGGTCCTTCTCCCAAGGACCGGTTGGCTATAGCCTATCTATCCCCAGATAAGGCCTCTAGCCACCCCCTAGATCTACCCTTGACCTAGTCGCCACGCATAAGGCGGCGAATTACCCCCTAAGCCACACAAGGATCTAGTCGCCACACACAGGACGGTGAATTACTACCGTTATAAGAAAATATAAAAAAATAATGATAAAAATTAGAACAAATGACTCCCTAGAATGAGGACTGTTGAAGGAGATGTTGAAGATACGCCATGACAACGTCAGAGTTGAAGCGAGCTTCCTTCTTCAAATTTGCCGTTGGAAATCTCCTTCTCACTCTTGTTCCTCAATGTTGGTGTTGGGAGTTCTCTCTGAATTCTGAATGAAATGCTCTCTCAGATCTCTGGAATGAAGGCTTCAATGCATCTCACTTGAGCAAACGAAATCAGATCTTTAAATAGAAACGAGAGCTAACGCGTGACGTTAAGGGTTAACGCCAGTGTTAGTGAACGTGCACTGTCGTGGCTGAAATCGTGCAAACCGCCGGGATTGTGGCAGAAACCAATTTTGTCGAACGAAACTCATTTCGTCGAATGCGCGTTCGTCGAACAGAATCAAAGTTCGTCGAACACCACAAAGTTCGTCGAACGCAAGTTCGTCAAGCGAAATTTCGTCGAGCGTTGGTTCATTTTGTCGAATGCCTTCAGAGTTCGTCGAACGCAGTTTCGACAGGCGCAATTTTGTCGAACTGCTAGCAATGTTCGTCGAATGGATACCGCCTGGCATTGTCTCTGGCTTATTGACGGATTCGTTCTCGACGGCATCCTTCTCAACGGTTGTTAACGCGGTTTCCTTCTCAGCGGTTGTTAACGCGGGGCGTTAACAACTAACGCGAGCGTTAGCGCTCTTTTTAGAGAATCATCATCAATCAACATCCTGTTCATAGGGTTATATAACTATAGTACCTGCACACTATAAACACAAACAAGATCAAATACATAGTGTGATTTGTTATTTCTTAAACTAAGAGAAGTGGAACACAAGCTTCAGCAATCTCCCCCTTTTGATAATAACAAATCCACCAATAAGAAATAAAATAAAATTAAAGTAGTGTTTATAGTAAATGTTAAGCGTTATAAACATGCATACTCCCCCTACATGAATGCATTTCCTAATGAACTCCCCCTAAATAAAAGATTTCTTTATTTCTTCAATTATTCTCCTCCTTTTGTTATAATCAAAAGAAGGTGGGATAGAGTTATAGCAATATAAAATAATATGCATTTAGTAGAGATAAGAGCAACTTGAAAATAAATAGTGAACACATCGAAAGCAATTTGTAACAATTTGTAGAAATTGTAAGTACAAAATTTAATAAGCCTTTTACTCAATTAAGTTGATGTTTTGAATTTAGATACACAAGTTGCAAGTTCATTTGTAATTTGTAACAAAAAAGTAACAAGCAAGATTATAAAAATAACAAGTAAAGATATGTTTACAATGTAAATAAATTTGCATTTCAAGTATACAAAAAACATTATAAAGATCATGCGTTGCTATCTAGTGCATTTACTCATGATTGTAGAAAATGGTATACAGAAATTTTTAGTCCAATTCTCATGAGTGGAAGTATTATAAATAAAAATGATGTGTTCAATAAGTGTGTTTTGATAAAGTATACAAGAGTATAAATCAAACCACATGAAAATATGTAGTGTAAGAACATAACTAGAATTGAACATAAATAACTTTACTTCCACAAATTTCAATGCACATAATTTTTTTTGTATTTTTATTTTTAAAGAGAAGTGGCGAAAATTTGTTTACACAAGACACTTTACAATTCTTTCCAAGGTGCTCAACCTCATAATGCTCATTAAGACTTATCAAGAGGTTCAAGTAGTGCTTGGTGGAGTTATCCTTGTTATTAATTAATTTTTTTTGTTTTAGTGATCAAGGACTCCGAATTCATTTGTGTGGCAAACATAACATTTTGTAAATTTTATTTACCACATTTCTCGAAATACAAGTGCATGAAAAACAAAGAATTCAAGAAAGAATTCAATATTGTGTAGGTAAATTATTTATTAATTTCTAAATAAGTTCTTATGCTACACAATTATGCAATAAGATTTAAAACACATGTATATTAACAAAAAGGTGTAAGTGAGAAAATCATTATCAAAGATAAAAACTTTACTCATACTTAGAGGCATGTAAAAACATTTCTACACATGTAATCTATAACCAATTTTGTTTTTGCACATTTGAAGATGATATTCAAGGCATGAGAGAATCAAAACAATGTTTTTTAAGAAACTTGAAGGTTTAAATTAAACATTGTAAAGAATCTTTAAGCAATATATATAATCATCCTTGAAATAAACATTTAAGCACATATATATATTTTAATTTTTGAAGTAAATAACAAAAAAAAATTGAGTATAGAAGCTAACGCCTGAGACAAAATACCAATTTTTGACTTTTTGAAAAATCTTTTCATGATAAATTTGTAATATAAATAGTCCTTCTTACAGTTGAAATTTCAGACATTATAAAGTTGATATGAAGGCTTTGTTAGCATGTTTTTGGTGAGTTTTTAATAGTTTTTACATTTTATTGAATTTTAAATCTTTGAAGAACAAAAATGCAAACAAACATAACAAAGTATATCAAATAATTTGATAGCTTTTTATAAGGGTTAAAGTGACATTTCTAAGACACCTAATTCTAACCTAAGCATGTGAAAACGTGCATCAGGTAGAGGTTTGGTAAAAATGTCGGCAAGTTGTGATTCCGTCCCTATAAAGCTAATTTTAACATGTTCTTTCTTAATATGATCCCTAATAAAATGATGTCGGACATCTATATGTTTAGATCGAGAATGATGTACGGGATTGTTTGTGAGATCTATAGCGCTCTTGTTGTCACACTTTAATTCTATGTTATTTAGATGAACACCAAAGTCTTCTAACATTTGGGTCATCCACAAGGCTTGTGCACAACAACTATCTAGTGCGATATATTCGGCCTCGGTGGTGGAGAGGGCAACAAAAATCTGTTTCCTACTCGACCATGATATAAGTGAAGGGCCTATAAAATGACACGTGCCACTATTGCTCTTACGATCTAATGAACATCCCGCATAGTCTGAATCAGAAAAACCGTGTAAAATAAAATAATCGTTATGAGGATACCATAAGCCTAATCTAGACGTTCCGATTAGATATCTAAAAATACGTTTCACCGCTTTAAAATGTGATTCTTTTGGGTTAGCTTGAAATCTAGCACATAAGCAAACAGAAAACATAATATCAGGTCTATATGCGCTTAAATATAGCAATGAGCCTATCATTCCTCTATATAATGTTTGATCAATAGAAATACCGGCTTCATCATTTCCTAATTTTAGTGATGCACTCATTGGTGTATTAGCTTGTTTTAGGTTCTCAAATCCAAATCTTTTAAGAATATCATGAACATATTTAGTTTGACAAATAAATATACCATCTTGTTTTTGTGAGATTTGAAATCCTAGAAAATAATTGAGTTCTCCTACCAAGCTCATTTTAAATTCATTTTTCATCACTAAAATTACTTCATTACATAACTCTTCATTAGTGGCTCCAAAAATGATATCATCAACATAAATTTGCAATATAATCAAATCATTATCTACATGCTTAATGAAGAGCGTATTATCCGCACTTCCCATTTTATAACCGTGATTTATTCAAAATAATGTCAATCTATCATACCAAGAACGAGGCGCTTGCTTTAATCTATAAAGCGCTTTTTCTAACTTATACACATGATTGAGAAATTTTTCATTCACAAAACCGGGGGGGGGGGGGGGGGGGGGGGGGGGGGGGTGGGGTGTTCTACATAAACTTCTTCTTTTATAATCCCATTTAAGAATGCACTTTTAACATCCATTTGGAATAATTTAAATCTTTTAAAACTCGCAAATGCAAGAAATATTCTAATAGACTCAAGGCGAGCAACAGGTGCAAAAGTTTCATCAAAATCTACCCCCATCGATTTGTGAATATCCTTGTGCAACTAGTCTAGCTTTATTCCTTGTAATTTTAGAGTCACCATCTAGTTTATTTTGAAAATCCATTTGACTCCTATAACCGGATAATTAGATGGCCTCTCTACTAAATTCCAAACCTTGTTACGTTCAAATTGATTTAATTCATCATTCATAGATAAAAACCAAAATTCATCATTTAAAGCGGTTGAAACATTTTTTGGTTCTACTTCGGATACGAAACAAAGGTTTGAAAAAGACTCATGTAAAGAAGAATGAGTACTTACCCCTTTTGATGGTTCTCCTATCACAAGCTCCTTTGGATGATCCTTAGTAAACTGCAGCACGCTTGGAGGAACATATTCCACTTTCTAATTTTCTTTCTCCTCTTTTTCTTCTTCTTTTTCTCCAAATGATTCATCATCCTCATGCTCCAAAGGGGAAATAGGTTCGTCTTCATTTCCTGTATGAATAGAATCTACATAAGGAACAAACTCATCAAATCTTACATGTATAGACTCTTCAACTACACTTTAGTTCTTTTATTATATATTCTATAAGCCTTGCTAGTTGAAGAGTAACCAATGAAAATTCCCTCATCGCATTTTTCATCAAATTTTCCTAGTGCATCTTTAGTGTTTAAAATGAAACACTTACAACCAAACACATGAAAATAAGATACATTAGGTTTTCTTTTAAAGTAAAGCTCATAAGGTGTCAATTTTAAAATAGGACGAAGCATGACACGATTAATAATATAACAAGAAGTATTAACCGCTTCGGCCCAAAATGATTTAGGCAACCCATATTCACAAAGCATAGTGCGTGCTAGCTCTTGAAGGGTTCTATTTTTCCTCTCCACTACAACATTTTGTTGTGGGGTGCGAGGAGCGGAAAATTCTTGTTTAATTCCTAAATCATAACAAAAAGAAGAAAATCTATCATTTTCAAATTCTCATCCATGATCCGAACGTATGCATTTAATCTTTAAATCAAGTTCATTTTGAATACGAATGCATAGTTTAGTAAATTCAAGGAATGCATCGGATTTGGAAGATAGAAATAATGTCCAACAAAATCTGGAATAATCATCAATTATTACAAAAGTATATTTTCTACCTCCTAGACTAGAAGTTATAACCGGTACAAATAAATCCATATGAATTAATTGAAGAGGTCTAGTGGTAGAAATTACATTTTTGCTTTTAAAAGATTTTTTTTGAAATTTTTTCCTTTTTGGCAAGGCGTACAAAGAGAAGATAAATTTCCATTAAGCATAGGTAATCCCTTAATTAATTTATCTTTTGATAATTTCAAAATAAGCTTGGTGCTAGAGTGACCAAGGCGCCTATGCCAAACTTTTAATTCTTCATTTTTAGAAATAAAGCATTTTAAAGAAGAATTTGAAAGATCATTAAAAGTAATCATATAAACATTATGCATCCTAGGTGCAGTGAGTACGACATCATTCGTTTTGGAATTTATAATTTTGCAAGGATTTGTAGATGATTCAAATAATACATTTAATCCTATATCACATAATTGACTAATTGAAATTAAATTATATTTTAAGCCATCTACAAATAAAACATTCGAGATTGAAAAAGAATCGTTACCCACTGTGCCGATGCCCATGATCCTTCCTTTTCCATTGCCACCAAATGTCACCATCCCTCCTTTCTTTAGCTCAAGGCTAAGGAACTTTGCTTTGTTTCCCGTCATGTGTTTGGAGCATCCCGAGCCCAAATACCACACATCTTTTTTGTCCTTAGCCTGCCAACATACCTAAACAGGAGATGAGAGTAAAGATCCGGCTACCCAAGAGGTTCCTCCCATAGAGTAGGTGGAAACCTTAGGCACCCAGATTTGCTTTATAGCACTACCTCCCTTTTTCTTACAAGAGTTTGAGGTGTGTCCAAAAAAATGACATTTGACACACAATATAAAAGGGGATGAGACCCTTTTTGAAGTTTTGGATAAACTCTTGCTTGAAAATGAGGTAACATTTGAATTTTTGAAATTATTAATAACAGAATTAGTGTTTCTGGAATTACAGCTAACGCCAGCGTTAGGAGTTAATGGCTGGCGATAGCTTCCAAAGCTATATCCAAGGCCATATTTGGCACTTCCATGGCATTGGTTGGCCAAGATCATGTCCAGAGATCTTTGCCCAACTCCAAACTTCTTAATAGCCAAATTTAAATCATGAATACGAGCTTTGAGAGTGGTGTTTTCCGTTACCAACATAACGCACTGATTCGCAAAACTCTTCTTTCCATCCTCTATTTAAGAAAGAGAGGTTTTAAAAGTTCTTTCTAAATCCCCCTTCTCCTTAGTAATAAGTTTAATAGTGGAGTGGGATTTAGAAAGAGCTTCTTCAAGTTCTTTCACTCTTTCCAAGGAGTGATTGCACTCTTGGAAAGATACCTTTTCTTTCCCCAATTGTTTAGATAATATTTTGTTTTCCTTAAGCAAAAGTTTATTTTCAGAATTTAGAAGATCAATATCTTTTAAACTTTTTTCAAAGAATTTGCAAGTTTGTAAATACTCAATATATAAATCATCATAAGAAATAGGGAGAGTTACCTCAGTGTTGCTTTGGACACTGCTTTCATCCTCGGATGTCTTGTCACTTTTTCCCATAAGGCACATATTTGCCTCTTCTTCATCGCTAGTGGATGAGCCGCTTGAATCCTCGGAGGAGGAGTCATCCCATGTAGCCGCATTTAGGACCTTCTTCTTCTCTTTTCCCTTGTGCCCTTTTCTTTACGCTCTTTCAGATATTCTGGGCACTGGCTCCGAATATATCTGGTCTTTCTGCAATGGTAGCACTCCGGTGGTGGTCGTTCATCATCGTCCTCGTCGCTACCTCTCTCTTTCTTTGATGAAGATCACTTTTTGATGAAATATTTCCGGAAGGTGTTTCTCCTTTCGAGATTCTTCATGAACCTTTTGAACTTCTTCACAAAAAGGCTCTCCTCGTCCTCTTCATCATCATCTCCATTTGCCTCCTTTTTTTTATTTTAAGGCCAAACTTTTCTTCTTTGGCTCCAAGTTGTACTCTTGTTGTTGAATTTTGAGTTCAACCTCATGGGTCTTTAGGTTCCCAATGAGGCTCTAAATTTGGAGATTCTTCAAATCGTGCGACTCTGAGATAGCCGTCACCTTTGGATTGAACTTTGGAGGAAGAGACCTTAAAATTTTTCTCACCAAGTCGCCGTTGGAGAACACCTTTCCAAGTACTTTTGAGTCGTTGACGATCTTGGTGAACCTTGTGTACATTGAATCCACGTCTTCATCTGCCTCCATCCAGAATTTCTCATACTCAGATTCAAGTTAGAAGAGCTTTGAATCCTTAACCTGTGAAGTACCTTCATGAGTAATTGTAACAAAAAAAAATAAGAATAATAATAACAATAATAAAAGTTATGGCAATTTTGTAATTAAAGGGAGGCTTCCCTCTAAACCTAGCCTCCTGCTGTCCCTCAGGCCGCCGACGTCTGCTGCTCTCCCTCCTTCCGTCTCTCTACTCGCCGACGTCTTCTCCTCCAGCCGTGGCCGCCGCCTCTTGCGCCTCCTCCTGCCATGGCCGCCTCCTCCTCCTGCAGAGGTCGACGGGATCTCTCTTCCAAGGCCTTCAACAACCTCTTCAAGGGCCGTCCGATGGTTTCTTCTTCCTGCAACCCTCCTTCCTCAAGGCCAGCAGCGTCTCCTAGGGTCGACAGCCTTGTCTCCTCCCTCTAGCAGCAACTTTCTCCCCCTGACAACCCCTTCCTCTCCGTTTGGGCCGAGTTTTTGCGTGAGGAACGTCTAGGGTTTCCTCCCCTCTCCTCCTTGGCTCAAATTTTGGTTTCCTCGGGTATGGAACTCCTCCTTTCCGCCTCTGTTCAATTTTTCTCGAATTATTTTGCAAATTGGACACTCCAAATTGCGGATTTTCTGTTGATTCAAGGTTTTGTCCGCTCGTAATCGTCTAATTCCTTGGTTTTCATGCTCTACGACGCCGTTAGTCGCTCCAATTGGCGGGACCTCTTGAAGGCCCTCTCCGATTTAGGGTTTCCGTAACCTAATCGCCTTCAAGTCTCCGTCTCCGCGCGAAATCTCTTCTGTTGGAGCTTGCTTTCCGCATCTCTTGGTTTGAGAATAACAAATACCAAGATGTATTTGATCTAGTCTTTTGTGTATTTATAGTGGCCAGGTTGTATAGGTTCAATGAGGAGAAAATTTTACTAGTGGGGAAAATTTTACTAGGAGAAAATTTTACTAGGAGAAAATTTTCCGCATCTTCTTCCTTGTGTCTCGCTTCTACTAGTGGGGAAAATTTTAATATAAATGAAAAAATATTATCACCACCTTTATTTATGGGCAAAAATTTTAAAGGGTGGAAAATATTAATGAAACATTTTCTTAAGGCCTTAGATGAAAAAGTTTGGAATATTACTATTAAAAAGCCATCTAGCGTACTAACTAGAAACGGAATTATTTTAGATGCAAAATCTATGAATAGTATATTTTGTGCGTTAGACCAAAATATTTTCAAACATATTTATACTTTACCTACCGCATATGAAATTTGGAGTTTTCTTGAAAGAACTTATGATTCTCCTTCTACATGTACGGAACATTCACAAGAACCGGAGAATATGCAAGCCTATGCAAATATTCAAGAAAGCTACACAAAGGATGGATCCATAGAATGCGCATCAAGCGGAAAGGTTGATGGACACTCTTGTTTGGAAGAGAAAGATGAAGAAGACAACGCCACAATATTGGACTCAGTTGATGGCAAAACATCAAGCAAAAGAGAAGACGGAAACTATAGCAAGGTAAGAAAATCTAAATCTTCTCTTTTAGTAACTAATTCTATTTCTACATTTCGTGTGCTTAAATTTGCTAAACGTAAAATTTCAAAGTTGAAACATGCTAATTCCAAATTACGTTTAGAAAATAAAACTTTAAAAGCAAACACTAAAGTAGAATCTTATATTGATGTTTCAAATTCTTGTTCATGTTCTTTAATTGAAAATGCTAAACCTTGTTTTGATTATAATTCTTTTAAAGAAGAACTCAAGGTTTTAGAAAAAGGACTTTTAATTTCAAAAGAACATAATGAAAAATTGATAAAAGAAAATGATAATTTAAAGGATAAACTAGAATCATTAAAAATGTTTATTCAAAAATTTTCATATAATGAAAAATCTCTTTTTTCTAGTTTATCAAATTTTCAAAAGTCTAAAAGCTTAACTTCATATTATAAGAGTAGGTCTATAAGAAAGAGTGGAAATGAAAATCATCTAAATAAGGACCAATCATTTAAAACATTTTGTAACTCACTCTTTTAACATTCAATTCTAAAGAAAGACAATCACTCTTATAAATTTTCAAAGAATCCATATAATAAAATTCATTATGATTATCAACATCAATCTATTATGAAAAATAATTTGAATAAGCATAAATCTCAAATGAATTATTTTTCAAACAAATACAATCATATAAAGATGTCACATAATCATAATATGAATTTTAAAGATAAACAACCAAGGTATGAATGGAGACCCTTAAAGAAAAATGACACATCAACTTTAATAGAAAGGGCTCATTTATCCTTGTCTCCTAAAAAATCATCATGTCGTATTTGGGTACCCAAAGGAACCATCCCTCATGGTCCCCTTTGGATACCTAAATTTCTTATTCATTAGTATCCTATCATTTGCATGAAGTAGAAACAATTAAAAATGAAATATCAATTCTCTAGTTCATGATATGCTTAATTGTTTTTTCTTTTGTTTGTTTTCTTATTTTTGAGCCAACACGCTAAGGTCACTTAGATATATTATGAAATATGACTTTTACATTTTAAGCCTAATGTTTATCAAATCAAAATTGAATTAAATTAAACATAAAGTCATAATTTTTAAGTGATCTATCTTTTCTTTTTGTTTTATCCTTTTTAAATCCTTTGCCTATAAATGTCTTATATTATCATTATAAATTGAATGCTAAATTTTCTAAATGATATTATCAAGACTAATGAAATTACTTTCAAAATTGGATTTAAATGGATTTTTAGGGGTCTTAGGCTAAAATATTAAATGCGCAACTAATTGCATATTTGTCTATTTTTCGTTGCTGCATATAATAGCCCCTATATTGAAAATCATAATCGAGAAAAATCAGAATCAAATAATATCAAAAACAATGTGTTTTAAATCAAATATAGTAACTTTATTGCTAACGCCAGGCGTTATCACTAACGCTGGCGGTAACATATTTTCCTAAAAAAAAAATCTGATTTCTCTGAAAATTTATTTTTACTATCATTATTGTCAAATACCATGTATTTGTTTAGTCTAATTTCTAAAAATTAAAATCAAAAGAAAATTTTGAAAAATGATAAATATGATTTCACAATCACCACCATGATCTATTAATATCCTATGCTAAAATTCACTATAATCATATATCATAATTCATGATCCATCAAGACCTATCTTAAATCAACTAATTCTATCAACCTTAGGAATTATGAAATATATGATTGCATTGGTATTATAGTTTCATATCTTATTTTGTGTGTGTGATGTGCATCTTTATTGTTTGCATGAATCTCATTATCTTTAGACCTATGAGTTAACTTGATATCAACAAGATGAAATCAAATAAAATTGTCACTTCTTTCAAGGTCTATGAAAATTCAAAACTCTATGTTTGAATACATGCAACTCAATCTTATATTTGTCCATCTTTACTTAGCTTTGCACCATGTTGTCCTAATTAATCACACTAGCATTATCACGTACCATAGATATAAATCAATGCTCATGCTAGTTATATCTTGCAATGCTAAAGTAAATTATATCATTAAAATATGAAAATCTTATTTTCCTTTGTAGTTATTTGCATGAATAAAACTTTTCTAAATGGATTTAAAATCAACAATCATCGATAAAATTGTAAATCCAAAACTAATCATGAAATTATAACACAATTAATATATTTAAGGCTTACACGCTTAGTATGTCTATAATCAATAAACCTATGATACGTGTCTCACAATAGTGAGGGCGTAGGATTGTGTGCATTAGAGACCTAACCTCTAAGTCATGTCTTGTCCTTAACCGGGGAGGGTTCCAGTGGGGCCTTGAGAGGCACTGGGGGGAAAGAGTGCTAGGTTGAGCGTCGTCTTTTGTATGCATATAGGATTAACACCCCAACCTACGGCATGTGTGTAGCTCCTCATGCCCATCAGTCACTTAGTACGGGGCTAAAGTGTAGTCATGTAGTAAAGGTATCTTGATCTTAGATATACTTATATTATATTCATTGCATGAACATTATCTCACTCTTTATACATAAATCATGCATATTTTTTTTATTCTAACATTGCATCATATGTTTGCATATTTTAATATTTCGAGCTTTAATGATTTTACCAAACACAAGTATTTGAAAAATCACCAAATACATGTTAAAATAGCCTTCAAATCTAATCAATATACTCTGAAATTTCAACTGAAGGAAGGTCTCTTTATAATACAAATGAATTGAGAAAAATATTTTTCAAAACATCAAGAAATGCAGTTCTATTTTGGCGTTAAGAAGTTAATGCCTAGCGTTAGCTCCTTTGCTCCAAAATATTTTTTTTGTTTTGAATTATTTCTGGTATTATTTTAATATTTTGTGTGTTTGTAAAAAGTTTTCTATCTTTTTATTCATTTTAAAAAAAAATTTTATTTCTCTTAAAAAAATATATATATATATATGTATTTTCTCATACGTTACTTTTGTTTATTTCTCTGGCATAGAATATCATTTACTGAAAGGGCTATTAAAGACTTCTATGATTTCCAGAGAATATATATAAAAAAAACAAATACAAAATTACAAAACAATTTCAAAGAACAAAAATATGTTTTTCTTTATGTGTGTTTATTGTTTTGTGCATATATAAAAAAAAATTCAAAACTTTATAAAAACAAAAATGATTGTTATTCATTGCCATTGTCAAGGATGGATGATTAATTATATCAATTAAAGATTAAATACAATGTTTAATTTAACTTTCAAGTTTCTTAAAAACATTGTTTTGTATTTATCATGCCTTGAAAATTATCTTGTTATGTGCAATGAAATTGATTGTAGATAAACATGTGTAGAAATGTTTAGCATGCCTCTAAGTATGAGTAATGTATTATGTTTGATAATGATTCATTCACTCACATATTTTTGATAACCTACATGTGTTTACAATCTTATTCTTACATGATTGTGTAGTGTAATAACATAAATAATTAAAATGCCCAAATAAATTACCTACACAACATTGAATTGGTTATTACAATTCTTTGTCTTTCATGCACTTATTCTTTAGAGAAATGTGGTTTAAAATGCTATGTTTGCAAAACAAGTGAATTCGGAGTCCTTAGTCACTAAACTTAAAAGCAAATAATAAATGACAAGGAAAACTCCACGAAGCACTACTCACCCTCCTGATAAGTCTTAATGAGCATTGTGAGGTTGAGCACCTTGGCTAAGAATTGTAAAGTGTCTTGTAGCAAACAATTTATACACCACTTCTCTTTTGTACACCGGATCACAAAAAATTTGAAAATAAAGCTAATAAGTATAAAAGTGATCCCCCAAGCACTACTTTGCACCCTGATAAGTCTTAATAAGAATTGTGTGTGCAGAGCACCTTGGTAGTTGTACTATTTATTCATGTGCATTGAAATAGTGTGGAAGTAATATTATTTGTGTATTTTAATGTTTTGTTATTTCATTATATATGTCATGTGTTTTTGATTGATTCACTTGTATACTTTATCAAAACAGTACTTTGTACACATCATTATCTTTCATAAAACTTCTACTCATGAGAATTGGATCTCAATGCTCATCTACTCAAATATCTACATACTTAAGTAAATGCACTAGATAACAAAGCATGACCGCTACAATGTTTATGTTTACTTGAAATGAAAATTTTATTACATTGTAGTTTGTGTATCTTTTCTTGATATTGTGAAATCATGCTTGCAATTTTTTTTATCTTAATGGAATAACATCTCTTCAATCTTTAACTCAAACATCAATTTTTCAAATTTAAAACTCATTATCCTTTATATGGTTTTATCTTATAAAATGATGTTTATGTTTAAGAGTGCTTATTATTTTTAACACTGTGTTTTCCTTTAAGCAAGTGGTATCTTAAAATAGAATGCTTACTTTATCATGTTAGCTATGATACTTACTACTTTATGTTACATCATGCCTATATTTTTCTCAACAAGTAGTATTTAACAAGCTTTTGATTGCATCCTATTTTTCTTCTCGACATAAAATCTATTACTCTTATATACTCCCATATTTATTATTTCTTCATAATTATTCATTCTTTATTTCAAAATAACTTTTGATAATATCAAAAAAGGGGAGAAATATAAATTCAAGAAATCTCTTACTAATCTCAATTTTTCAGAATACACCATTGCAATTAATTATAACATTTAGGAGGAGCATACATTTAGGGGGAGAATACAATTTAGGGGGAGTATATTAAAAAGTTTTCATGGAAAGCATCTATGTAGAGGGAGTGATATTGCTCGATCATGACAACCCACTTTTGGTAATAACAAAAGGGGGATAATAAAATGAGAAATCTAGTGACATAGATATTTAGGGGGAGTAAAATCTATCACGCAGTAAACCTTTTATTCATGCATATCTTTTATCGCACTTATCTATAAACTCACTAATTTCTCATATGGGTATTTGTTATTATCAAAAGGGGGAGATTGTTGGAGCTTGCTTTCCGCATCTCTTGGTTTGAGAATAACAAATACCAAGATGTATTTGATCTAGTCTTTTGTGTGTTTATAGTGGCCAGGTTGTACAAGTTCAATGAGGAGACAAGTCCTCGTTCATGGGCATGATCCGAGAACGACAAGTCTCAGGTTGGATGAGTTTTGTGTGCTGATCTTAAAATGGCCATAACTTTCAATCCAGGAAGAGTTACAGAACGTGCCACCCCATTTCGGAGATGAGAACGACTCAATCTACAGTCTGAAGTAGTTTCAGACGGCAAAAATGAAGAGGAGCTGTCGCCCAGGCGACAGCTGATGTCGCCCAAGCAACAGCTGATGTCGCCCAGGCGACAGCAGAGAAGTTACAACTACTTCCCCCATGGCAGCACGACGAACGACAGTTTTGAGCTGTCGAAAATCCAACATCGATGTCGCCCACGCGACAGCTCGGAGGTTACAACAACTGCCCACGACAACACCACGACCGGCAGTTTTGCGCTGTCGGAAATTTCCGACAGCTGATGTCGCCCAGGCGACAGCGAAATTCTATAAATTGGCTCCTTTTGTTCGTGCATTCAGAGCTTTGAAGATTCTAAGTCCCTTCCTGAGTGCATTCCATCCAGAGAGCTCCAGAACCTCATGAACTCCCATTTATGCTGAGAAGATTTGAAATTGAAGACGAGATCGGACGCGCTTCTACATCAAGGATCATCTCGAGGCTTCAACCTTCCTTTCAGAGATCTGAATTTCTAGGGAGTTCTTATTTTATCTTGTATTTTCATTTATATACATTTTACTTTGTATTGGTAGGGAAAATCACTTCCTTGTGCGGAGCGTCTAAGTCCTTGCGTGGCTTAGGGGAAAATCGCTTCCTTGTGCGGAGCGTCCAAGTCCTTGCGTGGCTTGGTGGGAAATCGTGGCCTTGTGTGCTACGTCTAGATCTTGGGAAGATCTAGAGGATAGGCTTGGGCTTGGTCTAGGGAGAGACAAGTGATAGCCTTCCGATCCTTGAGAGAAGGATTAGTAAACAAAAAGAAATTTATATTTGTACGCCTCCGATTTCCAGCGATATAGAAATCAAATTTATGTAAACACTTTTTCATATAATATAATCATGTCTCTTTTGTGTTTACTTGATTTCTATCATTTGGCGTAATCTCTATTATATTGTGTTCTAAGTTTTCAATTCTAAATCTAAATTGTTTATGTCAATCTCCTTCATTATAAAACAATTTAGTAATTATCTTGAAAATTATAGAAAGAATTTTATTCCCTTATTCACCCCCCCCCCCCCCTCTAAGGGCGCCGTAAGATCCAACATCTTCTCCCCTCTCTTTTGTGGGAGGTAATCCGCTAAACCCTCTTTGTTTATTTTCCGCGTCGTAGAATGCTCGTGTTAGCATAGTGAATTAAGCAATGTTGCTTTCATCGTTCTTAAACAGGTTCGCTATTTGGCCACCCCCGTCAGCTTCAACTTATTTATGGCAAGTAGAGAGCCCTCACTCTTGCAAGCATTGAATTTTGTTTAGCATGACCTGTTCTTAGGATTTTATGCTTCACTCTTGAATACACGTGTCATCAAATAAGTTTAGTTTTGATTGCTTGAATTGACTTGATAGTAGTTTGAGGTTTCACGCATTTGAAATAACACGAGTTGCAAAATGTGAAATGATGATTTTAATTGGAGGAATTTGTTGGGGAAATGATTTATCTTAACCCCTAAAAATGAGTAGAATATAAATTCTATGAATGAAAAACTAGTCTAAGTAAATATGCGTCGAATAGTATTCGACGCAACGTCGAAGTATAGTCGACGTTCCTCTCAGAATGAGTCGAAGTAACTCCAAACAGAATTCGACGTAACACATGTCGACATAACTCTGATTTCTAGTAGACGCATCTAGTGAAGTCGACGTACCTTAGTCGACGCACCTTCCTTATTCTCCTCTCGACGTCCAGTCAGTCTGAAATCGACGCTTCCGTCGAATAGTAATCGACGTACGTCGATTTCTACGTCAAATTCAAAACACGCCAGATTTCTTTCCTTCTATCTGTAGATCTGAATTTTATGGAATAATATTATACTTTTCTAGCCGTTTTGAATCAGTCTTTCCTTCTAAATGATTCTTGGCTAAATTGATTAAGTTTATTATGGATATTATTTGAAATCAGAATAATCTCTTTCCTTCTACAGAAATATTGATTATGGGATCTTTTCTCTCTTACCATTTCTCTAACTACTAATTGATTATTCTCCTATAGTATTCTTTGAATAAATAGAGCTATAAATAAGAGGGAAGTCGGCAGAGAAAAATACAGAAGTGATCCACTCCATACATTTGAAATAGAGGAAAAGCTCCCAAGTGAAAAGAGAGAAAATCTGAGAGAAGTGAAAGTGTGCTGCAGCAAACAACAAGCCCTCTTCTTCTTCTTCTAAAGCCATACTGCTGCAATTTCTGAAAGTTCTCATTGATAAAGAGAAAAAGACTTACAATATCCTTCTCACTATAGAAGAGAGATTTCATTCACTATTTCTTGTGCTTCTAATCTTCTTGCTAGGAAGAAGATTCTTTCTTGTTTTAATTATTTCTTCTATTTCTTCTTCTTATCTTCATTTCATTTTCAAACAGTGTAAAAGAGTTTTTAGAATCTCTCTTCAAAAAATTCAGTTGTACTGGTTCTAAGAGTCTCCTTATCAAAAGACTCAGGCTAGTTCTAAGAGTCTCCTTTTCAAGAGACTCAGTACAAGATAGTGAATTCCTACCAAGGGGGTAGAAGAGTGGACTACCCAAAGTTTGGGGAACCACTATATTTCTTTGTGTTGTGCTGTGATTTTCATTTTGCTATTTCTTTCTTTATTTACTTAATTCTTGTTGGTGTGTGTGGGAAGCTTAACTCTGAGATTATTACACACACATATATATATATATATATATATATATTTGTTAACTTTGCACAAAGTACTTTTAAATCTCTATTCACCCCCTCTAGAGAATTCTAGTGAGGTTAACTGCGCACTTTCAATTGGTATCAGAGCTAGGTTGATCAAAAAGGGGTAACTCCTTGATCAAAAAGATCCTACCTCATATATACATATATATATATATATTTCTAAAAACTATTTTTCACATGACACAAATCAAAGGTTATGCTTCCACAAGACCACCAATGTGCAATCTTGAAAAGTTTGCACTTTGGAAAACAAGAATTAGAATCTATATGAATTCTATTGATGAAGATTTGTTTAATGTTATTTTGATAGGCCCTCCAAAGCCCTACAGGAAGGACTCAAGTGGTAAAGTGACACAAACACTTGTCCCAAGGGCTGAGTGGACAGATGATGAGAAAAACACAAAAGCATGTGATGCAAAAGCTGTGAACATTCTTGTCTCAACCCTCTCAGATGAAATCTTTCAAAGGGTTGTTGACTGTGAATCAGCCAAAGAAATCTGGGAGGTCCTTACAAAGATGGTAGAAGGAAGTGCTGATGAAAGGAAAGATAGGAAGGCTCTATTGATATCCCAATATGAGAACTTCAAAAAGAAGAATGAAGAAAGTATATCTGAGAAGTATGACAGATTCAGTCTGATCATCAATCAATTAAGAAACTTGGACAGAGAGATCTCTCTCACAGAGATAAATGACAAATTGCTAATGAGTCTCCCAAGTTCATGGGACTCAAGAATATGGGCAATAAGGGATACTAGAGGACAAAAGGAAATCTCAATAGATGCCCTCTTAGGAAAACTCAAATCCTATGAGCCACAACTTAAAACCAGAGAAGAGAAGGAAAGAAGGGAAAACACTCCAACCTCCTCAAAAGATAGAAACATTGCATTAAAAGCAACAGAAGAGGAAACTTCTGTTACTGAAGAAGAATTATTTAGCCTCCTGGCCAGAAAATTCAAGAAATGGGTCAGGAAAGATGGATCTAGAAGGAGAGAGTCAAAACCAAGGTATGACAAGACTCCTACTAAAGAAATTATTTGTTATTCCTGCAGGAAAACTGGACATATTGCTCCAGAATGTTCAGAAAATGCTGAGAAAAAGGAAGATCTGAAAAAGAAAGATCTCAAGAAGAAAGGGAAGAAGAAAGAAAGAGGCTTCATTGCAGAAGCTTGGAGTGAGACAAATTTTGAAGACAACACTTCATCTAACAGTGACAATGAAGAGTCTAAGCAAGAAGACCTATGCTTAATGGCTCTTGGAAGCACAGAAGAAGAATGTGTTGCTGAATCATGGAGTGAAACAGGATCAGAAGGAAGCATCTCTTCAACAGCAAAAGCAAATAGCCTTATTCTCATAGAGGAATCTGAGGATAAGGATGAGGTAAGCATCTTTGATGAAATAGATTTTCTCTGTGAAGATTTTAAAAATGATTTTGAAAGACTCTATTTAGATCAACTAAAAGCTAAACAAGAAATTAAGAATCTAAAAGAACAAGTTATAATGAGAAAAATAGAAGATACATGTTCAAAAAATTATGAACTTAGGTGTAAAATCTATAAAACAGAAAAGGAAATAAATAGTGCTAAAATAGAAAATCAACTTCTTAAGAATAAGGTATCCTAGGCAAAAGCTTTTGAAGAATCTATAAAAGTCAGAAGCCAAACACTTAAAGAAATAACTGAAAAACAAATAATCAGACATAAGAATCTGGGGTTAGGAGCCGATCCTTCAACCAGTTCAATACCATCTACCAAACCTGGTTGGATGAGCCCTGTTAAATTTACTAAACCCATGAAATCAACAAACTTAGAAGAAGACCCACAAAATAAAGAAGACCTCACCTTCAAAGAGATAAACCACCTTGAAGAATCATCATCATACCATTCAGAAGAAAACTCTCAAACTACCTCTGAGAAGGCAACTAGGCCAAAAGAAACAATTCATAAAGAAATAAATCTTCAAATGGATAAAGGGAAAAATAAAATCTGTGAAGACACAATTGCGTCGACTTCATATCGACGTATGAATGATAATACGTCGAATTCTAATCGATGCAATCTCTCAGATGCTTCGACCTCAAATCGACGCATGAATAAAATTACGTTGACTTATAATCGACGCAACTATTTCCATGCATCAATTCCAGATCAACGCAATCTAGAGAAATCGCCGAATATATATCGACGCAACTCTCAACATACGTCGAATAGATATCGACGCTTAAAACCTCAGAGCAACTTAAATACAGGACATAGCTATTCTTCAAAAACTCTCTATCTTAACCCCCATTCAGGACCCTTTTACCCTGATCAAAACTTCTATCCTAATCAAAACACTTTTCATAATCAAAATTACTATCCTGATCAAAACTTTTATCCTAATCAACAACTCTACCCTAATCACCATCCCTATCCCTTCCTAAACTCAAATTTCCTTAATCAAAGGACAATTAGGTGTTATATCTGTAATAAAATTGGCGACACTGCCAAACAATGCTGGCACAATTAATCCAACTATTTATAAAATTAACCCAAGGGTGACTTAGAAAACCTTAGGATTAGGAAGAAATAAACCCTCAAGGAAAACCTGAAATTTTCAGACAAAGCAAAAATCAAGTCGATTCCTCAATCGACGCATCGTCGATTAGTAAACTCGACGTATACGTCGAATCATATCAACGCATACGTCGACAGGAAACCCTATCAGACTATACCGACGTATACGTCAACTTTCACTCGACGCAACGTCGACTTCATGAAAAAGGCGGCAATACCAAAATATTTTCGGTCACATCTACGGCTATACCGAATAAACCTCGAGTTGTGTCTCGTATCGACGTTTCACCTGACTTAAATAGACTCTTCAGTTAAAATTCTGCACACTCCTGAGCTTCTCTCATCCTTCTCATTTCTCAGACCAGCCATCTCTTCTTCTCTCTCACTAACCTAAATGGCTCCCAAGATTTACTCCGGTTTTGACATTGATCTTGAATCCTTCCAAGCCGCCGCCGAAAACTATAAGAGCATCATAGCTCTCTTCACTGAAGTTGGATTAAACAAACTCATTTCCACAAGATGCAGACTCCTAGAGACAGAACTCACTTAGTTAATGGATCATGTTCAGATATCTGAGCAAGGAGAGATTACAGGAACACTCTATGAGACTCCTGTCTCAATCTCTGCAGAACACCTTAGGGTCACCTTTGATCTTCCATCAGGTACACAACAACACTATTCTATTTTAAATCAAAAGGAAAGCAAATTATTTTCTAAGAATAGCTAAATGAATCTTCATCATCATTCCCTTATCAGGTGATGAACCTGTGGACCTCACCCCTGAGGAAACCAAGAATCTATTACTCATCATGAAGTTCTCCAAAGACAAACCAATCCACCTGAAGAAAATAGATTTTTCTGAGGAATATAGGCTATTGGAAGACATAGTAGGAAAAGTTCTATTATGCAAGATCTTTGCCCATAATGCAGTGCCCAAGCAGCAACTGAACATCATGAGGGCCCTTGTGCTGAAAAAGAAGGTTGACTGGGCCAGCTGCTTACCAAAAATGATAGCCTACAAATATTCTCACAAAGAGAATTCCTATATGAGGATTATGAGTCAGGTACTCCTCCACTCCTTCCCTGACCTATGTAGGTCAAAAGGAATCCCCATTCCCCCTGGAAAAAGGATGTCCATTGGCCTCTTCTCAAAATGGACCAGGCAAATTCCCAAGCCTGGTGCCATTCCTGACAGGACTCCCTCTCCTCCTAACTCTCCTAGCCATCCATCCTCACCTCCTCCTCAGCATACAGACATCTCTTCCCTACCTACATCATCCACACCAATAGTCTCTACTACCATCACAACTCCTATCCTACCTACATCTTCACATCCACCTGCTCAACCCTCCTCTATTCCTCCACCTCCTCCATCAAACTCACCTCATCACAATGATACAGTTCTCTCTCCACCTTCATCACCTCCTCCTCCACCATTATCTCCTACTCCAACACACCTTGAGCCATCTCCATCCACTAACACTCTCATCACCCAATGTATCCAATCAACAGCCCAAAAATTTCAAGAAATGCTGGATGCACACTGCTCTCAACTTCACTCCTCCATCATACACATGCAAACCCAAATAGATGGGGTCAATGATTTTGTGCAAAGCTTGAAGTCCTCTGTCTCTTCCTCCAAAGTGACCAAGTCTTTCTTAACCTCCTTGGCTAAGAAGGTCAAGAAGGGGGAGAAATTAGATGAAGAGCAGCTCTCAAGTCACAAATCTCTTTTACACAAGTCCCTTCCTACTTCAAAAGTTGATAAGACAATTGAGAATGAATTAGTCCCAGAGCTACATGCTGAGGACCAGATAAAAGATGTACTCTCTATAGCAAGAGAAGCTACACAACAAGTCCTCTTTCAAAGGGAGGCTAGCAGAGCAGAAGTTAAAAAGGAAACTGATGCTGAAGTAATTAAAGCTAGAGCTGAGAAAGAAACTGAAGAGGCAGAAATTTAAGGCTTAAAGGAAGTTCCATCAAGGGGAGGCTAGTAGAGCAGGCCTCTCGACACACCTTGAGCCCAATAATCTCAGAGTAATTGAAGCTGGAGCTGAGAAAGAAACTTAAGAGGCAGAAATTGAAGGCTTAAAGGAAGTTCCATCTCAGGGGTAGCAAACTGCTGTGACTCAGGGGGAGCTGAGTGAACCACATATTACTGAGAAGGAGAACCTCTCTTCTTTAAAAACCTTAGTATTCACTAGGAAAAGAAAAACTCCTCCTACCCCTCCTGAGTGATGTGTTGAACAATGTGTTGAACAAATGTTGATATACTCTATATTTTTCTTCCTCCATGCTTCAATACTGTTTATATAGTCTGTGTATATGATTCTACTTTCTTTTGAGTACTTAACATATTTCTTTGCTATATAAATGCCTTGCTGTGTTGATTAAAAGCTGGTACAATTTCTCCCTGAATAGGGTTAAGACAAATAGGGGGAGATTGTTGGGGAAATGATTTATCTTAACCCCTAAAAATGAGTAGAATATAAATTCTAAGAATGAAAAACTAGTCTAAGTAAATATGCGTCGAATAGTATTCGACGCAACGTCGAAGTATAGTCGACGTTCCTCTCAGAATGAGTCGAAGTAACTCCAAACAGAATTTGACGTAACACATGTCGACGCAACTCTGATTTCTAGTCGACACATCTAGTGAAGTCGACGTACCTTAGTCGACGCACCTTCCTTATTCTCCTCTCGACGTCCAGTCAGTCTGAAATCGACGCTTCCGTCGAATAGTAATCGACGTACGTTGATTTCTATGTCAAATTCAAAACACGCCAAATTTCTTTCCTTCTATCTGTAGATCTGAATTTTATGGAATGATATTATTCTTTTCTAGCCATTTTGAATCAGTCTTTCCTTCTAAATGATTCTTGGCTAAATTGATTAAGTTTATTATGGATATTATTTGAAATCAGAATAATCTCTTTCCTCCTACAGAAATATTGATTATGGGATCTTTTCTCTCTTACCATTTCTCTAACTACTAATTGATTATTCTCCTATAGTATTCTTTGAATAAACAGAGCTATAAATAAGAGGGAAGTCGGCAGAGAAAAATACAGAAGTGATCCACTCCATACATTTGAAATAGAGGAAAAGCTCCCAAGTGAAAAGAGAGAAAATCTGAGAGAAGTAAAAGTGTGCTGCAGCAAACAACAAGCCCTCTTCTTCTTCTTCTGAAGCCATATTGCTGCAATTTCTGAAAGTTCTCATTGATAAAGAGAAAAAGACTTACAATCTCCTTCTCACTATAGAAGAGAGATTTCATTCACTATTTCTTGTGCTTCTAATCTTCTTGCTAGGAAGAAGATTCTTTCTTGTTTTAATTATTTCTTCTACTTCTTCTTCTTATCTTCATTTCATTTTCAAACAGTGTAAAAGAGTTTTTAGAATCTCTCTTCAAAAAATTCGGTTGTACTGGTTCTAAGAGTCTCCTTATCAAAAGACTCAGGCTGGTTCTAAGAGTCTCCTTTTCAAAAGACTCAGTATAAGATAGTGAATTCCTACCAAGGGGGTAGAAGAGTGGACTACCCAAAGTTTGGGGAACCACTATATTTCTTTGTGTTGTGCTATGATTTTCATTTTGCTATTTCTTTCTTTATTTACTTAATTCTTGTTGGTGTGTGTGGGAAGCTTAACTCTGTGATTATTACACACACATATATATATATATATATATATATATATTTGTTAACTTTGCACAAAGTACTTTTAAATCTCTATTCACCCCCCTCTAAAGAATTCTAGTGAGGTTAACTGTGCACTTTCAGAATTAGTAGTTCCTTTTGAGCATGAATATTAATTGGTATATTGGCAAATGTTAAGATTCCTTGCTAGCAATTAGACGAAATCTGTTCGATATGAAATGTTTGGGTCATAGACGTGTCTACTTAGAGGATATTCGTGTTTTGGAATGACTAAATCTAAAGGAATACCTGATATCCTAGATAATGATCTATAGTAATCTTATTTCTCGTGAATACTTGGACCCGCAAGTTTCAAAACTCTCTTTCGAGTTCTTGAGTCATCAAATTCTGTTTCTTATGTTTGTTTGGTTGAAAGACTTGGATAAAGTCTATTTCTCTTGATCTGATGTTTTCTTCAGCGTGAGTCTGCTTCAATTAGAATCACCAATCTATGAATCACTTATGTCCTGCGTGTCATAAGCAAATCTTGGAAGCTAGGGTTTAGGTGGTGCATCGTCTTTATTGCATGGTCACGGTAAGCAGGAAATACTCTCATTCTTGTAAGACTTACACTTGAACTTAAGTGTGAACCATGTGCACCCACTGTAAACATCTACGCATTTCAACGATTACAGCCTATGTCGTTGCAAAATTGTTTTAGCTTATGAAATATTTCCTTATATTGTAATTTTTTCTGTCAACTACCTGAATCCTCGATTTGATAACTTGCATCAGTACACTAGAATCCACGAAATCCTATACTAAGTCATTAATAATGTAAGTTAACATTGAAAGGTAAGGTTTAATTGATGCAACTCCTTGACTTGGGTTCCCTCTTGAATCCCTAAGGGGAACAAAGGACCGGTCATAACGAGCTTAAATTTCTGAATCTCCTGAATCTGTACTTGAATCTACCTGAATCGTGAATCCTGCGCATTAAACAAAAACACCTACACCTTCACTTGTTACAACTTATGTTATTACATGATCATATATACCTGCTTTACTTCAGACTAGTTTAATAATTCTAGATATTTCTGCTTGTCTCACTTGCTTGCCTGTCTTGTTAGCTCTGCTTCATGAAAAGCGGTACACAAATATTCTGTTTCACTTGCTCATATTTTATTTTTCTTTGCTCTTGTGTATTTCAATGTTCTGAGGCTTTTCCTTCTTGTTTTGGAATTTGCCTTAGCGTTCATGCCTGTGCCGCCTGCTTCCTGAGCCGATCTGCGTCAAGCTTCAGGTTTTGTGTTTGTGTTTCAGTTCTTTTACTATCGGATAGTTCTGTTATGTAATAATTACGATCA
The DNA here is from genome assembly GCA_033032865.1 of Dactylorhiza incarnata. NCBI lineage: Eukaryota > Viridiplantae > Streptophyta > Magnoliopsida > Asparagales > Orchidaceae > Dactylorhiza > Dactylorhiza incarnata. The sequence goes on from JAWHQI010000149.1 coordinate 3,132,376, forward strand.
GCCATTTTCTCCAGTTTCTTGGACAACTGCTAGGCTAAAATTATATGTACTAGAATTTGATATGATTTGCATGCTCATTCATCTGCGATGATCACTGCATAAAAATCTGTTCCAAAACTTGTATCATAAGTTCTTTTGCAAAAATACATGTGCATCAAATCCTTTTCATTGATACCTTGAAAGCTTCTGCATAAAAACAATTGTTTTCCTTCAAATTAACTGTTTTCAAACTTATATTCAGCTTCTCTACTTTCGCCTTAGCAGGCATGGTTTTCTTTCCGCCCATGCCTGTGGCATCACGGCCTGCCCCGAAGCGCACTCTGACTTTTGTCGAGACGGGTCGTGACAGTATGTTCTAATAAATTCCATATATCATAAGCTGTTTCGCAAGCACAAGTTCTATTAAATTCCGTTCTATCCAAAGCACAGAATAACGCATTCATTGCTTTAGCGTTATTCTTACATCTCCACTTATCATTGTCATCCCATCTATCTTTAGGTTTTTCCATAGTGACTTCTCCAACAACAAATGTTGGTGGAGAATAACTTTGTTCTACAATACCCCAAACGTCATTATCTAAAGCAGTTAAAAAACAATGCATTCTAGTTTTCCAGTAATTATAATCAGTTCCGGTAAATAGTGGAGGTCTACTAATCCCTTGACCCTCAGCGAAAGCATGATCATTATGCGCCATTATTCCCGATTGTGAAATCGTTTTGGAATAACCTTGCATTGATACCAAGTGTTGGATCTGATGATGCCTTTAGAGGGGGGGGGGGGGGGGGGGGGGGGGAGGGGTGAATAAGGGGTTTATTGTTTTTTGAAATAAACTTACAGATTTTACCAAAATTGAAAAACTTTTTTTCTCTGTCTCTAAATGATTTTCTTTATGAAATACGATTCCAGAAAAATTAGATATACTGAAAAAGAATTTTATATTTCATAAAAATGATTACAAGGATAATATTTCAATAACACTTGAAATTGGAGGCGGCAACTTGTAAAATCTCTTTTTGTTCCTTCACCGGTCCTTCTCCCAAGGACCGGTTGGCTATAGCCTATCTATCCCCAGATAAGGCCTCTAGCCACCCCTAGATCTACCCTTGACCTAGTCTCCACGCACAAGGCGGTGAATTACCCCCTAAGCCGCACAAGGACCTAGTCTCCACACACAAGGCGGCGAATTACTACCGTTATAAGAAAATATAAAAAGATAAAGATAAAAATTATAACAAATGACTCCTTAGAATGAAGAGCGCTGGAGGAGATGTTGAAGATACGCCATGACCACGTCAGAGTTGAAGCGAGCGTCCTTCTTCAAATTTGCAATTGGAAATCTCCTTCTCACTCTTGTTCCTCAATGTTGGTGTTGGGAGTTCTCTCTGAATTTTGAATGAAATGCTCTCTCAGATCTCTGGAATGAAGTCTTCAATGCATCTCACTTGAGCAAACAAAATCAGATCTTTAAATAGAAATGGGAGCTAACGCGTGGCGTTAAGGGTTAACGCCAGCGTTAGTGAACGTGCGCTGTCGTGGCTGAAATCGTGCATACTGTCGGGATCGTGGCAGAAACCAATTTTGTCGAACGAAACTCATTTCGTCAAATGCACGTTCGTCGAACAGAATCAAAGTTTGTCGAACTCCACAAAGTTCATCGAACGCAAGTTCGTCAAGTGAAATTTCATCGAGCGCAGGTTCATTTCGTCGAACACCTTCAGAGTTCGTCGAACGCAATTTTGACAGGGGCAATTTCATTGAACGGCTAGCAAAGTTCGTCGAACAGCTACCGCCATCGTTAAGACCTAACATCTGGCATTGTCTCTATATTATTGATGGATTCGTTCTCGACGGAATCCTTCTCAGCGGTTGTTAACGCAGTTTCCTTCTCAGCGGTTGTTAACACAGGGCGTTAAAAACTAACGCGAGCGTTAGCTCTCTTTCCAGAGAATCATCATCAATCATCATCCTGTTCATAGAGTTATATAACTCTAGTACCTGCACACTATAAACACAAGCAAGATCAAATACATAGTGTGATTTGTTATTTCTCAAACTAAGAGAAGTGGAACACAAGCTCCAACAGGTTATACTAGATCAATGGGTATTAGATACCTGAATGATCGTCTCTAGTGGGAGTCTTGTGGATTATATTTGTCGGTTATTGATTATTCATGTGATGAATTGAGTACTTTATATTTCATTTTTCATTTAAGGCAAGTTCTTTTATTATGTTATATGTTTCTACTGATTGATTAATTAGCATGATAAATGCCCTTAGAATGTTTGCTTCCATTGGAATTCAAGTATGTGACTTGAATGTGAGTGCCTATATTTATAAGAAGCTTCATTCTTAAATGGTCCCTGGTCGTTGTATCATCTTAGAAGTTCGGGGCGATGTTGATACAAAAAGACTAGCATGTGCATTGACTGATGACCGGTTCTCACAGGTCATGATATTGTGATATTAAGTCATCACATGGGTACTTGTTAGTGAACAAGTTGTACTGGACAGACCCACCTTGAGACTACTTTGTGGATTGTTATATGAACGTGTCACAAGTAGGTCTCAACTGACAATGGTGTTTGTGGTTCTTTGACCTGAAGTCACAACATTCATCAAGTGAGGAAGAGCGTACTTTGATGCCATCTAAAGTCTTCCTTGAGAAAGGTTTATGATAAGGGTGGTAATTGGGTATGTTAAGATTCATTTGGGTGTTTGTGTGTGAGCAGATATGAGATTTGTCCTCCTATATGACATGAGTTACATCCATGGGCCTCTTGATGGAATGAGACTGAGAAATGCATGGCCATGCTTGGTTGAGTCAATATGTGATATTGAGCTCACCATTTTCAGACAGTCTATTCTAGATCAAGGAATTAAGATTGAACAATTACAAGGGTGACAAGTTCCATGCCTCTAGTTCTATCCAGATGTAAGGGACAAAGGGACATGACAACACTGATACATTGGTCAAGACAGGCTTGTTGAGTTATGAACTCTTATTGCTTGGGTAGCAATGATGCATTGCTAGATGCCGCTCATTGTTTGTGAGACTTTTATTTGATACGTTCAAGATCAAGTGGGAGACTGTTGGTGTTTCCATGGTGATCTGGAAGTGGTCAAATATCTAGTCTCACTACCAATGCGATATGAGCCTATGGGGTCGCACAAAAGAGTGCTTGGAGAAATTGGAGGAAGAATCCTATTGACAAGGGATCGGATTAAAGCAGGCGTTCGTCGAACGGATAATGTAGCGCGTTCGTCGAACTGTGTTTGTCGATCGGCTAAGTGTTGAATAATATCATCTTGACTGTCAAGACGATGTTTTGGTCTTCTCGACGATATATGTATATCCTCTCGACGATATATATGTCTTCTCGACGATATATATATATGTCTTCTCGATGATATTTATATGTCTTCTCAAAGATATGTGTCATCTTCTCGACGATATATATGTCTTCTCATCGGCTGGTACAACACGTTCGTCGAACGGCTAATGTAGCGTGTTCGTTGAACAACGTTCGTCGAACGGTTCGTCGAACGGTTCGTCGAACGACGTTCATCGAACGGTTCGTCGAACGAATAGCGTAGAACGTTCGTCGAACAGCCAGCGCATTCGACAAACTCTAACCAGTTCATCAAACACAGTTTTGACCTATTTATCTTCGCCCGACGCTTCTCTTGATTGCTGGAGGTATAAAAGGTACGATTCTTTTAACCTAATAGAACCCGATCTATTTTGGCGATCTGATTTGAGAGAGTGGCGTGTTGGAACAACCCTATTACTGATTTGGGCTAGGATCACTATCTGTTTATTAGGACAAAGTTGACCCCAATGTATAGTCAATGGGTCAAGGGTGTAGGCTGTTTGAACTCAAGAAAATATTCAGGTTCTGCGTTCGACGAACTCAACACTCTGCATTCGACGAACGGCTTACACTCTGCATTTGACGAATGACTTACATTCTGCGTTCGATGAATGGCTTGCTTCTATCTCAGCATCTCAGCGGTTGTTGAACCTCAGTCTTAGCGGTCGACGATCTTCAATCTCAGCGGCTCAACGTCTTAGCGGTCGACGAACAGACTAAGTCTCAGCGGTCGACGATCTGTCTCAGCGGCTCAGCTGTCGCTGATTTTATCAAGTCTCAGTGGTAGATGATCTTCAATCTCAGCGGCTCAGCATCTCAGCGGTCGACGATTTTATTCAGTCTCAGCGGTCGATGATTTTGCTCAGTTCAGCGGTGGACGAATTTTCCCATTCGATGAACTAAGCTCTGCGTTTGAAGAAAAAGTATCAGATGTTCAGATCAAGGAAAGTTCTTCTCAGTTCAACTAATTCAATTCTTCCAGCCAGATTCAGTTGAGGTCGACGAACTCAACATTGTGTTCGACGAAAATCTTGAGATCGACGAAAATTCTTGAGATCGACGAATTCTTATTTCAGTTCAGAACTTCAGAAGGATTAATCTTATTTCATTCTCTGAACTCAGATCGTCTATAACAACGGATCTATATTCTAGATAAGACAAGATTTCTGCCTTACTTATTATATTCCTTTCTATTCTCTTCTTCCAAGATTATAGCCGTTGACATTTAATGGAAAAGGAACATTTCACGGAAAAGGAATTAAGTATTCTGCAGAATCATTTTGGTTACCTTTGCAGTCCCAAGAAGGATTTATTACAGATTATTCTATTCCTTATTCTGTTGATTTGAAATTCAAATCAGAGAGATATATTATCAAAAAGAAAAAGGAAGAAGATACAGAACAACAAAGTTTCACGACAGTAGTACAGAACATATCACAATATAGTTGTACAGGAAAAAGAAAGAGGAAGAAGAAACCGTCGGGAGAAAAATATGCAGGAAGAAGAAAGAAAAATTTAACAGATCATCTTCTTCTTCCTCAAGCATCCCTCATTCACTGAGAACATCAACTCTACTCTCTCAGTCATCAGCTGCAAGTTCAGATCTTCAACGAGCAACAATAATCTGAGGAATTTATTCTCTCAGATTCATCGGCTATAGGAAGATCAGTACATTCAAGAGAAAGCTCCATCCTCAAGTTGTCAAACATTTTATATCAGACAGAGGAGCTTTACATCATCAATCCACTAGAGTCTTCTCTCAGAATATTGACAGAGAAGAACTTCATAACCCTTCTTATCCCCTCTTGTATAGGGTTATAACTCCCTTCAAAAGTTAACCCATTGGTGGCAGGGCACCTCAACAAAAACCTGTGGTTTGGTTAGAGCACCTGATCAAAAGCTCCTTGGTGTGTGGACACCTGAACAAAAACCCCTTGGTGATAGGTCACCTGATCAAAAACCTAGTGGATCCTACCAAGTGTGGTAGAAGAGTAAACGTACCCAGGTTTATTGGGGAACTACTATAAAAATCCTTGTGTCCTCTGTGTTGTGATTTTCTGTGTGCTGTGCTGTGTGTTCTCTTTGTGTTTGCTTTTATTACTCACTCAGTACACATATATATCACTATTTTAATTCCGCTATAAAATTAAGTGAAAAGTTTTTAATACTCTATTCACCCCCCCTCTAGAGTAAATCTAAGATCTAACCTCACCTTCAATTGGTATCAAAGCGTGGTTGATTATACCAATCACTTTCAACTGATATCAATTGCACTTTCAATTGGTATCACAGGGTTGTTGATTGTTTACAGGCTAACACCTGAATCATAAAGATCAATCAGATCTTAAATTTATATTAGAGTTTATTTTATTTTTTGTTAAAAACTCATGGCACAGAACAAAGAATATTCTATCACAAGACCTCCTATGTGCAATCTCAATAAGTTTGCACTATGGAAGGCTAGGATTAGATTGTACATGAATTCTATTGATGAGGAAATATTTAATGTTATTTTGACAGGACCTCCAACTACCACATCAACAACTATTGCTGAAGCACCAACTAACAACAATGTTGTTCCACCACCTGAATGGACAGATGCACAGAAGCAGCAGAGAAGTGCAAATGCCAAAGCCATGAACATATTGGCACAAACAATGTCAGATGACATTTTCCAAAGAGTTGTGGAATGCAGTTCTGCAAGGGAAATCTGGAACTCACTCAACAATATGGTTGAAGGATCAGCTGATGAAAGAAAGGACAGAAGATCTCACCTAATCTCCTAGTATGAAAATTTCAAGAAGGGAGAATCTGAGACAATTGTTGATATGTATAACAGGCTCAGCCTCATAATCAATGAGCTGAAGACCTTGGACAAAGTGATCTCCATCACTGAGGTCAATGATAAGATCCTTATGTGCTTCCCCAGCACATGGGACTCTAGCATCTGGCCAATCAAGGAAGCCAGAAGCCTTAATGAGATCTCCACTGAGAGCTTGTTAGGCAAACTCAAATCCTATGAGCAGCTTATCAAAACAAGAGAAGCTGATCAATCTACTTCATCTCCAGCATCCAAGAAGGAGAGAAGCATAGCTTTTCAAGCTGAAGAGGAAGAAAAGGCTCCAAGAGATGAGTAGTTCATGAGCCTTCTAGCCAAAAAGGTTCTACAAGATGGCTAAGAAGGACTTCAGAAAGATGGACTCCAGATCAAGAGAAAAGCCAAGGTATGATAAGTCAATTTCTAAGGAAATTATTTGTTTTGGTTGCAGGAAACCTGGACACATTCTGCCAGAGTGTCCAGAGAATCAGAAGAAGGAAAAGAGAAAGGACAAAGAAGAAAGAAGGCACTCCAGCAAGTCTTCCTCCCACAAACACAAACAAAAGGGAAGAGGATTTGTAGCTGAAACTTGGAGTGAAACTGATTCAGAATCTTCATCCAGTTCATCTGAAGATGAAGAAAAATCAAATGAGAAGGACCAATGCTTGATGGCTCTCTATGACTCAAGTAGTGAGTCAGAACTTGCATCTTTATCCAGCTCTTCTGATGATGAAGATAATGAAGAAGAAAGAAGCTTCTGTATGATGGCTATCAATGCCGCAGCAAACAACTCAGATGAAGAATAAGAATCAGAAGCTGAAAATGATGCTGACCATGTAATATCTAATTTTGATTTTAATTCAATTGAATTCAAAGATGAATTCAAAGTTCTTTGGTTAGACTTAATCAAATCTGAGAAGGAAATAATCACTCTCAGAAATAAGTTGGCTGAAATGAACCAATTAAGTGAAGATAATGCTATTCTAAAGAAATAATTGGCTGTCTCTAGAGAACATATTATTCTCATTGAGAATAAACTATCTGAGGCTAAGAAATTTGATGAATCCCTAAATGGGAGAAGCATCAAACTGATGGACATCACAAGCACAATAAATGCCAGATTAAGTTAAAAACTAAGCTTGGGTGCATCATCAAGTAAGCCATCTCTTATTAAGAAGAACATACTTTCTAAACCAATAAAGTTCATCTCTGCCAAGGGAAAAGAGGTTGTAGATGTAAATAAAAACATTTCAAGCAAGGCTGTCAAGAATAAAGGAATTCAGCAGAATTTGTCGAATGGAGCTCGACGAAATGAATTCACTTCGTCGAACGGAGATCGACGAACTCTGAAGCCAGAATTTTAGTATAATTATTATTCGAACGACGCTCGAAGAAAGAACTTCACTTCGTCGAACGGCGATTGACGAATTCACCCCAATTCGTCGAACAGAAAATTTCCTGAAGATAAAAAGAATTCTTATTCTTCACATACTTTCAATCCTTTCACTGAATTGATAATTCCTCCAAGGAGATATCATCCACAGGTTATAAGGATCAGCTTGAAATGTCTTTTATATCAGAGTTTTGTGGAAAATCAAAAGAACCTAAAGTAGTCTGGGTCAAGAACATCTAATGTATCAAATAAGGAGAGGAACACCACCTCCACCAGAGACATTTTGCAGGTACAGGATCACTATCTCATTCAGGTCATTTCTTCCAAGATATTCTTCAACTATTTGAAGAACAACAACTTAAGAAGTCATTGACCACCAGGATCAAACTCATTTTCTTTTGATATCAGAGACCTCAACTGATACCAGAGGTCACTTTCAATTGGTATTCAATTGGTATCAAACTATCAGAGACCTCAACTGATATCAATTGGACTTTCAATTGATATTAGAGGACTTTCAATTGGGATCAAGCTATCAATTATAGAAATAAAAGAAAGGGTTTACACTCTCAAGAAAGAGAATACAAATGAAATTGCAAGTTCAATATCAAAAAACCTGAACTTTCAATTGGTACCTGAACTTTCTATTGGTATCAAAATCAAAGCTTACCTTTCAATTGGTGTCAGAATCAAACTCCCAGTAGCTGATAATAAAGGAATGGGTACACACCCTTAAGACAAAGAATGCAACAACATTATCAGATCAAATTTCTAGAAATCAGATTGCATCCTTCCCTACCTCCATCTAATGTACCTTCTTCAAGGGGCCTAACTTCAGGCCTTTCTGAAACTAGGCAGGGGGAGAAGTTCTATGAAGAAGCTCCATATGATGCATTTTTTGCTCAGGGGGATATGTTCTATGAACTAGGCAGGGGGAGATAGTTTCAAGGGGAGAAGCTTTATAAAGAACCTCTAGTCTCAGGGTGAGATGCTTTTAGAAAGGGAAAGATGACTTGAACAAGCTTCACATAATGCAAATTCAGATGCAGTGTTTACTCCAGCTTAATGCAGATTCAAATACAGCTTTTGATATAGAAGAAGTAACAGATACAGATTCAGATAATCAATTTTTGCTACAGCTCAGAGAATCAAATCCAAAGCAGAAGATTTTGAAAAGCAGAATTCAGAAAGTCAAAGGTTCTATTTAATTGTTTTTCATTATTTGTTTTCAATGTAATGTTTCTAAACTCAGAGTATCATATTTTATATCAGATGAAATGTTTATAATCTGTCAGATATATATACTCTGTGTTTTGTTTGTTTTAATTTTTGTCAAATAGTGTCCTAACCCAAATATGGGGAGATTGTTGGAACAACCCTATTACTGATTTGGGCTAGGATTACTATCTGTTTATTAGGACAAATATGACACCAATGTATAGTCAATGGGTCAAGGGTTTAGGCTGTTAGAACTCAAGAAAATATTCAGGTTCTGTGTTCGACGAACTCAACACTCTGCGTTCGACGAACGGCTTACACTCTGCATTCGATGAACGACTTACATTCTACGTTCGATGAACGACTTGCTTCTATCTTAGCATCTCAGCGGTTGTTGAACCTCAGTCTCAGCGGTCGATGATCTTCAATCTCAGCGGCTCACCGTCTCAGCGGTCGACGAACAGACTAAGTCTCAGCAGGCGACGATCCTTCTCAGCGGCTCAGCGGTCGACGATTTTATCAAGTCTCAGCAGTCGACGATCTTCAATCTCAGCGGCTCAGCGGTCGCCAATTTTTTTCAGTCTCAGTGGTCGACGATTTTGCTCAGTTCAGCGGTAGACTAATTTGCCCATTCGACGAACTCAGCTCTGCGTTCAAAGAATAAGTATCAGATGTTCAGATCGACAAAAGTTCTTCTCAGCTCAACTAATTCAATTATTCCAGCCAGATTCAGTTGAGGTCGACGAACTCAACATTGTGTTTGACGAAAATCTTGAGATCGACGAAAATTCTTGAGATCGACGAATTCTTATTTCAGTTCAGAACTTCAGAAGGATTATTCTTATTTCATTCTCTAAACTCAGATCGTATACAGCAATGGATCTATATTCCAGATAAGACAAGATTTCTGCCTTACTTATTATATTCCTTTCTATTCTTTTCTTTCAAGATTAAAGCCGTTGACATTTAATGGAAAAGGAACATTTCACGGAAAAGGAATTAAGTATTCTAGAGATTTGTTTTGGTTACCTTTGCAGTCCCAAGAAGGATTTATTACAGATTATTCTATTCCTTATTCTGTTGATTTGAATTTCAAATCAGAGAGATATATTATCAAAAAGAAAAAGGAAGAAGATACAGAACAACACAGTTTCACGACAGTAGTACAGAACATATCATAATATAGCTGTACAGGAAAAAGAAAGAGCAAGAAGAAACAGTCGGGAGAAAAATATGCAGGAAGAAGAAAGAAAAAGCTAACAGATCATCTTCTTCTTCCTCAAGCAGCACTCATTCACTGAGAACATCAACTCTACTCTCTCAGTCTTCAGCTGCAAGTTCAGATATTCAAAGAGCAACAATAATCTGAGGAACTTATTCTCTCAGATTCATCAACTACAGGAAGATCAGTACATTCAAGAGAAAGCTCCATCCTCAAGCTGTCAAACATTTTATATCAGACAGAGGAGCTTTACATCATCAATCCACTAGAGTCTTCTCTCAGAATATTGACAGAGAAGAACTTCATAACCCTTCTTATCCCCTCTTGTACCGGGTTATAACTCCCTTCAAAAGTTAACCCATTGGTGGCAGGGCACCTAAACAAAAACCTGTGATTTGGTTAGAGCACCTGATCAAAAGCTCCTTGGAGTGTGGACACCTGAACAAAAACCCCTTGGTGATAGGGCACCTGATCAAAAACCTAGTGAATCCTACCAAGTGTGGTAGAAGAGTAGACATACCCAGGTTTATTGGGGAACTACTATAAAAATCCTTGTGTCCTATGTGTTGTGATTTTCTGTATGCTGTGCTGTGTGCTCTCTTTGTGTTTGCTTTTATTACTCACTCAGTACATATATATATATATATATATATATATATATATATATATATATCACTATTTTAATTCCGCTATAAAATTAAGTGAAAAGTTTGTAATACTCTATTCACCCCCCTCTAGAATAAATCTAAGATCTAACCTCACCTTCAATTAGTATCAAAGCATGGTTGATTATATCAATCACTTTCAACTGATATCAATTGCACTTTCACGGCGGAAGAGTTCCGCAAGGCTTCTGACGGAAGTGTTCCGACTGGTCGATCCCGCCGCCGCCTCTCCCTATCGTCAGACCTAGCAGTCTATAGGAGACGCAGAGAGCAGTTCTTCTCCGACCTAGATCTTGTGCGACAAGAGGCTAGGGTTCTCCCACACTCGTGTGGATTTCCCGTAGAGGCGCAGATCTATTTCAGCGCTTGGAACTCAAGTTTTGTTCTCTGGATTCCCCATTGGAGCATCTCGGTTGAGTATAGACTCAACCCCCCTTCAGGTATAATTTCTGCAATGTGTTGCTGGATGTTGTTTTATTTCTTGATTCTATGTAATCGCAAGTTCCATATAACTCTTTTGGGTTTTCTAGTTATTTTATTCCGCTGCGCATATATGATATGCTGTATTATCATTTCCGAAATGGTATTAAGAAAACCCAACACTCTCATGGTCGCCTACCTGACAAGTATGAACTGTAGATGCTCTTCCATACTCGCCCAGACTTCTACTGCTCATGCTGGCCTTCTCTTTAACTATGACTTCTGTTTTAACCTCGATGAGTATGGCTTATACACAATCTCCATTCTTTGCGAGTTACATAGGAGCTCGATAAGAAACATCCAACCCTTTATTTGGCGAGCTGCTACTGGCGAGTATCTAGCATACTTGCACTGTCCTTCTAGCTCTCAACCCCTATAAAGAGAGGGTGGGTTCTTCGATTGGACACCTTTTTTGAACTCGCACGAGATGTCGCCCACTGTCATGGAAGAGCTTCAAGCAAGCATGGCCGAACTAGAGGGGTTCTGTAACACCCTGTCAGTACAAACAATATAACAATAGGTTCGGTCAGGACTCCACGCCATATTGAACACACTAGCTAGACGTTAATAAGATGACAACAGAAAACAACTACACGAGAGTATAACAAGGCGTAAGCGAAAGCATTATTTAAAAATTTCAATCAGATTGTCCACTATCCCATGAATCAACCATTAAAGAGTTATGACCTTATATAACTATAAGAAAAACATCATTTAACAATGAAAAACAGGAACACTAAAAAATTAATTGCTAATTACCATCAAATTTAGCTAGGCATATGATATTTGCTTTTACCTACAAAAATATCAACGAAATTTTTTGTTGCAAAAATAACAACGAATTATTTTGTTGCAAAATAGTTGTTGCTAAATAGAAACAATAGTTGTTGCTAAATAGAATTTTCTGTGTCTTATCTCAAGAAATTTTCAAATAAATATATTGTTTTTCTAGTGCATACAAAGTATGAAAAATTCTTGAAGAAATGTATGATTTTCCTCTCATAGGTATCGAACAAATACAAGACTTGGAAAACAGTCAAGCTTGCCAGAATGTCCAAGGAAACTCCTCTCATGATGAATCAACGGAGTGCACATCAAGATAAATTGAAGTAGAAATATTATCTTTAGAAGAGGAGTGCCAAAAAGAAGACAAAGGAACTATATGTTCAATTTGTGCCTCCTCCGTCAGCAAGGTAAGGAAACCAAAGTTGTCTTCTTTTGTGACAAATTCCGTTTACACATTACTTATGCTACGTACAGGTTTCTAAACAAAAAAATGAAGATATTAAAAAATGCTAATAAGCAATTACGTTTAGAAAATGAAAGTTTTAAAACTAATGTTTATGTAAAATCAAATTTTGAATTACCTAGTTCTCACTCTTGCTCTTTAATTAAAATTACTTCATCTTGTAACTCTTGTAATAAATTAAAAGATAATTACAAAAAACTTGAAAAAGAGATTACTTGTGCAAACGAACAAAATGAAAAATTATGTTTAGAAAACTCTTCTTTAAAAAGTAACTGTGCTAGTTGTAAAAGCTATAAATTTGAAATTAAAGAGATGGATGAAACATTTGAGGAATTCAGAAATGACTATCAAACTCACATTGAATCTATTGTCACCACTCTTAAAAATAGCATAATTGTTTATAATAAAGCTAGACATAATCTCAAAATTGAAAATAATGAATTAAAAACCAAGATTAACTTGCTTGAGGAAATCATAAAGAAAAGTTCTCAAAACATAAATTCACAATTCCAAGAAAAATTCAAAAACAAATTAAATATGAACCTTCCTAAGTTGATTAAACCAAACAAAGGAAATGATAAACATCAAAAGATTTTTAATGAAATTTCAAAATGTTATATGTCACATTGTCAATCCTTTCCAAATTTAAAATTAAATGCAAACAAATTTACTTTAATTAATAAACTCAAAATTCATTCTTATCCAAATATTCAAGTTAATCACATTGAAAATTTGATGCATAAGAACGACATTAAACCAAGATTTGAATGGAGGCCAAAACTTAAAAATAAAACATTAACCTCAAATGAATGGATCTACCCATCCTTGCCTTCCCAAAAGCATAAACGATGTATTTGGGTATCCAAAGGAACCATCCCACTCGGTCCACTTTGGATACCTAAATCTCAAATTCATTAGGTATCATCAAATGCATGAAGTAGAATCCTTTCAAAATAGAATATACAAATTTCTACTTCATGATATGCTTTATCTTTTTTTTGCCATCATGTCATGGCCTTCTAATATAATATTTGAAATTTGACTTTGTCCCCTAAAGCCTAAATGAAGTTTACAAATTAAATTAAATCAAAAACAAAAGTCAAGTTTTCATTTATAAATGACCAATCTACTATCACTAAAATCATGCATATTTTGTCTTGTTCAATCAATTTTTAGCATATCCTACAATATTAAATAATTGTGCAAAACTCAAGAATTAAGGTTGTTGTTGGAGCCCATAACATAATTGAGCAAAATCCACCAAAGATTAAGTAAATCTTTTGGGCAACAAAATTATAACTATGAAAGCCAAAATGAAAACGAGAACACAACACAGAAACAATTCACAAAATAGATAAAAACATGATTCCAGATAACGCTGATCGCAAGAGTTAACGCAGGTGTTAGTCAAATTTGTCCAAATACTACTAACCAATTAATGCATAACAGAAAGCACTCTAAAACTCTCTACTCTCACTAATAGAATCTATCCCCTCAATACTTGTACTTCCTCGATCTCTTGACCTTCGAGTACGGCGAGTCTTGTGGCATGGCGGATCCTCCACGGGAACGTCCCAATCCCTCTCCTATGCCGGTGACGGTTTCAACTTAAGGGCCTTGATCATATATCACATCATTTTCTCGATCCGTGACATTCTTCGTGTCACATTCTCTTTGAATTCCTCAAACGACTCCTGATGCTCCCGTTGTGTCTCACAGAGTGATTCTCCTCATCGTAGAGGTGGTCGTGAAGATGATGGTATATCTCGTGACCTAGGAACTCGAATGGTACAAGTAGAATACAACTTCGGGATAAGATCATTAATATTGTTTGTTCTAACTATATACACATATTTCTCCATCACCACCCTCTGTATGATTCCTCCTAAGGGAAGTGTGTTGAGATGAGACCTCCTTGGATCCTTCAACTTAAAAGTATAATGAATCTGAGAAATTATGAGATCTGCCACATCAAAACTTTCTTCCTACATAATGTGATAAGTCACTATACTCAGCTGTGCATTGATCTTCTTTGTATCTCTGGACTTCAACATTACAGTGTGTCGCAAAATATCTTGTATGATGAATGCTTCTTACATAAGTGAAGAAACATTCGTAATCTGCTCTCTTGTCTCCTTCCCATGCAAAATAGAATTCACCTGTGTCCAGTCTCGCTCTGCCCTATACTTCTCCACCACATCCAGATGATTCCCACTCTCTATTAACCCAAAATGATTCCGTTAATCTTCATGTGTAATCTGGACAATCTCAAACTGAATCAGAGACATCACACCTCCATATAGTTCCATTTCTGAAGGATCAACCAAATGGTTATAAAACTCTCGAACAAAATCTGTTGAAAAATAATCGTCAGTAATCACTGATAACACTCCTGATGTTGCTAGGAGGTTCTGAATATGAGCATGATGTGGGAGGTCTATTTGCAATACCATGCCTACTCCAACAGTCGCCTTTTAAATCCTCACATAAGATTGATAAGACTCTTGTGTTGGACAGGCTGATGACTTTCTGGCACGAACTCCATGTCCACTAGAAGAAGCCATAACCTGCACATTAGGACACCAAAAATAAAATTCAGCAAAAAGAACATTTTTTTATTCAATGCCACGCATTACTGCTAATGCCTGACGCGTGCTCTGAAAACGTCCTATCACTCCCAGTACACAATGCCAACCTTTAGTAACACTTATAACTCAAAACATTTCGTAAAAAGGAAGGAATAACACGAAAAACACCAATAAAACTCATAACAACTAAAAAGGGTAAAGCAAATATTCATCTTTGAAATGAATCTCAAGAAACCCCATTCTACACCCCAAAATCCTGAAACCATAAATCCAAAAATCCTAGATCTATCATATACCATAACAAAACACTTCAATACTTAAAAGGGTTTCAATTTAGGGGTAGAAAAATGAGTTAATCACAAAATATAAGAATAAAAACATCAACTTTACCCAGATCTGAAGAGGGCTGTCGGCGAAAACTGGAAAGGAAAGGGCTGAAATGGTGAGAAAAGAAAAGAACTCGGATTTAGGGCTTCTTATATAAAGAAGATTCAACGCGGGCGTTAACTACAACGCCATGCGTTAGCCTCTTTTCTTACTTAATTACAAATATCTTTGCTGCTTAACTATCTGTGTTCCATTATATATATTACTACACCATTTTTACTCCTTCAATTGAAGAAAAATAAAAAATTCAAATATAAAAGTTAAAAACATTTAAAATCACCAAAATATGCTTAAATAAGCATTCTAATCAAAACATTGAGTACTGTTTCGGCGTTAACTAGTTAACGACAGGCATTAGCCTCTTTGACCAAATTGCAATTCTACGTTCTCTATCATATTTCTGGTATTTTTCCATTGATTTTTCTCTGTTTATTCTGTCTTATTTCAAATTATTTTGTTATTAATTTTGTTGTTTTATTCCAAAATACAAAACAAAAAATTCAAATAATTCAAAATGATCAAAAATATGTTTTTGTTATTTGTTTTGCTTTAACTCTTTACAAAATTATGGTTTGACTATAAGACTTCGCAAGAGCAAACATCTTAGTTATTCTTGATTCTAATGGTCAAAATTGTGTTTAGCATATTCCCAAAGATTCCCTACAATGTCTAATTTCTATTTCAAACTTCCTAAACATTGTGTTATCTTGTTATGCCTTAACCTTAATCTGATTATGTTCAATGGAATAGTCTATAGAAAATTGTGTATGATTGCCTAGCATGCCTCTAAGTATGAGTAATGTTTTATGCTAATCAATGATTCATACACTCACTACTTTGATAATCTACATGTACTCATAATCTTAGTCTTGCATGATTGTGTAGTGTAATAATTTTAACACAGTAAGTTGTATGTCTAAATTACCTACACCATATTTCAAAAATAAATTTCTTGCACACATACAAATGTTATTTCAATAATATTAATGTTTGCAACAACAAATAAATTCGGAGACCTTTGGCCCAAAATAAAAATCTGAAATAAAAAGAAAAAGATAACTCCACCAAGCACTACTCACCCTCCTGATAAGTCCTAATGAATGTACACTGGATCACTAAAATAATTTTTTTATACAAATGCTTATGTGATCCCCCAAGCAATACTTCGCTCCCTGATAAGTCTTAATGAGCATTCTGTGGGTGAAGCACCTCGGTAGTTGTACTCCTTTTTATGTGCTTTGAAATTTTATTCTATCATGGATGTGTGACAGTAATCATATGATTGCAATCTTAATATTGTTATTACTATTTCATTACATATGTCATGTGTTTGGATTATTTCACTTGTATACTTTTATCCAAACACTTTAGGCACACATCATTGATTTTCATAAAGCTTCTACTCATGAGAATTGGATTCTAATGTAAAAATTACATAATTCTCTAAAAACTTTAGTAAAAGCACTAGATTGCAATGCATGATTTCTACATTGTTTTCTTTACTTGAAATACAAATTGGTTACATTATCGTTATTATCTTTTTGAATATGTTGATTCATGCATGCCTATTTGTTATGAAAATTTTCAAAGTTAAAATGCTCAAATGTGAAGAGTCTCGATATAATGTTGAAATGGTCAAACTATTACAAAATATAAATCCTAATAACTTTGCTTTATCTTTCTGCATTCCTATTTGTCTATGTGGTTTTTACCATGTGTTTTCATGCTTATTTCTATGGATTTGTCTTTCACCTGTACTTGTCAAACAACATTGCATCCTCTTCCAACTAGTAATATTCTACATAAAATTTATTTTGCAAAGCAAGTGGTAGAATTCCTTTAGTTAAATCATGGATTGTTGTTCTTTACCGCCTATCATCTATTTTCCGCTGTGCCACTCTCTCCCTTAGCTCGATCACGACTTATCCTATGTTAAAACAAAACTCTTACTTCCTCTCTTAGTTATGTTCTGCTTTTTGCCCTCTCTTACTACTGCACTCCACCCACTCTTGCTAATAACAAAAGGGGGAGAATAAAATGATAAATCACAAGGAGTAGTATCTACTAGATTAAGGGGGAGCATGAATCTAGTCTATGGGTGCATATACTAAGGTGGGAGCACATAAGTAGGGGGAGCACAATGTTAAATGAACTATAACTCTTATTATTATCTCTATGATTGTGATTTATCTATCCTTCTAAAAACACATATCTTATATGATTATGATTTATCTATATTGGATTTGTTATTATTAAAAGGGGGAGATTGTTGAAACATGGTTTTCCGCATCCCTTTAATTTGAGAATAACAAATCCTACTTGTATTTGATCTTGTTTGCCACTGTGTTTTTAGCATTCAGGTTTGAATAGATATGACACCAGGTGTTGGGAATCTTGCCCACATGATTCTTGATTTGAAGAAGTCATCATGTCAAGAATACTTCACTTTGTATTTGATTATCTCTCTAGCTTATTATCTCAGGAAATTAAAGCAATATCGTCGAGAAGGACAAGTGATGTCGTCGACAAAGAATGCTTATCGTTGTAATGATGAGCAAAGCAATCGCTGAGAAGATAAAGTATCGTCGACATCAACAAAGTGGGCATACTGTCAAGAAGAGTAGATATCATCGTAAAGAAGTCTTGTCGCTGACAAGGCTAAGGTTGACTGATGAAATTGGATATCGACATGAAAAAGGCATGTCGTTGAGAAAACAATGAGATCACGACGACTTGCTGCAAGAAGGAAGATCACTACGACACTGACAGAGGAAGCAGATCGTCGAATTTGCAGAACTGCTGAGATATCTTGTATCGACGAGATACCGGCATCAGCGGCTGAAGAAAGAAGACATTGAAGGTCTACTAAAGTTCAAGGCTTCGACAAAGTTCTGTCGTCGAGATATACTCCATGTCGTCGTAACGATGGAAATATCGTCGAGACAGATTCAAATCCTGCGGATGCGCTGTCAGCAATTAATGCCGCCGCCCGATTGTCCAATCAGCGCGTGCACTTAATAAATCGAGGTATTAGCGTGTGCTAAAAGGATTGGAGATCTGACACATAAGGTAACTTTTCAGAAGACCGTTGGGAGACCTCTTAGTCTTATAAAAGGATACATGAGGTTGCCCTAAAAGCAGGAATCGACAATAAAGAAAGAGCTTGCGCCATAGCAAATCGAACAACACAAGTGCCGCAAGAAAGAAAGAGCAGTCATCCTCATCGACTGTCAAGAAGCCAATCCTCATCAGGCTAAGAAAAGATTTGAAGAAGAACCGTGCACTCAAGATCTGATTCAGAAGCATCTTCTTCAATCTCAAGGAGCCGATCTTCAGCAGGCTAAAGTTGCCAATCTTCATCCGGCACAAGAATCCTTTTATTACCGTTTTTCTTGTAAGGATTGCAGGCCAACGTGTCTAGCTTGAGGGCTGGAGAGTTGTGAGGCTTGAGGGCCAGGGCAGTGCACTTACGGGTGCGTCTTGTCGAGCTTGCGGGCTCGGGGGAAGTAGGGGCTTGCGGGTCTAGGCTATTGGGACTTGCAGGTCCGTGTGGTAAGGCTTGAGGGCCTGAGTGTCGAGCTTGCGGGCTCGGGGGCAGTAGGGTCTTGAGGGCCTAGGCTGTTGGGTTTGCGGGTCCGCGTTGTAAGGCTTGAGGGCCTGAAGCTTTTGGCGGCGTTTGCCGAGCCTAGCGCACTGCTGGGTAGGCGCAGAGGGAAAGAGGACTACTCACGACTCCCTATCGTGAGGAACCTCTATAGATCTTGTGTCGTCTGGTGTGTTTTATTTGTGTGATAATTTTGTGCATTGCTTGAATTCTGATAATTCACACAAATAATCCAAAGACTACCAAGATCACCTAACCCCCCCCCCCCCCCCCCCCCCCCCCTTTTAGGTGAACGTTCTATATCGTACAAGTGGTATCAGAGCGAGGTTGATCAAAAGGGGACTTAACAGTCCGGTCTGGATCAGGAACGATTCACCATGGACGGTGGGGATCAGAATCGTGAGATGAGAGCTATGAAGCTTCCTATCTGCACAAAGGAGAATTTCCCCATTTGGAAGGAAAGGGTAAGGCTCTTCAACCAGGAATATGAAGCCTTCAAACAGGGCAAGAATGAAACAATCTCCAACTGCTATGAGAGATTTTTCAAGATAGTGAATGGCCTGAGAAACTACGAAAGAGAGTTCACGAACTCAGATCTAAATGACAAGTTTCTCAGATCCCTCACAAAGGAATGGGATATCAAGATATGTGCCTTCAGAGAGATGGGTTAACTGGGCAACATTGAGCCCAAGAACCTATACGGGAAGGTGTTGTCTCATGAACTTCAACTCAACACAAGGAAGGCTGAAGAAGAAGAATGCTCAAAGGTGAGCTCAAGAGAAAGATCGGTGGCTCTAAAGGCGGAGAGCACCAGAAGATTCAAGGGCAAGACCTCTGCTTCTCAGAATAGATCTGAAAGCAGTGAGGAATCAGGAGGCAGCTCCTCTGAATCTGATGACACTGATAGAGAGGTGGCCCTCCTCTCAAAATAATTCAGAAAGATGCTACACAAAAGAAAGAGGGACAATAAAAGAAACTCCTCCTCAAGCTCCAGAAGATCTGACTATCGGGACAGATCTAGGGCTCCCATGGAAGACAGGTATAGATCCAACTCCAGTAAACATGATTTACATAATACTGTATGATATTCCTGCAGTAAAACAAGTCACATGGCTGCCGACTGCCCCTCCAAGAAAAAGGAGTCAAGGAACCATGAAGAGAGAAGAAGCTCCAGGAGCAAGAGAACCTCTGAAAAGGGGTTCGTGGCAAAGAAGACCAAAACATTGAGTGACTCTGACTCAAGTTCCTCTGGGACTGAGGATGAGGCACTTATTGGACTGATGGCTATTAATGAAGGAAACCAGGATGACAACTCTCCTGGAAAGGTAAAATACAGAACTTCTCTATCTGCCTCTGATTCTGAATCAGTAACAGATTCTTTGCATAATGATGAGGAGGTATCTGCTGCCAACAACACTGCCTCAAGATCCCAGTATGAAATTGAATCTGAACTAATAAGGCAATATAAAGCCTTATGGAAAGCCTTCATAGGCAGTAAGAAACTCTTCAAGGTGCAAACCAAGGAGTTAGATTCCTTAAAACCTGTCCAATCCAAGCTCCAGGAGACAGCCGAGAGGCTATCCTCTATGAGCAAAGAAGTGGACAAACTTAAGGAAGCCATAAGGCTTAAGAATGCTGAGTTAGGGCAGAAAAACAAGGTCATTAGGGACTTGAAGTAATGTTGCTGGCTGAGAAGAAACTTGCTTCCAGCTTCTCAATGCCCAAAACTATCCTGCCGATAATTGACACCTTCTCTGGAAAGTTCAGAGCTTGTATCGGTTTCCATCGGGAGCCAGTCATGGGCAAAGATCCTGAAGCCAGATCTTCTTATAAGAAGGTGCTGATAGCAAGTCCTTCAGCCCACAAACCTGCAGAAACAACAGCTAAAAGAATGGGAGTGGTTGTTCCGACAATGCCCGCTCCCAAGAAGGTGAACCAAAGAGTAGTGAAGCCGATTCCTCCCCCGGCTCACACACATGAGGTTCACCCTAGATCTGTTAGGGAAGACACCTTCTCCTCTGCACATCAGCACTGTCATGCTACATAGATGATGAAGCAGAAGAGAAGATATAATAGATATGAGTGTTGGTGCTGTGGGAAAGTAGGCCACTTTGCATTGGACTGTTGGTTCAACCCAACAGGACTCAATGCAAGGAAAGTGCAGAGCCCTTCGAGGTTTCCATTTCCGCTCTATCATCCTAACAGAAACCAAGGACCCAATCCCTATTGGGTACCTCAGGGGAAGTGATTTGTTTTGCAGGTAGGTCCAAATGCCAGCCAATCTCCAATTTGGTATTTGGACAGTGGCTGCTCCAGGCACATGACTGGAGTCAGAAAGTATCTGAAAGAATTTGTCCCCGTGGGGAATGGATCGACTGCCATCTTTGGAGGTTCAGAAAATGGAGTGACCAGGGGCTACGACAATATCTCTAATGGGTTAGTCACCATCACAAAGGTAGCCTATGTGGAGGGGTTGATACACAACCTCATAAGCATAAGTCAGCTTTGTGATCTAGGCTTTGTTATTACTTTCCACAAGGATAAGTGTCTAATTAAGAAGTTCTCAGATTCTGAGACTACCTTAACGGGCACTCAGAGTGGGAACATCTATTGTTTAAATTTTCACAATATAAATTCTTCCATGCCCATATGTCTTGTAACTGATGGCAAAGAGGCTCTGTGTGTACAATGGCACAAGAGACTTGCACACATCAACTATAAGACAATAGGTAAGCTTTTCTCACAAAACCTGGTCAGAGATGGACCTGACATTAAGTTCATCAGAGATGGTCCTTGTCAAGCGTGCCAATTTGGAAAGCATACTAGGGCCATCTTTAAAAGCATTTCTAACAAAGAGTCATCAAGGTGCTTATTTTTACTGCACATGGATCTGTTTGGTCCCATGTCAGTTCATAGCTTAGGAGGGAAGACCTACACCCTTGTAGTTATTGATGACTACTCAAGGTTCACTTGGGTATTCTTCCTCAAAAAGAAATCAGATACACTAGACATCTTGAAGAATTTTGTCAGGCAAATCCAGAATGAAATGAACTGCACTGTGGTCAAATTCAGAAGTGACCATGGGACAGAATTTTAGTCAGGGGCCATGACAGAATTCTGCCAAGACCTAGGTATCTCCCAAGAATTCTCCTCCCCCAGAACTCCTCAACAGAATGAAGTTGCTGAAAGGAAGAACAGAACCTTTATAGATGCTAGCAGGACAATGCTAAGTGACTCCTCATTACCAGAATATTTCTGGGCAGAGGCTGTCAACACTACTTGTCATATGATAAATAGGGCCTCAATCATCAAAAACCACAAGAAACTCCCTATGAGCTAATGAAGGGCAGAAAACCAATTCTATCCTACTTTAGGATCTTTGGTAGCAAATGTTATGTCCTTAATAATGAGAAATCCAAACTAACTAAGTTTGCTGAGAAAAGCTGTGAAGGTATTTTCGTTAGATGCAACTGCTACAGCAGGGCATACAGAGTATACAACCTCAATACCCAAACAATGGAAGAATCCATCCATGTTGTATTTGATGAGACAAGCCTTATACATAAGGGCTGGCTAGTTCTTTAGTGAATGCAGGTACGATGGAAAGATTAGAGAAGATCTCCATTGCAGACAATACTGACACCTCACTCAACAACAAGAATCAGTTAGTGATGGTGGAAATAGAGGTAGAACCTGCAGAAGATACAGAAATAGCTGAAGAATTGTAGGATGAAGAAGTAGCTCATACAGAAATACCCAGAACATTACCAACAACACTGAGACAAGTAAGAGATCATCCCCAAGAGCAGATAATAGGAAATGTCAACCAAGGTGTGCTGACAAAGAGTAGATCTGCAAATCAAGCATTGTACCTAAGTTTTCTCTCTCAAATTGAACCCAAGAAATTTGAGGAAGCAAACAGGGATCCATTTTTGATTGCTGCAATGCAGGAGGAACTGAACCAATTTAAAAGATGCAAGGTGTGGAAATTGGTTCCAAGACCCCAAGGACACAACATCATAGGAACCAAATGGGTCTACAGGAACAAAATGGATGAAAATGGAATCATCACCAAGAATAAAGCAGGACTAGTAGCAAAAGGCTACAGACAAGAGGAGGGAATAGATTTTGATCAGACATTTGCTCTAGTAGCCAGACTGGAAGCAATAAGATTGTTCCTAGCCTATGCAGCATTCAAAGGTTTCACGTTCTACCAAATGGACATGAAGTCAGCCTTCCTAAATGGTGAACTTAAAGAGGAAGTATATGTAGAGTAGCCTTCAGGCTTTGTCGACTCTACTTATCTTGATTATGTTTACTTTCTTCACTAAGCACTTTATGGCTTAAAGCAGGCACCTAGGGCCTGGTATGAGACTCTGTCAAGCTTTCTAATTGAGAACAAGTTCTCAAGGGGAAAGATTGATAAGACATTGTTCCTAAGGGAAGTAAAGGGCAAGATCTTGCTTGTGCAGATCTGTGTTGACGACATTATCTTTGGATCTACCGACAACATTCTCTGCAAAAAGTTTGCTAACTTGATGCAGGGAAAGTTTGAAATGAGCAGTATGGTTGAGCTCAAATACTTCCTAGGTCTCCAAGTGAAACAATATGAAGATGAGATTTTCATCTCTCAGACCAAATTCACTAGGGAGCTAGTCAAGAAATTTGGATTGGAGAGTGCTTCTTCAATGAAAACTCCAATGGGAACCAATGTGTCTTTGGACAATGATGAGAAGGGAATACCCTTTGATGAAACCAAGTACAGATGCATGATTGGATCCTTGCTCTATCTAACTGCTAGTAGGCCTTACATAATGTGTGCAACATGTGTATGTGCTCAATATCAGGTGAATCCCAAGGAATCTCACTATGTCTCTGTGAAGAGAATTTTAAGATACCTAAAGGGTACATCAAATCTTGGCCTATGGTACCCTAGGAACAATGAATGTGAACTGACGGGTTATTCAGATGCAGATTATGCAGGATGCAAGGAAGATAGGAAGAGTACCTCAGGCACATGCCAATTCCTTGGTGGAAGACTAATTTCCTGGAGCGGTAAGAAGCAGACTAGTATGGCAATCTCAACAGCGGAATCAGAGTACATCTCTGATGGGAGCTGCTGTGCCCAACTGCTATGGATTCGACATTAACTTGAAGACTACAACCTAAAGATGACCAAAACACCCAGTGACTCTTTAAGTGCTATCTCAATTGCTAAGAACCCTGTATCTCACAGCAGGACTAAGCATATTGAGATCAGGTATCACTTCATCAGGGAGCATATGGAAAATGAAGATATCACCCTTGAATTTGTACCAACAGACAAACAAGTGGCTGATATATTTACAAAGCCCTTAGATGAAGCTAAGTTTAACTTCTTCAAATTTCAATTGGGGATGTTAAACTTAGAGTAACCCTCAACTCTATCATTTACTAATGTCCTTCTAGATGAGTGGCTAGAAAATCTCACAGGATTTTGAAGAATTATGCCTAAGCAAGGGATATTATATGCTATTCCTTGGATAGAGCAGCAGAAGGCAAGAAGTCAAAAAGGGGGAGAAATGGTGCTCAAGGAGACCCTAAAGATAGGGGCAGCCACAAAAGAAGAGGGTTCACATCAAGGGGGAGCTACATCATGTCTGATGTACTCAGGAAGCTAAGTAGAAAGTTACACGTTTATATGCTCTATTTAAAGATTAATGTAGTTATTTTCAAGTGTTTGTAGTCTTGAATTGAGATTCTGACTTCTTCAAATAGGGGAGATTGTTGGGAATCTTGCCCACATGATTCTTGATTTGAAGAAGTCATCATGTCAAGAATACTTCACTTTGTATTTGATTATCTCTCTAGCTTATTATCTCAGGAAATTAAAGCAATATCGTCGAGAAGGACAAGTGATGTCATCGACAAAGAATGCTTATCATTGTAATGATGAGCAAAGCAATCGCTGAGAAGATGAAGTATCGCCGACATCAACAAAGTGGGCATACTATCAAGAAGAGTATATATCATCGTAAAGAAGTCTTGTCGCTGACAAGGCTAACGTTGACTGATGAAATTGGATATCGACATGAAGAAGGCATGTCATTGAGAAAACAATGAGATCACGACAACTTGCTGCAAGAAGGAAGATCACTACGACACTGACAGAGGAAGCAGATCGTCGAATTTGCAGAACTGCTGAGATATCTTATATCGACGAGATACCAGCGTCAGCGGATAAAGAAAGAAGACATTGAAGGTCTACCTAAAGTTCAAGGCTTCGACAAAGTTCTGTCATCGAGATATACTCCATGTCATCGTAACGATGGAAATATCGCCGAGACAGATTCAAATCCTGCGGATGCGCTGTCAGCAATTAATGCCGCCGCCCGATTGTCCAATTAGCGCGTGCACTTAATGAATCGAGGTATTAGCACGTGCTAAAAAGGATTGGAGATCTGACACATAAGGTAACTTTTCAGAAGACCGTTGGGAGACCTCTTAGTCTTATAAAAGGATACATGAGGTTGCCTTAAAAAGCAGGAATTGACAATAAAGAAAGAGCTTGCGCCATAGCAAATCGAACAACACAAGCGCCGCAAGAAAGAAAGAGCAGTCATCCTCATCGACTGTCAAGAAGCCAATCCACATCAGGCTAAGAAAAGATTTGAAGAAGAATCGTGCACTCAAGATCTGATTCAGAAGCATCTTCTTCAATCTCAAGGGGCCGATCTTCAGCAGGCTAAAGTTGCCAATCTTCATCCGGCAGAAGAATCCTTTTATTACTGTACTTTCTTGTAAGGCTTGCAGGCCAACGTGTCTAGCTTGAGGGCTGGAGAGATGTGAGGCTTGAGGGCCAGGGCAGTGCACTTGAGGGTGCGTCTTGTCGAGCTTGCGGGCTCAGGGGAAGTAGGGGCTTGCGGGTCTAGGCTGTTGGGACTTGCGGGTCCATATGGTGGGGCTTGAGGGCCTGAGTGTCGAGCTTGCGGGCTCGGGGCAGTAGGGGCTTGAGGGCCTAGGCTGTTTTGGAGTTGCGGGTTCGAGTTGTAAGGCTTGAGGGCCTGAAGCTTTTGGCGGTGTTTGCCGAGCCTAGCGCACTGCTGGGTAGGCATAGAGGGAAAGAGGACTACTCACGACTCCCTATCGTGAGGAACCTCTATAGATCTTGTGTCATCTGGTGTGTTTTATTTGTGTGATAATTTTGTGCATTTCTTGAATTCGGATAACTCACACTAATAATCCAAAAACTACCAAGATCACCTAACCCCCCCCCCCCCCCCCCCCTTTAGGTGAACGTTCCATATCCTATCCTACACCAGGTTGCTGCACTATCAGCCTGGTACTATCCACAAGCAGAAAGATTGAAAGATGTCTAACGCCAGGCATTAGAACTTAACGCTGAGCGTTAGCAATCGACGGGATGGTCTGCCGATCGACGGGATGGTTTGCCGACTAAATAAAAAGAGAAAGAAGCTCAATGACAGGCGTTAGGACTTAACGCTGGTGTTAACGATCGATGGTTATGGCAAGGAGGAAGCAGCCTTGATTGTAGGGGAACTGTAGGAATGATTTGCCTCAACGCCTGCATTAGCCTTAACGCCAACATTAGGATTGCCTAAAATAAATAATTCCTAAAGTGCAGAATCTCCTTCCTCTTCTGTAGATCCGAGCCATCAAAACATTACTATACAAGGTCAACAATCGGTGTTAGGACTTAACGATGGCTTTAGCTCAAGTTCTATAAATTGGATGATTTCATCTTCTCCGACCACTGATTGATTTGAGCCTTACTCCAGCACTCCAGAAACTCAATCAGGGTCGTATTTTCCAGAACTTCATCTCCCGCACGCATTCGAGCAAAGTTTTCAAGGAGAACCGGATCAACGCTTTCTTAATGCGAAGAACGCGTGCTTCGACTTCAAGAACTTTCAGCGTGCTTCGCCATCTCCAGAATTCTTCATAGGGAGTTTTAGTTTTTGTGTTCAAATATTTATTTGTAACCTTTTATTATTTGCTTGGAAAAACATTCACCTCGTGTTCGCGACTGGGTCTGGGTAGGACTTAGGGGGCAATTCTCCTCGTGTTGGTGACTAGGTCTAGGAAGTAGATCTAGGGGGTGCTCGTGGCCTTTTCTGGGTATAGGAAGGCTAGAGCGGCTTGATGCCTGATCTGGGTAAGATCCGCTAAAGCCAACCGGTTCTTGGTGAGAAGAGTCGGTACAGAAAACGAAAAGAAGATTTCATATTTTGCCTTCGATTTCTAGCGTTATAGAAATCACATATTTGTAATCCTAAATCATAACGAAAATCATGTTCTTTCTTGTTTGTTTTAAATTGATTCACTCCTCTTTAGTTTTGATTTAATTTGATTTAAAGAAAAACAACAAAAGTTTTATATTAAATAATCAAGTTTTAAAAACCCTTATTCACCCCCCCCTCTAAAGGCGGCTCATGATCTAACAATAAGCCATATTCCACTAGAAGAATTTTACCAAGAGACTTCAACTATGAATCCATCTCATGTTGTACCAGATGATGGCATTGTTCTAGTTGATATTCACTATCAAGCAGAAGAAGTCAATCCTGAGGAATTACAACCACTAGAAAGGGAACTCGAACACAAAATTGTGTCTAATGAGTTCGAAAAAGGATCAACAGAATCAGATAATGATGGATTCGATGATGTGGATACATCGGGGGAAGAAGATGACATCACTTTCAATGATAGACATGCTCAATAACTTTTATGTTTGTGTAAGCTTGAGAATATAACTCTCGTGTTAGTTATATATACTTATTATTGTACATGCAATTTTTTTCTTTTCTTTGATGTAAATGTGTGTTTTAATATGTTTAAATTAGTGATGTATTAACATAATTTGCAGTTACTATGCAGACTAGGGGACGTGGTGGTAGATTATTATCTAACAAAAATCGAGATGATATTTTCTTGAGACTCTTAATGGAAGATATGAATCATCAATCAAGCAAAAATTCCGACTCGCATTGTGATACAGATGAGGAGCATGAGATGTCTGACGACGTAAATGCTCATGATTGCTCGCCTCTTGATATTGAGACGCATTCAGATGTAGAGAAACATGAGCCAAAAAATTCAGATAACAAAGATGAGATTGAGCGTGATGAAGAAGGACGAGAGATACTCATCATCTCAGGAAAATGGTAATATTGTCCCTTTAAAATTTAGTTTTTTTTCAATTTATTTTCTTATGTTGTTTAATTATATTGTTTTATAACAACATGTTTGCAGCTTCATTAGTACTTCTGCACCTCATTCCATGTTGAATTGTTTGAGAGGTTAGTTCAATGGAGTTTGTCCCACATTTAGTGGCAGCATTTGTTCAATATATTCAAGGTAAAAAATAGTTTGATTATTTCTTAGTTTTTATGTTACATTGATGCACATATAATACAATGATTATTTCTTACTTTTTTCTTATAATTTTATGCAAAATATACTTGGCGTGCTCCATCGACGGAGCAACAAATGTATAAGATTTGGAAGAGTTATTTTAGCTGAGCAATGACTTCAGAAATGATGCGCATCCAAAAAGCAACAAAGACAAGGTCTGCACCTCCACCGACGTGGATGCAATTTTCGAAGGATTATGGGACATATGGGAACCACAAAAATATAAAGATCTCCAAGATAATAATCGCAAAAATAGACTCTCTGATAGAGGAGGTCTTGGGGTAGTTAAAAGCACCAGTTGAACCATTTCCATTCATCATCATGCTCATATAATGGTAAGCATCTTTATCATATCAATTCTTTTTTTTGTATGGTTATGTTGTTCTAGAAATTTCTAGGCATCACAAATAGCCATATGATTTCTTATTGTTTCATTAGCTCAATATTTTTAATCATGGATCTATAAGGCATGAAATGTTAGACTTTGCCCTTTCCATTAGTAGGCTTTGATGATCATCCCATACTCAATTTTCTGATCGAAAAAATATGAAAGCATTTTGTGGGCATAAAGTTTAACATTTTGTGTGCATATGATCCAATTGATATATAACAAATATGAATGCAAATGGGTGTTGTAGATAGTTCTTTAGGCGTATTTACTCACCTAAGAAAAAATGTCGCGCCAAACGAAACCTTAAACTTGCTCGGTTTTACTTATTTACTTCATTGTTTATTTATTGTTCGCTAAAAACTGCGTTTGGAGGCGACACCCACGCCGAAACTCCTCAAATGGTAAAACAGCAAACCGGGCACCCAGTTTACTATTTTTCAGCGGACCAGGCACCCAGTTTGCTGTGCTTCAGCGAACCGGGCGCCCAGTTTGTTGTGCTTCAGCGAACCGGGCGCCCAGTTTGTTGTGCTTCAGCGAACTGGGCGCCCAATTTGCTGTTTTTCAGCGAACCGGGCGCCCAGTTTGCTGTGCTTCAGCGAATCGGGCAACCAGTTTGCTGTGCTTCAATGAACCGGGCGCCCAATTTGCCGTGCTTCAGCAAACCGGGCGCCCAGTTTGCTATGCTTCAGTGAACCGAGCACCTAATTTACTGTGCTTCAGCGAACTGGGCGCCCAGTTTGCTGTGTTTCAGCGAACCAGGAGCCAAGTTTGCTATGCTTCAGCGAACCAGGCGCCCAGTTTGCTGTGCTTCAGCGAACCGAGCGCCCAGTTTGCTGTGCTTCAGTGAACCGTGCGCCCAGTTTGCTGTGCTTCAGCGAACCGTGGGCTCCGTTTGCTGTGCTTCATCGAACCGGGGGCCCCGTTTGATATGATTCAGCGAACCGGGTGCCCCGTTCGCTATGTTTCAGCGAACCGGGCCCCCATTTGCTGTGTTTCGGTGAGCCGGTCCCCCATTGGCCGTGTTTCTACGAACCGGGTGCCCCGTTTGCTATGTTTCTGCGAATCACTCGCCCCGTTTCGGTGTTTCAGCGAACCGGGCGCCCAGTTTCAGGTGTTTCAGTGAGCTGGGCGCCCAATTTGCGGTGTTTCAGCGAACCAGGCGCCCAGTTTGCGGTGTTTCAGCGAACCGAGCGCCCAATTTGCGTTATTTCACGAACCGGGTGCATAGTTTGTGGTGTTTCAGCGAACCGGACGCACAGTTCGCCGCTAATAATCAGACTGAGCGCACAGTTCGCCACTTATA
Source organism: Dactylorhiza incarnata (assembly GCA_033032865.1). Classification (NCBI taxonomy): domain Eukaryota; kingdom Viridiplantae; phylum Streptophyta; class Magnoliopsida; order Asparagales; family Orchidaceae; genus Dactylorhiza; species Dactylorhiza incarnata. Next base: position 3,162,481 of record JAWHQI010000149.1, read on the forward strand.
ATCAGACCGAGCGCACAGTTCGCCGCTTATAATCAGACCGAGCACTTAGTTCGCCGCTTATAATCAGACTGAGCGCACAGTTCGCCGCTTTTAATTGGACCGAGCGCACAGTTCGCCGCTTATAATCCGACCGAGCGCATAATTCGCTGCTTATAATCGACGTGCAAAATTGTTAAGTATTTTTCTTTTGCATTATAGGCCAAGGATAATGGAGGGATACCGGTGCCTCATGAATGTGTTTACTCGCACTTATAGAACAAACAAAGGAAATTGGCCTTTTGTTGATAATAAATCAAAGAAAACATATGTAAGTTTTCATTTATTATTTTTTGAAGACACTGCAATTTATTGATGTTATTAATTATATTTCAATTTATTTTATAAGAGATTTATATCTCAAGGCTAAATGCAAAGCAATATCCGAGTAGTTTATCGTCTACTCAAGGTTCATGCATATATTATCCTCAATTGTTGGTTGAGGCATCAGGTGGTCCAAAAAATGGTCGTTGTTATGGATTTGGTAATTCCTATAGTGAAAATATGACTTTCTTTGGTACTAGCTAAACTAGTGGCTTACAAGTTGAAAATGACAAGTACAAGGATCGTATCAAAGATTTAGAGCATCAACAAACGAAGATGAATAATAATTTTGAGCGAAGAGTTGATGAGGTTGTTCAAAATATTGTTAAGAATGTTGTTTCTACTGCTCTTGATATTCATGGTATATATCAAGGTTATCCATTTTCTTCCAGGCAGTTTCCTTCTCCAAGATCATATGGTTCTTCAAAACATTTCTCTGCTCACGGTCCTGGCTATTTTTTAGTTGCAGCTCCTAGCTACTATACTTCTCAGGGCTATTTTCGAGTACCAAGTCATCATCCTCATGCTCAATATCAAGTTGAAAGCCAAGCTCATTCTCCCACTCAACACCAACCTTATGAAAATCGCCAATCTTCAGATCCACAAATTGCACAATCGTAGCGGCTGATTTTGTTATATTTATGTGTTATTTTGGGTTTCAATTCTATGCTAGTTCATTTTACTTTTGATTATTACAATTTTTTGTTATGTACTGATGTTTTGGTTATATATTAAACTTCAGTCATGATGTATATATGGAAGTTTGATGATGCATATATGGAAGTTTGATGATATATATATGGAAGTTTGATGATATATGTAATTTGTTTATTGATATATGAAAACAACTTTTATGTTGTATGAAAGTTTGTTAATGTATATATGAAAGTTTGGTTATCTCGATATTGGGTATGCATCATATATATTTTGATCATGTATATCTTTTAATTATATAGTGTATGTTATTAAAAATTTATGTGCATTGCTTTGATGAAAATCATATTGTTAGTAATTAATTTTTTAATCTCGCATAATTAAAAATAAATTTAATTTAAAATTATGTGTTTTATAATGTTACTATTAAAAAAAAATCACGCCATCTATTTTTATTTCAAATTGATTCAAAATAAATAACTCATCATCAATTTATTCATAAAATAATATATTAGTAATATTTTTATTTTTAATGTTTGAAGTTTATTAGCATCAAAATTTGCAACAATTTTAATGCTAGCTAATTTTAGGATCAAAAATATTTGATGGTGATTAGAAAATAATTTTCTTGTAGGTTTTATGCCTTGCTAAATTAGGAAGCAATTTATTCCTTGCTAAAATTCCCTTGCAAAACAGCAAGGAAAATCATCCTTACTAAATTTAGCTAGGCTCAATTTAGAAAGGAAAATATTTTTTTGTTAAATCCCTTGCTAATATAAATTAGCAACGAATTTTATGGTTTAGCAAGGGATTCTTCCCCTATCTAATAAGGGTTTTTCTTGTAGTGTTAAGGCCTTACATTCAACCAATGCATCAAACATGACATACATCGGGATGAAGGATGGCAATATATGTAAAGCAGAAAAAGTGACTGGCCTTCGAGGTCCAACTCAGCAATGGGCCACTACCCATTATTTCCCGCTCGGCTCACAAGCACCTGCACCAATATCCAATAAGAGGTAAACGATGGTCAACTATGAGCTAACCACAAACCGCGTAACGTGTCATAACCCACATTTTCCCCCGAATTTAAAAAATATTATTAGAGCAAGGGGAAAACACGCGTTATAATGCCACGTCCTGCAGGGGACAACTATAGACGCTCTGGCAAACACTCTATGAATAATTTATAAAGGTATGAATATGATTGAGTTAAATAGAAAATTTACATTTTTAGCTTAGGATCGTGCCCCTCGGTCTAGTGGATCAACTAGTCCACAAATAGAAAACTATACATACGCAGCGGAAAAATATGTTCATAAATTCCTACATGAGCATGAAGATCAAACATTCCAGCAATGATATGCACATCTCTAAATTTAGTATAAGTAAAGAAAGGATTTTCTACGATCTTCAAAATAGGTGACATTTACTTAAAATCATGTTATGCAAGAATGCCATTTTCTATACATAAAATAACTCATGCATTCTAGCATAAAACTTTCCAGAGAGCAAGTAGGTAAACAACCAGTAAGGAACGACAGAAAAGCCAACAACTAATCTAACAACAGAAAAACTAAAGCTATGGGCGTCAACAACTGACACGAGCCCATAAAAAACAAAGTACAAGTCTAAGGTAAAGCAAAGGAACAACTACCTCACAACCGTGAGGGGAAAGTGGACGACTGCAACTAACCGCAGCTCCAGAAAACACCAACTTAACTACCCAAACCTCTACAGCTTCGAGCCTAAGACATTCAAAAGAAAAGAATGCCTCAGCAAGAAAGTGCAAGTGGCAGCAATAAAAACCAAGATTCTACACAAGGGTTAGCAACAATCAAAATAATAGATTGCAGAAAAGAGAACTAAAAAGATATGCATTTATTAGCTTACAACAACCCGAGCCAGCTCAAATGAGTGCACTCGGTAAGAGAAATGCCTGCACCAAAGTAAGGGCCAAACTGAACAAGCCAACCACATGTCCGTCATTGCGGCTCAGAAGGGATGATCAAACTGATCAAAGACAACCACATGTCCGTCATTGCGGCTCAGAGGTGATGGTCAAATAGATCAAGGCCAACCGCATGTTCGTCATTGCGGATCAGAGGTGATGGTCAAACTGATCAAAGCCAACCACATGTCTGTCATTGTGGCTCAGAGGTGATGGGCAAACTAAACATCATAATGCACTCACACACCCGCATATATGTAAGAATATATGTTTATAAGCACTTGAGACTGATCATAGCCAACAAAAGAGTGTCAGGAAGGAAAACAGAATTACCGATGGTTTTAACCACAACTCACGATGACATAATCAACAAGCACGAGATTCAATATTTAAACCTATATCAACATTCAACTTACAACAAGGTTGAAGCTTTCAGCAAGCCAACACCATGCAAGTCTTGGTGTCAGAACAAGACAAAGATAAGATTAACACGAAGGCCAAACACAAGAAATAATACTCAATGGTTCATTAAAAAACACTTGGTGAGTCCAAACTTGACTCTCGACGAAATTCTCGTAACAACAAGACGAAGAAGGCATAACTTCACCTAAAGTCTCAACGAATGGACTTAAAATGCTTGATTACATAGCTTAAGGTACCCGGGAACACCTGACAAAAGAACATAAAAATATGCTGAAACAATTCAGAATATGCGATGAAATCGACAAAAAGACTTATCAAAAGTCGACATGAAAACTTAACAAAAGTTGGCGGAAAAAGACTTATATCAAAGTCGACGGGAAAACTTATATCAAAGTCGACGGAATGGGTCAATAAAATCGATCGGAAAACTTTAGAAAAGTCGTCTGGAAGGCTAGCCAATCGATGGGAAGACTTAAGAAAAAGTCGACTGGAAACACTTTAGAAAAGTCGACGGGAAGACTAGCCGATCGACGGGAAGACTTTAGAAAAAGTCGACTGGAAACACTAGACGATCAACGGGAAGACTTTAGAAAAAGTCGACTGGAAACTCAAGCCATAATCGACGGGAAATCTTATACTAACAATCGACGGGAGAGATTATATAAAATCAACGGGAAAGGTTATAAGTTATAATCGGCGGGAAATGTCCTAACTTATCGACGAGAAAGACATAATCGATGAGAAAGCTAACTCAGTATCGACGGGATGCTAAGTCAATCAACGGGAATCTAAGTCAATCAACAGGAATACTTAAGTCAAAATTGTCTGGAAGGCTGGAAAAGGGCCCGATCGACGGGACGGGAGCCCGATCGACGGGTGTCCCTTCGATTCTTACTTAGAAAACTCAACAAAACATGATCACCCTGCCCTCTCCCATCGATCGATGGGAAGGCTTTACAAAAAGAAATTCCAGGAAAAACTAAGGCAAAAGAAAATCGACTGGACAGACTCCTGAAATGAAAATCGACGGGACAGGTCTTCTTCAAAGGAAAATTCCCGAAATAAACTAAGTAAAAATTTACTGGATATACGGAACTCATTTCTTAGCTTTTATCTACATGACAGCAGAAATTAAAGAAGGTAAACCTTTAAACTTAGCCTTAGGATTTAAGCATAAAATATATATATCTAAATCAGTGACTTAAGTGGCTAAAACTGAAGGAAATAAAAGAAGAAGAATAAGTAAGAAGATCTACGGAGATCAAAATAGGGGGAGCAAACCACCACTTGCCTTTACCCGAGTCACCGAAAAACTGTCTCTCAAGCCCTCCACGCCAAGGATCGGCTCAAACACGGCCTACGCACGGAGAATCTATGAAATTTGGACAAAAAGAGGGTTAGGGCCGCTAACCCTAACATCAAAAATCTACAAAACGAACAAAACTTACCACACACACGACGAGCACTGCGAGAGCTTTCCAAATCTATGCTCCGGTGAAGATTTCGAGTTCTCGAGCTCCCTCGACGGCCAACGGAAAGAAGAAAAACTCTCTTTCTCTCTCACGAAAGCTCTGGTTTGGGAAATTAGGAAAGAAGAAGAAGATGAAGAAGGAGAATATTAATAATAATAATATATATTCATAAATAGTGGAGAAGGATATTTATATATAATATATATATATTTAATCAGATAGTGGAGGAATAGAATTATATATATATATAGATAGAGAGAGAGATGGAGGAAGACAACCAAGCTAAATAATAATAATAATAATAATAATAATAATAATAATAATAATAATAAGAAAAGGAAGGCCGAACCAATGGTCGCCGATTCCAACAAAAATCACATCGAAAACAAACATCAGCGCTACGAATCCAACGGAGAAGGCGAAAACAAAATCCAATGAGCCAAACTCAAGATATAAATTCTTGAGGTTTGCGGCGATAATAATTTAAACAAATCTTTGGAAAATCACCGGGGCTCTAATAACGCTCGGATCACAACGAAACTTCGATGAGCCTCTCTAAAATTAAAAAAATTAATTTTATAACGTAAAATATTCCAATTCCGGCACACTCCAAAATTCGGTCGATTTGACTGAAAGAACACAAAAACGTGCAAACGACGACGTGCTACTAACTTCGCACTAATGTAACACCCTTATGTCAAAAATGACGCCAAAGAAGGCTTAAAATTATTCATGGAAATTCAGGGGTGTTACATAACAATCCCAGCCCCCCGACCATTATTCTAGCCAGCTCAGGGGTGGGGGCACCGCTAACCTGCAAGCAAGCCATACATCCAACATGTAATCATATAATGAAAGTGAAACTACACTACACAGGGTGAGGTTTCAAGCACAATCAATCTTCTAGGTTGAGCATCAAAGAAAGGGGAACCTAGGTATGCACATGATGTTGGTTGGGTTCACACAGAGGATCCCCACAACCGCCTAAGCGGTTGCATGAGGCTAACATAACATCAATTCATAATCAACACCACCATAAGTAATATAACCTTAGGTGGGAAAAGTGCTTTTGCTCGGTCTACATGAACACCTTCCACGACCTCTCCCATGAACACGCGGTTTACTAGAGGTTGGAACCTCTCATCAATATGCATGGAAATGGGTTCGGTTCAGCTTTTCCTATGCTTTAGTAATCGTGATCTATTGCACAATGCGGGTTCGGATTCTCCTCGGCCCATAGTTGTTTAGCACATACAAGTTCTACACAAAATATAAGCTATGCACCCAATCCTTCCAAGAGGATGTAGGCTTCGCACACAAAACCAACGAAGGAGGTACTGGACCGCTCCACTTCAAAACTTGTGGTGAAGGTTTGCATTCAACCACAATCCAAGCATGGGTATTCTGTTAGGCTCTTCGAAAGACACTGAAAGATCAAGTCCCATAATACGATAACATATCTCTTAGATTCATTCTCCGACAGACATACTAGGCTTAACCTAAATGCACGTCACAATCAAGCTTCACCGATCCGGGCTAATGGGCACGGGCATACTTCACACAAAATGCCTAAATCCATATGACTACCAGATTTCTACATGCAATAAATGCTGGGGATGGACACAATCTACCCGGAGTTCGGAAGAACTGTAGGAAGTCATACACTTCACTAATTAGTGAAAGAGATAACCTTATGCAAGCATATAAAAGTGATGAAAGGACCAAAACACGTCCTAAGACCTGGAGGAAGTATTGTTACCCTTGCCGCTTTCTTTGGCGCCATGAATCCGAGATTTTAATCGGATGGAAAAACCGCACCGAGGTGCTCTATGTGGATCTGGAAATGTCTCGTGATTCGGAGCTTCAGAACTCCGTCAATGGCTGAAAGAAGCGCCTTCTTCCCCATAGCCTCTCTTCTTTCTTAACCTTGGAGAGAGATATAACTTGAAGTAATGGGAGAAACATCCTCTGGTCAAGCCCTAATACTCCTCAGCAATAGCTCTCAGCCGTTGGATCAAAATATAAAAGATTTGACCGCTACAATCATCATTTCTCGGATCTGTCGCGTAAGTTACCGCCCGATGGTAACACTACCGTGTCGTGCTAGCTTTTGATGATATACACTCGACGACTCAGCTAAGCATCCCGATGATATAGTAATCGCCAGCGGTGGAGGCTACCGCCCGACATTAGTGTCTCGATGCCCTGTCAATATCGTCTCGACGATACTGTGCTCCTCTTATCGAGATTATCTCGACAGTACATCTACCACCAATGGTAGTACTACCGCTGGGTGCTAGCTTCCAGTACAGAATTTTTGGCTTCAAAGCAGTGTGAAACTGGGTTTTACAACTCTACCTCCCTTAAAAGAATTTCGTCCCGAAATTACGAAAATAGTAAGGTACATAAATTTAAATTATTCCTGAGAGAAAAAGCCCGGGGTACTCCACAAGCTTGGTTTATTGTCTTTCCCAAGAGAGTTCCTCTCCTTAGTAATTGTTCCAACGGGCCTTTACCATTTGGATGGATTTGTTACGTAACTATTTCACCTCGGTGTCTTCGATGCATATGGGCTTGAATTTCATCGTTAGCCCACCATCTATCGACACTTAGTCCACAGCAACAACATGTGTAGGATCTTTCACAGCATTCCTTAGCACTATAATATGAAATACATAATGTCGACCACTTAGCTCCGCAGATAGAGCAAGCCGATAGGAATCATCACCGATGCGTTCAAAGATCTCAAACGGGCCTACGAAACTTGAACTCATCTTTTTCAAGCATCGGATCTTTGATAATCCCTTGAACGGTTTGATCTTCAAGTAAACCCAATCACCAACGGCGAACTCGATGTTCCGGTGATTTTGATAGTTTATAGGGTAGTAGTCTAATTCACCTAGAGGGGGGGTGGGGGGGTGAATAGGTCTCTTTGAATTTTCTTAAGTGCAGCTAGTAGTTGTTAGATAATAAACAAAACACAAGCACACCACAGAAAGCACACAGTCCTTTATAGTGGTTCCCCAAGACAGTGTGAATATGGGTAGTCCTCATTCCCTATAAACCATTCTAACAGTGTGTTAGATAAGGCAACCTCCTCCAAAATCATCACTAAGAGCTTACAACACAGATCACATAGGATCTCTTAGGTTTGCTCCAAACCCTACCACAGGCCTAAGCATCCCTACCTCTCAGAGTGCTCCAACTCTTACAACTCAGAAATCCACTGATTTCCTACCTCAGGCCTATCAAGAATCCCTACCTCAGACCTCCACAGAGATCCTACACCTCAAGCTGGGAGTACAACTCTACTAGCTCAGGCATAACAACCCTACCCACTCATGCTCAACAACCTTATAGTCTCAAGTTCATCAACCCTACAACTCAGGCAAAATGTCCTACAAACTCATAACACTAATGTACTTACAGAGGTTATAATTTATGCTTACAACAGATGACAATAAAGATGTATCCTTTAGCCTTTTGTCTTCGGTTGTTGATTCATAGTTGGTGCTGTCTTGAAGCAGGGCTGAAAGGTAAAGCTTCAGACCTTGCACCTATCTGATCTTTCTTTTCAACAGAGGAGGAAAGATCAACTTGCTCTTCTTGAATGAATCAAAAAGAACTATCTTTTCTCCTTGTATCTTCTAGATGGTTCAGGAAGCAGGAAGAGAACACTTGTAGAAGCCGTCAATAGAACAATGCAGATTTGCTTTCCACTTTTCAGCACACTCTCTATAATGCTCTAACTTGTTCTTTTATATCTCTTCCATCTGCAACGGCTCTAAAGAGGGCCCTGACACGGTATGGAGGGGGATAGAATACTTTATCTTGCTTTACAACCACTTGCGCCAAAAGCTGATCCCGCCAATGCTTTGTTTAGATTTGAATCTATCTTAGCGGTTGGGCTTAGACAGTCTTCAGCCTCAGCGGCTGAATCTGTCTTCATATAAGTGGATCTGCTGAGACAGATAGTCTTCTCAGCGGATTCTGTCTAAATGCATCTCAACTGAGGTAGACTCCTTCTCAGCGACTCCTGGCCTTGTCTCAGCGGTTCAGCTGAGATAGTGATGTTGTCTCAGCAGTTTTGATAGTAAATCACATACCTTATTCCAATGCTTGGAATAAACTAACCCTGCATATGCTTGATGCAAAATAGGGTTTATCCAATACAATATGTACTTAGCATTGAGTGTGATGCCTCTTCAATTCAAGGAAATATTGAGCGCAATATTCCCAACAATCTCCCCCATATTTGAAGAAGGAAGAACATACACCAATGCTAAGATACATAACCACAAAAAGAACTTATAATGATAATGTATGAAATATCAGTCATGATATCATAACAAATAAAGGCTAACAGAAGATTGACATCATAAAAAACGTAATGACAGATTATGAATAATATTCATGACAACATAACAATAATATTGTTCAACACAACAATAAAATTGTTAACTACATATAGGCACCACAGTATATATAAAGCACTAATATAGAACAATATTAAGCTTGACTAAAGTTGTCCTATAACACTAGCTACTAATTCAACAAAATTATCAATTTCATTAATGACAGAATGTTGATATAATTTTCAGTTTATGTTTTCTTTAAATAAAAACTAAATACATTTAGTTCAGATTTTTCTTTTCTTTGCTGCACAAGAGCATTCAGCATCTTCAGCAACAGCCTCCTTTCCTATAGAAGCATTGTTGCGAAAATGACCCTCAATGTTTCCCTTGATTTGAAGAAGCTTCACACTCAATGCTAAGTGCAAGTTGTATTTGATAAACCCCATTCTGTTTCATGACTATGCAGGGTTAGGTCATACCATGGTGTGAGGTGTGTTCAGTAGGTTTACTATCAAAACCGCTGAGACAAGCTCTCGGTCTCAGCTGAACCGCTGAGACAAGGCCAGGAGCCGTTGAGAAGGTGTCTTGGCCTGCTAAGCTGCAAACAGAAGAAAACCGCTGAGACAACTGTCTTAGCGGATCTACTGGGATGGGACAGAAGCTGCCGCTGAGATAACAGGCCATCTCAGCCCAACCGCTGAGATAGATTCAAAATGATCTGACGGGTTCTGCTTTTGGCGCAAGCCACAGAAAGGCTTCTTAGGGTCCACCAATCACTCCCATACTTGTCAGAAGGACAGCTAAGAGCCGTTGAAGATCATTGGAGTACAAAAGAATATATTAGGGCTTTGTAAAGACACTCTCCTATATTTTTACTCTCCAGCACACAAAACAAGAACAACATTACTGTTCCATTGTCGGCAGCCAAGAAGCTTTCACTTCCTGATTACTTGAGGCTACAAGGAGAGAAGAGATTGCTCCTGTTGTTCAACTCAAGAAAGAGCAAGCTGATCCAATCCATCATCTGAAGGAAACGATCAAGAAGAATCAGGTTGGGGCATTCCTACTACTCCCTGGTTCAAGACTACAACTACAGTTGTTCAGAAGCAGAAGACCACCTCTTTTATCTTCTGATTGTAATCCCATATTATTACTTTTATAGGAACTATTGTTCTGAGTTAGTATGTCATCTTTTCCTGAGGGTGTAGGGCTGTTTGGCCTGAGCTGTAGAGCTGAGAGGCCATCTTGAGTGTAGGATCATTGTGTGATCTTAGGTAGGGGTGTTGAGCCTGAGGTAGGGCTGTTGAGCCTGAGGTAGGGTTTGGGAAAACCTGAGAGATCCTGAGGGATCTGTGCTGTAGGCTCTTGGAGTTGAGTTTGGAGAAGTTGGCCTTATCTAACTCATTGTTAGAAAGGTGAAGGGGGGAAAGAGGACTACTCAAGACACCCTGTCTTGTGGAACCTCAATAAATCTTTGTGTGTTTTCTGTGCTTGATACTTTACTAACCTAAAATAAGAAAATAGCTAGCCTAAAATAAAAGAAACCTATTCACCCCCCCTCTAGGTAACTAAAACTATATCCTAAATAAACTATCAAGTGGTATCAGAGGTAGGTTGGTCAAGAAGGATATAACTATCTGACCAGATCCTATAAAGGAATAGTCTTATCTCAACCCAATGGCCTCCTCTGGATTGCAGAAGGAGATGGGATCCATGAAGTTACCCATATGCAACAAAGAAAACTTTGGCATATGGAAGCAAAGGGTTAGATTGTTTATGGAAGTATCTGACCCAAGGATTTACATCACAGTAAAACAAAGGCCTTTCACCTTTCAAACTGCCTCCTCCATAGATCCAACAAGGAGAGTGGCCAAGGCCTTCAATGACTTGACCAAGGATGAACTTGCACTGTTTACTATGGATAAAAGAGCATAAATCATAATTGTTAATGCAATTGATGACTCTACATTTCAGAACTTGGTATACTGCACAACTACCAAGGAAATGTGGGATACATTAGTAGTATATATGGAAAGAATAGTTGAGGTGAGGGATGATAGAAGGTCACTCCTCAATCAAGAATATGAAGCCTTCAGGCAGCTGATCCAGGAGAGCATTTCCATGTGCTATGAAAGGTTCTTTATGATAGTAAATGAACTAAGAACCTATGAGAGAGTGTTCACTGATTATGAGCTGAATGATAAGTTCCTTAGATCTCTAACTATGGATTGGGACACAAATATTTGTGCAATCAGGGAAGTGGCAAGGCTTGGTGAGACTCCTACTCATACACTATTTGGAAAGCTTCTCTCTTATGAGATGCAATTATCTACAAGAAAGGAATAGGACACCTCAACAAGGGCTCATGTAAGGGAGAAATCTATGGCTCTCAAGGCTGACAGCTCCAAGAATAGCAAGGGCAGGATGGTGTCTCCTCCAAGGAGAATTGCTGAATCTGAGAAATCTGAAATCAACACCTCAGATAGCTCTTCCTCTGATGAAGAGTTTGCTGTCTTCTCAAGGCATTTCAAGAAGATGATGAGGAGAAAGAAGTGGAAGAACAAGCCCACCTCCTCCTCACAGTCCAAGAAAGACTACAACAAATCTAAAAGGCAGCACCCAAAGGGTGATAGGTATGATTCTAAATCTGGTAAACATGTTTCAGATAACATCATTTGTTATTGCTGCAGTAAGCCTGGACATGTCATAGCTGACTGTCCAGTCAAAAGGAAGGAAAAGGTTGATAAGAAGCATCACCACCAAAAGGATAGGAAGGGTGAAAAATCCTTCCTTGCAAAGAAAGGAAAAAGCTGGAGTGAGTCTGAATCCTCATCCTCAGATTCAGATGCAGAAGAAGAAGCCTATATTGGGATGTTTGTAGCAGAAAAGGAAGATGATTATCCTGCTGACAGAATTGGAATCAGGGCCCCTCTATCACATTCAGATAGTGATTTAGAGGGGGTTGAAGAGGATAATGTTCAGCTAAGCCTCATGGCCATCACTGATTAGGAGGACAGTCAAAACATCTCTGAAAATGAACAAGTATTAATTCACTCCATCTCCTCTTCTGATTATGAGACTGGCCCAGAATCTGGAGCACCTTCATCAATTGGTGGAAGTGATTCAGAAACTGAGGAAGATGTCAATCAATTGATTAACATATATGGTGCTCTCTTGGAAGCTCTGAAAAAGAGCAAAAAGCTGGCCAAGAGGCAAGCCCAAGAGATTACTTCCCTTAAGATGAAAAAACAAGAGTGCACTGAATCATCTACCAAGATGGGTCAGATGTATAGAGAAATTAGCCATCTAAAGGGGATAACAATTGTCCATTTGAGCACCATATCTCAGAAGAACAAGGTCATCAAGGACCTTGAGGTGAAGCTTCTGAGAGAGAAGAGCCTAGTGGCTCAATTCTCCAATCCAAAATCTATGCTCCCTATTATTGACACCTTCTCCTCTCAAACCAATAGGAGAGGACTAAGATACAACAAATTGGAAGTTCGAGAAGGGAGTGGAGAAAAGAGCAGGGGTAAGGCTAAGCCTCAAACCACCTTTCAAAAGGTGTTACTTCCCTCCAACAGGTATGACCATGAAAGCATGTATGGTCACTGGAAGAATGGAAGTACCTATAGGAAGGAAAACACTCCTTCCCATAGTGGAAGAAAGGGCATGGGATTGAGTGCTATGAAGGCTTCCCATGAGTAAATTCAAATGGCCCAACCTGGACCTTTTGTATTTGGTACTTCAGCCCCTTCATTCAAGAATAAGGAAGCAAGTTCTTCTAAATTTAATTCAGCTAAGAACATGACTGCTGTCAAATCAGTAGACAAGTCTAGTTGCTCAGTGTCTAATACCATCAAATCTTGCCTTGCCCAAAAGCCACAGCAAGCTGATGCCATTAAAATAAAGACTACTAAAACCGTCCACAGATTGACATTCAGTCAAGTCATTGCTGAAAGAAACCGGAAAACTGCAACTGTCTCCCCTCCTGAACACAGGCACAGTAATGTTATTTCCTCAAAAAATGTTCAGAAGAGGAGATACAATATTCATGAATGTTGGTGTTGAGGTAAAGTGGGACACTTTGCCATAGATTGCTGGTATAATCCCAATGTGCCAAGTGCAAAGGAGAGTCTTCCTGTAAAGAGTGCAGCTGGTGTGAGGTCATATCATCATGCTAACAAGGACCTAGGACCCAAAATTGTTTGGGCTCCTAAGGGTAACTAAATTCCTTCTTGCAGGTTAGTTTAAGTACCAGCCTAAACCAAATTTGGTACTTGGACAGTGGGTGCTCAAGGCATATGAAAGGAACAAGAAATCTTCTATAGGACTACAAGGTTGTGAAGAATGGACCCAAAGTTATCTTTGGGGGATCTGAAAGAGGAATCACCAAGGGATATGGTATGATCTCCAATGGCATAATCTCAATCACAAGGGTAGCTTATGTTGAAGGGTTGTAACACAACCTAGTAAGCATAAGTCAACTATGTGATCTAGACTATGTCATTGAATTCCACAATGACAAGTGCTTGATCAAAAAGTCTAATGACTTAGAGACCATTCTCCCAGGCACTAAGGGTGGGAATGTTTATCGCTTAGACTTTATATGCAGTAATTCTCTTACATCTGTATGTCTAGTAGCTAATGAGAATGAGTCTCTTTGTGTTCATTGGCACAAGAGACTTGCTCACATTAACTATAATACAATGTATAGACTATTCTCTAAAAACCTTGTTAGGAATAATCCTAATTTAAAATGTATTAATAGTGGTACCTATCATGCTTGCCAAATGGGTAAGCAAACAAGGGCCACCTTTAAAAGTATTGGGTCCAAAGACACTGAAAGATGTCTTTATCTCTTGCAAATGGATTTGTTTGGTCCTTTGCCAATTCAGAGCCTAGGAGGGAAGTTGTATACTTTGGTGATTGTTGATGATCACTCAAAATATACATGGGTATTCTTCCTTAAGAAGAAGTCTGATACTTTGTATGTCTTTTTAAATCATGTCAAAGCAATTCAGAATGACTTACAATGTGTTGTGGTCAGGACTAGGACTGACCTTGACACATAATTTCAATTTGAAGCCATGACAAGGTGTGGCTGAGAGGAGGAATAGGACCTTGATAGAAGCTGGGAGAACATTGCTTAGTGACTCCTCACTCCCAGAATACTTTTGGGTTGAGGCAGTAAATACTGCATGTTATATTCTCAATAAAGCTTCCATCAATAAGGTTCATGGAATAATCCCCTATGAGATTGTGAAAGGCAAACAACCTACAATTTCATATTTTAGAATCTTTGGCTCCAAATGCTACATTTTAAACAATGGAAAATCTCAACTAACAAAGCTTGTAGAGAAATGCAATGTGAGGGTTCTTGTTGGCTATAACTCACATAGTAGAGGTTATAAAGTGTATAACACAAAAACTCATGTTGTAGAGGAGTCTATGCATGTAGTATTTGATGAGACCAGCCTAATATATAAGGGCTGGTCTAGCTCTTCTATTTTGATAGGAAATGAAAAGGACTTGGAAAGGATGTCTGTACAAGACACACCCAGCAGTAGCAAAGCTTATTCAGATGCAGTCATCCCTGAAGAGGAAGAGGTCCATGATGCTGAAGACACTGCAAAACTAGTAGAAGTAGTACATCAAGCTGAGGACAGATTGCCTATAGCTGTAAGACATCTAAGAGATCATTCAAGAGAACAGATAATTGGAGATCAGAATCAAGGTGTGTTAACCAGAAGCAGGGCTCATAATGAGGCCCTATGCTTGAGCTTCCTATCACAAATGGAGCCCAAGAAGTTTGAAGAAGCCAACCAAGACACCTTTTGGATTCAAGCAATGCAAGAAGAACTTCTACAATTCAAGAGATGCAAGGTATGGAAGTTGATGCCAAAAACTCAAGGACACAATATTATTGGCACCAAATGGATTTACAGGAACAAGTTAGATGAAAATGGCACAATCATAAAGAACAAGGCAAGGTTGGTAGCCAAGGGGTATAGACAGGAAGAAGGGATAGACTTTGATCAAACATTTGCCCCTGTTGCATGGTTAGAAGAAATTAGGCTATTCCTTTCCTATGCTGCCCACAAGGGGTTCAAAGTGTATCAAATCGATGTCAAATTAGCCTTCCTTAATGGTGACTTGAAGGAAGAGGTATATGTTGTACAACCATCAGGTTTTGTGCATCCAACCCTCTCTAATCATGTATATTACTTAGAAAAGCTCTTTATGGTTTAAAGCAATCCACCAGGGCTTGGTATGAGACATTGTCTAGCTTTCTCATCAAGAACAAGTTCTTGAGGGGAAAGATAGATAGTACATTGTTTCTTAGGGAAACAAGGGGCAAGTGTCTTCTAGTCCTAATATATGTTGATGACATAATATTTGGGTCTACTGATGACAACCTATGCAAAAGGTTTGCCAACCTAATGCAGGGGAGTTTGAAATGAGCAGTATAGGAGAGCTCAAGTACTTTTTAGGCCTCCAAGTGAAACAGTCTGATAAGGGTATATTCATATCTCAGACCAAGTACACAAGGGAGCTTATCAAGAAGTTTGAGATGGAATCTGCTTCCACTATGAAAACTCCCATGGGGTCCAACATTTCTTTGGACAAGGATGAGAAGGGCAAGGCCTTTGATGAATCCATGTACAAGAGCATCATTGGATCCCCATTATATTTAACTGCTAGTAGACCAGATATTATGTATGCTACATGTGTGTGTGCTAGGTACCATGCATGTCCTAAGGAATCTCACTATTCAGCTGCAAAGAGGATTTTGAGATACCTTAAAGTCAGCCTATATCTTGGCCTTTAGTACCCTATGAACAATGATTTTGAACTAACTGGATTTTCAGATGCAAATTTTACAGGCTGCAAAGAAAAAGGAAAAGCACAAGTGGCACTTGTCAATTCCTAGGAAGAAGGTTGTTATCTTGGAGTAGCAAAAAGAAGAAAAGTGTGGCAATATCCACTGCTGAGTCTGAATACATTGCTGCAGGAAGTTGCTGTGCACAACTACTATGGATTCAACATCAGTTAGAGGACTTCAACCTCAAGGTAAGTGAGTCTCCTCTTTATTGTGATTCATCCAGTGCCCTCTCTATTGCTATGAATCCTGTCTCTCATAGCAGGACTAAGCACATAGAGATAAGGTATCATTTTATAAGAGAACAAGTTGAATGTAAAGATATCTCCCTTAAATTTGTCCCCACTGACAATCAAGTTGCTGACATCTTTACAAAGCCATTGGATGAGGCCAAGTTTAATGCTTTCAAAATTGAACTAGGAATGTTAAATGTTGAATAGTTGGTAATATATTTCTCTCTTTCAATCATGTGTGATATAATGTATGTCTTGTTGTAACTTAAAGTCTTGTCACATCAACTCTATTAGTGATATGGTTAGGCCTTCAAACAATCATATCTCAAATGAACTTATGGTTAGGTAGTAAGATCAGCTAAAACAGAATAGTCTAATTCAGTTGAGCCGTTGAGACAGCTGGGAAAAGTCTCAGTTGAGCCGCTGAGATGGCTAAATCTGTCCTAGCTGCTGACAGTGCTCTATCCCATCGGCTAGGTCGCTGTCTCAGTAGTTCTGCTGAGACGGGTTTGTTTCATTATATTTTGTCTAAATGCAACCCCAAATTGACCCATTTCCACTTACAATTATAATAGCAATTAAATCTATATATTAGGGTTAATTATACCTAAGTCTTAGGCCATATATATAGTCAATCTTATCGTGTACCCTTCTTTCATAGCCGCCGAGACGAATCACCTTCTCTTACGTCCCAACGTATTCTACTACCACAACAATGGCTCCCAAAAGCTCTAAATATCTTCTTGAAGGTTTTGAGATAGTCAGGGATGGGTTTGCTCATGCTTCAGAAGATATCAAGCGAGTAATTCAACTTCTTGCCGACCAAGGCCTAGAATTTCTCCTTTCCGAACCTTGTATCATTCTCAGAACTGAGTTTCTGGAATGGTTTGGTCATGCTCAGTTATCCACCACCAAGTCATGCCACAAGTCAAAGATAAGAGAAGATAGAATAAAGATAACCCCCACAAAACTAGAAAAAGTTCTACATCTCCCATCCTGCAGTCACAGGGAGGAGGATGAAATCACTGAGAAAGACAAGAAGGAAGCTCTGAAATGGACAGAGTACAATGATACCAAAATAGGATCATTGAAAAGAAAATTCTTCAACCAAAAGGGAAAATTGCTATCAGATATTGTGGGAAAAGCTATCCTCTGCAAACCAGGGTCTCATGACACAATATCACAATACATGTTTGACCTCATGACAAGGATTATACTGAAATGAAAAACCTCTCTGGGACAAGTCCTATTTCAAAGAATAAAAGAATGTCTTCAGGCACCCAACATGGGTAGAATTCTTTCCTTGTATTTACTCCAAACACACCCTGACAAGTTCAACAAATCCAAAGGGGTAAGCATTCACTATCTCAAGAGAATGGACATTAGGACATTAGAAAGATTTACCAGGGTACTTCCTATAAGTCAGCCCACTGAGACCAATGGAAAAGAGAAAATAACTCCCAAATCCTCTAAGAAAACCAGGCTGATTCTGTCCATTTCTGAGTTTGACACCTCAGATAAAGATGATGATGCTGGTTCTGCCACTGGATCACACAACACTCTTTCCAATAATACTCCACAGGATGAAACAGCAATTGACATTCTCCATCCACAGGAGCTGAACAAAAACATATCTCCTGGAAACTACTCTTTGAAACTTCAAACTACTTATTAAATTATTAGATCATAACCAATCAATTAGGTTGTCAATTCTGACACTTGAATAATGTGGTCCAGAGCTCCTCAAGGACAAATAAGTGATCCAACTGAGAGGGAACATCAACAAGAACCAGCCCCCTTTGATATTACAAACATCAATGATGCTGATGAGGACAAAAGACAATCACCTCAGGATTTACAAGGTCAGCTTGACAAAATTATCTTCAATCTTGAAGAAAGAATTAGACTCAATCCTAATAATGAACCGGCTCTTTGGTCCTTCCCTTCACCAGAAAAAACTAGTGCCCCATCTGAGGGGGAGATGCAGAAAGAGCCAACTGCTGATAAAGATGAAGTTCTTGGTAAGCCTAACAATCTTATCTTTAAAATTTCTAAGTATTTCACTCTAACTCCAACTAATTGTCCCAGCCTTCCTGGACTCATCTGACAAGGATGCTCTCTTTGAGGGGGAGGAGCATGATAATGATGATCATGATAATATGGATGATAATCAAAATAATGGTAATGAAGATGAGATGGATGATGATCAAGTCCCTCCTGATCACATTGATAATATAACATCATTTGCTGAGATGGTGGATCCACCAGCTGTACTGCCTGAACCTGCAGTGCAGATAATACTTAACATAGTACCTCCTCCAAGTCCACCAAGGGCTCAAGCCCCAATAATCACTACTCAGCAAGCCTCCACTTCCACCTCTTCAAATGAGAATATTTTGAATGCCATTCACATAATGTTGGAACATCACCTCAACTCTATGAAGACTTATGTTGACCAATCAGCTTCAACAATCAAAGACTATATTGATCAGTCCATCATGAATGTGAAGACTGCAATCATGACTGAGGTCCAGGAAATCAAGGAGAACACTGGCATACTGAACAAACAGATGACCAAATGGTTTGATCTAGCAGATAAGACTGTGATCTCTCAGAAGACAATGCTCAGATCTATGGACAAACACCTCCAGTTGTCTGAACAGGATATGATATATGTAAAAAATTATGTCAGTCAAACAGATGAGGTGATAGAGAAGTCAGCCAATCATCTTCAAGAATATGTATACTCTACTGCTATGCAGTTAAATGAAGAAACTGACAGGTATAAGGAAGAGCTGAGAGCAAAAATTGCCACTATCTCTCAATCCATTGCTGCAAGTGCCACCTCTTCCCAACTGAATGAAGAAGTAGGCAAGTTAAGAGGTGTGCTTCAAGCTGACTTTGAGAATGTCTTCCAGAACCTATCTGGCATAATATCAGCAGCAAAGAAAGACCTCCATCAAAAAGTGTTTGAAGAATCCAGAAAGGGGGAGGATCAAATGCACTCATAAATTCTGACCTTACTCTTAAGGTTCTCCAAGGCACAAGGATTGCACTGAACCTGTTGAAAATGTTGAAATGGATGTTAGAGGAAGTTGGCGGTCTGGAAGGTGGTCGGGCGATCTGGTGTGACCGCACGATCTGAAGGTCTCCATCTGCGGTCTAGCATGTTGTTGTCTGGCCGGTCTCCTGGTGATCCGGTGTGACTACTACTTCTCTTCTTGGATGGTGAGGTAAGGCCGCGCGGTCTAGTCTGTGACCGCATGGCGGGATGTCTACCTCAAGGCTGTGCCGGTCTGGTGTGACCGCATATGTTGTTTCAGGTTTCCAGAAGCTGGTCTTATGGCTATCCAGGTTCCTGGTTGTTTTCGCTGGCTAAGGCATCTTAGTCGAGCGGTCTCTGTTCGTGGTCTCAGGAGAAGGCTGGCAGGCAAACAGATTGTGTTCGTGATATTTAATTTTTGCGGTTTTGAAATTTAGTGAAGGTTTGAGATTTTCTCCAAAACTATATCCGATAAAGGCAAGTGTACCTTATCGTCTATAATATAGGATATTAAGAAATACCAAGGTCGTATTCCACGGGGCGCGTTGATTACTTCTACTTTGAGGAAAGTCGCTATTATCTTATCTAATGATATTTTGGGGTTTTGGTTACTTAGCTAGAAAAAGAGAAATTGCAAGCTAAATTAAGGGTTTAGATGATGATAAAAGAGGCTAGTACTCAATCAAAAGTCACCTTGGAGTGAGAAAAGACAAGTGAAAAGAAATTAAATCTAATTCCGTTTAAATTAAACTACTTGACCGTGGAGGTTCCCGAAGCTCGAACATGCCTCTCTCGAGGTTAATGCCCAACTAAGTTTAGGAAAAATCAACCGGACTCTCGTCCTATAATCGATTGCCTAAAACTTGCTTTACGAAGTGAACCCCGCTATTGGATTTGACTCCAATCCGGGAGATTTACGTAATCCTCTCTCGAGGGGTGCGTGCAACTCTCTTTACCCTTGAGTGATCAATTCATACTTTGAGCCTCTCGGCTAACTAAGTATGAAAACATAAGCGAAAACCATATATCGAAAATATGGCCTCACTAATAAAAAATCAAGGGTAATTCAAGTGTTTATAAAAACGGAAAAAGAAAACTTTAGAAAATCATAACTTGTCTAACTCATCCTCGGGTCATTTTGATCGAGTACTAATGAGGATTAGTTAATCATGGTGGAGGGGGAAGTGAAAGAAAAATAAAAATGCATAATAAGAAAATTTAACTAAGTAAGGAGGAGACAAAATCAAGAGAACAAACTAATTTTTATTTAAATGAAAACTATTACAAGTCTTAAGAGAAGAGATTGCAAGCTAGGAAAAACAAAGTTACAAACTTAAACTAGGCTATTGCATTGAAAGAAAGCTAGTACATTGCATGGGAAAAAGAAGAGAACATGAAAGGAAAGAAACATGAACATGAACATGAAAGTGAAAAAGTACTCAAGATTAGCTCCAACAGCACCTCCCCCACTCCAAAATTCTGAACCCTGGACTCAAGGAGAACCTCTGAATTTATAGGAAAAAAATTTAGATTACACGCCCATGGTCACGGGCGTGACCAAGGGCGTGACTGCACTATTCACATCGGATCCGACAACGACGTGGGCTTTCTAAACGGCGAGGCGAGAAATGAAATGTCACGGGCGTGACATGTCGGGTCACGGCCGTGACTTTGGACGGCTGCATTAAATGCGGCGTGGGCTGGAATTTGGCGCGGCGGCGAAGTAGAGATCACGCGGGCAAGTCACGGCCGTGACATGTGGGTCACGGGCGTGACTCAAGTTGACTTCTCGACTGCAGCTCCACGTCTCGACGGCGGCTCTACGTGGAAGATTCTAAGATTACACGCCCCCGGTCACGGGCGTGACTTTGGGTGACGGGTGTGACCTGGGGCGTGACTTGGTGTGGACTGGTTCAAACAGCGTGGCATCGATTCTGGACTGATCTTCATGTTACACGCCCTTGGTCACGGGCGTGACCGAGGGCGTGACATGCCATTTTTCCCGATTTGTCCCAAAATTCTGCAAAAATTGAAGTTAAGCTAAGTTAGAATCAAAATTCAAAAAAGAACTAGTTATAACCTAAAATTGACATAAAAAGGAAAATTCAAATTAAATATTTACAAAATTTTCTATTGAAAAGTTATAAAAATACTACTTATCAAATACCCCCATACTTGAGGTTTTGCTATTCCAGAGCAAAAGTGTGAGACATAATTTATAAGACATCCTTAAAAAATTTTTAATTTAAAACTAAAATTTCATTTAACCAAAAGTTAAGTTAAGAGTAAATTCAAGGGGGAGTTAAGTCCTAAATGATGATGATGATTTGAAAAGAGGGAAAAATGTTTAGGCTAGAACTTCTCAAGAAAATTAAGTAGTTTGACAAAATTGTAGAAATTATAAAACTAAATTAAATTAAAATTATAAGAACTCTACCTTAAAAGAAACTTAAGGAAAAGTAAATTACTAAATATTGCTCTCTCCATAATTTTCAACTAAAACTAGAACAATGATAATTCGCTAAGTGGGATTTCATAAAATTTGGCATAAGAAGAGACATTTTTGAATGGAGGAAATGGAATTTATCATGAAATTTCCTTTTTTTTCTTTCTTTCTCTTTTTTTTCTCTTCTAATAAAAACCCAAAATGTATATGGTTTAGGAGTAATGAATTTTATCCTCTTACTCCATGCCATATAATCTTTTCAAATATTTTGGGTGCATATGTTTTAGGGAATAATGAATTTTATCCTCTTATTCCCATGACATATGATCTTTTAATACATTTTTTATGCCATCAAAGGGGGTAGGGTAGGGGAAAATAAATCTAGCTAGCTTTAAATCATATTGAGAGCAATTCTAGTAAAATTAAAATTCCTAAGATCTAAGAAGTTAGAAGAAAATATAATTGAAATCTAAAGAGGTTTAGGAAATTTACTACAAAATGAAGCCATTTAAAAATAAAAAGAGAAGTCATGCTAACAAAATTCTCCAATCAATTTAAAATCATAAGATGATTCTTAAATCAAGATTACCTCAAATTTAAAATTAACAAACTATGATAAGCAAAATTTTAGCCAATTAAAAACTTAAACATGCATATAAACATTCTCAACAAGATTTCTAAGAAATCACAAAAACAACAAATAGGAGAGGTATAAGATAAAAGTTTTTTTTTTGTGTTTTAAGTTTTTTCATATATATTTTCTTGAATTTTTATATTATCTTTTTTTTTTGAATTTTTGTCATTAAAAACTATTTACAAAGAAAAGAAACTAGCTTTAAAATTTAACAATTTTTGTTAAGTCTTGGACTTCCCAAGGGCTACCCGGTGAAGGGTTCGCAAGGTACTAGGAGGTGTGATGGGATAAAATCCCAAACGTCCCTTTCCAAGATTTAAATTTTTCTGTTTTCTAATTTTTTTTTGAGTTTTTGGATTTTACAAGTGCTTAAATAAAGGAAATCATAGAAAAAAAATTAAAATTTTCTTTTTGTTGTTTTTTTTTTCATTTTTTTTTTTGAAAATTTTCTTTTTAAAACTATTTACAAATATTTACAAAGGGCTATTTACACCCCCATACTTAAAGTTAAACATTGTCCCCAATGTTTAAAAAGAAATAAGAAAAGGTAAAAAGAAATGCAAGGAAAAAGAAAGAAGGAAAAAGAGCTTCCCTGATAAAATTTTTTTCTTGAAGCTTTTGTGGGGAAGCCACGATTACCTACAAAAGATGTTAAAGAAAGAACAAAAACAAGAGAAAATAATAAAAAGATAACCTTGGGGTGCCTCCAAAAAGCGCTTTGTTTAAGGTCGCGTAGCTTGACCCACATGCCGATCATGTTATATTATGAAGAAATATCGCATCACTCTTGTCATTAGGTAAGTCTCCCAGAAGATACAATTTAAGGCGGTGCCCATTAACTTTGAAGGAACCTTTTTCCGGGTGGGAAATTAGAATTGCCCCATAGGACCAAACCTCTTTAACAATAAAAGGTCCGGACCATCGAGATTTCAGCTTTCCCGGAAAAAGGCGAAGACGAGAATTATAAAGGAGGACGAGATCGCCTGGCGAAAAAGTTTTTGGAAATTTTATATGTTTGTCGTGAAAAAGCTTTGTTCGCTCCTAATATAATTTGTTACTCTCATACGCATTCGCTCTCCACTCATCCAATTCGTTCATTTGAAATTTTCTTTGTTCGCCCGCTAAAGTAGAATCAAGATTTAAAAATTTAAGCCCCCAAAATGCGCGGTGTTCTAATTCGACCGGAAGGTGGCAAGCCTTGCAATAGACCATTCGATATGGTGTACAACCCATAGCGGTCTTGTACTCCGTTCGATAGGCCCATAGCGCGTCATCGAGCTTTATTGCCCAATCCTTCCAATTAATAGAAACTATTTTTTCTAAGATCCGTTTTAATTCTCGATTAACAACTTCAACTTGGCCGCTCGTTTGTGGGTGATATGCAGTGGATAATTTGTGCGTGACATCATATTTTGCTAAGATTTTTGTGAATTGAGTATTGCAAAAATGGGTGCCCCGATCACTCACAATAGCGCGCGGAGTGCCAAATCGAGAGAATAATTTTTTTAAAAAGTTAACGACGACTCGCGCATCATTGGTGGGGAGAGCTTGCGCTTCCGCCCACCTCAACACGTAGTCGACCGCTACTAGAATATACTTATTTGAAAACGAAGGAGGGAGAGGACCAACGAAATCAATGCCCCATAGAACGAAAATTTCGCATTCTAAGAAACTATTTTGGGGCATCTCATCCCGGCGAGAGATGTTCCCCGACCGCTGGCAGCTGTCGCAAGTACTCACAAGGGTGTGAGCATCTTTGAAGAGCGAGGGCCAATAAAAGTCTGCCTCCAGCGCCTTACTCACGGTTCGGTTTGAATGATAATGACCATCGGATGGTCCCTCGTGACAATGTCGTAAAATTTTAAGACCCTCCTCACTCGAGACGCATCGTCTCACCACTTGTTCTGCGCATACACGGAATAAAAAGGGGTCCTCCCAAAAGTAATTCTTTAAATCAGAAAAGAATTTCTTCTTTTGCTGACTCGAGAATTCTTTCGGCAGGACCCGGGCTACTAAATAGTTAGCCAGATCTGCAAACCAGGTGGTAGACGATGAATTAATATTTTCGAGAGCGAGGAGGCGCTCTTCGAGAAATTTATCATCGATGTCAGATTCTATCAATACTTCCGAGGCGGGGTTTTCTAGAGGAGAAAGATGATCGGCCGCCAAGTTTTCGGCTCCTCTTTTGTCCCGGATCTATAAGTCAAACTCCTGCAAGAGGAGGATCCATCGCAAAAGACGAGGCTTGGCGTCCAATTTGCTTAAAAGATACCTAAGTGCGGAGTGATCCGTGAAGACAATAACTTTCGAGAGGGTGATGTATGACCTAAACTTATCGAAGGCAAAAACGATCGCTAGAAGCTCTTTTTCGGTAGTGGTGCAATTCGCTTGTGCCGACGTGAGTGTTTTGCTCGCATAATAAATAGGGTGGAAATACTTACTCACCCGCTGGCCTAAAACGGCACCAACCGCAATGTCACTCGCGTCGCACATGATTTCAAAAGGGAGCGACCAATCCAGCGCGATTAGAATCGAGGAGTTTATAAGTTTTTCTTTAATAATTTTAAAGGCCAAATGGCATTCATCGCTAAAAATAAATGAGGATTCCTTTTCAAGAAGATGGGTTAACGGCTTTGTGATTTTGGAAAAATTTTGTATAAAGCGCCGATAGAACCCTGCGTGCCCTAGGAAACTACGAATAGCTTTTATGCTTGTTGGAGGGGGGAGCTTTTCAATCACTTCAATCTTGGCCCTATCGACCTCGATCCCCATGCCTGAAATTTTATGACCAAGGACTAATCCTTCCTTGACCATAAAATGGCATTTCTCCCAATTAAGTGCTAAATTCGTTTCCTCGCATCGCTGCAACACACGCTCAAGATTTTTTAAACAATTTTTAAATGAATTTCTGAATACGGAAAAGTCGTCCATAAACACTTCCATCACCTCCTCTACTAACTCGTCAAATATCGCCAGCATACATCTTTGAAATGTAGCTGGCGCGTTACAAAGACCAAATGGCATCCTTCGATAAGCGAAGGTGCCAAAGGGACAAGTGAAAGTGGTTTTCTCTTGGTCGTCGGGCGAAATTGGGATTTGAAAATATCCCGACAAACCATCGAGAAAACAGTAGTAGGAATGACCTGAAAGGCGCTCTAAGATTTGATCAATAAACGGTAGAGGGAAGTGATCCTTACGTGTGGCATCATTTAGTTTTCGGTAATCGATGCACATCCGCCAACCCGTAACAGTACGGGTTGGGATCAACTCGTTATTCTCGTTAGTTACTACCGTAACGCCACCTTTCTTCGGTACGACTTGTACTGGGCTAACCCAAGTACTATCCGATATCGGGTAGATAATTCCCGCGTCCAATAGTTTGATCACTTCGGCCTTAACGACTTCTTTCATGTTAGGGTTTAGCCGCCGTTGAGGCTGGACCGAATTTCGAGAATTATCTTCGAGAAAGATTTTATGAGTGCAGAAGGAAGGGTTTATACCCTTAATATCCGAAATTTGCCACGCAATTGCGTGGCGGTGCTTTCTTAAGACAATAGCTAACTCAGAAATTTCCGAGTTGCTAAGTTCGGATGAAACGATGACGGGTAGCTTCGACTCTTTTTCTAAAAATAAATACTTAAGGTGAGGGGGAAGTTGCTTTAGTTCTACAACGGATGGTTCTTCATAAGAAGTTTTGATTTTCAATTTTTCTAAAAATAGTGGTTCGGGTGGTGTGAAACGAGTGACTTCTTCTTCTTCCAGACAAAAGAGTTCGGCGAGCTCGGACTCGTGACTCGAGGTGGAGACTAACTCAGGAGGTGAATCGAATTCCCAACACTCTTCCAGGTAAAAACACGAATCGTCGTTTTCTAATGTGTTCCGCATCGAGGAATTTATGCCGAAAGAAACTTCATCGTCTCCAACCTGAAGGAGGAGCTTTCCGTTACTTACGTCAATAATGGCGCGGGAGGTGGCAAGGAAGGGGCCGCCGAGTATGAGGGGTACTTCGGCATCCTCTTCGATGTCAAGAATGACAAAGTCCACCGGGAAGATGAACTTGTCGACCTTGACGAGCACGTCCTCCACTATTCCTACCGGATATTTTAAAGAGCGATCCGCTAATTGAATACTCATTCGAGTGGGGCCTGGATTTCCTAGACCTAGTTTCTTAAATAGTGAAAAAGGCATGAGATTGATACTTGCTCCCAGATCCGCTAAAGTGTGTTTTACTAACGAATTGCCAAATAAACACGGGATGGAGAACCGTCCCGGGTCATTCACTTTTCTAGGCAATTTGTTGAGTACAACCGCGGAGCATTCTGCGTTCAACGAAATATGCAAAATATCTTCTAATTTTTTCTTATTGGAGAGCAACTCCTTAAGATATTTCACATATTTAGGCATTTGAGAGATAGCCTCGCAGAAGGGTACATTAATGTGAATTTTCTTTAAAATATCTAAAAACTTTTTATAATTCTTTTCGGCGCTCTCGCTTTTAAACTTAGATGGATACGGAATATTTGAAGTAGAAGCGCGCGGAGCTAATGTAGCAGGTAAATTCGAAGATAAAATAGGAGGAGGAGGGGAGGAAGTTACCATGGGTTCGTCCTGTTTTGAAACCACCTCCTTCCCGCTTCGGAGTGTAATCGCATTTGCGCTCTCCTTTGGGTTTGGCTCCGTGTTTCCCGGAAGGGCTCCTTGCTGGCGCTCGGAGATTATCTTTGCTAGCTGGCCCACTTGGTTCTCCAATTTTTTGATCGATCCTGTGAGGTTCCGGATGTTCGCTTCATTTGTAGCAACATATTTTGCAAAAACCTCTTCAAGCGGAGAGGGCTTTTGCTGTTGCGGTGGAAAACCGGGTGGATTAAAATTTGGAGGGGGAGTTAAATTAAGAAGTTGATTTGGAGGTTGATTTAAATTTAAGGGACGCTGAGCATTTCCTTGATTGCTCCATGAGAAATTCGGATGATTCCTATAACCCGCATTGTAGGTGTTATTATACGGAGCGGTGTTCGGGTTATAGGAAGGCCGAGGCGGATTTCCCATGTAATCAACTTGCTCTTCAAGTAAAACATTATTAGCCCAAGGAGGAGTGGCGGAGGAAGCAGACATCTCCGCCACTTGCTTTGTTAAGCGCTCACTTGTAAAGCCAAATTTGCGTTAGCGTCTATTTCAAAAATTCCGGCCGGCTTATTAGGCCGCGCTCGGGGCATGTTCCATTGGTACGCATTTGTGGCCATCTCTTCGAAAAGCTCTTGAGCGGCGATCGGGGTTTTATTATTTAATGTCCCTCCGGCGGCCGCATCAATCATTTGCCTCGTTTGGAGATTTAAGCCATTATAAAATATTTGCACTTGTTGCCAAGTGGCAAGTGCGTGGTGAGGGCATCGGCGCAAAAGCTCCTTAAAGCGCTCCCATGTGTCATAGAGAGTCTCCGAGTCGATTTGCATGAACGACGAAATATCCGTGCGCAATTTAGCGGTCTTTGAAGGCGGGAAATATTTATTGAGAAATTTTTCCACCATTTCGGCCCATGCAGTGATGCATCCCCTTGGTAGGGAGCCCAGCCACTGCTTGGCCTTAGACCGCAAAGAAAAAGGAAAAAGACGTAATCGAATGGCATCATCGGTGACGCCATTGATCTTAAATGTGTCGCAAATTTCAAGAAAGTAAGAAATATGTGAGTTTGGATCCTCGTCCGGTTGACCATCAAAGGTCACCGATTGTTGCACCATTTGTATGATGCTGGACTTGATCTCAAAATTATTGTTCGCCACCGTGGGGCGAACAATACTCGATTGTGTGCCTTCTAAATTCGGCCGCGCATAATAGGACATGGTCCGTTGCGCGTCCTCATTAGGATTTGGCTCGTTAAGATTAGGAGGATTAAGATTATGATCCATGTTCGCTGCGTTAGTGTCCCCGATCGACTCTTTGGATTCTACTTGATTTCCTTGATCACGAGAACGGCGGTGCCTCAAAAGGGTTCGCTCAATTTCCGGATCAAAAGGAAGAATCAAAGTGCTACCACGGGTCATACACTAAAAAGAGAAGGAAGGAAGAAGAAAAAGAGGGAATATTTTTTTTTGTTCTTTTAGGCAGATTAAGTTAGTCTTGGACTTCCCAAGATCTACCCGGTGAAGGGTTTGCAAGGTACTAGGAGGTGAGATGGGATGACACCCCAAACGTCCCTTTCCAAGATTTTAATTTCACCCTTAAGATTTTCAAAAAATAGAAAAAACTAAAATAAAAACAACATGATAAAATTAATAGCTATCCTTGTTTCAAAATATCTACGCAAAAGTCCCCGGCAACGGCGCCAAAAACTTGATATTTAATTTTTGCGGTTTTGAAATTTAGTGAAGGTTTGAGATTTTCTCCAAAACTATATCCGATAAAGGCAAGTGTACCTTATCGTCTATAGTATAGGATATTAAGAAATACCAAGGTCGTATTCCACGGGGCGCGTTGATTACTTCTACTTTGAGGAAAGTTGCTATTATCTTATCTAATGATATTTTGGGGTTTTGGTTACTTAGCTAGAAAAAGAGAAATTGCAAGCTAAATTAAGGGTTTAGATGATGATAAAAGAGGCTAGTACTCAATCAAAAGTCAACTTGGAGTGAGAAAAGACAAGTGAAAAGAAATTAAATCTAATTCCGTTTAAATTGAACTACTTGACCGTGGAGGTTCCCGAAGCTCGAACATGCCTCTCTTGAGGTTAATGCCCAACTAAGTTTAGGAAAAATCAACCAGACTCTCGTCATATAATCGATTACCTAAAACTTGCTTTACGAAGTGAACCCCGCTATTGGATTTGACTCCAATCCGGGAGATTTACGTCATCCTCTCTCGAGGGGTGCGTGCAACTCTCTTTACCCTTGAGTGATCAATTCATACTTTGAGCCTCTCGGCTAACTAAGTATGAAAACATAAGCGAAAACCATATATCGAAAATATGGCCTCACTAATTAAAAATCAAGGGTAATTCAAGTGTTTATAAAAACGGAAAAAGAAAACTTTAGAAAATCATAACTAGTCTAACTCATCCTCGGGTCATTTTGATCGAGTACTAATGAGGATTAGTTAATCATGGTGGAGGGGGAAGAGAAAGAAAAATAAAAATGCATAATAAGAAAATTTAACTAAGGAGGAGACAAAATCAAGAGAACAAACTAATTTTTATTTAAATGAAAACTATTACAAGTCTTAAGAGAAGAGATTGCAAGCTAGGAAAAACAAAGTTACAAACTTAAAATAGGCTATTGCATTGAAAGAAAGCTAGTACATTGCATGGGAAAAAGAAGAGAACATGAAAGGAAAGAAACATGAACATGAAAGTGAAAAAACACTCAAGATTGGCTCCAACAGCACCTCCCCCACTCCAAAATTCTGAACCCTGGACTCAAGGAGAACCTCTGAATTTATAGGAAAAAATTTCAGATTACACGCCCTTGGTCACGGGCGTGACCAAGGGCGTGACTGCACTATTCACATCGGATCCGACAGCGGCGTGGGCTTTCTGGACGGCGCGGAGAGAAATGACATGTCACGGGCGTGACATATCGGGTCACGGCCGTGACATTGGACGGCTGCATTAAATGCGGCGTGGGCTGGAATTTGGCACGGCGGCAAAGCAGAGATCACGCGGGCAAGTCACGGCCGTGACATGTGGGTCACGGGCGTGACTCAAGTTGACTTCTCGACTGCAGCTCCATGTCTCGACGGCGGCTCTACGTGGAAGATTCTAAGATTACACGCCCCCGGTCACGGGCGTGACTTTGGGTCACGGGCGTGACCTGGGCGTGACTTGGTGTGGACTGGTTCAAACAGCGTGGCATCGATTCTGGACTGATCTTCAGGTTACACGCCCTTGGTCACGGGCGTGACCGAGGGCTTGACATGCCATTTTTCCCGATTTGTCCCAAAATTCTGCAAAAATTGAAATTAAGCTAAGTTAGAATCAAAATTACAAAAAGAACTACTTATAACCTAAAATTGACATAAAAAGGAAAATTCATATTAAATATTTACAAAATTTTCTATTAAAAAGTTATAAAAATACAACTTATCAGTTCGATATGACGCTGGCGAACAAGTTGTGTTCGCGGTCTCGTTGGCGAACATTGGTGGTGGGCAGCTTCATTGTGGGAGTGGCGATCTCTCGCGGTCTGTTGTTGAAGCTGGCGATCTCACCTAAGTAGAATGATCTGTTGCTGATCGCGCAGGTTGACCGGTTCTGGTCGCGCGATCTGGAGGGTGGTGATCCTATCTTAGAGGGTGGTGACTGGATCAGGTCTCACGCCTATAAATAGGAGCCACTGTTGCAACCTTAACAATCACACCAAGTGTAAGCTGAGCTCGCGTCTAATTATTGCGGTCTCAATTCTTGTGACCGGGCGGTCTTGTTGATTGAATTTCCTTGTGCAGCTTCTACGGATTGTGCGGGAAGCAGTGATCACCTCTTCTTCTGAAAGTGGTCGGGCGGTCTCGTGGCTTGCAGTGTGGGTTGCTGGAGTTTGGGAGAATAAGTGGAGAAAGAGGTCGCGGAAGCTCAGTGGCCAGGAGTGTTGATCGGTGACCCACAGAGTTTGCGGTCAGGCAGCTTTCAGTGAGATTGGCAAGCAGACCGCGCGGTCTGCGGTCTTAGTTATCTTTCTTTTCAGCATTGTAATTTTCCCTTTGGTTTTGTGTACTGGCGAAATCATGTCTCGCCATGTATACCTCTCCCTGTAATGAAGATTGTTGTTATCAATAAAGACTATATTTCCTTCATAAGCTTCTGGTTGTTTGGCTTGTGAACTCTAAGTTGTATGATTCCTGCTCACACCATAAAGGTTCGGAAAATTTCACAGGGTATCAAAGCTAGGTTGGAGTGGATAGAGCAGTGAACAACTTAGTGTAGCCATCGCCTTTGTGAAGAAGGAACCAGTGGTAGAGCCATGGAAGCGAGGGGTCTTGGAATTGAGATGATAAACTCGACCAACTTTAAGAAGTGGAGGTCTTGTATGCAGAGTTATCTTCTGGGTGAGGACCTCTGGGAGGTGGTTGGAGGAGAGAGCACGGAGGAAGTTTTTCTGGTTGGAGATAACCATCATGAGGTGAGGAACTGGAGGCTGCTTAATGCCAAAGCAGAGTTCCCCCTGAAGAGGGGAATATCACCTGATCTATTTGATCACATCTTAGGGTGTGCATCAGCTGCAGAGATCTGGAGAGCCCTGGATGGGCTGTTTAACAAAAAGAATGTGGCAAGACTTCAATTCCTGGAGAATGAGCTTGCCAGATCGGCTCAAGGTGATCTTTCTATCCCTACGTTCTTCTTGAAGATGAAAAATTTATGCGCCGAGATTTCAGCACTGGATCCTGACGAGCCAATTTCTGAGGCGAAGCTGAAGAGGCACATCATCCGTGGCTTGCGGAAGGAATATGTTGCCTTTGTGATGTCGGTGCAGGGTTGGGCAAATCAGCCATCTCTGCTGGAGCTAAAAAATCTATTTTCTTCGCAGGAGAGTCTGGCAAGGCAGATGGCGGGGGTGTCAGTGTCTAGGGGAGATGACAAAGTTCTCTTCATGGGAAAGAAGAAGAAGTGGGATAAGAAAAAGACTGCTGGAGGAGGCAATGGGCCTTCAACCTCTAGACAGCAGGAGAGGGGCTATGCTCCTAAAGCTGAAGGAAAGAAGAAGGGGGAAGGTCCCAAGTGCTTCAGGTGCAGAAAGGTTGGTCACCTCAGGAAGGAGTGCCAGGTGAATCTTCAGCCGGGGCATGCTGCTGCAGGAAAGGGGGAAGCTGAAGCCAGGCAGGTTGATGGAGGATGGGGAGGAGCCTTCTCAGATTCTGTTGGAGCTGAGGCTCCTATCAACTATCAGGAGGACTGGATCGGGGACTCGGGGTGTGGTCATCACCTCACCGGAGATGAGTCGAAGCTTACTTCTGCGCAGCCCTACTCAGGTAATGATGCCATTATTACTGCAGATAATACTGTGCATTCTTTAGAGAAGGTGGGGGTTGTTTCCTTGGGCAGTGATAGGGGGCCACTAACTTTGAAGAGTGTCTATCATGTGCCTGGAATGAGCAAAAACCTCTTCTCCATGACCAACGATGTAGACGCTGGGTATCACGTTCTGTTTGGCCCAACAGAAGCGAGGTTTCTTTGGAATGTGGAGGCGGTGAAGGCTGGGGTAGTTCATGTGGAGAGGAGATCTAATGACTTGTTTGTGCTTTCGACAAGTTCTTATGTTGGTAAGATGAGGACGAATGATAGTGCTGTGATATGTCATTTGAGGTTTGGGCACGTAGGAATGGATAAGCTGAAAGCTATGGCGGTTAAAGGTCTGGTCAAGGGCCTGCCTAGTATATCTTCCTACGGAGACGGTCATGTTTGCGCTGGATGTCAGTTCGGCAAGTCTCATCAGCTTCCGTTCGACAAGTCGCAGACAAGGAGTAGTGTGCCATTGGAGTGCATCCACGATGACTTGATGGGACCGACTGCTACCCCAAGCCTCGGAGGAAGCAGATATATGCTGGTGTTGATTGATGATTACACCAGATATGTCTGGGTATATTTCTTGAAGGAGAAGGCGGAGGCATTTTCCAAGTTTGTGGAGTTCAAGGAGCTCGTGGAGGGTCGGCTTGGACCGCGGGTTAAGAAGCTGAGGACTGACAACGGAGGGGAGTTCACCTCTGGTGAGTTCTCTACTTTTTGTAAGAAGGCGGGCATCCGGAGGGAGCTTACTTGTGCGCATACTCCACAACAAAACGGAGTTGTAGAATGGAAGATCCGTCATCTGACGAAGACCTGCAAGTGTTGGTTGCATGCCAAGAGTATCCCAAAGTCCTTCTGGGCGGAGGGAATGTCTTGTGCTGCCTACGTCATCAATCGGATGCCTCTTAGTCCCATCAATATGAAGACCCCGCATGAACTGATGTTCAAGGAAAAGCCAAGTGTGGCACACCTTCGGGTGTTTGGTTCCACCTGCTATGTGCACGTTCTAGATGCGCTTCGGACGAAGCTAGATGCGAAGGCGAGGAAGCTAGTCTTCGTGGGTTATGATGTCCGTAAGAAGGGCTGGAAGTGCATGGACCCGTAGACACGGAGATTTGTTGTATCTCGCGACGTCGTGTTTGACGAGGTGACATCTTACAAGGGGGTTCTGGTGTTGAGCTACCAGAAAGCAGGGTGGAGGAGCCAGAGAAAGCTGTGGAAAATCTTCAGGTGGAGCTACCTGTGTCACCAGGTGGTCCATCAATATCTAGTTCTGAGACAGAGGCTTCTGGTTCAGGAAGCAGGGGGAGCGATGTTCCTAGTACGTTTGGGAGAGGAGCTAGGGAAGAAGTAGCTGAGGATACTGCGAGTCAGGGGAAGGCGTTGCGGAGATCGAAGCGAACTATCATTGCCCCTGATCGCTATACAGGAGGAAACATGGTGTGCTTTATCTCATGCTTCTTTGCTGGTCCCATGGATGAGAGGGAGCCGTCGAGCTTTGAAAAGGCCAAAGGCGTGGAACAGTGGGATTTAGCAATGCAGGAAGAGATGAGTGCTCTTGAGAAGAATGATACTTGGTCTCTGGTGCCCAAGCCCAAGGGCATCACCCCTGTGACATGCAAGTGGGTCTACAAGCTTAAGAAGAAGGCTAACGGCAGTATCGAGCGATACAAGGCTCTCCTTGTGGCTCGGGGGTTCTCGCAGCAATACGGTGAAGACTATGAAGAGACATTCAGTCCGGTGGCTAAAATGACTTTAGTTCGGGTTGTGATTGCCTTGGCGGCGTGTTGGGGGTGGAAGATCTGGCAGCCCAACGTAAAGAATGCGTTCTTGTACGGCGAGATTGACAAGGACATCTTCATGGTCTAGTCGCCAGGCTTTGTATCTGAAGATTTTCCGGAGCATGTCTGCAAGTTTAAGAAGTCCCTGTATGGGTTGAAGCAAGCGTCGAGGGCATGGTATGGAAAAATTGCAGAGTATCTCTTATTCTGCGGGTTTGGGGCTTCAGACTCAGACTCAAGCTTGTTCGTCAAGAAGAGCGGGGAGCTCCAAGTCATCGTGCTGCTATACGTCGACGATTTGATCGTGATGGGGAATTCGAAGGAGAAGGTAGCGCAGCATCGGGCTGAGCTATCCATCAGGTTCGAGATGAAGGATTTAGGTGAGCTGCACCATTTCCTTGGACTCGAGGTGCAGAGAAAGGAGAGTGGAGTGTTGGTGTCCCAGGCTGGATAAACGGAGCGGATCGTGGAGTGGTTCAGCATGAAGGAAGGGAAGTGCACTTCCACACCTCTAGAAAAGGCCATAAAACTTCGCAAGGATGAGGGAAGGATTTTGGGAGATCCGTTGGTGTTCTGAGCTCTAGTTGGGAGCTTGATCTATCTGACGATCACTAGGCTGGATATTGCATATGCAGTTGGCAGGGTGAGCCGTTATATGGCGGAACCACGGATGCCTCATCTTCTAGCGGCCAAGAGTATATTGAAGTATGTCTAGGCGACCTCAGATATGGGTCTCCTTTACAGGAGGGATACGGGCTTCGAGGTGCATGGGTACATGGACGCTGATTATGGGGGAGATTCAGATGATCGGAAGTCGACGTCTGGATACGTCTTCATGGCGGGCCCCACGGCTATATCATGGTGCAGTAAGAAGCATGATTTCGTATCTGTCTCAACCACAGAAGCGGAATACAAGGCTTCGGCCTTGGCAGCTCAGGAAGCCATCTGGCTTAGGAGGTTGGTTGGAGACGTCCATAAGGAGGTTCGAGGTCTGACTCTGCTCCACAGCGACAATGAGAGTGCTATCAAACTGGTTACTAATCCAGTTTGTCACGCGAGGACCAAGCATATCAAGATCGAGCATCATTTCATTCGTGAGAAGGTGCTGGCGGGGTCTCTTTCGGTTGAGCATGTTCGGAGTCAGGACAAAATTGCTGACATCTTCACAAAGGCGCCGACGAAGGGGCCGTTTACTCGGCTAAGGAGTTTACTGGGCCTGTTTTCAACTTCCCACTTCAAGGGGGAGTGTTGAAAATGTTGAAGTGGAAGTTAGAGGAAGTTGGCGGTCTGAAAGGTGGTCGGGCAATCTGGTGTGACCGCACGATCTGGCGGTCTCCATCTGCGGTCTGGCATGTTGTTGTCTGGCCGGTCTCCTGGTGATCCGGTGTGACTGCTGCTTCTCTTCTTGGATGGTGAGGTAAGGCCGCGCGGTCTGGTCTGTGACCGCGTGATGGGCTGTCTACCTCAGGGCTGTGCCGGTCTGGTGTGACCGCACAGGTTGTTTCAGGTTTCCATAAGCCGGTCTTATGGCTATCCAGGTTCCTGGTTGTTTTCGCTGGCTAAGGCATCTTAGTCGAGCGGTCTCTGTTCGCGGTCTCTGTTCGCGGTCTCAGGTGGAGGCTGGCAGGCGAACAGGTTGTGTTCGATATGACGCTGGCGAACAAGTTGTTTTCGCGGTCTCGTTGGCGAACATTGGTGGTGGGCGGCTTCATTGTGGGAGTGGCGATCTCTCGCGGTATGTTGTTGAAGCTGGCGATCTCACCTAAGCAGAATGATCTGTTGCTGATCGCGCAGGTTGACCGGTTCTGGTCGCGCGATCTGGAGGGTGGTGATCCTATCTCATAGGGTGGTGACTGGATCAGGTCTCACGCCTGTAAATAGGAGCCACTGTTGCAACATTAACAATCACACCAAGTGTAAGCTGAGCTCGCGTCTAATTCTTGCGGTCTCAATTCTTGTGACCGGTCGGTTTTGCTGATTGAATTTTCCTTGCAGCTTCTGCGGATTGTGTGGGCAGCAGTGATCACCTCTTCTTTTGAAAGTGGTCGGGCGGTCTCGTGGCTTGCAGTGTGGGTTGCTGGAGTTTGGGAGAATCAGTGGAGAAGGAGGTCGCGAAAGCTCAGCGGCCAGGAGTGTTGATCGGTGACCGGCAGAGTTTGCGGTCAGGCAGATTTCAGTGAGATCGGTAAGCAGACCGCGCGGTCTGCGGTCTCAATTATCTTTCTTTTTAGCATTGTAATTTTCCCTTTGGTTTTGTGTACTGGCAAAATCATATCTCGCCATGTATACTTCTCCCTGTAATGAAGATTGTTGTTATCAATAAAGACTATATTTCCTTCATGTGCTTCTGGTTGTTTGGCTTGTGAACTCTAAGTTGTATGATTCCTGCTCACTCCATAAAGATTTGGAAAGTTTCACAGAACCTTCCTATCTTAGATGTCAACCGGGTAGAAGATTGGGACTTCCCACATCAAGCAGCCATTGCACAAAATGAAAGGTTGAAAAAGAGAAGAGAAAGAGAACAAGTAATGCTGGCTGAAGAATTCATGTCCAAGCAAAGTGATGTGCAAAATAGAGACCCTAACTATGAGCAATGGAGTGATGACTCCAATGACATAATTCTGAATGCCTGGATAAGCCATGGTCAGGTCTGTAAAGATATTGACAAGCTTTATCCATCTGAAGAATGGATAAAGCATCTAGATAGAAATTCAAAGAGAGAAAGAGTTTTCAAAGCCAATCTAGTAAGAAAAGAAAATCCAAAGAGAATGCCTTCTAGATACATCCCAAAGCCATTTATGTATTTCCAAAGGCAAGAGAACAAGAGAAGAATTGCTGAAATTAAGGCTGCCAATGCTCAAAAGAAGGAGATTCCAATTCAAGAAGTTGTATTTGATGAAGGCATAGATGCTGCAGCAAACCAAGATGCTTTAGTCAAAGGAAAAGAAGCAGCTACAGATTTTCCTGAATGCACTTCTTCTAAAAAAAAGAAAACTCTAGATGAATGTATAAATGTTTTGTGAATATGAGAATGCAAATTAAACTATGACTCATTACTCTATCTGAACTGCTTATGAATGGAATGTTGAAGTCATCACCTCATGTCATTAGCTAATCTGAGCTTTAACTAAAAGTTTACTCTACTATTATTGATTAAGTTAATCTGTGATGCGCTATCATGTGTATTTAATCATATTATGGGAATGTTAAACTCTGGTTGTAACATACTTGGCATGAATATCTTGTGTTATAATTTTATCCTAAATATTATAACAATGTTTATATGCATATGTTATAATGATTATCATGTTATGAAGTTACATGACAAATATTGATATGGTATGTACTTTAGCATTTGAGTATGTTCTGCCTTCTTCAAATAGGAGGAGATTGTTGGGAAAATGACCCTCAATGTTTCCCTTGATTTGAAGAAGTTTCACACTCAATGCTAAGTGCAAGTTGTATTTGATAAACCCCATTCTGTTTCATGACCATGCAGGGTTAGGTCATACCATGGTGTGATGTATGTTCAGTAGGTTTACTGTCAAAACCGATGAGGCAAACTCTCAGTCTCAGCTGAACTGCTGAGACAAGGCCAAGAGCCGCTGAGAAGGTGTTTGGGCCTGCTAAGCTGCAGATAGAAGAAAACCGCTGAGACAACTATCTGTCTCAGCGGATCCTCTGGGATGGGACAGAAGTAGCCAATGAGACAACAAGACATCTCAGCCCAACCGCTGAGTTAGATTCAAAATGATATGACGGGTTCTTCTTTTGGTGCAAGCTGCAGAAAGGCTTCTTAGGGTCCACCAATCACTCACATACCTCTCAGAAGTACAGCTAAGAGCCGTTGAAGATCATTGGAGTATAAAAGAATAAGTTATTGCTTTGTAAAGACTCTCTCCTACATTTTTACTCTCCAGCACACAAAAGAAGAACATCATTACTGTTCCATTGTCGGCAGCCAAGAAGCTTTCACTTCCTGATTATCTGAGGCTGCAAGGAGAGAAGAGATTGCTCCTGTTGTTCAACTCAAGAAAGAGCAAGCTGATCCATTCCATCATCTGAAGGAAAGGATCAAGAAGAATCAGGTTGGGTCATTCCTACTCCTCCCTGGTTCAAGACTGCAACAGTAGTTATTCAGAAGCAG
The DNA here is from genome assembly GCA_033032865.1 of Dactylorhiza incarnata. Lineage (NCBI taxonomy): Eukaryota > Viridiplantae > Streptophyta > Magnoliopsida > Asparagales > Orchidaceae > Dactylorhiza > Dactylorhiza incarnata. The sequence continues at coordinate 3,200,842 of JAWHQI010000149.1, forward strand.
AAGACCACCTCTTTTATATTCTGATTGTAATCCCATATTATTACTTATGTAGGAACTTAATTATTCTGAGTTAGTAGGGCATCTTTGCCTAAGGGTGTATGGATATTTGGCCTGAGCTGTAGAGCTGAGAGGTTAGCTTGAGTGTAGGATCATTGTGTGATCTGAGGTAGGGCTGTTGAGCCTGAGGTAGGGCTTGGGAAAACCTTAGAGATCCCGAGGGATCTGTGCTGTAGGCTCTTGGAGCTGAGTTTGGAGAAGTTGGCCTTATCTAACTCATTGTTAGAAAGGTGAAGGGGGAAAGAGGACTACTCAAGACACCCTGTATTGAGGAACCTCTATAAATCTTTGTGTGTTTTTTGCGCTTCATACTTTACTAACCTAAAATCAGAAAACTGCTAGCCTAAAATAAAAGAAACCAATTCACCACCCCGCGCCCCTTTTAGGTGACTAAGACTATATCCTAAATAAACTATCAAGCATCTTGCATTTCAGCTACCTTTTTCCTATTCTCCTACCTCTTGAAGTAAATATATGGTTTAGGAATGTTTCTTGAAGGCATCCTCTTTGGATTGTTCTTCCTTGTAAGATTTTATTTGAAGACCCATTCCCTCTTGGAATTCCTCTCAAGTTGCTTTATCCATTCTTCTGTAGGGTATATCCTATCAATGTCTTTGCACATCAGGCCATGGTTCAACCAAGCATTTAGAATAATTCTTTTGGAATCATCACTCCAATGCTCATACTCGGGATCATTTTCATGCTTTTATCTAGTCTCGGACATGAATTCTTGTGCAAGCATGACTCTTTTTCTTCTTCCTGCAAGCCTAGCATCTCGTGTTATCTTTGCTTGATGTTTAAAATCAAAATCTTCTTTTCTGAAGTTGTTCAGCAGAGGAAGATTCAGAGCTACTCTTGTTCCTTGTAGAACTTTGAGGGTCAGCTCAGAGTTGGTTTCAGCATTGGCATTTAGAAATATGAAATAAGCATTGCAATTTAAGATCATTGTGCATATCATCCAAAAATACAAGAATCTACCCTACAATATCATTACAAGTTGAAAGAGAGTAAGAAATCGACCGAATCCGAAGGCTCGTTGAGATTCACGGTTGGAATCACAAGTGATGAATAGTAAAATATACGTATTTTCTATATAGTTTCTTATATAGTTTTATACAAAATTTGTAATATTTCATTTAAATCATTGAATAAATGATTTTTTTAACTTATATTTATATGTAAAAGGAATTTTGTAAGTATATTTAAATATATGAAACTATATAGTATTTATGTAAATGTTTATGTAAATATATATGTAAATGTATATTTAAAGTATGTGTAAATATTTATTAAATAAAAACTATATATTTATGTAATTATAAACTATAATAAGTTAAATATATAATAATAAAATCAACTATATGAAAATATAAACTATATAAAGTTAATAAATATTTATGTATGTATATGCATAATAATAATAAATAATAATATATATTAATGTATAACAATAATAATAATAATAAACAAAACTAATAATAAATCTAATACTATACTAGTTAATTAAAATATTTTGTTATTAATTAATAAATACGTTTAAATGTATTATATATTTAATATATTTCGTTGTTTAACAGAAGTGCGCGCTTGGACTGGTGGATAGGACCTTGATTTCCAGCAGGGGAGGTTGTGGGTTCGAAACCTCCCAGCAACATTTTTTGCTAGATTATTTCCCAACCCGCGCCAGCTGTTATCCGCAACCCGCCAGCCCGATTCCCCAGCCCGCTACCAGCTGTCCCGCCCGCTACCAGCTGTCCCGCCCGCTACCAGCTGTCCCGCCCGCCAGTTGCTATCCGCACCCCAGCCCGTCCAGCAGCCTCCACGTGTCCAACCCTCCAGCTGCCTTCCTTATAGAAGCTCCCACCAGCTGCCTTCCTTCTAGAAGCTCCCAAACCCTATATCCGCACACCATAAATTCTCTATAAATAGGAATCTCCCCCCCACTAACTCTCTCTCTTGGATTGCCCATTTTGGGGTGATCTTCCACCATTTTCTCCACTCATTTTGTAATTTCTTTCTTATGTTTTTTTTGTATTTTTTTATATGTAAATTAATTAAATGTTGTGCTTTCTCTTTCCTAATTTAGTTTAGTTTTTATGTAATGGCATTTTGATTAATAAAATAGTTTAGTTTTTATTATGAAATGTTTTTATTTTGTATTTTTGTTTTAATATAAAATCTTTTTTTTTATTTCGTGTAAACTCCTTTATTATGGCAATAAATAAATTTAGTTTTAATTTCGTGCATTTTTCAATTTCGTAGCGTAGTTTTATTTCCTACAATTCAATATTTGTCACGTAATTTCAATTCATAACTTAGTTTCATTTCTGCACTGCAATTTCAATTTATAACTTAGCTTTCATATCCGCACTTCAATTCCTGCATTTTTTTCTTTCTTTAGCTAAGCTTATTCGCTGCCATAACATTGGTTTGCACTTAGATTCGAATTTATTCGTCCATTTAATTTTTTGTTCTTTTCCTCCTTGACCCGGTAAATTAGAGCGGAATATTAGGTGTGCGTTTAAAATGGTTTCAAAGCATCATTTTTCTCGTGTTTTTATTATCATGTATTTTCCGCTTTCTTTGTTTTCATATTTTTACTTTAAGTTGTTATTATACGTGTTTTCTTTTATATTTGTTTTTGTTTTCGTGTTTTTATTTCCCGCATTTTATTTACTTATCTTTGGCTTTATGGTTCTTACTTTAATTTTTATCCGATCTTTTCGATAAAACAATAGCCGTAGCTCGAAGTAAAAATACTAGACGAGACCCAGGACTAAATACAACATTGATATGATTTTTATCATATATACTACATGCAATAGGTGCGCTTGCCTCCTGTTTCAATTTTTATCTATCAAGTTTTTGGCGCCGTTGCCGGGGAAGATTTCGTCGATATTTTGAAAAGTGTTTACACTATTGATTTTATCACTACCAAAAATTTAAAAAATTTAAAAACCCTCAAAACCCAAAAAAAATATATGTTTTTTTTTTAATTTTGTTTTTATTAAGTATTAATTTGTAAATATGAATAATTAAAAATCTAAAAATAGAAGAAAAAAATAATTGATGAAAAAATAGGAAAAATACAAAAAATATGTTCTTCTCTTTCTTTTTGTAATTTTGTTTTTCTTCCTCTTTTCTTTTTTGTTTTTATGTTAACTTTCTTTTCTTTTAATTTTTATTATATAAATGTGCATATAAGTAAAAACTAAAAAAAATGATGATGAAAACATTTCTTAGAAAAAGCTCCAAAAAAATAAATGTTTCTCCTTTTGTTTTTCATTATGTTTTATATGCATATTTGAAAAGGTATTATTTCAATTTTCAAAATGGAAAAAATGATGAAAAACTTTAAAACCAAAATAAAAAAGAATTCTAGGTATTTTAAGATAGAACAATAGATCGTTTTCTCGAAGTAGGATTACTCGACAGACCCGAGAGGAGATTTTTGTCGATATTTTGAAAAGAGAAAATCCCGTTGCTTTTACCTTTTTATTTCTAATTTTTCTTCCTTGCTTTTCATCTTAAAGCTTCCCTTTATTATTTTTGTTTTTTCTTAAGTTTTAATATAATTTTGAATATGCATATTTCAAAAAAACCAAAAATACAAAAATAAAAATGATGATAAATAGAAAATATATTTAGAAAATTCCAAAAAAAAAAATAGTTTTGCTTTCTTTATATATGTTTTATTCTTTTTGTAATTTTTAAAAAACAAAACCCAAAACCCAAAAATATATGTTCTTTCTTTTTTATTAAGCATTAATTAGTAAATATATCTAATTAAAAAAAATGATGAAATTTTTTTTACTTAAAAATAAATAAATAATAATATAGTTAATTATTTTATTTTTCCTTTCTTTTTGTAAAAATGTTTTTTCCATTTCTTCTCTTTCTTTCTTATTTGTATTTTTAGGTTTTAATATGTATATTAATATGTAAATATTTGGCAAAATTTGAAAAAAAAAAGATGTTGAAAAAAAAAGCTAGAAAAATCCCACAAAAAATTATTTATGTATTTTTGGCTTTCTTATTTCTTCTTTTTTTCTCCCTCTTTCCTTTTTTTTTTCTTTTTTCTTTCTTTTTGCTAAGTATTAATATATATATATATATATCCCTTTTTTATTATACATTAAAAATCCAAAAAAATTGATGATGAAAAATTAGAAAAATCCCCAAAAAATTAATTATATGTTCTTCTCTTTCTTTTTCTACTTTGTTTTTTTTCTCTCTTCTCTCTCTTCTCTTTCTCCCTTTTTTGTTTTTATGTTAAGTTTCTTTTAATTTTTATTAAGTTTTATTTTGTATATAAATATGCATATAAGAGAAAAAAAATGATAAGTTATCTTTTTATTTTTCATTAAGTTTTAATATGCATATTTGACAAAACAAGATAATATTTTAATTAAAATGACAAAATAGTGAAAAGCTGTGAAACATAAATCTAAAAGAATTGTTGGAATTTTAAGATAGAATAATTGTTAGTTTTTTCGAAGTAGGATTATTCGACAGACCTGAAAGGGGATTTTTGTCGATATTTTGAAAAGGGAAAACCCTATTACTTTTATCCTTTCATTTCACTTCTTCTTCTTTGTTTTTACTTTTAAAGTTTCTCTTTATTTTTCTTATTTTTATTAAGTATTAAGGCTTTTATAAATATGCATATTTCAAAAATGATGAAGATATATTTAGAAAACTCCAAAAAAATATATAGTTTTACTTTCTATATATATATATTTCATTCTTTTTGTAATTTAGAAAAATCCAAAAACAAACAAAAATTTTTCGTATATGTATTTTCTTAAGCTTTTCTCTTTTTTCTTTTTTCTTTTTTTGTTCTTAAAATTTGTATATATTATCATAAATCTCATTTTTAACCCCCCCCCCCTCTTTGTAAATAACTTTTATTATTTTGTTTTAACATATTTTGCAGGTATTAATCCGGTCATCCCGTCTCCAAACCAGGGACGTGCTTTTTTCCCCTGCTATTTCCTTTCTTACATTTTACTTTTACTCTTTTTATGCTTTGCACATATTTATAATGGTTCCTCATTCTTAATTTCAACATTGGGGACAATGTTGACTTTTAAGTATGAGGGTGTGTTTTCCCCCCTTTTTGTAATTTTTGTCCCCCTTTTTTTAGAAAAAAACAAAAAAATAAATAATATAACAAAATTTGTTATTACATTACAAACAAAAATTTGGTTACAACAACTCTTTCTCTTTTCCTTTTTGTTACAACATAACAAATTTTGTTACAACAAAATAAAATTTGTTGCAACAAATTTGTCTCTTTCCATTTATTTCTCTTTGTAAAAATTTTAATATGTAAATATGTAACAAAATCAAAAATCCCAAAAAATAATTATTAAATAACTTAGAAAAAACACAAAAAATTTATTATTATAAATGTTCTAGTTCTATGTTTTTATTTGTATATAAAAAACCTTATTTATAAAATAAAACAAAATACAAAAAAATTATGATGAAAAATTTCTTAGAAAAAACCAAAAATATCTTTGTATGTATTTTTTTTAATTTTCTTCTTTCTTTGTTTCTTTTCTTTTTGATTAAGTATTTATATATGTATTTCGTTATAAAAAATAAATCAAAATCCAAAACAATTGATGAAAAAGTTACTTAAAAATATGTTATAACAAAATCCATAAAATTTTGTCATAACACCCAAAAAAAATTTATTTATGTCTTTATTTTCCTTTCTTTTTTACATTTCCTTTGTTTTTAGTATTAATGTACATAATTTAAAAAAAAATTAAAAATTTAAAAAAAAAATAATTTGATGAAAAAAAACATTAGAAAAAACCAAAAAATATGTTTGTATGTATCTTTTCTGTTCTTAACTTTTGTTCTTCTTTTCTTTTTATTAAGTGTTTATGTATTTTGTTATTAAGAAAATTAAAAAATCCCCAAAAAATATATCATATCTTAAAAACTCCAAAAAAATATATTTGAAAAACTTATCAAAAAACTCCAAAAATAGAATAAAAACCCCTACTTAGCTTTTTGTTATTTCCAAGGCTAGGTAGAGTTTATCTTTAAGCGTTTTCACTATTTTTGATTTGCTAAAACCATTTTATTTATATCATAGTTTGTAAATTTAAATTTTTGGAATTTTAGTAGTAAAGAATATCTTTTGATTTTAATTTAATTTGAGAATAAACCTTTTAGCACTACTTCAAGTTTACCCTAAATAGTTTCTATTTGTATTATATTGGCAAACCTTCTTTAGATTTAATTATTCTAACTCCAAACTTGTGAAACTTTAGGAATATTTTAATCTACTAAACTTTGCTCTCAAAATTCTTTTTTATTATTCTAGATTTTCTCCTGAAACCCCACTTATAAACACCCATTTAGCTTGATATAAAAAATAGAATAAAGAGTTTTAAAAGAAATCATGTGTCAATGGGAGTAAAAAGATTTCGTAAACATAGGCACCCAATATTGTTAAAAGAAATCCTGTGTCAATGGGAATAAAAATTCCGTAAACGCAGGCATTGGGTTAAAGTTAAAAGTTTCAATTATCCCTCGTAAACCAAATGCTGGGAGTCAAAGTAAAACCAAACCAAAAGATGGGGTGAGAGGATAACCATTCATCACACCTAATCCAAGCACTCTTCTTTTTGCCAAAGCTTCTTTTTTCCCCTACCCCTTAGCCAATAAAATTGCAAGCTAGATTTTAATTTAAAAAAGTTTGCGAGAGCATAATTAGTAGGTTTTATTTATTCTTAAAAAAATTCGTTAAAAAGTTAAAGTTTTTATAATTCTATTCTAATTAAAGGTGCTAATGATTGCAATATTCGACGCTATTTAGCTAACTTTAGAAGTCTTGCGGCTAAAACTTTTTCGCTCTTTTTAAATCATTTTCATAATTTAGGACTTACCTCTTTAAATCTCCTAAATTTATTTCGATCTTACTTTTGATTAAATAAAACTTTAGTAAATTAGAAATTTTATTAACGTCTTATAGGTATCCCTTACTTTTGCTCTGGAATAGCAAAAGCTTAAGTATGGGGGTATTTGATGAATAGTAAAATATACGTATTTTCTATATAGTTTCTTATATAATTTTATATAAAATTTGTAATATTTCATTTAAATCATTGAATAAATGATTTGTTTTAACTTATATTTATATGTAAAAGGAATTTTGTAAGTATATTTAAATATATGAAACTATATAGTATTTATGTAAATGTTTATGTAAATATATATGTAAATGTATATTTAAAGTATGTGTAAATATTTATTAAATAAAAACTATTTATTTATGTAATTATAAACTATAATAAGTTAAATATATAATAATAAAATCAACTATATGAAAATATAAACTATATAAAGTAAATAAATATTTATGTATGTATATGCATAATAATAATAAATAATAATATATATTAATGTATAACAATAATAATAATAATAAACAAAACTAATAATAAATCTAATACTATACTAGTTAATTAAAATATTTTGTTATTAATTAATAAATACGTTTAAAAGTATTATATATTTAATATATTTCGTTGTTTAACAGAAGTGTGCGCTTGGCCTGGTGGATAGGACCTTGATTTCCAACAGGGGAGGTTGTGGGTTCGAAACCTCCCAGCAACATTTTTTGCTGGATTATTTCCCAACCCGCACCAGCTGTTATCCGCAACCCGCCAGCCCGATTCCCCAGCCCGCTACCAACTGTCCCGCTCGCTACCAGCTGTCCCGCCCGCCAGCTGCTATCTGTACCCCATCCCATCTAGTAGCCTCCACGTGTCCAGCCCTCCATCTGCCTTCCTTCTAGAAGCTCCCACCAGCTGCCTTCCTTCTAGAAGCTCCCAAACCCTCTATCTGCACACCATAAATTCTCTATAAATAGGAACCTCCCCCCCACTAACTCTCTCTCTTGGATTGCCCATTTTGGGGTGATCTTCCACCATTTTCTGCACTCATTTTGTAATTTCTTTCTTATGTTTTTTTTTGTATTTTTTTTATATGTAAATTAATTAAATGTTGTGCTTTCTCTTTCCTAATTTAGTTTAGTTTTTATGTAATGGCATTTTGATTAATAAAATAGTTTAGTTTTTATTATGAAATGTTTTTATTATGAAATGTTTTTATTTTGTATTGTTCTTTTTGTATTTTTGTTTTAATATAAAATCTTTTTTTTTTATTTCGTGTATACTCCTTTATTATGGCAATAAATAAATTTAGTTTTTATTTTGTGCATTTTTCAATTTCGTAGCGTAGTTTTATTTCCTGCAATTCAATATTTGTCACGTAATTTCAATTCATAACTTAGTTTCATTTCTTCACTGCAATTTCAATTTATAACTTAGCTTTCATATCCGCACTTCAATTCCTGCATTTTTTTTCTTTCTTTAGCTAAGCTTATTCGTTGCCATTACATTGGTTTGCGCTTAGATTCGAATTTATTCGTCCATTTAATTTTTTGTTCTTTTCCTCCTTTACACGGTAAATTAGAGCGGAATATTAGGTGTGCGTTTAAAATTATTTCAAAGCATCGTTTTTCTCGTGTTTTTATTATCATGTATTTTCCGCTTTCTTTGTTTTCATATTTTTACTTTAAGTTGTTATTATACGTGTTTTCTTTTATATTTGTTTTTGTTTTCGTGTTTGTATTTCCCGCATTTTATTTACTTATCTTTGGCTTTATGGTTTTTTACTTTAATTTTTATCAACGCTTTTTCACCGATAAAACAATAGCCGTAGCTCGAAGTAACTCTACTCGACGGGACCCAGGACTAAATACGACCATGATATGATTTTTATCATATATACTACACGCGATAGGTGCGCTTGCCTCCTGTCTCGTATTTTATCTATCAACAAGGTTGTCAATCCGAGTCCATGCTCGGTCCACAACTATGTCCGGGGTAGAGGAGGGCTGTCACTACCTCCCAATGGACCCGTATTCTTCGTGTCACTATCCGCTCGGCTTCAATACATGGCTCCAAGGCTTGATAATGAAATCTGGGCGGAGATCCTTCTTTTTGAAGCTTGTGGATGACGAAGATGGCCGAGATGATCTCCGTGCTCAAGATTGGCATGAAGAATAGTCCCGGAGCACCTCCTGGTGGTGGAAGATGATGCAGGGGGCGGAAGAGGTGAACAGGGATCGAAAACGGTGGAGATCAAGTGTCGTCCGACTTAATTTTGTGGGCTGCGTATTTATAGAAAATAGGGCGCACGATTAGTGGTGCACGACCAGTGGTCGTGCGCACTGGAAGTTGGTGGTCGTGCGCACTGTGCCAAAAAACCTGCAAGACAAAACTTTACAGAAAATAATAAAGCGCACGATCAGTGGCGCACGACCAGTGGTCGTGCACGAAGAAGGTCAGTGATCGTGCAAACTTCTCTATTTGATAAGGGGAATTAACGCACGACCAGTGGTCGTGCGCGAAGGAAAATGCACGACTAGTGGCTTTTTCGGCCGAAAATCCCCCAGAACCAATCCCGAGTGTCGAACAACCCTTGAACCTGCATGAAAAAAATCCAGGACCACTGGAATACAAGGAATCACACCAAAATGGGCATAAATGTGCACTAAGAGTGGAAATACGAAATGTGATCAATAGAAGCATTTATGAGTAGTAAGTGAAGTGCATTGGCGAGAAAAATGACCCAGATGAATTCAGAAATCACTATATAAACCAGACTCATCCCACCCCCAGACTTACCTCTTTGCGCGTCCCGAGCAAACAAATCCCTCAAGCAGATGAGAAAAAAAATGCTGGCATAGAAACTGCAAGGGCGGAGTACCATGCGAAGTTGCATGCTCATGCGCGTAGAAATACAGTAGACAAAATTTCTAATTATACATATTAGTTTATACTTTTCTAGGAGCGTATTTATATATTAAAATTACTCAAAAAGTGAATCACGGTGAATCATAAGGTCGTACATAGGAAGAAATTAACTGAACGCCGATGCGAGCATTGCCAAAGATCGGGGCTCGAGACAACCTCCATTGAAATCCATCAATGTCGGTGACCATAAGCTTGACCGTTCGCACTCTCTCCACGACACATGTTTGACTCAAATGCGTGAATAAATTGGACTTTAGGTTTTAGATGAGGCTTGGGTTTAGGTGAGGTATACAATGATAAAAATGAGGGCTCAAGCACTAAACCCAAATGAGCTAGCACAGAAAACTATCCTCAAGCACAACAAAAAGATATGCGGGTACACCATGTAACACCCTGCCAGTACGAAAAGTATAACAGCAGGTCCGGCCGGGACCCCACGCCATACAAACCACACTAGCTAGGAGTTAAAAGGTGATAAACAGAAAAGTAACAACTAATCGAGAGTACAAACGTAAGCGGAAGCATTAATTAAACCATTCAAATAGACATGTCCACTATCATAGGAATGAGTCCAGAAATAAGAGTTACGGCCTTAAGGCCTTACATTTACCCAAATGCACAAAAGTCCCTAAAGCATACATCGGCACGCAGGTCGGCAATAAATGAAAAACAGGAAAAGAGGCTGGCCTTCGAGGGCCAACTCAGCAAGGGGCCAACACCCGCTATTTCCCGCTAGGCTCACCTGTACCTGCATAAGAACATTCCACCAAGCGGTGGCAAACAAAGTAACGGTCAGCACAGCTGACCAAATTATAACGACCCCACCCCTTTCCCGGGGTGGCGGAGCTTCTACCCTGCAAGCAAGTCATACTAGCACAAGTACTAATATAAAGAAAGTGCAACTACACGAGGTGAGGTTTCAAGCACAATCAATCTTCTAGGTTGAGCATCAAAAGAAGGGAACCTAGGTATGCACAAGATGTTGGTTGGGTTCACCCGAAGGTTCCCCACAACCGCCTAAGCAACCGCATGAGGCTAAACATGACATCAATCTATCACAGACGTGGGTACAACAACCGCACGCTCCATGCTCACAAGGCATGGATCAAAGGTACTTCTTCCCGAGCACCAACACCATCATGAGTCCGGAAACTTGAGATGGGAAAAGAGCTTATGGCCCGTCTAGGTAAACACCTTCCGCGACCTCTCCCACGATCACACGGCTTTACGAGAGACAACTATCCCTTTACCGATACCGCATGGGAACGGGTTCAGTTCAGTCAATTCCCGAGCTCTCATCGTCGAGTTCACACATACGATGCGGGTATGACATCACCTCGGCCCGTAAGGGTTTAGCACTTGCTAGTGCTACACAAAACATAAGTTGCAACACCCAAGCCTTCACGAGGACATAGGCTTTACACGTAACCAAAAAGGAGATACAACTCGCTCCGCATCAATTTCGTGGTGAAGGTTTGCCTTCATCCAACTCTCAAAGCATGGGGCTTTCGTTAGGATCTTCGCAAGACGCCTACGCTTAATTCCCGCAATACTATAGAAGATTTCACGGAGTCATTCTCCGGCACGCATTCTAGGCCTAACCTAAATGCAACGTCGCAAATCAAGCATCACCGATTCGGGCTCACGGCCACGAATAGGCTTCACACAAAATGCCTAAATCCGCACGACTACCGGATTTTCTACATGCAATAATGCCGGGGACGGACACAATCTACCCGGAGTTCCGAAGAACTTGAGGAAATCCTACACTTCACCCATTTGGTGAAAGAGACACCTCATGCAAGCATAGAAAGAGGAATGAATGGACAAATACAAGTCCAAAGTTCGGGAGGAAGAATCGTTACCCTAGGCGCTTTCTTTTTCGCCATGGATCCGAGATTCTATACGGAGAGAAATGACCGCACCGGGCTGCACTCTCCAAATCTGGAAACGGCTCGCGAAACGGAGCTCCGGAGCTCCGTCAATGGCGGGATCTTCCTTCTTCTTCCTTGCCTCCTTCTTCTTCCTCTAGCCTAGGAGAGAGAAACACCTCAAAATAATGAGGATTAATCTCCTCTCATAAGCCCTAATAGCCTCCAGCATCTAATCCTAGCCATCGGATCAGATCTCAAAAGATTTGGACGGCCCGATCTTCTTCTCCGCTCAAAATCGCGGAACAGAATAAACAGGGCGCACGATCACAGGCGCACGGTCAGTGGTCGTGCGCGACGAGGGAAAAGGTCGTGCGCACTATCCGGGACAGAACTCTGAATTCCGGTGAATAAGCGCACGATCGCTGGCGCACGATCACTGGTCGTGCGCGAAGAGGGAAATGGTCGTGCGTACTGTCCGAGACAGAACTCGATTCTCTTCTGAATTAACGCACGATCGCTGGCGCACGATCACTGGTCGTGCGCGATGAGGCCACTGATCGTGCGCTAAGAGCAGACAGGGAAATTTCAGCCTGTTCCAAACGCAGCACTACCACTCCACCTACTTCGCGGAACTACCAGTTTTGGGGTGTTACAACTCCACCCTCCTTAAAAGAATTTCGTCCCGAAATCCAGAAAACAGTAATAGCATAAATCACAGTTATACTTTACCTGAGGGAAATAGCTCGGGATACTCCGCAAGCATTGCTTGCTCTCTCTCCCAAGAGAGCTCCTCTCGGCCGCAGTTATCCCACCGGACTTTTACCATCCGAATGGACTTGGTCCGCAGCTGCTTTACTTCGGTATCTTCGATGCGTAAGGGCTTGACTTTCGTCGACAACCCACTATCAACCGGCATTTTGCCGATCGCAACGATATAAGTAGGCTCTTGCACTGCCTTCCTCAACACTGAAATGTGGAACACGTCGTGCAGACCGCTCAGCCCTGCAGATAGTGCAAGCCGATAAGCCGCATCACCAACACGCTCCACGATCTCAAACGGTCCTAAGTACCTTGGACTGAGCTTTTTCAAGCGTCGGATCCTTGATACCCCTTTGAACGGTTTGATTTTCAAGTAAACCCGGTCGCCGACGGCAAACTCTAGGTTTCTATGCTTGGCGTTGAAATACTTTGCTTGCCTATCCTGGGCAACCAACAGCCTTTCGCGTATAGTCCGGATCGTCGAAGTTGCTTCTTCAACATCCTTTCGCTTCAATAGCTTAGTGTCGCCCGTTTCCGCCCAAGACAACGGCGTACGACACTTCTTACCATAGAGGGCTTCGAAAGGAGCCATCTTTACTGGCTTGATAGCTATTATTGTAGGCGAACTCGATCATGTAGAGATGATCTTCCCACCTCTTTCCAAAATCTAGAGCGCACATTCGGAGCATATCCTCCATAGTCCTGTTGGTTCTCTACAGAATCATCCTTCCGGTTCGGAATGAAGTGTGATACCTTTGCCAATCGGTCCACGATCACCCAGATGGCGTCGTTTCCATGTTGCGATCTCGGCAATCCATGCACGAAATCCATCGAAATATCATCAAACTTCCATTCTGGAATCGGCAAGGACTTCAAAAACCCACCGGTACGTTGACATTCCGCTTTCACCAACGCGCAAGTGTGACACTTGGCTACGTAAAGGGCAATGTCTTTCTTCATATCCATATACATTTTAGTGCTCCCCGGGTGGATCGAGTACTTGGTATGATGAGCCTCGTACATCAACTCCGCCCGTAGAGTACCAACGTTTGGGATGCACAATCTTTCCTGCTTCCACATAAGGTCATCTTCGAAGGAGAAATCAGCGTTTAACCCCTCAACGGTTTCCGCTTTGTAACGTTTCATGCTCTCGTCCAACTCCCATGCTTGTCGAACTCGGTCGGCAAGGTCGTAATGAACTTCCGTCCAGTTCAAGCATGCTGAAGTAGACGTTCTCCTATCGATGCAAACAATCTCCATTTCTTCTAGCTCACGGATTAGACGCTCATCGTGCATCAAAATCCAATGTGCTTGCGCGGGAGCCCGACGACTCAACGCGTCCGCAACTACGTTTCCTTTTCCCGGAGTGTACTTGATATCGAAGGTGTAGTCCCCAAGGAACTCCATCCACCTCCTTTGGCGCATGTTCAATTCCCTTTGATCTAGTAAGTACTTGAGGCTCTTGTGGTCGGTAAAGATATCAATCTTCATGCCGTAGAGATAGTGCCTCCAAAGTTTGAGGGCAAAAACCACGGCCGCTAGCTCCAAATCATGGACCGGGTAATTCCTCTCGTGAACCTTCAGTTGCTGGGAGCCGTAGGCAATTACCTTCCCGAACTGCACTAGGACACAACCCAACCCACTTCCTGAGGCGTCGCTATATATTTCATAGCCTTCCGCACCCTGTGGCGAGCATAGGGTGGGCGCCGTGATCAGACGACTCTTTAGCTCTTCAAAAGCTCGTGCGCACTCGGGCGACCAAACGAACTTATGATCCTTCCTAGTCAGTTTTGTGAGAGGAAGTGTGATCCTCGAGAAGTTTTCCACAAAGCGCCTATAATAGCCGGCAAGTCCTAAGAAATTTCGGACTTCCGCTATGTTTTTCAACAAAGGCCACGCTTGGATCGCTTCTATCTTCGATGGATCGACTGCAATTCCTTCGCCACTAACAACATGACCAAGGAATGCCACTGACGGTAGCCAAAACTCGCACTTGGAGAACTTGGCATATAGCTGACTCCTCCTCAAGGTGCTCAGGACTGCGTGCAGATGCCCTACATGCTCCTCTTCCGACTGAGAGTATACCAAAATGTCGTCGATGAAGACGATCACAAATTGATCTAAATACTCTCGGAATGACCTGTTCATCAAGTCCACGAATACCGACGGTGCATTGGATAGACCGAACGGCATTACCGTGAACTCATAGTGCCCAGAGCGGGTACTGAACGCTGTTTTTGGAATGTCACATTCCTATATCCTAAGTTGCTAGTAGCCGGACCTTAAGTTAAGCTTAGAGTATACCGTCGACCCAACCAGTTGGTCAAATAAGTCGTCGATTCTCGGAATCGGATAACGGTTCTTCTCTGTCAGTTTGATCCGCTACTACTAGGACAACACCAAGGCTGGTCTTAGGCCCCGAATCCTTCAACAAGGTGAAGAATATCTTCGCGCCTTTTCACAGCTTCTCCTATCCGCGCTCACCCGAGATCTATTGGGCAGCATTACCTCTAATCTATCCTTGACTAAGGTAAACGACACTCCGATTCATAACACGAAGTCCTTAGACAGATAAGAGAGCGATGCTCCCGCACCAACAGAGCTTTCGTCGGATAGTCGATAATTAGGACAAGGCCTAATTGCACACAAATTCAAAACATAAAATTTTGTTGTCATCGGATACAATGGACACAATGAAATCTTTATCCGCACACAGGGTAGAAATCATATTAAGTCATCCATACCTGTGGCAACATCGCATTGTTGAACGACCTTTTGCTGGCCATAAGAGTAGACTCTCGGCTGGGTTAAAGAATATTGGGGAGTCGAAGACTCCACCGCCTTTCCTTTCTCTATAGCAGCTGAACCCATCGCACGAGCATAGTCCACTTCTCCGCTTTTTGCCTTTGGAGGACCACTTCGACACACCGCGGCTTTGTGCCCCACCTTCCCGCAGGTGAAACACGTAATAGGTCCCCGCACGGTCGTGGCTCCCAAAATATTAGAAGGAGCTGGTTCCGCGAACCTAGACTTCCTCTTGTTTCTTCTGAACTCCGACTTGGATTGAGAGGTCGGCGCATGTAACTCATTGAAGTCATTCGCGCGTGGCATACTCTTCATTTCTATTTCTAGAGATTTTGCTGCTTTCACTAAGACGTTGAAGCCAAGTAACATTGGACCCACAAGCATTTGTCTTAGGTCATCTCGCAGGCCATTGTAGAACTTGTTGACCTTGGTCTCCTCATCTTCCCACATAGACCTCTCATAACGACCCAGACTGATGAACTCATTCAGGTACTCATCCACTGAGTGTGCTCCCTGCTCCAGGTGCAAGCACTGGTTCTGTAGTGCCAAATGCCCTGATGAGAGCATGTACCTTAGAAGGAATGACTCATGGAAGTTTTCCCAAGAGATTTCGGTAAGTTGTCTCCCACCAAACTTGTGCACCAACTCCTCTTCCCACCAAAGTCTTGCTTCTCTTATAAGTAGGAAGGTGGCCAAGGCTACCAACATATCCTTAATTATAAGTATTGACGTTAAAGTCTTCTTTATTTCTGACAACCACTCAGCAGCTCTCACAGGAGATTCGGTCCCCGCGAAGGATGGAGGGTTGAGGCTCAGAAAGTACTTTAACAGTTGATAGCGCAATTGCGGTTCCGCTTCTGGCTCACTTGCCCTTGTCGGAACCGGGGCCACAATAAGACTGGGAGGCTGTACCAGCTTTCCTAGCCATGCATTTTGTGCAGCCAAGACCGCTTCTGTGACCACTCTGATCATCTCAGCCGAAGGAGCGGTCGCTGGCACTTCAGCCGACCCACTACTTTCAGCGGTGTTACGGGGTCGAGACTGCCCCGCACCACTTCCAGTCACCTATAATCATGCAAGACACGATTTAGTGACTCAAAATATATCAAACATCAATCATGGAACGCTCAGGTTCCGCAAACAAGTATGTTTTTTTTTTTTTTTTTTCATTCCTAAGTGGACATTCTTATTAGTTTTTGTCGTTTTAGGTGAATGCACAACCCGTGCGCACCACCCCTTAAAAGGAATTCGTCCTGAATTCGCTAAACTACGGATCGACGCCTTAAGTCCGATACCAAATTGTAACAACCTGCCAGTACGAAAAGTATAACAGCAGGTCCGGCCGGGACCCCACGCCATACAAACCACACTAGCTAGGAGTTAAAAGGTGATAAACAGAAAAGTAACAACTAATCGAGAGTACAAACGTAAGCGGAAGCATTAATTAAACCATTCAAATAGACATGTCCACTATCATAGGAATGAGTCCAGAAATAAGAGTTACGGCCTTAAGGCCTTACATTTACCCAAATGCACAAAACTCCCTAAAGCATACATCGGCACGCAGGTCGGCAATAAATGAAAAACAGGAAAAGAGGCTGGCCTTCGAGGGCCAACTCAGCAAGGGGCCAACACCCGCTATTTCCCGCTAGGCTCACCTGTACCTGCATAAGAACATTCCACCAAGCGGTGGCAAACAAAGTAACGGTCAGCACAACTGACCAAATTATAACGACCCCACCCCTTTCCCGGGGTGGCGGAGCTTCTACCCTGCAAGCAAGTCATACTAGCACAAGTACTAATATAAAGAAAGTGCAACTACACGAGGTGAGGTTTCAAGCACAATCAATCTTCTAGGTTGAGCATCAAAAGAAGGGAACCTAGGTATGCACATGATGTTGGTTGGGTTCACCCGAAGGTTCCCCACAACCGCCTAAGCAACCGCATGAGGCTAAACATGACATCAATCTATCACAGACGTGGGTACAACAACCGCACGCTCCATGCTCACAAGGCATGGATCAAAGGTACTTCTTCCCGAGCACCAACACCATCATGTGTCCGGAAACTTGAGATGGGAAAAGAGCTTATGGCCCGTCTAGGTAAACACCTTCCGCGACCTCTCCCACGATCACACGGCTTTACGAGAGACAACTATCCCTTTACCGATACCGCATGGGAACGGGTTCAGTTCAGTCAATTCCCGAGCTCTCATCGTCGAGTTCACACATACGATGCGGGTATGACATCACCTCGGCCCGTAAGGGTTTAGCACTTGCTAGTGCTACACAAAACATAAGTTACAACACCCAAGCCTTCACGAGGACATAGGCTTTACACGTAACCAAAAAGGAGATACAACTCGCTCCGCATCAATTTCGTGGTGAAGGTTTGCCTTCATCCAACTCTCAAAGCATGGGGCTTTCGTTAGGATCTTCGCAAGACGCCTACGCTTAATTCCCGCAATACTATAGAAGATTTCACGAAGTCATTCTCCGGCACGCATTCTAGGCCTAACCTAAATGCAATGTCGCAAATCAAGCATCACCGATTCGGGCTCACGACCACGAATAGGCTTCACACAAAATGCCTAAATCCGCACGACTACCGGATTTTCTACATGCAATAATGCCGGGGACGGACACAATCTACCCGGAGTTCCGAAGAACTTGAGGAAATCCTACACTTCACCCATTTGGTGAAAGAGACACCTCATGCAAGCATATAAAGAGGAATGAATGGACAAATACAAGTCCAAAGTTCGGGAGGAAGAATCGTTACCCTAGGCGCTTTCTTTTTCGCCATGGATCCGAGATTCTATACGGAGAGAAACGACCGCACCGGGCTGCACTCTCCAAATCTGGAAACGGCTCGCGAAACGGAGCTCCGGAGCTCCGTCAATGGCGGGATCTTCCTTCTTCTTCCTTGCCTCCTTCTTCTTCCTCTAGCCTAGGAGAGAGAAACACCTCAAAATAATGAGGATTAATCTCCTCTCATAAGCCCTAATAGCCTCCTGCATCTAATCCTAGCCATCGGATCAGATCTCAAAAGATTTGGACGGCCCGATCTTCTTCTCCGCTCAAAATCGCGGAACAGAATAAACAGGGCGCACGATCACAGGCGCACGGTCAATGGTCGTGCGCGACGAGGGAAAAGGTCGTGCGCACTATCCGGGACAGAACTCTGAATTCCGGTGAATAAGCGCACGATCGCTGGCGCACGATCACTGGTCATGCGCGAAGAGGGAAATGGTCGTGCGTACTGTCCGAGACAGAACTCGATTCTCTTCTGAATTAACGCACGATCGCTGGCGCACGATCACTGGTCGTGCGCGATGAGGCCACTGATCGTGCGCTAAGAGCAGACAGGGAAATTTCAGCCTGTTCCAAACGCAGCACTACCACTCCACCTACTTCGCGGAACTACCAGTTTTGGGGTGTTACACACCACATCCCCAGACTTGGACTTGACTACATGGGTGTGTGCACCGCCTACTCCCAATCATAAATCTATAGAAATTTTCAATTTAACACTTCTTCTTTTTCTTTTCTTTTTACTTCTTTTCCTTTTCTCATTTTTTTCTTTTCAAAACATTTTCAGCAAGATGTGCAATGAAGCGCATCCACATTTTCACAAAAAATATCACCACATCAACACCCCAATCATGAAAACGATATACAACCAACGCTCAATTTTGGGCGTGGGCTAGGATTGGCTTTTAGGCTTTGGTGAGATAAAAGTGGGGCTGAATCAAAGAACGGGTAGGCACAACTGGGCTAACGAGGATATAACGATAGGAATAGGCACAAAGGCTCAACCGGCCCAAAATGATGGCCTATATCACATTCAATCAATTGACTAACCGTGTGCTTGGGGCAAGTTCTTAGCCACCAAGAAAGATAATCCTTTCTCCTGGCTCCGGAAATACACGTCTAGCGAACATTTACACACATTCCTATGCTACCGTTTGATTCATACAGGATTCACCAATTTTTTAGTAAAGTAAACAATATCTACGCTAATAGAAAAATATAATCTAAAAGCATAAAAACAAATTGAATCTACATGAATTTTTATGCGAGGCATGAGCACTCGACTTGGAGCACTACAGGAGTCAACATTTTACTCCGCCTCATAATCCTAAGCCAACATGATGATTTTTCAAATCACACAGAAGAGACAAATTCGACTCGCGATGTGCCAATAGCTAAGCGCACGCTCAAGTGGGTGCTGTGGTGTGCAAAGAAAATGAACAATACTAAATAAATGAAATAGAAATACTTCTAGCATGCATTGACATTGAGTGCGTGCAGTGGTTAACAAACACAGAAGCTCTCCCCCAGATTTAATCTAAACATTCTAACACAGGATATAACAATAAAGACTAAAATGGAAGCTAGGGGAAGAGAGTACCCAATGCTCAGCAAGTGAGCATACCAGAAGATTGGCGTGTGAACCAAGACAAAGCTGCAGCGTCTACCATCCAGAAGAAGGATCTGCATGGGTGAGCTCTACAAAAACAAAAAAACATAGAAAAACTAAAACTGAATTGAAATTTAATTAACTATTCTAACTAGCGAAAAATAAAAATGCAAGAAAAAGTAAGATAAATAATGGGGTTATTGTCTTCCCAGCACGACTTATTCAAACTTGAAAATATCTAGCTAATGGGAGTATGGAAGGAGAAGTGGACATGCAACTGCCTAATATCCGTGTCTGTAGCGGGTACCGATACCGAAATAGAACAGTCACCCCTCTACCTAAATAATAATAATACATGCCTCACTAGTAGAGGGTAGAGAATGTAAGAAAAGGAGGAGGAGTACTCCTCACAAATCTCACCAAAAATATCCTTGCCCAGCAAGGTGTCATCTTCAGGGAGGCGGCAGGAGGATATGGCAATGAGTGAGGTTTCCACTATGGAGGAGGAATCAACCTCCTCACATAAGAGGATGCTCTCATCATTGACGTGGGCAATATGCACCAAGTCCTCCTGAGGTACCTGTGAAGACTCAACCCACACAGGCTCAGATGAAGAAGAGGGGTCAAGGAATAAAGAAGAAGAACATAAATAAAAATCAATCGGGGGAGTGATCCCGGTCTCACTCCCAGCAGGATCCAAACATAGATCACTGTCGGTATCATATGAATCATAGCGAGGGGAATCCGGGAGTTCAAGGTCCTTAGTGGTGAGGTGGACCTCCTCGTCCAATAAGGAAGTGCAAACCTCCTCATCAGGAAAGGAATCCTCCTGACCCCACCTCGGCGCATCATTGTGTTCTAAGAAGTCACACTCCTCATTGGTGAGAATTACATCCTCGTCCCACTTTGACGCAAACTCAGGCTCCGAATGAACCTCCTGTACAACATCATCAACCAACTAACAAAGAATAGGAGTAGAAAATTCTTGCAAAGAAGGCGGAGGAACAATAGTAATAACATCATCAGAGAAAATATAAACAGGTTCCTCCGGGGGTGAATCCAAAAGAGGAGATGGAAGCAAAGGGAGAGGAATCTCCACCACGTCATCACACTGAGCAGTCAAAAGTCTGATGGGAATATTCGCAGAAGTCCCCTATAGACAAGGTTGTACTGCGAACTCATCATCAGAATCAGGAGGGGCAACCAAATGAGAGGTGGATGGAATGACACGGACATCCGGTTCATCATCCATCTCCATCTGGCAATGGAATTCTGCACAGTCTTTCAACGCATGCTCAGTGCTATGACAACACAAACATAATTTTCTATTCCTCGCCAATCCTTGCGGGGCCGGTGAGGAATATAAAAATGATGGAAGTGGCGAAGAAGAGTGACCATAAGACTTGGGTACAGTGTATGAAGTGATGTAGGAAGACGATGCTCCATGCACTGAACCACGAGAGTTATGCTCACCAACTTCAGTGGGGCACTCATCAATATAATGCCTAGCATCCCCACACCATTTGCAACGTATATTCAGAAAAGAAAACATGGTGCAAAGGAATATTTCACCAAACAGAAATATTCTAAGCAAGAATTGACTATACACAAACAATAAAATTGAAAACCTGCTTTTGAAAAATTGCAAATAAAGATTAGAAATAATGAAATTAAAAGATGCTACTTATACGTAAAAATACATAAAATGGTATAAACAAGGGGAAAAGGGTTTCTATCTCTTGTCTCCCTCTCCAGAAAACTCACACGACTGTGTTCCCCGGCAGCTGCGCCAAAAACTTGACGCACAAATCTCACACACCGCTATAGGCGGGAGTGAGATTACGGCTCGAAACGGCAGTGTACCGATCGTTCAAGTAATATAAAATGTGGGAGTGAATCCCCAAGTATCGAATCTCAAAGGAACACGGTAAGGTGAAGTTTACTATCGAGGAAGGACTTGCGATTGAAGTCCTTTAAGTCGGATGAATTGCGGAAGGGTTGGTTTGGCTTTTGGAAAATAAAAGAAAAGAAATTAAACTACTCCTATGCAGGCCTTGAGCGCACTGCTTCGCTAGGCGGGATGGAAACTATGTAGGCCTTGAACGCACTACTTTGCAAGGGCGGATGGATGAGTAGGCAAGCGGATGGAGTGGTAAGTGTGGAATCGAACTGTGCAGTCCTTGAGCGCACTGCTTCGTGAGGCGAATGGAATACAAGGTCCGCTATGCCATGCTTAACTAGGCGGATGGACGAGTAGGCTTGCGGATGGAGTGAGTCGCATCGGCGGAGCGAGGGTCGCAAGCTGTTCGTCAATAAGCATGCCACTAGAAATTGCTAATGCGGCACACGAACGTAGTTGGTGGAGTGGTGGATGAAGTGGTGGCGCATCTCATATACACAAATAACAAATGGTTTCATATAAATATGAAATAAGCATTGCAATTGAAGATCATTGTGCATATCATCCAAAAATACAAGAATCTACCCTACAATATCATTACAAGTTGAAAGAGAGTAAGAAATCGACCGAATCCGAAGGCTCGTTGAGATTCAAGGTTGGAATCGCAAGGTTGTTAATCAGCGTCCAAGCTCGGTCTGCAACTACGTCCGGGGTAGAGGAGGGCTGTCACTACCTCCCAATGGACCCATTTATTTGTGTCACTATCCGCTCAGCTTCAATACATGGCTCCCAAGCTTGATAATGAAATCTGGGCAGAGATCCTTCCTTTTGAAGCTTGTGGATGACGGAGATGGCCGAGATGATCTCCGGGCTCAAGATAGGCGTGAAGAATAGTCCCGAAGCACCTCGTGGTGGTGGAAGATGATGCAGCGGAAGAGGCAAACAGGGCTCAAAAATGGCAGAGATCAAGTGTCGTCCGACCTAATTTTGCGGGCTGCGTATTTATAGAAAACAGGGCGCACGATCAGTGGCGCACGACCAGTGGTCGTGCGCACTGGAAGTTGGTGGTCATGCGCACTGTGCCAGAAAACCTGCAAGACAAAACTTTACAGAAAATAATAAAGCGCACAATCAGTGGCGCACGACCAGTGGTCGTGCACGAAGAAGGTCAGTGATCGTGCGAACTTCTCTGTTTGATAAGGGGAATTAACGCATGGCCAATGGTCATGCGCCTGGTCGTGCGCGAAGGAAAACACACGAACAGTGGCTTTTTCGGCCGAAAATCCCCCAGAACCAATCCCCAGTGTCGCACAACCCTTTAACCTGCATGAAAATATCCAGGGCCACTGGAATACAAGGAATCACACCAAAATGGGCATAAATGTGCACTAAGAGTGGAAATACGAAATGCGATCAATAGAAGCATTTATGAGTAGTAAGTGAAGTGCATTGGCGAGAAAAATGACCCAGATGAGTCCGGAAATCACTATATAAACCAGACTCATCAGGCCTTCTCTATTACCTCATCAGTCTTACTCACATAGTTCTTGACTTAACTCATGTCTTGCTCAGATAGTTGCAGTTGCTTGTCCATTGATCTTAGTATGGTATTCTGAGCAACAACAGATTTTTCTGCTAGGTCAAACCATTTGGTCATCTGCTGGTTAAGTTAAGAGGTTTCTTCCTTAAGTCCCTGAATTTCAGTGATCATCTCTTTCTTCACTAAAGATACCGACCTATTAATATAATCCTTTATTGAAGTCATATGATCTTCAATAATTGTACTTATAGAACTTAGGAGAAGTTCAATTGATATAGTAGATGAGGAGGGATGGACTTCAGGTACCACATTGAATTGCTCCATAACATGCACTTCATGCTCCCCCTCAGCTTGAGCAGGGATGTGCTCCCCCTTAGCTGTATCACTAGGCTTGGTAGCAACCTTATCTCCAGCATCCTTCCTTGTTGTGCCAGCAGAGCTTTCTTGCTCCCCTAATTTGGAGCATCGTGATTTTCATCATCTGATGAGTCCTTCTGCTGCCCCCCTCAGATGGGGCACTCATTCCATCTTGATCATCTCCCCATTAGTCTGTTGGTTGAGGAGGGTTTAGTTTAATTCTTCTTTGTAGTTTTAATAGAAATAAATCAATCTTACTTTGTAAGTCAGCAATAGTGTCCATTTGTCGCTTTTCATGATCTTTTGAATCTGAGGGCACATTCAGTACATTGTCATCAACAATTTGAGACTTGGGAGCATCACTTTGAGTGTGATCTCCTCCTTGTTCATCTGACTGCTTCATCAGCAACAACATCTTTATCCTTCTCATGCTCTTCAGTAGCAGCATGATCCTCGTGACCTTCAGTGTCATGGTCTTAATGATCATCTTTGGCTGGACTGCTAGCAGGACCTTGAATATCCTTAGCGGGAACATTTTCTTCTGCCTCTGAGTCAGAATCAGAATAAATCATTCTGGCCTTCCTCAGTCCCCTGGCTACTTTCTTTTTATTTTCCTTTAGCTCAGAGGGTTGACCCATTGGGAGCACCCTTGAGAACTTGTCCAAGGTCCTTATGTCCATCCTTTTCAGGTAGTGAAGGTTGGATCTTTTGACTTGACAAAATCTTCAGGGTATGTGTTCAGAAGATATATGGAAATAATTCTACCAAGGTTGGGGGCCTGCAAATTCTTTTATTCTTTAGAAAATGACAGCAACCCAGGAGGTCTTTTTCTTCAAGATCACCCTTGTCATCAATTCAAACATATGCTTTGATATTGTGTCATGTGACCCAGGCTTGCACAACAATGCCTTGCCAACAATATCATAAAGCAGCTCTCCTCTTAAAGAACTTTCTCTTCAGTGAGCCAGTTTTGGCATCACTGTATGTTGGGGACTCGGCGCAACCAAATCAACCAAAAGCCCGAACTATTTGTGAAGGCGCTACCTATCCTTAATAGAGCTGGTCACCCAAGCAGGATCCACGGGGCAGCCAGTTAGGCCCACGGTGGACATTCCCTTCTGCTTTGAATAACGCAGCACGCAGGAGCAATTGTTGACCGCAACCCAACAATCAACCTAGCAACGACCAGGGGTTTCGAACCCGCGACCCCCTCTGATACCACTTGTTGGGGACTCGGTGCAACCAACTAGACAAAAAACCCGGACTGTTGCTGAAGGCACTACCTATCCTTAACAGAGCTGGTCACCCAAGCAGGATCCATGGGGCAGCCAGTTAGGCCCGCGGGGGACACAACCTTCCACTTCGAATAGCGCAGCATGCTGGGGCAATTGCTGACTGCAGCCCAACAATGTACTCACACCACTTGATGGCCTTTTCCTTGTCTTTCTCACACAATTCATCTTACTCATCTTGGCTGCATGATGGCAGCTGAAAGGCTTTCCCCATCTTCCTTGGAGATATCTTTATCTTTAAGCTTCCAATCTTAGATTTTATTGAAGAGTTGGAGGATGATAACTTTGCATTGTTGTAGAATTCCAGAACTTCAATTCTGAGAATTACAGATGGCTCAGACAGAATATATTCTAATCCTTGATCATCCAGAAGTTGAATCACTTCTTTAATCTCAACGTGGGCATGCTGGAATCCATTCCTTATGATTTCATATCCTTCTTGAAGATCCTTTGACACTTTTGGCGCCATTTCTTCTTAAGAATGAGTCGCTGAGATGGGAGGGAAGATGGTTTGTCTCGTCGGCTAGGGTGAAAAGGATTGTAAATTATTTAATCAACATTTTCCTATTTATTGAGGCTTGTCTTACATTTAGATTTGCCCTAATGATAGATGTTGATTAGACTTATCACTTTAATTGATGTTATCTTTCTGAATATTCAATTATGACATAATTTCATTGAACCACCCCATCTCAGCGGAACTGATGAGACGAAGTTACAACCCATTGGGACATGGTATTCTCAACTGCTGAGACTGTTTTAGCCATCTCAGCGGCTCAACTGAGACTTTCTCAGCTGTCTTAGCAATTCAGCTAAAACTTTCTCAGTTGTTTTAGTTGACCTTATAGCCAAGCAGTTGCTCATTCTAAATTGGATTATCCTTCTTCCTTATCATGTCACTAAATGTTCTAAGACATAATTATTTTCTAGCAAAGCTTAGGAAATAATACAACAAATATGATAGACAAAATGAAATGTTGAACCCTATTCTAAGTTCAACATTCCTAACTCAATTTTGAAAGTATTAAATTTAGCCTCATCCAATGGCTTAGTAAAGATATCAGCTACTTGATTGTCAGTTTTGACAAATTCAAGGCAGATAACTTTACATTCTACATGTTCTCTAATAAAATGATACATTATCTCTATATGCTTAGTACTGCTATGAGAGACAGGATTCTTAGCAATAGAGATAGCAATAGATGAGTCACAATACAATGGAAAGTGACTTACCTTGAGGTTGTAATCCTCTAGCTGATGTTGTATCCACAATATTTGTGCACAACAGCTCCCTGCAACTATATATTCAGACTCAGCAGTGGATATTACCACACTAGTCTATTTCTTGCTGCTCCATGAAATCAACCTCCTTCCTAGGAATTGACAAGTCCTACTTGTACTTTTCCTATCTTCTTTGCATCATGCAAAATCTGCATCTGAAAAACAAGTCAGTTCAAAATCATTGTTCTTAAGGTACCAAAGGCGAAGATGTTGGCTGCCTTTAAGCTATCTCAAAATACTCTTTGCAGCTGAGTATTGAGATTCCTTAGGGTATGCTTGGTACCTAGCACAAACATATGTAGCACATATAATGTCTAGTCTACTGGCAGTCATATACAACATAGATCCAATAATGTATATGTACATGGATTCATCAAAGGGCTTACCCTTCTCATCCTTATCCAGGGAAATGTTGGACCCCATGAGAGTCTTCATGGTGGAAGTAGATTTCATCCCAAACTTCTTGTTAAATCCCTTGTGGACTTGGTCTGAGAGATGAATATCCCCTCATCAGACTATTTCAGTTGGAGGCCTAAAAAGTACTTGAGCTCTCCCATACTGCTCATCTCAAAGTTTTGCAAAGGTTGTCATCAGTAGACCCAAAGATTATGTCATCAACATAAATTTGGACTAGGAGACATTTGCCCTTTGTTTCCTTAAGAAACAATGTATTATCTATCTTTCCCCCCAAGAACTTGTTCTTGATGAGAAAGCTAGACAAGGTCTCATACCAAGACCTTGGGGCTTGCTTTAGACCATATAATGCTTTCCTAAGTAAATAAACTTGAGAGGATAGAGTTGGATGAACAAAACCTGAGGGCTGCTCCACATATACCTCTTCCTTCAAATTTGCATTTAGGAAGGCTGGATTGACATCCATCTGGTATACTTTGAACCCCTTGTGGGCAGCATAAGCAAGAAAAAGCCTTATTGCTTCTAACCTTGCAACAGAGGCAAAGGTTTGATCAAAGTCAATACCTTCTTCTTGCATGTATCCTTTGGCCACCAGTCTAGCTTTGTTCTTGATGATGATGCCATTCTCATCTAGAATATTTATCGTATATCTATTTGGTGCCAATGATGTTGTGCCTTGAGGTTTTGGGACCAACTTCCATACTTTGCACCTTTAGAATTGTAGCAGCTCTTCCTGCATTGCTTGAATCTAGAAGGTGTCTTGATTTGCTTCTTCAATTTTCTTGAGCTCCATCTGTGATAGAAAGCTCAAGAATAGAGCTTCATTATGATCCCTTCTTCTGGTGACCACCCCTTTTTTCTCATCTCCAATAATTTGGTCTCTTGGATGATTCCTCAGGTGTTGTTTGCTGTAGGCAATCTGTCAGCAATCTGCAGTTCTTCTTCTAGAGCAGCAGGTTCTTCAGCAGCCTGTTGATCTTCATCTTCAGAAATAGTAGCATCTGAATAGATTATGCTGGTGCTAGGTATGTCTTGGATAGACATGTCTTGCATCATCTGTTCATTACCTGACAAAACAGGAGATATGTACCAGCCCTTATAAAGTAGGCTGGTCTCATCAAATACAACAGGCATAGACTCTTCTACAACATGGGTCTTCTTGTGGAATACCTTATTGGCTCTACTATGTGAACTATATCCAACAAGAATCCTAATATTGCATTTTCAGCAAACTTTATTAATTGAAATTTTCTATTATTTAAAATATAGCATTTGCAACCAAAGATTCTAAAGTATGAAATTGTTGGTTGTTTGCCTTTCAGAATCTCATAAGGGGTTATTCCAAGGGCTATATTGATGTAAGCTCTGTTGAGAGCATAACAAGCAGTATTGACTACTTCAGCCCTAAAATATTCTGGAAGTGAGGAGTCACTAAGCAATGTTCTCCCAACATCTATCATGGTCCTATTCCTCCTCTAAACCACACCATTTTGCTGTATAGTCCTTGGGGAGGAGAACTCTTGGGTGATACCAAATTCTTGACAAAACTTTGTCATGGCCCAAATTGAAATTCTATACCATGGTCAGTTCTAGTTTTGACCACAGTACATTGTAGTTCATTCTAGATTGCCTTGACATGGTTTATGAAAATATCTAAAGTATCAGATTTTTTCTTTAGGAAGAATACAAGTGCATGTGCAATAGATAAAAACATCTTTCAGTGTCTTTGGAGCCAATGCTTTTAAAGGTGGCCCTAGTTTGCTTGCCCATTTGACATGCATGACAGGACAACTTTTAATACATTTCAAATTTGGACTATTTCTAACAAGGTTTTTTGAAAATAGTCAATACATTGTCTTGTAGTTAATGTGGGCAAGTCTTTTGTGTCATTGAACACAAAGAGACTCACTTTCATTAGCTACATGACAAACTGGAGAAAGAGAACTATTGCAAATAAAATCTAAACAATAAACATTCCCACTCCTAGTGCCTGAGATAATGATCTCTAAGTCAATTGACTTTTTGATCAAGCACTTGTCATTGTGGAATTCAATGACATAGCCCACATAGTTGACTTATGCTTACAAGGTTGTGTTGCAACCCTTCAACTTAAGTTTCCCTTGTGATAGAGACTATGCCTTTGGAGATCATACCATATCCTTTGGTGACTCCTTTTTCAGAGCCTCCAAAGATGACTTTAGTTCCATTCTTCATAATAGTGTACTCCTACAGAAGACTCCTGGTACCTGTCATATTCCTTGAGCACCCACTATCCAAGTACCATATTTGCCCTAGGCTGGTAATTGAATTATTTTGCAAAAAGTGTTGGATCTGATGGCGCCCATAGAGGGGGGGGGGGGGGGGGGTGAATATGGGGTTTGCTGTTTTGAGATAAACTTACAGATTTTAAATAACAGAAAACTTTTTTGTTCTGTCGCTAACGCCAAGCGTTAAGAGTCAACGCTGGGCATTATCTTTCAGAAATGTATTTATAGAAATATTCAAAATGATTTTCTTTATGAAGTACAATTCCAGAAAAATTAGATATAATGAAAAAGAATTTTATATTTCACAATAAATGATTACAAGAATAAAATTTCAATAACGCTTGAAATTTAAGGCGACAACTTAAAAATTACTTTTAGTTCCTTTACCGGTCCTTCTCCCAAGGACCGGTTGGCTATTGCCTATCTATCCCCAGATAAGGCCTCTACCCACCCCATAGATCTACCCTAGACCTAGTCGCCATATACAAGGGGGCGAATTTTCCCCTAAACTGAACCCGACCTAGTTGTCATACGCAAGGCGGTGAATTCACTACCGTTACAAGGAAAAATGAAAAGATAAAGTAAAAATCAGAATAAAAGACTCCCTATATTGAAGAGGACTGAAGGAGATGTTGAAGACACGCTATGATCATCATCGGAGTTGAAGCGAGCATCCTTCTTCAAATTGCACCATTAGAAATCTCCTTCTCACTCTTGTTCCTCAATGGTGGTGTTGGGAGTTCTCTCTGAATTCGGAATGAAATGCTCTCACAGATCTCTAGAATGAAGGCTTCAATGCATCTCATTTGAGCAAATGAAATCAGGTTTTTAAATAGACACGGGTGCTAACGCCCGACGTTAAGCGATAATGCCAGCATTAAGCATCATGTACGACAGTTGCTGAGATTGTGCAAACCATCGGGATCATGGCAGATCGGGACTCAACGCGGGTGTTAAGAGTCAACGCTGGCATTGTCTCTGGCTTCTCGACGGATTCCTTCTCGACGACATTTCATCTCGACGGATCCTTCTTTATGGTAGTTAACGCGGGCGTTAACTACTAACGCGAGGCGTTAGCTCTCTTTTCAGAGAATCGTCATCAATCAGCATCGTGTTCATAGGGTTATATAGCTATAGTACCTGCACACTATAAACACAAGCAAGATCAAATACATAGTGTGATTTGTTATTTCTCAAATTAAGAGAAGTGGAACACAAGCTCCAATAATGTCCCCCTTTTTATAATAACAAATCCACTCATAAGAAATAAAATATAATTAAAGTAGTGTTTTATAGTATATGCTAAGGGTGGATAATCAGGCATACTCCCCCTATGTGGATACCCCCTACATGAATGCATTTCCTAATGTACTCCCCCTAAATAAAAGATTTCTATATTTCCTCTATTATTCTCCCCCTTTTGTTATAATCAAAAGAAGGTGGGATAGAGTCATAGCAATATAAAACAATATGCATTTAGTAGAGATAAGAGCTACTTGAGTGTAAATAGTGAACACAGCGAAAGCAATTTGTAACATCTTGTAAAAATTGTTAGTACAAAATATAATAAGCATTTAACTCAAAATATTTAGATGTTTTGAATGTTAGAAATAAAAGTTGCAAGTTCATTTGTAATTTATAGCAAAAAGTAGCAAGCAAGATTATAAAAATATCAAGTAAAGATATGTTTACCATGTAAATAAATTTGCATTTCAAGTATACAAAAACATTGTAAAGATCATGCGTTGCTATCTAGTGCATTTACTCATGATTGTAGAAAATTGTATAGAGAAATTTTTAGTCCAATTCTCATGAGTGGAAGTATTATAAATGATAATGATGTGTTCAATAAGTGTGTTTTGATAAAGTATACACGAGTATAAATCAAGCCACATGAAACTATGTAATGTAAGAACATAACTTGAATTGAACATAAACAACTTTACTTCCACAAATTTCAATGCACATAAAGATTTTCTTTTTTATTTTTAAAGAGAAGTGGTGAAAATTTTGTTTGCACAAGACACTTTACAATTCTTTCCAAGGTGCTCAACCTCACAATGCTCATTAAGGCTTATCAGGAGGGTGAGTAGTGCTTGGTGGAGTTAACCTTGTCATTCATTATTTGCTTTTTCGATTATTGACTAAGGACTGCGAATTCACCTCTTTTTGCAAACATAGAAATTTTATTTTATATACGACATTTCTCTAATCACAAGTGCATGAAGAACAAAGAATTCAAGAAAGAATTCAATGTTGTATAGGTAAACTATTTATGAGATTCAAAATAAGTTCTTACACTACACAATTATGCAATAAGATTTAAAACACATGTATATTAATAAAAATGTGCAAGTGAGAAAATCATTATCATAGATAAAAACTTTACTCATACTTAGAGGCATGTAAAAACATTTCTACACATATAATCTATAACCAAATTTGTTTTTGCACATTTGAAGATGATATTCAAGGCATGATAAAATCAAAACAATGTTTTTAGGAAACTTGAAGGTTTAAATTAAACATTGTAAAAGAAAATCTTTAAGCAATACATATAATCATCCTTGAAATAAACATTTAAGCACATATTTATTTTGTTTTTAAGTTTTTGAAGTAAATAACAACAAACAATAAGGAGAAAAAAATTTAATTTTTTTTTTAGCATAGAGAGGCTAACGCCAGGCGTTAGCTTCTTAACGCCGAGACAGAACATCAATTTTTGACTTTTTGAAAAATCTTTTTCATGATACATTTGTAATATAAATAGGCCATCTTACAGTTGAAATTTCAGACATTATGAAGTTGATATGAAGACTCTTTTAGCGTCTTTTTGGTGGTGTGTCTATAGTTTTCACATTTTTATTGATTTTTGATGTTGTTTTTAAAAAAAAAATATATAACAAGTACATAAGATAATTTAGATAGCTTTTTATACGGGTTATAGTGACATTTCTAAGACACCTAATTCTAACCTAAGCATGTGAAAACGTGCATCGGGTAGAGGTTTGGTAAAAATGTCAGCAAGTTGTGATTCAGTCCCTATAAAGCTAATTTTAGCATGTTCCTTCTTTATATGATCTCTAATGAAATGATGTCGGACATTTATATGTTTCGATCTAGA
Source organism: Dactylorhiza incarnata (assembly GCA_033032865.1). Classification (NCBI taxonomy): domain Eukaryota; kingdom Viridiplantae; phylum Streptophyta; class Magnoliopsida; order Asparagales; family Orchidaceae; genus Dactylorhiza; species Dactylorhiza incarnata. The sequence continues at coordinate 3,232,779 of JAWHQI010000149.1, forward strand.
GTGATGTACGGGATTGTTTGTGAGATCTATAACGCTCTTGTTGTCACACTTTAATTCTATGTTATTTAGATGAACACCAAAGTCTTCTAACATTTGGGTCATCCACAAGGCTTGTGCACAACAACTACCTAGTGCGATATATTCGGCCTCGATGGTGTAGAGGGCAATAAAATTCTGTTTCCTACTCGACCATGATACGAGTGAAGGGCCAATAAAATGACATGTGCCACTAGTGCTCTTACGATCTAATGAACATATTGCATAGTCCGAATCATAAATATTGTGTAGAGTAAAAAAATCATTATGAGGATACCATAAGCCTAATCTAGACGTTCCGATTAGATGTCTAAAAATACATTTCACCACTTTTAAATGTGATTTTTTTGGGTTAGCTTGAAATCTGCACATAAGCAAATGGAAAACATAATATCGGGTCTAGATGCGCTTAAATATAGGAATGAGCTTATCATCCCTCTATATAATGTTTGATCAATAGAAATACTGGCTTCATCTTTTCCTAATTTTAGTGATGCACTCATTGGTGTATTAGTTTGTTTTAGGTTTTCAAATCCAAATCTTTTAAGAATATCATGAACGTATTTAGTTTGACAAATAAATATACCATCTTGTTTTTGTGAGATTTGAAATCCTAGAAAATAAGTGAGTTCTCCTACCAAGCTCATTTCAAATTCATTTTTCATCACTAAAATTACTTCATTACATAACTCTTCATTGGTGGCTCCAAAAATGATATCATCAACATAAATTTGCAATATAATCAAATCATTATCTACATGCTTAATCAAAAATAATGTCAATCTATCATACCAAGCACGTGGCGCTTGCTTTAATCCATAAAGCGCTTTTTCTAACTTATACACATGATTGGGAAATTTTTCACTCACAAAACGAGGGGCGGGGGTTGTTCTACATAAACTTCTTCTTTTATAATCCCGTTCAAAAAAGCACTTTTAACATCTATTTGAAATAATTTAAATCTTTTAAAACTCGTAAATGCAAGAAATATTCTAATAGACTCAAGGCGAGCAACGGGTGCAAAAGTTTCATCAAAATCTACTGCTTCGATTTGTGAATATCCTTGTGCAACTAATCTAGCTTTATTTCTTATTATCCTAGAGTCACCATCTAGTTGGTTTTTGAAAATCCATTTGACTCCTATAACTGGATGATTAGATGGCCTCTCAACTAAATTCCAAACCTTATTACGTTCAAATTGGTTTAATTCATTATTCATAGCTAAAAACAAAAATTCATCATTTAAAGCGGTTTAAACATTTTTTGGTTCTATTTTGGATACAAAACAAAGGTTTGAAAAAGACTCATGTAAAGAAGAACGAGGACTTATCCCTTTTGACGGTTCTCTTATCACAAGCTCCCTTGGATGATTCTTTGAAAATTATAGCACACATGGAGGTACATATTATACTATCTCATCCTCTTTCTCTTCTTTTTCTTCTCCTTTTTCTCCAATTGATTCATCATTCTCATGCTCCAAAATGGAAATGGGTTCGTCATTGTTTCCTATATGATTCGAATCTACACATGGAACAATGTCATTAAAATCTTACATTTTTAGACTCTTCAACTACTTTAGTTCTTTTATTATATATTTTATAAGCTTTGCTAGTTGAAGAGTATCCAATGAAAATTCCCTCATCACATTTTTCATCAAATTTTCCTAGTGCATCTCTAGTGTTTAAAACAAAACACTTACAACCAAAAACATGAAAATAAGATACATTATATTTTCTTTTAAAGAAAAGCTTATAAGGTGTCAATTTTAAAATAGGTCAAAGCATGACACGATTAATGATATAACATTAAGTATTTACGGCTTCGGCTCAAAATGATTTAGGCAACCCATATTCTCAAAGCATAGTGTGTGGTAGCTCTTGAAGGGTTCTATTTTTTCTCTCCACTCCAACATTTTGTTATTGGGTGTGAGTCATGTTTAATTCCTAAATCATCACAAAAAGAAGAAAATCTATCATTTTCAAATTCTCCTCCATGACCCGAACGTATGCATTTAATCTTTAAATCAAGTTCATTTTGAATATGAATGCATAGTTTAGTAAATTCAATAAATGCATCAGATTTTGAAGATAGAAATAACGTCCAACAAAATCTAGAATAATCATCAATTATTACAAAAGTATATTTTCTACCTCCTAGACTAGAAGTGCTAATCGGTCCAAATAAATCCATATGAATTAATTGAAGAGGTCTAGTGGTAGAAATTACATTTTTTCTTTTAAAAGAATTTTTTGAAAATTTTCCTTTTTGGCAAGGCGTACAAAGAGAAGATAAATTTCCATTAAGCATAGGTAATCCTTTAATTAATTTATCTTTTGATAATTTCAAAATAAGCTTGGTGCTAGAGTGACCAAGACGTCTATGCCAAAGTTCTAATTCTTCATTTTTTGAAATAAAACATTTTAAAGAAGAATTTGAAAGATCATTAAAGGCAATCATATAAACATTATTCATCATAGGTGCGGTGAGTACGACATCATTTGTTTTAGAATTTATAATTTTGCAAAGATTTGTAGATGATTCAAATAATACATTTAAGCCTATATCACATAATTGACTAATTGAAATTAAATTATGTTTTAAGCCATTTACAAACAAAACATTTGAGATTGAAAAAGAATCGTTACCCATTGTGCCGATGCCCATGATCCATCCTTTTATGTTGTCAACAAATGTCACCATCCCTCCTTTCTTCATCTCAAGGCTAAGGAACTTTGCTTTGTTTCCCGTCATGTGATTGGAGCAACCCGAATCTAAATACCACACATCCTGTTTGTCCTTAGTCTGCCAACATACCTAAAAAGAAGATGAGAGTAAAGATCCGGATACCCAAGAGGTTCCTCCCATAGAATAGGTGGAAACCTTAGGCACCCAGATTTGCTTTATAGCACTATGACCCTTTTTCCTACAAGAGTTTGAGGTGTGTCCAAATAAATAACATTTGGCACACGATATAAAAGGGGATGCAACCCTTTTTGGATTTTTGGATAAACTCTTGTTGGAAAATGAGGTAACACTTGAATCTTTGGATTTATTATTAACAGAATTAATGTTTTTGGAATTATAGCTAACGCAGGCGTTATGAGTTAACGCCTGGAGATAGCTTCCAGAACCATATCCAAGGCCATATTTGGCACTTCCATGGCATTGGTTGGCCAGGATCATGTCCAGAGATCTTTGCCCAACTCCAAACTTCTTAATAGCCAAATTTAAATCATGAATATGAGCTTTGAGAGCGGTGTTTTCTGTTACCAACATAACGCACAGATTCGCAAAACTCTTCTTCCCATCCTCTATTTGAGAAAGAGAGGTTTTTAAAGTTCTTTCTAAATCCCCCTTCTCCTTAGTAAGAAGTTCAATAGTGGAGTGGGATTTAGAAAGAGCTTCTTCAAGTTCTTTCACTCTTGCCAATGAGTGATTGCACTCTTGGCAAGATACCTTTTCTTTCCCTAATTGCTTAGTTAATTTTTTGTTTTCTTTTAACAAAAGTTTATTTTCAGAATTTAGAAGATCAATATCTTTTAAACTTTTATCAAAGAATTTGCAAGTTTGTAAATACTCAATATATAAATCATCATTAGAAGTAGGGAGAGTTACCTCAGTGTCGCTTTGGACACTACTTTCATCCTCGGATGTCTTGTCACTTTTTCCCATAAGGCACATATTTGCCTCTTCTTCATCTCTAGTGGATGAGCCACTTGAATCCTCGGAGGAGGAGTCATCCCATGTAGCCGCTTTTAGGACCCTCTTCTTCTCTTTTCCCTTGTGCCCTTTTTCTTTACGCTCTTTCAGATATTTTGGGCACTAGCTCCGAATATGTCCAGTCTTTCAACAATGGTAGCACTCTGGTGGTGGTCGTTCATCATTGTCCTCGTCGCTACCTCTCACTTTCTTCGATGAAGATCCCTTTTTGATGAAATATTTCCGGAAGGTGTTTCTCCTTTCTGGATTCTTCAAGAACCTTTTGAACTTCTTCACAAAAAGGCTCTCCTCGTCCTCTTCACCATCATCTCAATTTGCCTCCTTTTTTGACTTTAAGGCCAATCCCTTCTTCTTTGGCTCCAAGTTGTACTCTTGTTAAATTTTGAGTTTAACCTTATGGGTCTTCAGGTTCCCAATGAGGCTCTCAATTTGGAGCTTCTTCAAATCGTGTGACTCCGAGATAATCGTGACCTTTGGATTGAACAAAAGCTAATAATCAGTTTTCTAGTAGTGTTTGGAGGGAGAGACCATAAAATTTTTCTCACCAAGTCGCCATTGGAGAACACCTTTCCAAGTACTTTTGAGTCGTTGACGATCTTGGTGAACCTTGTGTACCTTGAATCTACGTCTTCATCCACCTCCATCCGGAATTTCTCATACTCAGATTCAAGTTGGAAGAGCTTTGAATCCTTAACCTGCGAAGTACCTTCATGAGTAATTTCTAATAAATTCCATATATCATAAGTTGTTTCGCAAGCACAAGTTCTATTAAATTCCGTTCTATCCAAAGCACAAAATAACGCATTCATTGCTTTAGCGTTATTCTTACATCTCAACTTATCATTTCCATCTCATCTATCTCTAGGTTTTTCCATAATGACTTCTCCAACAAAAAATGTTGGTGGAGAGTAACACTGTTCTACCATACCCCAAACGTCGTTATCTAAAGCAGTTAAAAAACAACGCATTATAGTTTTCCAATAATTATAGTCAGTTCCGGTAAATAGTGGAGGTCTACTAATCCCTTGACCCTCAATGAAAGCATGATCATTATGCGCCATTATTCCCAGTTGTGAAACCGTTTTGGAATAACCTCGCTCTGATACCAAGTGTTGGATCTGATGGCGCCCTTAGAGGGGGGGGGGTGAATAAGGGGTTTGCTGTTTTTGAGATAAACTTACAGATTTTAAATAACAAAAAACTTTTTTGTTCTGTCGCTAACACCAGACGTTAAGAGTCAACGCTGTGCGTTATCTTTCAGAATTTTTTTTACAGAAATATTCAAAATGATTTTCTTTATGAAGTATAATTCCAGAAAAATTAGATATAATGAAAAAGAATTTTATATTTCACAATAAATGATTACAAGGATAAAAATTCAATAACGCTTGAAATTTGAGGCGACAACTTAAAAATTACTTTTAGTTCCTTCACCGGTCCTTCTCCCAAGGACCGGTTGGTTATAGCCTATCTATCCCCAGATAAGGCCTCTAGACATTCCTTAGATCTACCCTAGACCTAGTCGCCACGCACAAGGCGACGAATTTCCCCCTAAACCGAACCCGGCCAAGCTGCCACACGCAAGGCCGCGAATTCACTACCATTACAAGGAAAAATGAAAAGATAAAGTAAAAATCAGAATAAAAGACTCCCTATATTGAAGAGAACTGAAGGAGATGTTGAAGACACGCTATGATCATCATCGGACTTGAAGCGAGCATCGTTCTTCAAATTGCACCGTTGAAAATCTCCTTCTCACTCTTGTTCCTCAATGGTGGTGTTGGGAGTTCTGATGCGCAAATCTTAGCACACCGCTATAGGCGGGTAGCAAGACTGCGGCACGAAACGGCAGTGTACCGATCGTTCAAGTAATATAAAATGTGGGAGTGAATTCCCAAGTATCGATCTCGAAGGAACACAGTAAGGTGGAGTTTACTATTGAGGAAGGACTTGAGATTGTTGTCCTTAAGTCGGATGGGTTGCGGAAACGGGGGGTTTTGGTTTGTGGAAATAAAAGAAAATACTACAACTACTCCTATGCAATGCTACTATGCAATGCTTCGCTTGGCGGGATGGAGACTAGGCAGGCCTTGAGCGCACTGCGTCGCAAGCGCGGATGGATGAGTAGACAAGCGGAATCGAACTGTGCAGGCCTTGAGCGCGCTGCTTCGTTAGGCGAATGGATTACACGGGCCGCTATGCCACGCTTCACTAGGTGGATGGACGAGAACTCTTACGGAATGAGGGTCGCAAGCACCTCATCGACAAGCACGCCACTAGCAATTGCTAGCGCGGCACACGAACGTGATGGTGGGATGGAGGATGGAATGGGGCGCTCCTCAAATCACATAAACCACAAACATAACCACAAAACCATGGAAAATTACTCTAATAATATTTAGGGTTTATGGACATCATTCATATAGAAACATACAACCACACACATCAAATAGAATCAACAAAAATAACAAGGAGGAGGTAAGATTACAACCGAAGCACGAAGACTCGTCGGAGATTCACGGCCGGAATCTAGGGTTGCCAATCCTCGTCCGGGCTCGGTCTTCAACTGTCGTCCGGGGTAGAAGAGGGTTGTCACTACCTCCCAATGGACCCATCTTCTTCGTCAATAGCCTTCAGCCACGATCTTGCCGGAGAACTCCAAGGATATAGTGCAAAATCCGTTGAAATGGAGCTTGGAAGTTTCTGAATGATGGAGGAGGCCGAGAGGATACTCCGGCTCGAGATTGGCGTGAAGAATATGTCCGGAGCACCTCCAGATGGTGGGCGACGGTGGAGAGGCAAAGGGCGCAGAACTGGAGCTCTTGGGCGCGGGAAAAGAAGATCGATTCATTAGGGCGGAATCTGCAGCTTATATAGAAAAACAGTTAGAAATTGGTCACGCACGGTCGAACGCATGACCGTGCGTAGACCGTGCGATATTAATAATAAAGAACAGTGCATGAAGATGACCAGGAGCGCCCGTGCGATTTACTCAAGCACGGGCAAATCTGCCTGTGCGTCAAAATGCACCGGTAAATTCAGAAAAGCTAAAAACAAGGCTAAACAGGTTGATCGTGCGATTCCTTCACGCGCGGGCACTGCCCGTGCGTAGAGACGCACGATCAATGACAGAACATCGTATTCTACCCCAGAAGAGAACGCACGATCACCTGTGACCGTGCGTCAAGGAAAATGCACGACCATGCAATATGCGCAGTCATGAATTCTGGATAGAACTGGATGAACCGTCCACCTGCATCAGACACAACACAGCTGGGAACACCGTTCCAGCTCCAACATGAAAATAGAAATATGATGGGGAGCACAGTGTTCTTGCCCCTAACAAAACAGTGTGCAATTGCGCACAAAAATGGGCCTAGAAGTGCATTTAGCGTGGAATGATAGATGGCTATCAAATATGAATGAAAACATGTCTAAAGTGTAGTGCTTTGACTAAATATTCGGCCCAGATGAGGCCATAAATGTGTATATAAATGGGACTCATCACACCCCCAGACTTACCTGTTTGCACGTCCCGAGCAAACCAATCCTAAGGAGGCAGGCAACAAGAAATAGCTAGCTTAAAAATACTAAATGGAGTACCATACGAAGTCGCATGCTCATGTGCATAGGAAAATAATAGAGAAGATTTCTAATTATACACATCGTTTATAAATTTCTAAAAGAGTAAATAAATATTACTTCTACTCAAAATTGGAGTCACGGTGAATCATCCGATCACGCATACGGAGAAAGTAAAATAATCGCTGAGACAAGCATTGCGAAAGTTGGGATTCCGTACAAACTCCACCGAAATCCATCGGTGTCGGAGACCATAAGCTTGGCCGGTCACATTCTCTCCACGACACTAAATTGGTTCAATGCGCGAGTCGGTAGGACTTTAGGTTTTATATGGGGCTTGGGTTATGGTGAGGTACACAAAGATGAACACGAAGGCTTGATACACCGAAACCCAAATGAGCTTTATTACAACCCCCCGCACACCAACATCGAATGCAAGTGCACCACACCCCCAGACTTAGACCTATGCAACATGGGTGTGTACACCGCCTACTCCCAATCATAAATTTACATAAAGATTTTTCAATTAAGCACTTCTTCTTTTTCTTTTTACTTCTTTTCTTTTTCTCATTTTTTCTTTTTCTTTTCTTTTCAAAACAATTTCAGCAAGATGAGCAATGAAGTGCATCCACATTTTCACAAAAATATCACAACATCAACACCCCAATCATGAAAATGATAAACAACTAAAGCTCAAATTCGGGTGTGCGACTAGGATTGGCTTTTAGGATTTGGTGAGATAAAAGTGGGGCTGAATCAAAGAATGGGTAGGCACATTTGGGCTAACGAGGATAGAGCGATAGGAATGGGCACAAAAGCTCAACCGGGCCAAAATGATGGCCTACGTCATTCTCACGCAAAAGAACTATCATATGCCTATGCTTCAAGAATCGCTTGTGGCAAGTTCTTAGCCACCGAGAAAGATTGTCCTTCCTCCCGGCTCGAGCAATACATATCTAACAATACTTTACACACATCCCTATGCTACCTTTTGATTAACACCGGATTCACCATTTGAGTAGAGTAAACAATATTTACACTAAAAGAAATGCATAAAACTAAAAGTATAAAAAGAAATCTGATCTACACAAATCCCTATACTCACATGAGTACTTGACTAGGAACACCAGAGTCAACATTTTACTCCACTACATAATTTAAAAGCCAGCACAATGATTTTCCCAATCACACAGAGGAAATGAATTCAACTCATGACGCGCCAACAACTAAGTACACGCTCATGTGGGTGTTGTGGTGTGCGAAGAAAATGCAACAAAATCATATATAACTGAAAATAAAATACTTCTAGCATGCACTAAGATGCGCACGTGCAGTGGGTACAATAAATATCTCTCCCCCAGACTTAAACTAAACGAACCTGCACAAGATAGAACCATGAAATTCAAAATGAAGTCTAGGGAAAGAGAGTACTCCATGCTCAGAAGTGAGCATACCAGAAGATTGGCGTGTAAACCAAGAAAAAGCTGCAGCATCCGCTAGAAGAATGACCTATAGGGGTGAGCTCTGCAAAAACAAAAGAAGATATACAAACTAAAAACAAAGTAAAACTAACTAAACAGACTAGATAAACTAAAATTGCAAGAAAGGTAAGATAACTACCGGGGTTATTGTCTTCCCAGCACGACTTATTCAAATTTAAACAGTTCTAGCTAATGGGTCTATGAAAAGAAAAGTGCACAGGTAACTGTTCTAATATGCGTGTCGGTAGTGGGTACCGATACATCAATAGAACAGTCACGCCTCTACCCGAATATAAATAATACCTGCTCGTCACAGGTAGAGGGAATAAAAAGTAAGAAGAGGAGGAATCCTCACTCAACTCACCAAAACTATCCTTGCCCAGCAAGGTATCATCTCCAGGGAGGCAGCAGGAGGAGAAGGCAATGAGTGGAGCTTCCTCTACGGAGGGGGGATCAACCTCCTCACATAAGAGGATGCTCTCATCATTGACTTGAGCATAATGCTCTAAGTCCTCCTGAAGTACCTGTGAAGACTCAACCTGCACAGGCTCAGATGAAGAAAGGGGATCAAGAAATAAAGAAGAAGAAGAACATAAATAAAAATCAATCAGGGGAGTGGTCCCGGTATCACTCCCATCAGGTTGGGGAAGTAAAATAATGTTTGCATTGTCATCAATGTTACAAGGTTCGGCGGGATCAACCGTATCCATGCCCACGATTTGGACTTCCTCCACCGGTGCTGAGGAAAGCTCCTCTTCACCTAGAAGGTTGTCCTCGTCCATAGGACTAGGCATAACACATAGATTGCCAGTCTCATCCTGCAACACATCCTCAATAATGTCGTCAGAGACGAGTATAGTAGTATGCACAATAGGGTGAAGAATAATGCTCGGATAAAAGTCGAGCACCGATTCCTCACGAAGAATCAAGTTCATGCATGGTGATATATGGACAGGGGAGATGGGCTCAGTCATGTCAGAGCCTGGATCAGACACACATCTGGTGAGTGTGTCCACGCCATACCCTTCAAAATGTGAAGGTGGCACAGACACATAACCGGATGTTGAAGGTGTGCTGCCCGAAGTAGGAGTCGGGACGATCCGGATATCCAGCTCGTCATCCTTGTCCACTTGGCGAAGATAGGCAGCACAATCCTTCAAGGCATGATCCGTGCTCTGATAAAATAAGCACTGCCTTGCGGGCTTCTTTGGCACAACAGGTGCTGAGGCCGAAAAGAAGTATGATGGTAAAGGCGCAGCAGAATAGCCATAGGACTTCCGCGCAACATATGGAGTACCAGACGAAGTCGGTGCTCCATATACTGGGCCTTGAGTGCTAGGGCTATTATCTCCCTTTGGAAATCTATCACTAGCATGAGAGATATCTCCACACCAACGACAACGAATATTAAATGAAGCCCGCATAGTGTGAAGATAAAATAATTCAAAATAAAAACACAATTGTGCAAAATACTACACCTAACAAAAATTTACTAGAGCAACCTAATATAAACAGTAAAATAGAATAAGAAGAAATAAAACAAAATGGACGCGATAAACAAATGGAAGGGCTTCTCTCTCAGATTCTCCCTCTCCAGAAACTCACACGTCTGTGTTCCCCGACAAAGGCGCCAAAAACTTGATGCGCAAATCTTAGTACACCGCTATAGGCGGTAGCAAGACTGCGACACAAAACGGCAGTGTACCGATCGTTCAAGTAATATAAAATGTGGGAGTGAATCCCCAAGTATCGATCTCGAAGGAACACAGTAAGGTGGAGTTTACTATTGAGGAAGGACTTGAGATTGAATTCCTTAAGTCGGATGGGTTGCGGAAACGGGGGGTTTTGGTTTGTGGAAATAAAAGAAAATACTACAACTATTCCTATGCAATGCTGCTATGCAATGCTTCGCTTGGCGGGATGGAGACTAGGCAGGCTTTGAGCGCACTGCGTCGCAAGGGCGGATGGACGAGTAGGCAAGCAGAATCGAACTGTGCAGGCCTTGAGCGCGCTGCTTCGTTAGGCGAATGGATTACACGGGCCGCTATGCCATGCTTCACTAGGCGGTTGGACGAGATGTCTTACGGAATGAGGGTCGCAAGCACCTCGTCGACATGCACGCCACTAGCAATTGCTAGTGCGGAACACAAACATGACGGTGGGATGGAGGATGGAATGGGGCGCTCCTCAAATCACATAAACCACAAACATAACCACAAAACCATGGAAAATGACACTAATAATATTTAGGGTTTATGGAAATCATTCATATAGAAACATACAACCACACACATCAAATAGAATCAGCAAAAATAACAAGGAGGAGGTAAAATTACAACCGAAGCAGGAAGACTCGTCGGAGATTCACGGCCGGAATCTAGGGTTGTCAATCCTCGTTTGGGCTCGGTCTTCAACTGTCGTCCGGGGTAGAAGAGGGCTGTCACTACCTCCCAATGGACCTGTCTTCTTCGTCAATAGCCTTCAGCCATGATCTTGCCAGAGGACTCCAAGGATATAGTGCAAAATTCATTGAAATGGATCTTGGAAGCTTCTGAATGATGGAGGAGGCCGAGAGGATACTCCGGCTCGAGACTGGTGTGATGAATATGTCCGGAGCACCTCCAGATGGTGGGCGGCGATGGAGAGGTGAAGGGCGCGGAACTGGAGCTCTTGGGCGCGGGAAAAGAAGATCGATTCATTAGGGCGGAATCTGCAGCTTATATAGAAAAACAGTCAGAAATTGGTCACGCACGGTCGAACGCACGACCATGCGTAGACCGTGCGATATTAATAATAAAGCATAGTGCAGGAAGACAACCAGGAGCACCCGTGCGATTTACTCATGCACGGGAAAATCTGCCCGTGCGTCAAAATGCACGGGTAAATTCAGAAAAGCTAAAAACAAGGCTAAACAGGTTGATCGTGCGATTCCTTCACGCGCGGGCACTGCTCGTGCGTAGAGACGCACGATCAACGACAGAACATCGTATTCCACCCCAGAAGAGAATGCATGATCACCTGTGACCGCGCGTCAAGGAAAACGCACGACCGTACGATATGCGCAGTCATGAATTCTGGATAGAACTGGATGAACCGTCCACCTGCATCAGCCACAACACAGCTGGGAACACCTTTCCAGCTCCAACATGAAAATAGAAATACGATGGGGAGCACAGTGTGCTTGCCACCAACAAAACAGTGCGCAATTATGCACAAAAACGGGCCTAGAAGTGCACTTAGCGTGGAATGATAGATGGCTATCAAATATGAACAAAAACATGTTTAAAGTGTAGTGCTTTGACTAAATATTCGGCCCAGATGAGTCCATAAATGTGTATATAAATGGGACTCATCATGTTCTCTCTGAATTCAGAATGAAATGCTCTCACAGATCTCTAGAATGAAGGCTTCAATGCATCTCATTTGAGCAAATAAAATCAGGTCTTTAAATAGACACAGGAGCTAACGCCCGACGTTAAGCGTTAATGCAAGCGTTAAACATCGTGTACGGCAGTTGCGGAGATCATGCAAACCGTCGGGATCGTGGCAGATCGTGACTCAACGCGGGCATTAAGAGTCAACGCTGGCGTTGTCCCTGGCTTCTCGACGGATTCCTTCTCGACGACATTTCATCTCGACGGATCCTTCTTGACGGTAGTTAACGCGGGGCGTTAACTACTAATGTAGGGGCGTTAGCTCTCTTTTCAGAGAATTTTCATCAATCAGCATCCTGTTCTTAGGGTTATATAGTTATAGTACGAGCACACTATAAAGACAAGCAAGATCAAATACATAGTGTGATTTGTTATTTCTCAAACTAAGAGAAGTGGAACACAAGCTGCAACAAAAAGCAATTCATTTTCCCTTTGGATCCCAATTGAATTTGGGTCCTAGGCCTTTGTTAGCATTATAAGACAATCGCACACCTGCTGCAGCCTTTGCAGTAAAGCTTCTCTTTGCATTGGCACATTGGGATTGTGCCAATAATCTATGGCAAAGTGTCCCACTTTACCACAACAACAACATTCATGGATGTTGTATCTTCTTTTCTGAACACCCTTTGAGGTGGAAGGAGCATCAATGTGCTTGTGTTCAATGAATAAGCTGGCTGCATTGTTTCTATTCTTATAAGCAATAACTTGGCTAGTTGGCAATCTATAGTTGGTCTTAACAGACTTTATCTTAATGACATCAGCTTGTCTTAGCTTGGCAGCTAAGAAAAATTGGATGACATCAGATACTGAGCTGTTAAACTTGCTTATAGGTTTGATAACAACCATGTACTTTGCTGAGAGGGATTTGGAAGAACCAGCTTCCTTATCCTTGAATGAAGGGGCTGAAGTACCAAATACAAATGGTCCAGAATGGGCCATTTGAATCTCTTCATGGGGAGCTTTCAATGCACTCATCCCCATGCCCTTTCTTCTACTATAATAAGGAGCATTTTCCTTCTTATAGGAACTTCCATTCTTCCAGTGACCATACATGTTGTCCTGGTCATACCTGTTTGAGGGAAGCAACAACTTTTGAAAGGTGGTATGAGGCTGTTGGGTTTTCTACACACCATTCAAAATGATAAAAGCACATCAAATGTGCGCAGCGGAAGAAACACAAACAAGAACAACCCAAAAAGAGTTTCGGATCTTGCAATTTCATGAATCAAGAAATGAGAAAAGTAATACATTGCAATACCTGAAGGGGATTGAGTCAATACTTAACCGAGGTGCTCCACAACTGAAATCCAGAGAACAATCGATGAGTCCCAAGCGTCGAAATGGATCGGCGCCTCTACAGGAGTCCACACGAGCGAGAGGAGAACCCTAGGCCTTGTCGCACAAGAACTAGATCGGAGAAGAAGAGTCCTCTACGTCTCCCACGAACTGCTAGGTCTGACATCAGGGAGAGGCGGCAGCGGCATCAGGGTGCAGGAATGGCCGATCGGAATTCTTCCGTCGCACACATCGGAACTCTTCCATCACCCTCTCTAATTCGCACAAGGATATCACGTATTTAGGTCATAGAATCATATTCTATTTATATCCAGGCGAGAGAGAAGCTATCTGCACACCCACGACCAGAATTGAAGCAAACATAATTCATCGGGTGATTATGATTTCGCCGAGTAATCAGAAATTCGTCGAGTCATGATTTCATAGAGTAATCATAAGTTCGCCGAGTACAACTCAAATTGTCGAGTGAATGATTTTGTCGGATTCGTCGAGTCAATCAAGGATTCATCGAATCAACTTTCAATTCGTCGAGTCAACATGGATTTGTCAAGTCGATATGGATTCATTCATTCGATGAACTAAGGTAAGGGTCGTCGAGACATTCTCGACGACTCATCTCAAGGACTTGCCAACACGCTCCATGCAATATTCACAATACCTGTGGGGCTTTCAGTTGAGTCGACCCAACTCCAATAAGTCGTAGGATTGGTTCTTCACTCATATACAATATGAGTAATACCAATACAATTCTTTCTCCAACTTCTCCAAACACTCTTGTGTGTGACCCCATAGGCTCATATCGCGTTGGCAGTGAGACTAGATGCTTGATTACTTCCAGATCACCTTGGAAGCACCAACAGAGGCTTAGCTTTAGCCTGCCCCTTTGCTCCATTCTAAGCACCAATTGCCATTTTATTGAAACCTAGCCCTCTCCTATTAGTTTGGGAGGAGAAGGTGTCAATAATGGGCAATATGGATTTGAGTTTGGAGAATTGAGCCACAAAGCTCTTCTCTTTGAGAAGCTTCTCTTCAAGGTCCTTGATAACCTTATTCTTTGGGCTGATGGTGCTTAATTGGACTTTTGCAATTCCCATCAGTTGACTTATTTCTCTACTCATCTGATCCACCTGGGTAGATGACTTAGTGCAATCATGCTTAGCCTGCTGAAGGGAAACAAACTCTTGAGCTTGCCTCTTGGCTTGATTCTTGCTCTTTTTCAGAGCTTCCAAAAGACCATCATATTTGTCAATCAATTGATTGACATCCACTTCAGGTTCTGAACCATCTTCATCATTATATGAGCATGCTTCAGAATTTGGTATTGACTCATAATCAGAAAAGGGGGTTAGATGAGTTGATAGCTTATCAGGATTATCCTAACTTTCTTCATCATCTGTCATGGCCATTAAGTCATGTTATTCTCTGTCATCTTCATACTCCTCTATGTCACTGTCTGAGTGTGACAGAGGGGCCCTGATGCCAACCTTACCAGCAAGAAAGTATTCACCCTCTTCAGCTGAAAACAACCCAATGTAGGCTTCCTCTTCTTCTTCAGAATCGGAGGATGAAGTCTCAGATTCACTCCAGCTTTTCTCCTTCTTCGCTAGGATTGATTTTTCACCCTTCCTTCCCTTTTGGTGATGAGGTTTCTTATGACCTCTCTCCTTTCTCTTGACTAGATAGTCAGCTAGGACAGGTCCAGGCTTGCTGCAACAATAACATATAATATTATTTGAAATATGTTTAACATGTTTAGGGTCATACATGTCACCCTTGGGGTGCCGCCTTTCTGATCTGCTGTGTTCCTTCTTAGGATGCGATGAGGAGGAAGGTTTGTTCTTCCACTGCTTCCTCCTCACCAACTTCTTGAAGTGCCTAGAGAAGGCAGCAAATTCCTCATCAGATGAGGCGATGTCTGATGTGCTGAGCTCAAAATTTTCTGAGTCAATAGCCCTTCTTGGTGGAGAAGGCATTTTGGCTTTGCTCTTCTTGGAGCTTTCATCTTTGAGATCTACAACTCTCTCCTTTGCATGAGGCCTGGTTGATGTGTCCTCCTCCTTCCTTGCAGACAACTGCATCTCATAGAAGAGCAACTTTCCAAACAATGTATGGGGAGGAGTCTCACCCAGCTTTGCCACTTCTCTGATGGCACAGATCTTTGTATCCCAATCTCTTGTTAGAGATCTTAGGAATTTGTCATTCAGCTCATAATGATTGAAGACCATTCCATAGGTCGTCAGCTCATTTACTGCCCAGAAGAATCTCTCATAGCAATCAGCTATGCATTCCAGGCTGTGTTTCCTGAAGGCTTCATACTCCTGATTAAGGAGGGGTTTCCTATCATCCCTCACTTCTTCAGTACCTTCCATTTACACTATGAGTGTATCCCACATATCCTTGGCGATCTCACAATGCACCAAGTTCTTGAAGGTGGAATCATCAATTGCAGTTACTATTATATATTGTGCTCTCTTGTCCATGGTAGCAAGTGCAATTTCATCCTTAGTCATTTCAGCATATGACTTGGCCACTTGCCTTGTAGGATCAATAGTGGAGGGCTTTGTGAAGACAAATGGGCCCTCCTTGACAGTAATATATATCCTAGGGTCTGAGGATTCCATGAATAGCCTTACCCTTTGCTTCCATATGCCAAAAGTCTCCTTTTTGCATATGGGCATCTTCATCGACTCCATCTCCTTCTGACCTCCAGTGGCAGCCATTGGATTTAGATTTGACTACTCCTTTGTAGTATATGGTCAGACTGTTAACTCCTTATTGACCAACCTCCCTCTGATACCACTTGATAATTTATAGGGTAGTAGTCTAATTCACCTAGAGGGGGGGGGGGGGGGGGGGGGAGTGAATAGGTCTCTTTGAATTTTCTCAAGTGTAGCTAGCAGTTGTTAGATAATAAACAAAACACAAGCTCATCACAGAAAGCACACAATCCTTTATAGTGGTTCCCTAAGACAGTGTGTCTATGGGTAGTCCACTTTCCCTCTATAACTTTCTAACAGTGTGTTAGACAATGCAACCTCCTCTAAACTAAGCTCCAAGAGCTTACAACACATACCCCACAGGTTCTCTCAGGTTTGCTCCAAACCCTACCTCATGCCCAAGCAACCCTACCTCTCAAAGTGCTCCAACTCTTACAACTCATAAATCAACTAATTTCCTACCTCAGGCCTATCAAGAAGCCCTACCTCAGACCTCCACAGAAATCCTACACCTCAAGCTGGGAGTACAGATCTACTAGCTCTGGCTTAACAACCCTACCCACTCAGGCTCAACAACCTTACATTCCAGGTTCAACAACCCTACATCACAGGAAAAATGCCCTACAAACTCAGAACACTAATGTCCTTACAGAGGTTATAATTTATGCTTCCAACAGATGACAACAAAGATGTATCATTCAGCCTTTTGTCTTCTGTTATTAATTCACAGTTGGTGCTGTCTTAAAGCAGGGTTGAAAGGTAAAGCTTCAGACCTTTATCCTATCTAATCTTTCTCTTTAGTAGAGGAGGAAAGATCAACTTGCACTTCTTGAATGAATCAGGAAGAGGTATCTTCTCTCCTTGCATCTGCTAGATGGTTCAGGAAGCAGGAAGAAAACACTAGTAGAAGCCGTCAATAGAACAATGCAGATTTTCTTTCCACTTTTCAGCACACTCACTACAATGCCCTAACTTCTTCTCTTATACCTCTTCCATCTGCAACGTCTCTAAGGAGTGCCCTGACACAGTATGGAGGGGGATAGAATACTTTATCTTGCTTTACAACCACTTGCGCTAAAAGCAGATCCCGCCAATGCTTTGTTCAGATTTGAATCTGTCTCAGCGGTTGGGCTGAGACAGTCTTCAATCTCAGCGGCTGAATCAGTCTTCGTCTTAGTGGATCCGCTGAGACATATAGTATTCTCAGCGGATTCTGTTTAAATGCTGCTCATCTGAGACAGACTCCTTCTCAGCGGCTCCTGGCCTCATCTCAGCGGTTCAGCTGAGACAGTGATGTTGTCTCAGTGGTTTTGACAGTAAACCATAGACCTTATTCCAATGTTTGGAATAAACTAACCCTACATAGGCATGATGCAAAAATAGGGTTTATCAAATACAATATGTACTTAGCATTGAGTGTGATGCCTCTTCAAATCATGGGAACATTGAGGGCAATATTCTTAACGGATTCGCACTGTAATACTTCCCTTACCTGTCCTGGGCAATTAGCAACCGCTCTCGTATTGCCAGTATCGACGTATTTTTTTCATCCACGTATTTGCGCTTCAACAACTTCGCGTCGCCCTTTTCCTCCCAAGACAAAAGCGTACGACACTTTCTACCATAAAGGGCCTCGAAGGATGCCATTTTGATACTTGCTTGGTAGCTGTTATTGTAGGCAAATTCGATCATATAGAGATGGTTCTCCCATCTCTTTCTGAAATCCAATGCGCACATCCTGAGCATGTCTTCCATCATCCTATTGGTTCTCTCGGTCTGTACATCCGTTTGTGGATGGAAGTCTGTGCTAAGCTTTAGCTTGGTACCAAATAGTTGGTGAATCAGCTTCCAGTCATTTGATGTTGAAACGCCCATCACGATCACTTACGATGCTACAGGGAATTCCGTGCAATCGTACGATATTATTGATGAGTAATTTATTTACTCATCTTTTAGTTTAGGTTTATTATGTTTTTAATATAAAATTATGTTATTTATAGGAATTTTATCATATAAATCCTCCCATTGTTTATTACATAAACTAACTTAAGTTAATTTTGTGTTTTCAGGTTTTCTGGCCTGTTTCAAGCAAAAAGTTTAATTACACGCCCCAGGTCACGGGCGTGACCTATGGGCGTGTAACTTACGAAGTGTTCAATACAGGTTTCCGCCACCCCGGAGTCGTTCCGTGAAAAATTTGCCAAGTACACGCCCCAGGTCACGGCCGTGACCAAGGGCGTGACCTAATATCACGGCCGCGACCCGCCACAAGCGTCCAGAGCCAGCTGCCACATCAATTAAAACTACACGCCCCCTGGTCACGGGCGTGACATCAGGTCACAGGCGCGACATTGGAGGCGTGACATCCAACACACGGGTGTGACTCTTCCCGCGCCAATTTCCCGCCGAAGCTTCCCGCCAGCAGCGAATTTTAAAGATTACACGCCCCAGGTCACGGGCGTGACCTAGGGAGTGACACGTCCATAATGCCTGCATTGAAGCCAGACGGTGCCTTCTCCGCTCACAGCAAATCACGCCCCTTACACGCCCTTGGTCACGGGCGTGACCAAGGGCGTGTAACCCCAAAATTTTGCCTATTTAAGGGGAGCTTTTCCAGATGTTGAGGGACGAAGTTTTGGAGTTCTATCCTATTTTCTTGCACTAGTTTTAATCTTGTATGTCCTTTTGTTCTTGCACTTTTATTTCCAAAGCTTGCAACTCTAATTTTCTAGTTGTAATTCCTTTTGCTAAGTAATAAAATAGTTCTTTTTCTCTTACTTTTCCTCTTATTTTCATATAGTACTTCTTTCATTTCATCATTTCCTCCATCTCCATGGGTAGCTAAATTTCCGTTAGTACTCGGCCGAGATGATCCAAGGAAAATATAATTCATAATTTAGTTTAGAACTTCTTTTTCTCTTATTTAGATCGCTTAAGATTTATCATTGAATTTATATTGATTGAGATTATATTATCGATATATAAATCTCATTCTTGTTTTCGTAGTCTAATAACCAAGAGGTTTTGAGTTCGAATCGATCATTTCAAGGATAAAGAGATTTGAATGCACTCCTCGAGAGAGGATGACATAAATCTCCTGGATTGGAGTTATATCCAATAGCGGGGTTCACTTCGATAAAGCGAGTTTTAGGGGTTTCGATTCTAGAACGAGAGTTCGATTGATCAACCTAAACTCAGTTGAGCGTATCCTTGAGAGAGGTACGTTTATAAATCGGGAACCTCCACTGTCAAGCATTTCTTTTAAAGAGGATTAGAACTTTATTTTTTTATTTATTTATTTTTCCAAGTTGATTCAAGGTTGAGTGCTAATCCTTTTAATCATAGTTTTAACAAATTATTTCTCTTTCTTGCAAACAACCAACCCAAGTTTCTTTCGATAAAATAATAGAGATTTTCCGAAGTAAGAGTAATCAGCCCCCCCGAGTCTAATACGACCTTGTTTTAATAACCTATACTACATTCGATACGGTACACTTGCCGTTATCGTTTGCAGTCATAGTTTTGCGCATCAAGTTTTTGGCGCCGTTGTCGGGGACTATGGTTGATATTTTGAAAAACGAAATATCTATTAATTTTATCATTTCTTTTCTTATTTTTAAGGTGCAACTAAATTCCTGGAAAGGACGCTTTGGGTTTGAATTCCCATCATAGCCTCTAATACCTTGCAAACCCTTCACCGGGTAGATCTTGGGAAGTCCAGGACTAATTTTAATTCACCTAAATAAAAAAATAAAAAAAATCTTCATTAAAAATATTTATATAAAAAAATTATTATAAAAAAAATATAATAAAAATATTTATCTAAAATTTATTTGATTTTCTTTATCGTTTTCGCATTTTTTCCTCTTTTATTTTTGGTTTATGACCCGAGGAGTCTCTTCAGTCAATCTTGAATTTTGTTTTGATCCGGAAATCGAGCGCACCTTGCGGCGTCGTCTCCGATTTAGTGATCTACCAATAATTCAAGAAGAGTCAATCGGAGAAACTAACGAAGGCTTAATGGATAACCCCGACCATAATAAGTCCCCGCTACGGACTATGTGATGGGCTAGATTTAGGATATAAATAATTTTCTCCAAATTCTACGAACTATAGGCAAGAGCACCTATCGTTCATAGCATTGTACAACCCGTATTCGCCAAGTGGGTCCCACGGGCCAATTGGCGAGACCTGGGCCAGCCAGATCATTCGCCCCGGCTAGGAGGTGGAAGTACCCCCGGGTTGGTGGGGGTAAGCTGCAGGAAAGAAGGAGCTAGGCGAGTGGTGCCCTCATGGACCACTCGCCCGGAAGCGTGGGCATTCGCCCAGCTAAGCGGGTGCCCAGCGAGTGGTGCCCTCACGGACCACTCGCCCAAAAGGATTTGAGGGGGAAATGACCATAATACCCCTTGTGGGCTGCAAATAGTTATTCAGAACAATGGAGTTAGGCTATTAACAGACCAATTTGGGGTGCGGTTAGTAAAACTAAAAGGCGGATTCATGTTATTTGCAGACCAGTCTAGAAAAATCTATAAATAGACCCTTAAGGGCACCTTGGAGGAGATCCGATTTTAGAGATCCTCTCCTCCAGGCTAGTTTCTGGTCGGCTGCTAAGGCCCTCCAAGGTGCCCGGTTGAGCTCTGGTTAGGGAGGGGAAGCTCTCTAAGATCTTCCGGGTGTGTGGCGGGACCTCCTCGCTTCAGCCTTGGGTCTATTCCTATTCTCACATCCACCATCAAGAGAGTCTAGTGAGGGAGAAATAAGCATCGGCTACACCCCCAGTGGGTCTGAAATCAAGAGACCAGTTGCCGGTTTCAACATTTTTGGTGCGGTGAGCGTGGACCGCAGCCGGTGAAGGAAAATCTCAAGCTAGGTTCGATGACAGGAGATGGGGGAAATGGTTCTGACTCAGGCCACTCGCAGCCGCCAGCAACAGGGGAGTGGCTGGAGATGTTTGAGAAGTTCAAGCGAGAAGTCCTGCAGACAGTTCTCGCTGGGCGGAGCGAGTGCGAGACCCCGGCAGACCCCGTGGTTCCGCCCCAGCAGATTGGCGAGAACGCACCGGGGCAGCGGCTGGGGAAGGAGGTGCCAGCAGAAGGCAGTGCGCAAGATCTCCCCAGGCGGCAGCTGTTCAGCTGCCCGGCGAGTGCTGAGGTGTGCGAGCTGGCTCCGCCTGAGAGGACCATTCGCCGAGCAGGGGAAGGGAGCCCCTTTTGCGAGATGATCCTCTCGGCCCTAGTGCCAGAGGGGTTTCGAGGGCTGGAGATGTCCTACTACACCGGCAAGGAGGACCCAGTCGTGCACCTGCAGTGGTTTGAGGACATAACATCAATCCTTCCCATGTCGGATGCTTTTCAATGCCGACTCTTCGCAACCTCCTTGAAGGAGAAAGCAAGGGACTGGTTCCACCAGCTTCCCGCAGGTTCCATCGACGCGTTCGATGATCTGCGCCGAGGCTTTCGGCTGCGCTTCTCGACGTCAAAAAAGTGGAAGAAGGATGCGGAGGTTCTCTTTATGATCAGGCAAAGGGAGGGAGAATCCCTGGCACATTACGTGGATAGGTTCCAGGAGGAGATACACCTTGTGCAGGAGGTGTCGGGATTCGCCCTCAAGATGGCTTTCATCATAGGGTTGCGAGATGGGTTCTTCAAGATGGACCTGAAGAGAAGGCCTCCTTTGTCCTTTTGAGGAGTTGATGGAGCGAGCAGCAGAGGAGATTGAAGGGGAGGCGGCCAACCCAGAGTTCTACAAGAGGTTGGCGAAGATGAGCGAGCCTGAGGTGAGGCAGCAAGAAGGAAGAAGGCGAGAAGAACCCAGGGGTCAGGGGTTCGAAAGACCACCTCGGAATTGGAGGAATGAAGAGCCCAACAACAGGTTGGGCTGGAGGCACCGGGAAGGAGCAACGAGAGGTCAAGAAGGGGGGTATCAAGGAAGAGAGGCGGGAGGAATAAATCCGGGATGGAGGCAAGGTCCCAGACCCCCTCACCCCCCAAGGGAGCAAGCTATGGCAGTAGGACGAGGAAGAGGAGGTAGAGGAGCAAGAGGAGGGAGAGGCAGAGCAGGAAAATGGGACAGAGTGGCGTTGCCCTATTGTGACTTTCACTAGGAAGAAGGTCACGCGACCGCCACCTGCCCAGAATTCTTGGTAATGAGAGGGAGAGGTCATCCACGGCTGCAGCAGGCCAGGATCGAGGAAGTGCTCCCAGAGGCAGAAGAGGACCGATGCGAGGACAGGGCGGATACAGGAGCCAGGGGGAATCAGGGTGATTCATGGTGGGGTTGGGATAGAGGCCTCTCACAAAAGGAGCTTCCAGGCGATGTTCCGGAGAGATGTCACATCAACTTCCCAGACCCCACCCCCCACAGAGAAGCTCACCTTATCCTTGGAAGATATGCCCGATTATTAGGACCCGTTCTGCGACGCCCTGGTGATCCAGATGGCGATAGAAACCTTCACGGTCTCCCGGATCCTGGTGGACAATGGGAGCTCAGTGAATGTTATCTTCAAGAAGGCTTTCAATGCGATGGAGGTGGAGAAGAAGAGGGTGCAGGCCTCTGATGGGCCGCTGTTTGGTTTCTCAGGAGAAAGAAAGGAGGTTGAGGGAGGCGTCGGCCTCCAGGTAACGTTAGGGGGAGTCCCAAGGAACTGCCGGTTCGTCATCGTTGACGCTCCAAGCATCTACAATTCCATATTTGGGCGCCCCATCATCAGTGCCTTCTGATGTGTGCCCTCATCATACCACCAGTGCTTGAAGTTCCATAGTGGAGGAGTCCAGGTCCGAATCCGGGGAGATGCAAAGGTGGCCAGGCAGTGCTATGTGACTGCCGTCAACACCATCTCTTGGATGGCGGAGGCTGAGAAGATGGATGAAGAGATGAGGAGGCCGGAGGGGTCAGGAGAAGGAGTGGAGAAGAGGGGAGAAGAGGAAGAGGGCAGTGCCCGAGTAAAGGAGATGGAGGAGGACCAGGTCGAACCAATGGAGGAGGAAGGTGCGGCAGAGGAGAAGGCCAGGGTAGAGGGGCGAGAAGCGAGGGGCAGATGGGAAGAGCCGGCTCGTCTTGAGGCGGCAGAGGAAGTAGTGGAGATGGAGGTTATCACCCAGGGAGGAAGGGCGGAGAAAGTGCGTGTCAACGGGGGCCTTAGCCCGGAGGACAGGGTAAGGATGCTGGAGTGCATCCATAAGAACGTGGACATCTTCGCATGGAGCGCGGCAGACATGCCAGGCATCGAGGCGGACGTGGCTTGCCATCGTCTCAACCTTGAGCCAGGAGCCCGCCCCATCCGGCAGAAAAGGAGGGCCTTCGCCGACAAGCTCGAAGAACCGATCCGCGAGGAGGTGGCCAAGCTCCTTGAAGCAGGTTTTGTATCGGAGATCTAGTATCCAGGCTGGGTCTCCAATGTCGTCATGGTAAAAAAGGGCGATGGTCGCTGGCGTATGTGTATTGACTTTTCTTTATTAAAAAAATCCTGCCCTAAGGATTGTTATCCCCTGCCTCGTATCGACGCGCTGGTTGACTCAGCCATCGGTTTTTCTGTGATGAGTTTTTTGGATGCTTTTTCAGGTTATCACCAGATCAGGATGCACCCCCCGGATATCAAAGATGTCTCTTTCATCACCCCGGAGGGGTGCTACTGCTATAATATTATGCCCTTTGGGCTTAAAAATGCAGGAGCAACCTACCAAAAGATGATGGACCGGGTCTTTAAGGAACAAAGGGGAAGGAACTTGGAGGTCTACGTGGATGACCTCATGGTGAAAAGCAAGAACGCGAGCTCTCACATCCAGGACCTCGAGGAGACCTTCGCTACCCTGCGCAAGTACAAGATGCGCCTGAACACCCTGAAGTGTGTGTTCGGGGCCAGCAAGGTGAAGTTCCTGGGACACCTTCTCACCCCTTTGGGGGTAGAACCTAAGCCGGACAAGGTCAAAGCCATAATGGAGTTGGGATCACCTCGGAATGCCAAGGAGGTTCAGCTCTTGACAGGAAGGCTCGTGGGGTTGAGCAGGTTTCTCTCCCGGGCCGGAGAGAAATGCTTCCCCTTCTTCAAAACATTACGAGGCAACCAGAAATTCGAATGGACAAAGGAATGCGAGGAGGCCTTCCAGGCCTTGAAGGGTCAGCTCACCAAGGCTCCGCTACTCCAAGGTCCCAAGGAGGGGGAGGATCTATCCCTATATCTCGGAGTCAGGACTGAGGCTGTAAGCTCCGTCCTGGTCTGGGAAGAAGGCAAGAAGCAGCTGCCTATCTATTACGTGAGTAGGGTCCTAAGGGAGGCGGAGCTCAGATACCCGATCTTGGAGAAGTTGGCCTTTGCTCTGGTCGTCGCAGCAAGAAAACTCAGGCCATACTTCCAGGCGCATTTAATTCAAGTAGTGACGGACCACCCTCTTCGCCAGATCTTCGAAGGAGTAGAGCATTCGGGGAGGATAGCGAAGTGGTCAATAGAACTCAGCGAGTTCAATATCACCTTCGTCCCTCGGCTATCCATGAAGGCACAGGTGGTGGCAGATTTCATGGCAGATTATGTGGCCGAGATGGAGGAGGATGGAGCCCCTCGACATGTTCCGTGGAAGCTGCTGGTGGACGGGGCTTCAGGCAAAAATTCTCTCGGAGGAGGGGTGGTGTTGGAGAGCCCCCATGGGATAAAGATCGAGCAGACGCTGGTAATACATTTTCCAATCACCAACAACCAGGCAGGGTATGAGGCGGTGATCGCCGGCCTGCGGCTGGCCCAGGAGCTTGGGGTCCATGATGTGGAGGTTCTCACAGACTCGATGATAATAGCCTCTCAGATCAAGGGGGAGTTCAAGACGAGGGAACCTACACTCATAAGATGCTTAGCCAAAGTGAGAAGCCTCATCGGAGCGTTCAAGACTTTCTCCATCAGGCACATCCCTTGGGAGGAGAGCACCCAGGCGGATCGCTTGGCCAAGGCCGGTCCCCGAGCCGGAGGAACCCTGACAGATCTGTTCCGTCCTTCGATCGAGGAAGGGGAACTCATGGAAATAGAGCAGCGACCCTCTTGGAAGGATCCCTTCGTTACCTTCCTTGCAACAGGGAAATTCCCGGAGGATGTTCCAGACCAAAGGCGCTTCCGGTACAAGTCCGCCTACTACGTGCTCCATGAAGGAGATCTGTATCAGAAGACCCTCTCGGGCCTCTTAGCCCGATGCATCTCGGAAGATGAAGTCCCGAAGATCTTGGAAGAAGTTTGATAGGAAAATTATTTTCCCGAAATAGATTCGGTAAGAAAATAATTTTATTTAATTTGCTAAGAGGCAAGCGCACCTATCGCGTGTAGTATATATATGATATAAATATCATAATATAATCGTATTAGTCCTGGGTCCCGTCGAGTATTGTTACTTCGAGCTACGCGTATTGTTTTATCGGATTAAAAATAAGTGATGAAAGTGATAATTAAAAACAAAAACAAAAATGATAACATAACGATAATAACAAAAATGATAACAATCGCGGGCTTGGTGTGCGTTTAGCAAAAACCAAGAAAAGCGATAGAAAAGACAAAAAGGACGCACTAAATTAAAACGCACACACTCTACGAAATTGAAATGAAAGCGATAAATTGCAGGAATTAAAGAAATGCAATCCCTACCCAAATAGGTAGAGGGGAAATAAATGCGTGAGCAAGTTCTACCCAAACGGGTAGACGGGAAATAAATGCAGTGCAAGTTCTACCCAAACGGGTAGACGGGAAATAAATGCATTGCAATAATGAAATAAAACTAAGCTATTAAACGAAATAACGAAAACAAAAACACGAATTAAAAAGTAATGACAACGAAAAAAAATGACGGAAACGAAAATGATTAAAACATAAAACAACAAAAACACGAATAATAAAAAGATAAAGTGAAAATACGAAAACGAAGAAAGCATTACGAGAGAAAAACGCTCGCTTTGAAGCGATTTTAAACGCAGCCCGAATATCCCATTCTAAACTACCGTGTCAAGGAAGAAAAGAATGAAAAATTATGACGACGCATAAATTCGAATCTAAGCGAGAAAACCGATTTCATGGCGACGAATAAATCTAGCTAAAGAAAGAAAAATTGCGAAAATTGAAGTGCCGGAAATAAAGCTAAGTTATGAATTGAAATACGGTGCAGAAATATGAAATTGCAGAATTTGAAATTACGCTAAGAATGCACGAAAAAACTAAATTTATTTATTGCCATAATAACGGGGTTTACAGGAAATAAAATTACAAAATTAAAAACATTTAATTACAACATTTATATTACAAAAAGAAAATTAAATAAACACCTAATTAATTACATAAAAAGGAAAATAAAAAAAATACAAAAAGTGGACAAAATATTGTGGAAGATCACCCAAAAGGGCAATCCATTAGGAGCCAAGAGGTTCCAAGAGAGGGAATTGATGAGGGGGTCGGCCTCTATTTATAGGCAAAATTTTGGAATTACACGCCCTCGGTCACGGGCGTGTCTGAGGGCGTGACACGGCTTGGGGTGCGAATAGCCAGAACAGCTGGATCCAGGCTGGCATCTAGAAGGTTTGATCGGCGACTTTGGAAGTACACGGGCGTGTTCTAAGGAACACGGGCGTGTTCGATGTCGGCAGGCTTGAGCTTGAACTGGGCGTGACACCTGGCGTGTCCTTTGGTTTTCTGGAAGCTTTGTTGAGTCACGGCCTCGGTCACGGGCGTGACTAGATCACGGCCGTGACATTGGGCGTGACATTGACATTTGGGCTCGAATTCTGGCTGAACAACCAACACGGGCGTGACCTAGTACACGGCCTCGGTCACGGGCTTGACCGAGGGCGTGACCTAGTATTTGAGCTGGAAAAAAAAACAGAAATGAAAATTATCAGAAATTATTGAACACGCCCTTGGACACGGGCGTGTCCGAGGGCGTGACTTAATAAAATTACAGAAATTTTATAAAATGAAAATAAAACTAAGTTAAAAACAAAAATAGCAAAAACAAACATTTTATTCATTAATTTACATATATTATTTACAGATTTAATTAAAACTATACTAAAAACTATATAAAAAAATGCGTATATTTTCTATTTATCAAACACCCCCATACTTAAGCTTTTGCTATTCCAGAGCAAAAGTAAGGGATACCTATAAGACGTTAATAAAATTTCTAATTTACTAAAAATTTTATTTAATCAAAAGTGAGATCGAAATAAATTTAGGATATTTAAAGAGGTAAGTCCTAAATTGTGAAGATAATTTAAAAAGAGCGAAAAAGTTTTAGCGAAACTTCTAAAGTTAGTTAAATAGCGTCGAATATTGCAGTCTTTGGCACCTTTTAATTAGAATAGAATTATATAAAACTTTAACTTTTTTTTAAGAAAGTTTTTAAGAATAAATAAAGCCTACTAATTATGCTCTCTCAAACTTTTTTAAATTAAAATCTAGGTACAATTTTATTGGCTAAGGGGTAGGGAAAAAAGGTAGCCTTGGCAAAAAGAAGAGTGCTTGGATTAGGGGTGATGGATTTAATCTTCTCACCCCACCTTTTTGGTGGTTTTACTTTGATTCCCAACGTTGGTTTACGGGGGATAATTGAAATCTTTTTAAACTTAACCCAATGCCCGTGTTTACGGAATTTATTCCCATTGACACGAGATTTCTTTTAACAATATTGGGTGCCTGTGTTTACGGAATCTTTTTATTCCCATTGACACAGGATTTCTTTTAAAACGTCTTCTATTACTTTTTATGCCAAGCTAAAGGGGTGAGGGTTTCAAAAGAAAAACTAGAGTAATAAAAGAGTATTTGAGAGCAAAATTTAGTAGATTAGAATATTCCTAAAGTTTCACAAGTTCGAGTTAGAATAATTGAATCTAAAGATGGTTTGCCAATATAATACAAAAACGAATCTATTTAGGGTTAACTCGAGGTAGTGCTAAAAGTTTTGTTCTCAAATTAAATTAAGATCACAAGAAATTTTTTACTACCAAAATTCCTTGATTTAAATTTACAAACTATGATGCAAATAAAATGGTTTTAGCAAATCAAAAATAGTGAAAACGCTTAAAGATAAACTCTACCTAGCCTTGGAAATAACAAAAAGCTAAGTGGGGGGTTTTATTCTTTTTTTTTTGTTGGATTTTTTTGATAAGTTTTTTCATCATTTTTTTTTTGGAGTTTTTAAGATATATATATATTATTATTTTTTTTTGGGATTTTTTTTTTATTTTTTTATTTTTTTTATTTTTTATAACAAATTACATATATTAACACTTAATAAAAATAAAGTAACAAAAAGAAAGAAGAAAAATTAAGAAGAGTAAAAAAAAAACATACAAAATACTTTTTTGGTTTTTTTGTAATATATTTTTTTTCATCAAATTTTTTTGATTTTTAATTTTATTAAAAACATGTACATTAATACAAAACAAAGAAAAGAAGAAAGAAAGAGAGAAAAAGGAGAAGAAAATATATATTTTTTGTGTTATGACAAAAGTTTTAATTTCGTCATAACAATTTTTTTAATAAAACATTTCATTCTTTTTGGATTTTGATTTATTTTATAACAAAATAAATATGTAAATACAAAAATATTTACATTAATAAAAAAGGAAAAAGAGAGAAAAAGAAAGAGAAATAAAAATAAAACTAAAAATTTATATAAAAATTTTTGGGTTATGACAAAATTTGTGAGGATTTTGTTATAACAAAAATTTTTTATAACTTGTTTTTTTTTTTTTTTTTTTCATCAATTTTTATGGATTTTGATTTATATATAAAAAGAAAGTTTATTTATATATAATTAAAAGACAAACATAGAAACATATTAAAAAACAAAATTTGTGTTTTCTAAGTTAATAATTTTTTTTTTGGTTTTTTTAATTTTATGAAAGGGGGACAAAGATGTTGCAACATAATTTGTTATGTTGCAACAAATTTTTCATATAAATTTTTTTTTTTTTTTTTTTCTAATATTTGAGGGGCAAAAATAATTACAAAAAGAGCTAAACACCCCCATACTTAAAGATCAACATTGTCCCCAATGTTGAAATTAAGTATGAGGAACAATTTTATATATGTACAAAAGCATAATAAAGAGAAATAAGAAAATACAAGGGGGGAAAAAGCAGGGGGAAAAAGCACGCCCCTATTTTGGAGACGGATTACCGGAATAATACCTGCAAAAAATGTTAAAACAAAATAACAAAATGTTATTTACAAAAGAGAGGGGGGGGGGGGGGGAGGTAAGAATGCTAAAATCGTATACGTATATATATAAATATAAGTTTTTTATTTCTTTTTCTTATTTTTCTAAGTTACAAAAATAAAGTAAAACTATATATATATTTTTTTGGATTTTAATATTTTCATTATTTTTTTGGATTTTGAATAAGATAAAAATATATAAAACCTAAAAATAAAAATAAGAAATAAAGAAAGAAAGGAAAAAGATATTTACAAAAAGAAAAGAAAGATACAAAATTATATTAATTTGTTGAATTTTTCTAAGATAAGTTTTTATCATAATAAATTTTTTAGATTTTTAATTTTACTACATATATACATATTAAGTAAAAATAAGGGATAAAAAAGGGAAAGAACAAAAAGAAAAAGAAAATGAAAATACATTAAGTAAATTTTTTTTTGGATTTTCTTTAAGAATTTTTCATCATATATTTTTTTTCTTATATGTACATTTATATACATACAAAAATAAGTACAAAAAAAAGAGAAAAAACAAAGAAAGAAAAATCATATATGATTTTGGGTTTTTCTATATTTACAAAAAGCATGAAATATATAAATAAAGTAAAACCACATATTATTATTTTTTTGGAGTTTCCTAAATCAATTTTCATCATTTTTCAAATATGCATATTTATAAAAACCTTTATACTTTATAAAAATAAAAAATAAAGAGAAATTTTAAAATAAAAATCAAAGAAGAAGAAGTGAAATCCAAGGATAAAAGTAATAGGGTTTCCCCTTTTCAAAATATCGACAAAAATCCCCTCGCGGGTCTGCCGAGTACTCCTACTTCGAGAAAAATACCTATTATTCTATCTCAAAAATTCCAATAATTCTTTAAGATTTATGTTTCAAAGTTTTCCATTATTTTGTTATTTTAATTAAAATATTATTTGATTTTGTTAAATATGCATTTTAAACTTTAATGAAAATAAAATAGAAATCATTTTTTTTGGGGTTTTTAATTATTTTTTTTTTTGAAGTTTTTAAAGATGATAAAAATAAAGAACAAATATTTTTGAGTTTTTTTTTTGGGTTTTTTTATTTTTTTTTGGATTTTTTAAAGATGATGAAAATACAAAAGCATCTATTTTTGAAATTTTTAGTGTTTTTTAATTTTTTTTTGAGTTTTTGAAGATGATAAAATCAAAAAACAAATATTTTTGAGTTTTTGGGGTTTTCTAATTTTTTTGGCTTTTTTAAATATGATAAAATCAATAACGTAAACTTTTTTCGCAATATCGATTATTTTCCCCGGCAACGGCGCCAAAAACTTGATAGGAAAATTATTTTCCCGAAATAGATTCGGTAAGAAAATAATTTTATTTAATTTGCTAAGAGGCAAGCGCACCTATCGCGTGTAGTATATATATGATATAAATATCATAATATAATCGTATTAGTCCTGGGTCCCGTCGAGTATTGTTACTTCGAGCTACGCGTATTATTTTATCGGATTAAAAATAAGTGATGAAAGTGATAATTAAAAACAAAAACAAAAATGATAACATAACGATAATAACAAAAATGATAACAATCGCGGGCTTGGTGTGCGTTTAGCAAAAACCAAGAAAAGCGATAGAAAAGACAAAAAGGACGCACTAAATTAAAACGCACACACTCTACGAAATTGAAATGAAAGCGATAAATTGCAGGAATTAAAGAAATGCAATCCCTACCCAAATAGGTAGAGGGGAAATAAATGCGTGAGCAAGTTCTACCCAAACGGGTAGACGGGAAATAAATGCAGTGCAAGTTCTACCCAAACGGGTAGACGGGAAATAAATGCATTGCAATAATGAAATAAAACTAAGCTATTAAACGAAATAACGAAAACAAAAACACGAATTAAAAAGTAATGACAACGAAAAAAAATGACGGAAACGAAAATGATTAAAACATAAAACAACAAAAACACGAATAATAAAAAGATAAAGTGAAAATACGAAAACGAAGAAAGCATTACGAGAGAAAAACGCTCGCTTTGAAGCGATTTTAAACGCAGCCCGAATATCCCATTCTAAACTACCGTGTCAAGGAAGAAAAGAATGAAAAATTATGACGACGCATAAATTCGAATCTAAGCGAGAAAACCGATTTCATGGCGACGAATAAATCTAGCTAAAGAAAGAAAAATTGCGAAAATTGAAGTGCCGGAAATAAAGCTAAGTTATGAATTGAAATACGGTGCAGAAATATGAAATTGCAGAATTTGAAATTACGCTACGAATGCACGAAAAAACTAAATTTATTTATTGCCATAATAACGGGGTTTACAGGAAATAAAATTACAAAATTAAAAACATTTAATTACAACATTTATATTACAAAAAGAAAATAAAATAAACACCTAATTAATTACATAAAAAGGAAAATAAAAAAAATACAAAAAGTGGACAAAATATTGTGGAAGATCACCCAAAAGGGCAATCCATTAGGAGCCAAGAGGTTCCAAGAGAGGGAATTGATGAGGGGGTCGGCCTCTATTTATAGGCAAAATTTTGGAATTACACGCCCTCGGTCACGGGCGTGTCTGAGGGCGTGACACGGCTTGGGGTGCGAATAGCCAGAACAGCTGGATCCAGGCTGGCATCTAGAAGGTTTGATCGGCGAATTTGGAAGTACACGGGCGTGTTCTAAGGAACACGGGCGTGTTCGATGTCGGCAGGCTTGAGCTTGAACTGGGCGTGACACCTGGCGTGTCCTTTGGTTTTCTGGAAGCTTTGTTGAGTCACGGCCTCGGTCACGGGCGTGACTAGATCACGGCCGTGACATTGGGCGTGACATTGACATTTGGGCTCGAATTCTGGCTGAACAACCAACACGGGCGTGACCTAGTACACGGCCTCGGTCACGGGCGTGACCGAGGGCGTGACCAAGTATTTGAGCTGGAAAAAAAAACAGAAATGAAAATTATCAGAAATTATTGAACACGCCCTTGGACACGGGCGTGTCCGAGGGCGTGACTTAATAAAATTACAGAAATTTTATAAAATGAAAATAAAACTAAGTTAAAAACAAAAATAGCAAAAACAAACATTTTATTCATTAATTTACATATATTATTTACAGATTTAATTAAAACTATACTAAAAACTATATAGAAAAATGCGTATATTTTCTATTTATCAAAGTTCACTCCGGCGAGTGTGGCAGCCACTCGGGGAGCAGGATGTTGGAGGCGAGAATAATGAGGCAGGGGTACTTTTGGCCGACCTTGAGTAAAGATGCGGCGGCCTTCGCTAAAAAATGCCAGAAATGTCAGATGTTCGCCCCGCTTCAGCTCATGCCAGCTCAGAGGCTATGGAGTATCACGGCACCCTGGCCATTTGCCATATGGTGGATGGATCTGGTAGGACCCTTCCCCCAGGCTAGTGGGCAGAGGAGATTCCTCTTAGTCATGATCGACTACTTCTCAAAGTGGTTGGAGGTCAAGGCGCCGGCTAAGGTCACCTCCCAGGTGGTCCGCAACTTTGTATGGGGGGAGATCATCTGTCGGCATGGTCTTCCGCAAGCCATAGTCACGGACAACGGTCCACAGTTCGCAAGCGAGGAGTTCATCAGTCTCTGCGGCCAGTTGGGGATAGACCTCAGGTTTGCATCCGTCCACCATCCTAGGAGCAACGGGCAGGTGGAGGCGGCAAACAAGATTATCGTGAACTTGCTCAAGAAGAAGGTGGAAAATCTTAAGGGCAATTGGGTGGAGCAGCTCCCCTCGATCCTGTGGGCTTTAAGAACCACCCCCAACACCGCCACTGGAGAGACCACTTTCAAGCTCTCTCACGGCTGCGAGGCCGTCATTCCCATAGAGTTTGAAGTCATGACACCACGGGTAAAGGCCGCCACGAATGGAGAGGAAGATTGGAGAGCTGGGAATGAAGAGGAGTTGCGGCTCTCCCTCGACCTCATTGAAGAAGCCCGGGATCTAGCAGCCATTCGCCAAGAAGAGGTCAAGCGGCGGATGGCTAAGTACTTCGACAAGCATATCAGGGTCAAGCAGTTCGAAAAAGGGGACCTAGTGCACAAGAAGGTTGACGCGGCCGAGAGGTCTGCCGTAGTGGGAAAGCTTAATCCCAACTGGGAAGGTCCCTATGTCGTGGAGGAAGCGCTAAAGTTTGGGCGGTATCACTTTCAGAACGTGGAGGGCCAACCCCTCAGCCACACCTGGAGTGGTGATGATCTTAAACGTTTCAATCCCTAAAACTATGTAATGAAAATGTTTTGAAATAAGAATACTTTGTTTAACACATGTGTTTGAGAATGATACTGCAGCTTGCAGGAAAAACTCTGAAAGCTCCAGAAATGGCCCCGAGCAGACCCGCTGTCCAGGCTCTCATCTAGCTGGCAGGTCTGAAGGCTCACTCGGTGGCAGGTTCTATGATGGAGGAAAAATGGCCCCGAGCAGACCCGCTGTCCAGGCTCTCATCTAGCTGGCAGGTTCGAAGGCTCACTCGGTGGCAGGTTCTATGATGAAGGAAAAATGGCCCCGAGCAGACCCGCTGTCCAGTCTCTCATCTAGCCGGCAGGTCCGAAGGCTCACTCGGTGGCAGGTTCTATGATGAAGGAAAATTTGCCCCGAGCATACCCGATGTTCAGGCTCTTATCTAGCTGGCAGGTCCGAAGGCTTACTCGGTGGTAGGTTCAATGATGAAGGAAAAATGGCCCCGAGCAGACCCGCTGTCCAGGCTCTCATCTAGCTGGCAGGTGCGAAGGCTCACTCGGTGGCAGGTTCTATGATGAAGGAAAAATGGCCCCGAGCACACCCGATGCTGTCCAGGATCTCATCTAGCTGGCAGGTCCGAAAGCTCACTCGGTGGCAGGTTCTATGATGAAGGAAAAATGGCCCCGAGCAGACCCGTTGTCAGGGCTCTCATCTAGCTGGCAGGTCCGAAGGCTCACTCGGTGGCAGGTTCTATGATGAAGGAAAAATGGCCCCGAGCAGACCCGTTGTCCAGGCTCTCATCTAGCTGGCAGGTCCTAAGGCTCACTCGGTGGCAGGTTCTATGATGGAGGAAAAATGGCCCCGAGCAGACCCGCTGTCCAGGCTCTCATCTAGCTGGCAGGTCCGAAGGCTCACTCGGTGGCAGGTTCTATTATGAAGGAAAAATGGCCCTGAGCAGACCCGCTGTCCAGGCTCTCATCTAGCTGGCAGGTCCAAAGGCTCACTCGGTGGCAGGTTCTATGATGAAGGAAAAATTGCCCCGAGCAGACCTGCTGTCCAGGATCTCATCTAGCTAGCAGGTCTGAAGGCTCACTCGGTGGCAGGTTCTATGATGGAGAAAAAATGGCCCCGAGCAGACCCGCTGTCCAAGCTCTCATCTAGCTGGCAGGTCCGAAGGATCACTCGGTGGCAGGTTCTATGATGAAGGAAAAATGGCCCCGAGTAGACCCGCTGTCCAGGTTCTCATCTAGCTGGCAGGTCCGAAGGCTCACTCGGTGGCAGGTTCTATGATGAAGGAAAAATGGCCCCGAGCAGACCCACTGTCCAGGCTCTCATCTAGCTGGCAGGCCCGAAGGCTCACTCAGTGGCAGGTTCTAAATTCTCAGGGAGTGACCTCAAGAGCACTCACATAGACCACGCGCCGGAACGATGATCTCACCTCCCTTTCATAACTACCTAAGCGAAACCCCGTGATGCGCGAATAGTCCTGCCGGAGGTCGTTCAGCTCGCGCGTGACCTCCATCCGCACATCATCCACCTGGCCGGCGATGTTCCGCTGAATATGGATGAGCTTCCCCAAGACTTCTGTGATTCGCTCCTTCAGGGTCGCATGATCTGAGAAGTCGCCCAGAAAGTCAGAGAGATCCCCGGGGGACGGGAGAGGCGAGAGCATCCCCTTTTCCCCCTCGTTGTAGGACTCGAAGGGGGAGGCTTCCCGTTGGCCTGCGAGAGCACCTGCGGATGAGCCGCGATAAAGCTAGCGAATGCGCTGGAGGCGATCGAAGATACTAACCTGGTACAGGTTCCTTCTGACCTAGGGGACGCGATGAGTGGGGGTGCACACCAGACAAGCCAGTGTTAGGAGGTAGAACTTTTCCTTTCCCCGGGCGGTAGGGCTGTGAAGAAGGAGCTGGAGCATCCGCAGAATCATCCGGATGGCCCTGTTGGCCGGGTCCCTTCTCAGGGGATATTCTCGGCTCATCCGCGAGCACGTAGGGGTTCGGTCGAACAGGGGAACTCGGAGGAATGGAGTCCCGCGGCGGAAGGTCAGGATTGGGGGCTGCGAAAAAAAACAGTGGTCAGTAATGAGTAGCATGAAGCAAATCAAGAGGGATCACCAAGGCAAGGAATGGGAGAGTTCCAGAGATCTGACACTGGGAAGTATATATAGGGAGACGGTGGGACCCACAGAATCTTATGGGTCCTGTCAA
This sequence comes from Dactylorhiza incarnata, assembly GCA_033032865.1. Classification (NCBI taxonomy): domain Eukaryota; kingdom Viridiplantae; phylum Streptophyta; class Magnoliopsida; order Asparagales; family Orchidaceae; genus Dactylorhiza; species Dactylorhiza incarnata. The sequence continues at coordinate 3,268,642 of JAWHQI010000149.1, forward strand.
CCAGCACTCGCCGAATACCAGGTTGGACTGTTCTTTCCGAGCGTAGGAACCGCTCGCAAAGAGCGGGGATTGTGTACAACCCGTATTCGCCAAGTGGGTCCCACAGGCAAATTGGCGAGACCTGGGCCAGCCAGATCATTCTCCCCGGCTAGGAGGTGGAAGTACCCCCGGGTTGGTGGGGGTAAGCTGCAGGAAAGAAGGAGCTAGGCGAGTGGTGCCCTCACGGACCACTCGCCCGGAAGCGTGGATATTCGCCCAGCTAAGCGGGTGCCCAGCGAGTGGTGCCCTCACGGACCACTCGCCCAAAAGGATTTGAGGGGGAAATGACCATAATACCCCTTGTGGGCTGCAAATAGCCCTTCAGGACAGCGGAGTTAGGCTATTAGCAAACCAATTTGGGGTGCGGTTAGTAAAACTAAAAGGCGGTTTCATGTTATTTGCAGACCAATCTAGAAAAATCTATAAATAGACCCTTAAGGGCACCTTGGAGGAGATCCGATTTTAGAGAATCCTCTCCTCCAGGCTAGTTTCTGGTCGGCTGCTAAGGCCCTCCAAGGTGCCCGGTTGAGCTCTGGTTAGGGAGGGGAAGCTCTCTAAGAACTTCCGGGTGTGTGGCGGGACCTCCTCGCTTCAGCCTTGGGTCTATACCTATTCTCACATCCAACATCAAGAGAGTCTAGTGAGGGAGAAATAAGCATCGGCTACACCCCCAGTGGGTCCGAACTCAAGAGACCGGTTGCCAGTTTCAACAAGCATAAAATATTTAAAAATAAATATCAAGTGTCGTATTCCACGCGTTTGTTGATTACTTCTACTCACGCAAATTAATATTATTTTATCTACATTTAAGAAGATTTTTTGAATAATAAAAGAGAAAAGGAAGAAAAGAGCATTTGATCGGAAATCCTTCTTGAGTTAAATAAATTGTAAAATCTAAATTCATAACCAAAAGCGATAGAATTATTCGACCGTGGAGGTTCCCAAAATATGGTAGAGCCTCTCTCGAGAGAACTACCACCTAACCTTAGGTTGATCGATTAAGACCCCTCGGACAGTCTAAACCCCTAAGATTGCTTTATGCGGTGAGCCCCACTATTGGATTTAATTCCAATCTGGAAGATTTGTGTCACCCTCTCTCGAGGAATGCATGCAACTCTTTCCACTAATGAATGATCTACACAAATTCATGGATCTCTCGATTACTAGAAAATGGATCAAGAATTGATACTCATATACCGGCAATATGAGATCAATTGAGAAAAATCAAAAGTGGATCTTAATAATTCTTAAATAAAGCTACGAAAATGAGAGATTACAAAATAAGAAAAGCTTAAGAATTCATCCGATCAAATGCTATAAATTTAGCTAAACATAATTGAAAAGAAAGACATTCTTATAACTAAGGAAAGAAAAGTACAATTGTAAGTAAAGTAAATCTAAGCTAGGAATTGAAATTTCCAAAACATAAAGTAAATCTGAATAAAGAAAATACAATAAGAAAATTCTGAAAAACTAATCTAAAAATGACCCAATCTAAGCTAGGATCCGATTCCCCCCCTTTGGCAGCAGCAACAATTTAGAGGCAAAAGTTCTGGAAGTCACGCCCCTAGGTCACGCCCGTGAGCTAGGGCGTGTAAGGTACGGAACCGGCGTCTTGAAAGCCCGGGAACGTTGGTGGAAAAATCGCCAAAATCCATCAATTTGGAGTACACGCCCCCTGGTCACGCCCGTGACCATGGGCGTGCATGCTGAAATGGCCCGCGGCAGAAAACTGCTTCATTAAATGTTCCTCGGGGTGAGTCACGCCCGTGACCTAGGGCGTGTAGAGAGAAAAACTTCCAGAATTACACTGGGAAGCATTCTGGAGAAAATTGTAATTTTTCTCAGTACACGCCCGCGTTCACGCCTATGTCACGCCCATAACATGAGGGCGTGTACTTGGGAAACTTCTCCATAATTGTAGATAATCTCGTGCTCGTCCCAAAATGTGGTGGCACATCTCGTAACTCTTCCTGGATTGAAAGTTATGACCATTTGAAATTCTGCAACCAGCATAATCTTCTTCACTATTTTTTGAGAGTACACGACCTTGGGTCACGCCCATGACTTGATTATACGCCCCTTGGTCACGGGTGTGACCTAGGGTGTGTAATTTTAAAATTCTGAATTTTACTATTCGCAGACCAAAATTCTGAATTTTTACTATTCGCAGACCAAAATTGCAAAAAATGCTCCAGGACCTCTCAAAAGCCCTGAAAACACAAAGCAAAGTAAATTATACATATATTAAACTAAAACTATATAATAATTAATTAATTATGACTAAAATATTATATAAAAATAACTATAAATAATGCACTATCAAATACCCCCATACTTAAGCTTTTACTATTCCAGAGCAAAAACTAATTTATAAGTATGAGAAGAATTTATAGGACATTTCCAAAAAGATTTACTTCTAATTATGCACTCCAAATCTTATAAAACTCATATCAAAATAAGTTAAGAAGTTAAAATTCAGATTCATAAGAAATAATTAATAATTCATAAATTGAAATGAGTAGAATAAATTTTAGTTTTGAAATTCTCTAACTAAATCTTCATAAACAAAATTGCATTGAATTAAGTAAAATATCCAAGATTAAAATTATAGAAACTCTAAACATCATTAGAAACTTTTTAGAAAACTACAAAATATTAACTATGCACTCTAAATAATATCTTAGGATAGCAAATAAACTTAGCGAAATGGAGTAAAATTGGCATTGAAGAAGTTACTTTTGTTGGATCGGTAGGCGCCCTTAGAGAGGGGGGGGGGGGTGAATAAGGGTTTTAAAAAACTTTAGTATATTTTGAATAACTTTGAAAAAGCTTTGATTATTAAACTAGAGAAGATCAAGACAAATCAAGTGAAGTAAAAGTAAAGACAAGATTTTATTAACATGAGAAGCATTATTACAAAACTTGATCTCTTATCGAAGCTAGAAATCAAAGCTAATAGAAAGACTCTTTTTGTTTTCTATACCGACTCGTATCCCCACGAACTGGTTGGCTTTAGCCGATCCTTCCCCGGATACGACCTCAAGCCGCTCTAGCCAACCCTTCCCCGGATATGGCCTCGAGCACGCCCTAGACCTACACCCGAGACCTAGTCGCCAACACGAGGCGAATTTCAGCCCTAAGTCCTACCCAGACCTAGTCGCCAACACGAGGCGAATTCACTAAACGTTTACAGAAAAGATATGAAATGAAAAGACAATAATATAAAACTCCCTCTATGTGGATCTCTTGGAGAAGTAGACGAAGATGCAGAGTATGATCGTAGTCGATGCGGTCTTTCGTCACGATGATGACGCGTGTTGAAATCTTCTCCACGGATCTCCTTAAGCCTTTATGGATTTGTGGGAGTATCTCTCTGAACCTTCCTCTCTATGCTGTGGCACGAAGCTCTGGAATTCTGGATCTCAAGAGGCTTAAGAAGACAGATCCAAGGGGTCCTTTTTATAGCCTTGGAGCTAGCGCCTGCGCTATCGCTACCGTCCGCGCTATCCCATTTTAGGAAATATTCTCCGCGTGAGAATCCTTCATTTTAAGCAAGTCGGCCGCCTTCCTCTATTGCTTTGCGCTATCGCCGGCGCTATCAGCTACCGCCGACGCTATCCCAAATTAGGATATATTTTGCGCGGCAGAATCTTCAATCCGAGGAAACAATTCTCCCTTGAGTTCTGTGTGCGTCGCTACCGCCTGCGCTATCGGCTACCGCCAGGCGTTATCTCCTTCCATGTGTGCTCCCGGAATTGCTCTATCATCGCTAGCGCCAGGCGCTAAGTGCTACCGTTGGCGCTAGTGGGAGTACTGTTTTCTGTTTTCATTCGTCGGAATTCGTCGGGAGTTCTCGAGAGCATTCGACGAATTGACTTAGCCGCACAATTTCCTTCACAAGTCTGCCTTTTTTACTTCTGTCTGCGTTCGTCGATATTCGTCGGGAGTTCACGAGAACATTCGACGAATAGATTTAGCCGCTAACAGTTTGTCGAACGACAGCTAGCGCCTGCGCTAGTGCTACCGCCAGCGCTAGTGGAAGATTTGGATTTGATGGCTCAACTTTGGGGGCAACCTTCTTATGTAATCCTTGAGTCATGTGGACTTTGTTATCCTGCACACTTAAACACACAAGATCAAATACACATAGGTTTTGTTATTCTCAAATCTAGGAGATGCGGAAGACCATGTTCCAACAACTTTGTATATAGGAAATGATGAATTTTATCCTCTCATTTCCATTTTTTATTTCTTCTTCTTTTTATATCCCAAATGTATATGTTTAGGAGTGATGAATTTTATCCTCTCAACTCCATGCCATATAATCTTTTACTAATTTTGGTGCATATGTTTAGGAATGATGAATTTTATCCTCTCATTCCATGACATATGATCTTTTCAAAAAAAAATTTTATGCCAAATAATGGGGTTAAGCAAAAAGGTAGGGGAAGGGCTATGGTTTAAAGGCTAAACAAATTCCAAAGATACATTTTAAGAGCATAGAAAATAATTTGAGCAATCTATAAGAAACTATGAGCTCAAGTTAATATAAGTAAAATCTAAAGATATTTAACACAATTACTACATAATTGAATTATGATATTTTAAAGAGAGAAAGTAAAACTAAGAAATATTCTAAACAAATCAAAATAATGAAAAATTCATTAAATCTAATTCATCTAAAAATTAAATCTAACATATTTTGAAGAGAAATAAATGATTTAAAAATTCATAAAAAGAAAACTCCTTAAAAAGCCCATAAAGTCAACTCATAATTAAAATTAATTTTGCATAAATGAAGATTGGAGAAATTTAATAATACAAAATTTATTTTATTAGATTTTTTTGGATTTTTTTTATATAAAAACAAAATGTTTTTTAATATTCTTGGACTTCCCAAGGGCTACCCAATGACGGGCTCGCAAGGTACTAGGCAGTTTTGTGGGATGAAAACCCACATGGCCCTTTCGCAAGAAATTAGATTTTTAATTTTTTAATTGTTTTTTTTGGTATTTTAATTTGCAAACAAGGAAAATAAGACACAAAGACATACAAATTTAAAAGAATTTTTTTTGTTTGAATTTTGTAAATTTTTTATAACAAAATTGAAAATAAAGAAAGAAGATCAATGTTTTTATGAGTTTTGAAAAAGGTTTTCTATTATTTTGGATTTTTAATTATAAATGAAAATAAGAGAATACACCCCCATACTTAAAAATAAACATTGTCCCCAATGTTTATAAGCCAAGTAGGAGGGAAAAGTAAATAAAATGCATAAAAAGTAAATTGCAAGAAAAATAAAGATAAGCAAGGTGTGCCTCCCAAGAGCGCTTTCTTTTTCCCGTCTTTAAGCTAGGCGGTTATTGTTAGGAAAAAAGGAAAATAAAATTGAAAATGCACTGGCAACTCCCTTAATTCACGCTCAGGTAAGCATGCCGAAATCCTTTGCCCGACGACTCCTCCGCTATACTCTTGATTCTTTCATTGTCCGTTAGCTCGAAATTGTGAATCCAAATTACCTATACATACCTTAGGTAATTTGGATTGCTGGAGATGAGCGGCAAATGGATCGGTGAAGACGTTTGATTGCAACGGCTCGTCCTCTACATGAAAATTGTTAGTATCAAAAGAATCAAAAATTAGCGAGTCAGAAAATTTTTCGCAAGGAGGAGGCACTTGCGAAAACACATGATTAAGCTCCGGTTGTTGATTTTCAAAAATAAAATTATTATTTAAAGAATCAATACCAAGTGGAGAACATTCATGAAACACAATTTCTTCATGAATAATAATTTTATGAAAAAGAGAAGAAAAGGCGGGCTAAGGAGAAGAAGAAAAATTTTCATTTTCTAATTCGCCCGGCGTCTCCATGACTTTGTGAAATTCTTGGTATAAAATATTATTTTCTTCTTGGGAATAACTATTCAAATTTTGAATAGGATGATTCGGACAATCACCAAGAGAAGAAAATTGATCAAAAGAATTTTGCAGATAAAAAGTGGAGGAATAGTAATTTTGATCAAAAGAAATTTTCTCATTGCACCGTAAACTATCCGGGTGATCTTGCCACCACGAATAATTATTATCGGAGCAAGAAGGAATTTCATATGAATTATCTTTCATCGAAAAATCATTTTGATAACAAAAACTATTTTGATAATAAAATGAACATTCCTCACAAAAATGATTTGCACCACAAAAATTACAAATAATTTGGCGCTTTCGTGCGGCTTCCAAAAGATTGACTTTGTTTTGAAGCTCGGCAACTTTTGCGGCCAATTGCGAAAACATCATTTTTTTGAAAAAGAAAACTAAACAACCGTTACCTAATAGAAATAAATTTTAAAAGAAAAAGCAAAAAGAGAAATGGGGGGTGGAGAAAAATAATGATAAAAGTAATACAATTTACGCTTTCAAAATATCAACAAAAAGTAATCCCCGGCAACGACGCCAAAAACTTGATGAGCTAGATTTAGGATATAAATAATTTTCTCCAAATTCTACGAACTATAGGCAAGAGCACCTATCGTTCATAGCATAGGATATTTAAAAATAAATATCAAGTGTCGTATTCCACAGGTTTGTTGATTACTTCTACTCACGCAAATTAATATTATTTTATCTAGATTTAAGAAGATTTTTTTGAATAATAAAAGAGAAAAGGAAGAAAAGAGCATTTGATCGGAAATCCTTCTTGAGTTAAATAAATTGTAAAATCTAAATTCATAACCAAAAGCGATAGAATAATTCGACCGTGGAGGTTCCCAAAATATGGTAGAGCCTCTCTCGAGAGAACTACCACCTAACCTTAGGTTGATCGATTAAGACCCCTCGGCCAGTCGAAACCCCTAAGATTGCTTTATGCAGTGAGCCCCACTATTGGATTTAACTCCAATCCGGAAGATTTGTGTCACCCTCTCTCGAGGAATGCATGCAACTCTTTCCACTAATGAATGATCTACACAAATTCATGGATCTCTCGATCACTAGAAAATGGATCAAGAATTGATATTCATATACCGACAATATGAGATCAATCGAGAAAAATCAAAAGTGGATCGTAATAATTCTTAAACTAAAGCTACAAAAATGAGAGATTACAAAATAAGAAAAGCTTAAGAATTCATCCGATCAAATGCTATAAATTTAGATAAACATAATTGAAAAGAAAGACATTTTTATAACTAAGAAAAGAAAAGTACAATTGCAAGTAAAGCAAATCTAAGCTAGGAATTGAAATTTGCAAAACTTAAAGTAAATCTGCATAAAGAAAATACAATAAGAAAATGCTCAAAAACTAATCTAAAAATGACCCATTCTAAGATAGGATCCGATTCCCGTCCTTTGGCAGCAGCAGCAATTTACAGGCAAAAGTTCTGGAAGTCACGCCCCTAGGTCACGCCCGTGACCTAGGGCGTGTAAGGTACCGAACCGGCGTCTTGAAAGCCCGGGAACGTTGGTGGAAAAACCGCCAAAATCCATCAATTTGGAGTACACGCCCCCTGTCACGCCCGTGACCATGGGCGTGTAAGCTGAAACGGCCTGCGGCGGAAAACTGCTTCATTAAATATTCCTTGGGGTGAGCCACGCCCGTGACCTGGAGGTCACGCCCCCTAGTCATGCCCGTGACCTAGGGCGTGTAGAGAGAAAATTTTCCAGAATTACACTGGGAAGCATTCGTGAGAAAATTGTAATTGTTCTAAGTACACGCCCGTGCTCACGCCCATGTCACGCCCGTGACATGAGGGCGTGTACTTGGTAAACTTCTCCAGATTTGTAGATAATCTCGTGCTCGTCCCGAAATGTGGTGGCACATCCCTTAACTCTTCCGGGATTGAAAGTTATGACCATTTGAAATTCTGCAACCAGCATAGTCTTCTTCACTATTTTTTGAGAGTACACGACCTTGGGTCACGCCCATGACTTGATTACACGCCCCTTGGTCACGGGCGTGACCTAGGGTGTGTAATTTTAAAATTCTGAATTTTACTATTCGCAGACCAAAATTCTGAATTTTTACTATTCGCAGACAAAAATTGCAAAAATTGCTCCAGGACCTCTCAAAAGCCCTGAAAACACAAAACAAAGTAAATTAGACATATATTAAACTAAAACTACATTATAATTAATTAATTATGACTAAAATATTATATAAAATTAACTATAAATAATGCACTATCACTATGTCCTATTATGGGAGGCCAAATTAGGAGAGAACACAATCTAGTATAATTCGCCCGGCGGTGGTGAATAATAATTTTGAAATTAAAACGAGTATTATTCAAATGGTATAGCAAACCGTCATCTTTGACGGGTTACCAGATGAAGATCCAAATTTACATTTATTAAATTTTTTGGAAATTTGCGATACGTTTAAAATTAATGGCGTCACCGATGACGCCTTTTGTTTGCGTCTATTTCCATTTTTCTTTGCGGACTAAGGACAAGCAATGGTTGGGATCTCTTCCTAGAGGTTCCATCACTACGTGGGCCGAAATGACGGAGAAATTTTTAACTAAATATTTTCCTCCGGCGAAGTCCGCTAAATTACGTATGGACATTCTCTCGTTTACGCAAATAGACTCGGAGTCTCTATATGACACATGGGAGCGCTTCAAGGACTTATTGCGGAGATGTCCTCACCACGCCCTTCCTTTATGGCAACAAGTTCAAACATTCTACAATGGTTTGAATCTCCAAACGAGGCAAATGATTAATGCAGCAGCTGGGGGAACTCTAAATAACAAAACCCTAGATGCCGCTCAAGAGCTTTTTGAGGAGATGGCCATGAATGCTTCTCAGTGGAATGCGCCACGGCCGCGTCCTAACAAACCGACCGGACTCTTTGAAGTCGAGGCCACCCCGAATTTAGCACATCAAGTAGAATGACTTACTAAGCAAATGGCGGAAATGTTTGCTTCCTCCGCCATTAACGGGGCTAATAATAATAATAATAATTATTATAATCAAGAACAAGTTGATTATATCGGGAACTCTATCGTCCTCCTTATAACCCAAATAATAATCTTCCTAATAGTAATAATCCGGGTTTAAGAAACCACCCAAATTTTTCATGAATGGAGCAACCCCAATAATGCTCAAAGCCCACCACAAGCGAATCCTCCCGGATTCGCTCCACCACAACCACCAAAGGCCCCTTCACTTGAAGAGGTCTTCACCAAATACGTCGCCTCTACTGATGCCAATATCCGGAACCTTTCCGGATCTATTAAAAGTCTAGAAAATCAGATTGAACAACTCGCCAAGATGTTCTCCGAATGCCAGCAGGGAGCTCTACCGGGCAATATTGAGCCTAATCCACGGGAGAGCGCCAATGCTATAACCCTTCGCAGCAGAAAGGAGGTAAAGAGTTCAAATTTGGCCGAGCCTGAGGTAAACGTTTCTACTCCAACTCCGCATTTAAATTCTTCTGATTTAGCTCCGCGCATTATTCAAATGCCTTCTATTCCGTATCCTTCTAAATTACAAAATGAGCGCAATGAGGAGCAGTATAAAAAATTTATAAATATATTAAAACAAATACAAATCAACGTACCATTTTGTGAGGCACTCTCTCAAATGCCTAAATACGTGAAATATCTCAAGGATTTATTATCAAATAAAAAGAAACTTGAAGATCTTTCGCGTGTTTCTCTTAATGCAGAATGTTCGGCGATAGTTCTTAATAAATTACCATAAAAATTAAATGATCCGGGACGGTTTTCCATCCCGTGTTTGTTCGAAAATTTATTAATTAAAAACGCCTTGGCCGATCTAGGGGCGAGCATAAATCTTATGTCGTTCTCCTTATTTAAGAAGCTTGGTTTGGGCACCCCTGGCCCAACCAATATAAGCATCCAACTAGCGGATCGGTCTGTAAAGTATCCAATGGGGTCATTGAGGATGTGCTAGTGAAGGTTGACAAGTTTATCTTTCCGGTAGACTTTGTCATCCTCGATATCGAAGATGACGCCGAAGTACCACTCATACTCGGTCGGCCCTTCCTAGCCACCGCTCGGGCTATAATTGACGTAAGTGACGGTAACCTTCTCCTACGAGTTGGGGAAGAAGAAGTTACTTTTAATATAAATCAATCAATGAGAAATGCGTTTCCAAACGACGACTCTTGTTTTACCCTAGAAACAAATTTTGAAGAGGAAATAACGTCGTTTTCTGAAATAATTTCGCCTTTATTTGAAAATTCAGAAATTGCAAATTTATTTTGTTTAGAAGAAATAACTCGGCCAACCAAATTTGAAGAAGTAAACTTAAATATTTCTAAAATAAAAACATCTTGCGAGGAGCCACCGAGTTTAGAACTAAAACAATTGCCGGAACATTTAAAATACATATTTTTAGAAAAAACTTCAAAACTGCCCGTATTAATATCTTCCGCACTTAACGATTCGGAAAATTTTGAATTAATTCAAATTTTAAATAATCACCGCCATGCAATTGCATGACAAATTTCGGATATAAAGGGGATTAGCCCCTCGTTTTGCACGCATAAAATAAATTTAGAAAATAATTCTCGCGGCGCTATTCAGCCTCAATGACGCCTTAACCCAAACATGAAGGGCGTCGTTAAGGACAAAATTATAAAATTATTAGACGGGGAATTATTTATCCGATTTCTGATAGCACTTGGGTTAGCCCAGTGCAAGTCGTGCCTAAAAAGGGAGGAATAACGGTAATCACCAACGAAAATAATGAGTTGATTCTGACCCGTACTATTACGGGTTGGCGTGTGTGCATCGATTACAGAAAATTAAATGATGCTACCCGCAAGGATCACTTTCCGTTACCCTTTATTGACCAAATTTTAGAACGCTTATCCGGTCATTCGCACTATTGTTTTCTCGATGGTCTTTCGGGATATTTTCAAATCCCAATTGCTCCCGAAGATCAAGAGAAAACCACCTTCACTTGTCCGTTCGGCACCTTTGCATATCGAAGAATGTCGTTTGGTGTTTGCAACGCGCCGGCTACATTTCAAAGATGTATGTTGGCAATTTTTAATGAACTTATAGAAGACGTCATGGAAGTATTCATGGATGATTTTTCTATTTTTGGCGATTCTTTCACTAATTGTCTAAATAATCTTGATCGTGTTCTTCAACCCTGCGAAGACACGAATTTAGCACTCAATTGGGAGAAGTGCCACTTTATGGTCCGAGAGGGGTTAGTCCTCGGACATACAGTTTCTAGTAAGGGGATCGAGGTCGATAAGGCCAAGATCGAGGTCATAGAAAAACTCCCCCTCCTACTAATGTAAAATCTATTAGGAGTTTTCTAGGTCATGCGGGTTTCTATAGGTGGTTTATAAAAGATTTCTCAAAAATTACGAAATCGCTAACTCATCTTATAGAAAAAGAATCCGCGTTTAATTTTGATGATGAATGTTTAAAAGCATTTAATAAAATTAAAAACAAGCTTATCAATTCGCCTATTTTAATCGCGCAAAATTGGTCTCTTCCGTTTGAAATCATGTGCGACGCGAGTGATTTTGCTGTAGGTGCAGTTTTAGGCCAACAGGTGAATAAATATTTTCCCCCGATTTATTACGCAAGCAAAACGCTAACATTCGCGCAAGCAAATTATACAACAACGAAAAAAGAATTTTTGGCAATAATTTTTGCATTTGATAAATTTCGATCATATTTAACACCTTAAAAAGTTATTGTTTTTACAGATCATTCCGCTCTCCGGTTTTTGCTACAAAAAGGAGATGCAAAACATCGACTGCTAAGGTGGATCCTCCTACTACAAGAATTCAATTTGGAGATCCAGGACAAAAGGGGAGCGGAGAATGTTGCAGCCGACCACCTCTCACGGTTGGAGAATCCGGCTGCAGGAGCGCTAGTGGAAGCCGAAATTGACGACAAATTCCCTGAAGAGCGCCACCTTGCCATCGAAAAGGTAACGACTTCTTCCACCCCTTGGTACGCGGATTTGGCCAACTATTTAGTGGCCCGGGTCCCACCAAAAGATTTTTCAAGTCAACAAAAGAAGAAATTCTTTTCGGATTTGAAAAATTATTTTTGGGAGGACCCCTTTTTATTTTGTGTCTGCGCGGATCAAGTGGTAAGAAGGTGTATTTCGGGCGAGGAAGGCGCCCAAATTCTGCGGCACTGCCACGAAGGGCCAACCGATGGCCATTATCAAGCGAACCAGACCGCAAGAAAGGCGCTAGAGTCGGGCTTCTATTGGCCCACCTTATTTAAAGATGCTCACAATTTTGTGAGTAATTGTGATCGGTGCCAACGGTTAGGTAACATTTCTAACCGGGATGAAATGCCCCAAAATATTTTTCTAGAATGCAAAATTTTTTATCTTTAGGGAATAGATTTCGTAGGTCCCTTACCCTCCTCTTTTAATAATAAATATATCCTTGTTGCGGTCGATCACGTGTCAAGGTGGGTGGAAGCACAAGCTTTTCCCACTAACGACGCGAGAGTCGTCTTAAATTTTTAAAAAAAATTATTTTTGACGATTTGGAACACCCCGAGCACTAATTAGTGATCGGGGCACACATTTTTGTAACAACCAACTTGCTAAAATTTTAGCAAAGTATGGAGTTACCCACAAGATATCTACCGCCTACAACCCACAAGCAAATGGCCAAGTGGAGGTGGTAAATCGTGAACTTAAAAGAATTTTAGAAAAAACTGTGTCCGTTAATAGAAAGGATTGATCGCTAAAATTAGACGACGCATTATGGGCATATTGGACAGCGTACAAAACCGCCATCGGATGTACACAGTACTGATTAGTCTATGGAAAAGCTTGCCATCTACCGGTGGAATTAGAACATCGCGCCTTTTGGGCGCAAAAATTTTTGAATTTGGATTTAAACTTAGCCTCTGAGCATAGAAAACTGCAATTAAATGAATTAGATGAGTGGCGCGCAAACGCCTATGAAAATAATAAGATTTATAAGAGGCGCACAAAGTTTTATCATGATAAAAAAATCAAAAATCCAAAAACTTTTTTACCGGGAGACTTAGTCCTTTTATTTAATTCTAGACTTAGGCTTTTTTCGGGTAAATTAAAATCACGATGGTCCCGTCCTTTCATAGTTAAAGAAGTTTGGCCATACGGAACGGTGCTAATAGAGCACCCAAAAAAAGGCACTTTCAAAGTCAACGAACAACGTTTAAAATTATATCACCCCGGCGACCCAGCGTCCGGAAACATCGAAACCATTCACTTCCAAAATCTTTAAAATTTCCAGTTAGTCAAGCTACGCGACGGTAAACAAAGCGCTTTTGGGAGGCAACCCAATGTTAACATTTTTTTCTTGTTTGTTTTTCTACTTAAAATTTTGTAGGTATTTTGTCCGGCAACCCCGTCTACCACTCAGGGAAGCCCTCTTCACCCTTTTGTCATTTTACTTTATTTTACTTTTCTCTATTGTCATTTAAATTTTTATCTTCATACTTAGTTTTAAACATTGGGGACAATGTTTAACTTTAAGTATGGGGGTGCAGTTTTCCTGATTTGATATAGCTTAATTTTCTTGTTTGTTTTTAAAAAAAATAAGAAAATCGAAATTAAATTTCTTGGAAAGGACGCTTTGGGCTTGAATTCCCATCACAGCCTCTAGTACCTTGCAAAACCTTCACCGGGTAGATCTTGGGAAGTCCAAGAATAAAAAAATTTAAAAAAATATATATTTATTTTAGGAAATGTTCTTTTTATTTAGCTTGTCAAAACATCCCAACTTGCTAACTTGTAGTTCTAAAGTAGACTTATTTTTCATTTGGACTAAGAATTGTTTGTGCAAGAATAGTTTTTTTGAAACTTTTGAGTAAAATTGTTGACTCATGTAGTGCTCCTAGTCTTATGCTTGTATTTGAGTAGGGTTTGTGTAAAAATAATTTCTTGGCATAAATCTAAAATTATGTTTTATTAAATTGCGTAGTGATAATTTATTTCACTTTTAAAAATCGAATCCGGTCTTATCTAAAAGTAGTTTAGGTGAGTGTGTAGAAGATTGTTAGAAAGCTATTACTCGATTTAAACAGAAGGGTGTCCTTTCTCGATGTCTAGAACTTGCCCCAAGCTATTTTCGAAGCATGTGCACTTTAGTCAAAATTAACTTTACGGAAATGATTTAGGCCTTTCTTTGGATAGTTTGAGCCTTTGCACCCAACCTAGATTTACTACCTTTGTTCACACAAATTTGAGCCTTACACCTTTTTTTGAACAACCCTCATCATTTCGGCACCAAAGCCAAAAAGCCCAAAACCCAAATGAACACTTGAATTTTTGAGCAAAATTTTTGAAAAAAAAAAATTTATTTGGGTATGATTGAATGAAGAAAAAATTATGGGTATCAATTCAAAAGAAATGAAGGTTATATCAAAATGCAATAATCTCATAATGATATGCGGCCTAGGTATGCACATGCATACCTGAAATGATCCCAATTATGAAGATTCGTGATTTAAAAAAGAAAAAAATATATATATAAAAAAGAGAATGAGAGTGTTTCCCATAGAAAAATATGAGTATGGGGGTAAAGCTTCTTTTGTGGTAGTCATTATTTTAGCTCAAAACTTTTTTTTTAAGTGGAATGCGCCTTCATGTTTATCATTGTTTGCCTCTCCCTTAAACCTAAGCCTTAAAATATACCCTATTTAAGTCCTAAAGATCCATAGAGTTGATTTAGTATGAAGTGTTGTGGAGAAGGTGCAAACGGGCAAGCCTATGGCCGTCGACATTGATGGATTTCTTTGGAGGCCACCCCGAGCGTTCGAGTCTAGTAATTTAAATCTTAGCAATCACGCTATTTTCTCCCTTTACATGACTTTTTATTGACCATCGACTCATTTTAAAAGTGATAATAAATAATTATAACGCAGTTTAAATATTTCATAAATTAGTATTTATTCCAAGAACGTCTTTTTACTAAAACATCTACGCATGTCAGCATAAAACTTCGCATTTTACTCTCTAGCTTTCATATTTCTTTCTAGCATTAATTTTTTTTCAACCCTTATGACGAATGGTTTGCTCTGGACGAGCAATGAGCAAGTATGGGGGTGTTTGATGAGTAATTTATTTACTCATCTTTTAGTTTAGGTTTATTATATTTTTAATATAAAATTATGTTATTTATAGGAATTTTATCATATAAATCCTCCCATTGTTTATTACATGAGCTAAATTAAGTTTATTTTGTGTTTTCAGCTTTTCTGGGCTGTTTCGAGCAAAAAGTTAAATTACACGCCCCAGGTCACAGGCGTGACCCATGGGCGTGTAACCTATGAAGTGTTCCAGACAGGTTTCCGCCACCCCGGAGTCGTTCCGTGAAAAATTCGCCAAGTACACGCCCTAGGTCACGGGCATGACCAAGGGCGTGACCCAATATCACGGCCGCGACCCGCCATAAGCGTCCAGAGCCAGCTGCCACGTTAATTAAAATTACACGCCCCCGGTCATGGGCGTGACATCAGGTCACGGGCGTGACATTGGAGGCATGACATCCAGTACACGGGCGTGACTCTTCCCGCGCCAATTTCCCACCGAAGCTTCCCGCTAGCAGCGAGTTTTAAAGATTACACGCCCCATGTCACGGGTGTGACCTAGGGCGTGACACGTCCGTAACGCCTACATTGAAGCCAGACGGCGCCTTCTCCGCTCATAGCAAATCACGCCCCTTACACGCCCTTGGTCACGGGCGTGACCAAGGGCGTGTAACCCCAAAATTTTGCCTATTTAAAGGGAGCTTTTCTAGATGTTGAGGGACGAAGTTTTGGAGTTCTAGCCTATTTTCTTGCAATAGTTTTAATCGTGTATGTCCTTTTCTTCTTGCACTTTTATTTCCAAAGCTTGTAACTCTAATTTTCTAGTTGTAATTCCTTTTGCTAAGTAATAAAATAGTTCTTTTTCTCTTATTTTCCTCTTATTTTCATTATGCACTTCTTTCGTTTTATCGTTTCCTCCATCTCCATGAGTAGCTAAATTTTCATTAGTACTCGGCTGGATGATCCAAGGAAAATATAATTCATAATTTAGTTTAGAACTTCTTTTTCTCTTATTTAGATCGCTTAAGATTTATCCTTGAATTTATATTGATTGAGATTATATTATCGATATATAAATCTTATTCTTGTTTTCGTAGTCTTATAACCGAGAGGTTTTGAGTTCGAATCGATCATTTCAAGGATAAAGAGATTTGAATGCACTCCTCGAGAGAGGACGACATAAATCTCCCAGATTGGAGTTATATCCAATAGCGGGGTTCTCTTCGATAAGGCGAGTTTTAGGGGTTTCAATTCTAGAATGAGAGTTCGATTGATCAACCTAAACTCAGTTGAGCGTATCCTTGAGAGAGATACGTTTATAAATCGGGAACCTCCACGGTCAAGCATTTCTTTTAAAGAGGATTAGAAGTTTTATTTCTTTCTTTATTTATTTTTCCAAGGTGATTCAAGGTTGAGTGCTAATCCTTTTAATCATAGTTTTAACAAATTATTTCTCTTTCTTGCAAACAACCAACTCAAGTATCTTTCGATAAAATAATAGAGATTTTCTGAAGTAAGAGTAATCAGCTTCCCTGAGTCTAATACGACCTTGTTTTAATAACCTATACTACATTCGATACGGTACACTTGCCGTTATTGTTTGCAGTCATAGTTTTGCGCATCAATTATCAACGTAAAGTTTTGCTAGCTTTTCCACAGAATTGTCCTTCCGGTTCAGAATGAAGTGCGATACTTTCATCAAATGATCTACGATCACCCAAATAGCGTCATTTCCATGCTGCGATCTCGGCAATCCGTGCACAAAATCCATCGAAATATCGTCGAACTTCCATTCTGAAATCGATAAAGACTTAAGAAACCCACCAGGTCCTTAACATTCAACCGTCATCAGCACGCAAGTATGAAACTTGGCTATGTAAAGAGCAATGTCCTTCTTCATACCCGTCAACCAAAAGAGTTTTTTCATATCCATATATATCTTTGTGCTCCCCGGGTGAATCGAGTACTTGGTAAAGTGAGGCTCGAACATCAATTCTTCCCGTAGATTAACCACTTTTGGGATGCACAATCTACCATTTTCCATAAAAGACCATCATCGAAGGAAATTTCAGCCTTAGACCGATCCAGAGTCTCGGCTTTGTAATGTTTCATGCTTTCATCTAGCTCCAAAGATTGTTGAATTCGGTCGGCAAGGTCGTATTGAACCTCCATGCAATTCAGGCATGCTGAAGTAGATGCTCTCCTATCGACACAAGTGATCCCCATGTACTCTAGATCACGGATTAGACGCTCATCATGCATCAAAAATCCAATTTGCTTATGTGTGAGCTCGACGACTCAACGCATCTACAACAACATTTCCCTTCCCGGGAGTGTAACAAATATCGAAGGCGTAGTCCCCAAGGAACTCCATCCACCTCCTCTGTCACATATTCAACTCCTTTTGATCCAATAGGTACTTGAGGCTTTTGTGGTCCATAAAGATGTCGATCTTCACGTCGTATAAATATTGCCTCCATAACTTGAGAGCGACTACCATGGCCTCTAACTCCAAGTCATGGAATGGGTAGTTCCTCTTATGTACCTTCAACTGTCTGGATCCATAGGCAATCACCTTTCCAAATTGCACTAGGATGCAACCCAAGCCACTCCCTGAGGAATCATTAAATATCTCATTCCCTTCTGTACAATTTGGCGAGCATAAAATGGGCATCGTGGTCAGACGGCTCTTTAGCTTCTGAAAAGCTCGTGTGCACTCGGGCGACCAAATGAACTTCTGATCTTTCCTAGTCATCTTAGTGAGAGGAAGTGCAATCCTCGAAAAGTTCTCCACGAATCGCCTATAGTTGCCGACAAGTCCTAAGAAACTTCAGACTTCCGCCATGTTTTTCAGCTCAGGCCACTCTCGAATTGCCACTATCTTTGACGGATCGACCAAAATTCCTTCACCACTAACCACACGACCAAGGAATGCTATAGATGATAGCTAAAACTCGCCTTTGGAGAACTTGGCGTATTGCTGACTTGTAACACCCTCCCGGTTACATAGAATATAGCAGTACGTCCGGCCGGGACCCCATGCCATATTAAACAAACAGAAGAGCGTGTTACTGAATTGAATTTAAACAGTTAAGAACATAACCATCTCAGTGCACAGAGTTGCACAATGGAAGCATTTAATTTATTAAGATAAAACAGTTCACAACTTGTCCACTTATTTACAGGGAATGAAATTACCACAAAGAGCTTTATATAGTCTGTTTTACATTAACTAAGGGGCTTACAAATATCGGCACGCAGGCCAGCCACACATGAAAACAACAAACAAATCAACTTGGTCTTCGAGGGCCAGCTGATGAGTCTGGTTTATACAGTGATTTCTGGCCTCATCTGGGTTTGTTTTAGTGTCATTGCACTTCAATTGTTGTTCATATATGCTTATATTGATATCACGGCGTATCTGCGCCTTTTGTGCAATCCTTCCCCCTTTGTGGCATGTTTTTCTTATATATTACTGTATGCCAGTGTTATGGATCCGGTGGTGTGCACGGATCGGGGTCATATGTATTTTTCCTGCAGGTCCTGGGATCGCGTGAACGTTCGGGATGGTGCGGGGTAATTTTTGGCCTAGAAAGCCTCTGATTGTGCGCATTCCTTCGCGCACGATCAGGCGCATGACCAATGGTCATGCGTTAATTCCCTTCCCAGACAGAGCGACGGCGCACGATCAGAGGATTCCTTCGCGCACGACCACTGGTCGTGCGCCCCTGACCGTGCGTTAATTCCCATCTTTTTCTTTGCTACAGGTTGACTGCGCACGATCACATGCATTCCTTCGCGCACGACCATTGGTCGTGTGCCACTGACCGTGCGCAGTGTTTATTCTGCTCCTTATTTAAACCGCTGCTCCACGAAATTAGGGATTGAGCACTGTTTTGGGGCGCGATTTCTCCGCGCCAGTCTGCCGTTTCACCTCTCCAAGCTCCTCCCATCCATTCCCCCCTTTGGGAAGGCTTCATCCATTGATCATAAGGTCCATCTAGGATCCCGGAAGCATTCTCCGCCATCTACAGCCAGCATTCCATGAGGAGGACACCTCTATTGGGCGAAGCAGAGTGACCCAACTCTGAGAAGAAGACGGGCAACGGTTGGAGGTAGTGACAGCCTCTAAGCCCCGGAAGCAACCAAGGACTGAGCTCAGAGGAGGCGTGATGACCCCCCATTCCGACCAAGATCCACGGCGAGGCTTCTCATCTCGTGGTTCCTTCTACCCCTTCTCCTTTTGTGATATGTACTCTTCATTATTGTAATGAACTGAGTGAACCTCTATTTGTCTATGAATGGGAGTTTGTTTATGATCTTGTTCTTTACTTGATGCTGTGTTGTGACGCGCTCCGCCCCCGCTCCACTTACACACACACGTTCTAGCACTCGCTCTAGCAAAAGCTGGAAGCTATAGCAAAGAGGTGCCTTCGACCCTCAACTCTCGCATTTGCACTCACCTCATCCATTTGCTCACCGGCCATCCGCTAAGCGAAGCACGGTATCGCGGCCTGCACTACATCCATCCACCAAGCGATGCGGTGATTGCGACCTGCATAGTTTGTTTAGTTTTCTCATTCCTGTTCCATAAAACCAATCAAAATCCCCCTGTTTTTGTTTTACTTAGAAACCCTCATAATTAATCTCCTAACAGGCAAATCGTACTACCCAACTTGCGGTCCTTTGAGAACGATATTCGGGGAGCTACTCTCTACTTTTATTGCTTTACAACAACCGGTGCACTGCCGTCGTACCGCATTTCGTGCCCGCTAATTAGCGGTGTGGAAATAGCGTGTCAAATTTTTGGCGCCGTTGCCGGGGACTGCAAGCGTGTATGATTTATCTTTCTTGGGAAATTAGTTTAAGGGTATTTTTGTTTTTGATATTTCTTTTTTTGGTGTAGTGTGCGCATGCGTAGACAATATCCTGGTGAATTTGCAGCATTTGATCCTAAAATAGAGCATACCCTACGGGTGCGTCTCCGTGCTGCCGCCACCATGGATGTCATGGGGACCCGATCAATCCCGGGATGGGAGATGCACCAGGCGTTGGTCAGGCGGCCGACGAGAATGAAGTGGTTAGGCCGAGGCCGAGGACCATGAGAGATTACACCATGCCCACTGTGGGGAGTGTGTACCCCGGATTTGGCCTGGCTATTACTAACAACAATTTTGAGATAAAGTCGGCCATTCTGAATATGATCCGCAATAATGCCCAATTCTCCGGGTTAACCAGTGAAGACCCCCATCTTCACCTAGCTGAATTTGCAGAGATTTGCGGTACATTTCGGTACGCAGGAATTGCTGATGAGACGGTGAAACTCAGGTTGTTTCCATTCTCCCTCCGTGACAAAGCGAAGGCTTGGCTCCACACAATACCACCCGGCGCAGCTACCACCTGGAACGCTCTGTAGACAAAGTTTTTAGCAAAATTCCACCCGGTGGACAAGGTTGTAAACTTGCGGAGAGAAATCGCAACCTTCCGACAACACGATCAGGAGACCCTTGCAGAAGCATGGGATAGGTTCACGGACCTCCTCCGGAAGTTCCCTCAGCATGAGCTACAACCTTGGAGCTTAGTGGAAAATTTCTATTTTGCAATCGAGCCCAATTATAGAGCCATGATTGATGCTACTGTAGGCGGGACCCTGATGAACCATACTCCCGAGGGCGCACTGAGGATTCTCCAGGACACTGCCATTCATAGTTTGTTCTGGACTGCTGGAAGAAACGCTCCAAGGAATGCTCGTGGACTCTTTGAGGTGAGCACGTCGGGCGCATCTGCCGAGGTAGCATCGGCGCCTTATGACAACGTCGTGCTACTTAAGAGGCCTGCCCTCCCTCCTGCCCCAGTAATGGCCATTTCGTGTCAAGGATGTGGAAACCCCGGGCATCATGCATATGAGTGCCCCTCAGGTGAGAAACCTGCTGAATTAACTTTTGATGAAAGTGTAAATTATATGATTGATCAAAATCAGGGAGTACCATTTAACAACGCTTATAACCCGGCCGTGAGAAGTCACCCGAACTTCTCATGGAAATAAAACATTCCTAGCCAACGATGGCAAGGAGGCTTGCATCAATTTGATGCGCAAGCCTCCGGTAGCCAACCAAGGCCACCACAACCGGGGTTTGCTCAAAATGCACCACCGCAGAGGAAGAGCGCATTGGAAGAAATGATGGAAAAGTTTGTTGATCTGGCTCAAACAAATATGGCCAATCAAACTACTTCAATGCGAAACTTGGAGACACAGCTAGGCCAATTGGCCCAGGTGCTATCCGAGCGTACGAAAGGTGCTCTTCCAAGCAATACTGAAAAGAACCCGCGGGAGCAAGGTAAAAGCATTGCTGACGCGGATGGTGGCCAAGTAAGCCCTTGCGTTGTTGAATATACTATCAATAATATTGAGGTTTCCGCGCTTTGCGACTCTGGGGCATCTCGCAACATTCTTGCTCTGCAAGATGTTGAGAGATTGCACCTAACAATGAACTCTGAGGACCGGAAGTCGCTGGTGTTGGCTAATGGAGTGACTGTCGAAACTGAGGGTGAGATTCGTGAGGTCGTAGTAAACCTTAATGGGACGGCTATAGTCACCGACTTTCAGATTCTAGGCCCCATGGAAAATGATTCCATACCAATCCTGGGGGTTCCTTTTCTAAAGGAGAGTGGCGCAACCCTCCACATCGCCACAGGTTGCGTCACCCTACCTTCCAATGCGACAAACCTGTTAGGATCATCTTATCTTCCTAACCTCTCTGTGAGTAAAAGTAAGTGCAGGTCCAATGAAGAAAAATCAGACTTTGACGTGAAGAATCCTAGAGAGGAGGAAAGTATCACTCTGATGGAAGAAAAAGCAAAGCAGCTCACAAATAAAGAGTTGGAGATAGAGAGGAAAAGCAGTAAGACCAAGGAGTGGGAAGACATGGGAGAAGGCGGAGCGATGGGCCTTACAAACAATGTTTTTATTCAAAATAAGAAATGTAAATAATCTAAACAGGTTCATTGGGCCGATCTACCCCCTTTTGAGGGTGCAGAAATGAAGCCCCCGGCTGATCCCAATCCGACAAAAACTATCACCCCTCCCGCACATGGTGCTCGGTGGCGCTCTCCTTCAGTGGAAAAACTGAAGCGTGAAAGAATCCTGCACGCAGCGCGCTTTGCAGCCCTCCGGCGCGAGAAGGAGGAGGTTAGGGGCAAGGGAGAGACATCTTCCTTGGGCCCTAAAGCTTTCACCTCCTGCCCATCTCGCGTGACTGGGGAGAACCACCACAAATCAGCATATAGTTGATGCGTGCCGGGATCTCGGGGCTGTGCTGTGTGCCATCTGTTATGTTTCTGTGCTTCCCTGTTTCAAGTTATTTGCTGCGTCGTACTGTCTCTTTAGTTTTTTTTTATTATAAGACTATTGCTATCAAACTTTAATACAGGTATTTGGTCCACCTTCAAGGACGTTAAACAAAAGGGCTCTTGGGAGACAACCCATTGGGGACCATTTGGTTCCGTTCTTTCTTGTTATCTTCTGATATGATTTTTCGGTTTTGAAATTTAGTGAAGATTTGAGATTTTCTCCAAAACTATATCCGATGAAGGCAAGTGTACCTTATCGTCAATAGTATAGGATATTTAGGAATATCAAGGTCGTATTCCACGGGGCGCGTTGATTACTTCTACTTCGAGGAAAATCGCCATTATCTTATCGCCGAAAATTTGATTGGTTTGTTTTTGCTTAACTAAAATTAAAACTAATTGCAAGCTAAATGAAAGGATTAAACGAAGACAAAAATACTTAATGCTCAACCATAGTGGAGGGGGAAAAGGAAAGAAAAATCATTGCATGAAAGAAAGAGTGCTTAAGGAAAAAGAGAACATGAAGGAAAGAGAACTTAATTTTATTGAAAACCAAAACGATTACAAGTTTTAATTAAAGAGATTACAAGCTAGGAAGGAAAATATTACAAGCTTTAACTAACTATTGCATAGAACTAAGAACTAGCACATTACATGAATTAAAAATGAAGAACATGAAATTGAAAAGCATGAGAAAGCATTGAAAAACTTCACTAACAGCTCTAGCAGCACCTCCCCCACTCCAAAAATTCGGAACCCTGGACTCAAGGAGAGCCTCTGAATTTATAGAAAAAAATTTCAGATTACACGCCCTCGGTCACGGGCGTGACCTAGGGCGTGACTGCACTATTCACATCGGATCCGACAACGGCGTGGCTTTCTGGACGGCGCGGCGAAAAGTGACATGTCACGGGCGTGACATGTCGGGTCACGGCCGTGACTTTGGACGGCTGCATTAAATGCGGCGTGGGCTGGAATTCGGCGCGGCGGCGAAGAAGAGATCATGCAGGAAAGTCACGGCCGTGACATGTGGGTCACGGGCGTGACTCAAGTTGACTTCTCGACTGCAGCTCCACGTCTCGACGACGTCTCTACGTGGAAGATTCTAAGATTACACGCCCCCGGTCACGGGCGTGACTTTGGGTCACGGGCGTGACCTGGGGCGTGACTTGGTGTGGACTGGTTCAAACAGCGTGGCATCGATTCTGGACTGATCTTCAAGTTACACGCCCTTGGTCACGGGCGTGACCGAGGGCGTGACATGCCATTTTTCCCGATTTGTCCCAAAATTCTGCAAATATTGAAATTAAGCTAAGTTAGAATCAAAATTACAAAAAGAACTACTTATAACCTAAAATTGACATAAAAAGAAAAATTCACATTAAATATTTACAAAATTTTCTATTAAAAAGTTATAAAAATACTACTTATCAAATACCCCCATACTTGAGGTTTTGCTATTCCAGAGCAAAAGTGTGAGACATAATTTATAAGACATCCTTAAAAATTTTTAATTTAAAACTAAAATTTCATTTAACCAAAAGTTAAGTTAAGAGTAAATTCAAGGGGGAGTTAAGTCCTAAATTATGATGATGATTTGAAAAGAGGGAAAAATGTTTAGGCAAGAACTTCTCAAGAAAAATAAGTAGTTTGACAAAATTGTAGAAATTATAAAACTAAATTAAATTAAAATTATAAGAACTCTATCTTAAAAGAATCTTAAGGAAAAGTAAATTACTAAATATTGCTCTCTCCATAATTTCAACTAAAACTAGAACAATGATAATTGGCTAAGGGGGATTTCATAAAATTTGGCATAAGAAGAGAAATTTTTGAATGGAGGAAATGGAATTTATCATGAAATTTCCTTTTTTTTTCTTTTTTTTTTCTCTTCTAATAAAAACCCAAAATGTATATGGTTTAGGAGTAATGAATTTTATCCTCTTACTCCATGTCATATAATCTTTTCAAATATTTTGGGTGCATGTGTTTTAGGGAATAATGAATTTTATACTCTTATTCCCATGACATATGATCTTTTAAAGTTCATTTTTTATGCCACAAACGGGGTAAAGAAGGGAAAAGAAAATCTAGCCAGCTTTAAATTATATTGAGAGCAAATTCTAGTAATATTAAATTTCCTAAGATCTAAAAAGATAGAAGAAAATATAATTGAAATCTAAAGAGGTTTAGGAAATTCACTACAAAATGAAGCCATTTAAAAAAATAAAAAGAGAAGTCATGCTAACAAAATTCTCTAATCAATTTAAAATCATAAGATGATTCTTAAATCAAGATTACCTCAAATTTAAAATTAACAAACTATGATAAGCAAAATTTTAGCCAATTAAAAACTTAAACATGCGTATAAACATTCTCAACTAGATTTCTAAGAAATCACAAAAACAACAAGAAGGAGGGATATAAGAATTTTTGGAAATTTTGATATTATCTTTTTTTGAATTTTTGATATTATCTTTTTTTTTTTAATTTTTCTCATTAAAAACTATTTACAAAGAAAAGAAACTAGCTTTAAAACTTAACAATTTTTGTTAAGTCTTGGACTTCCCAAGGGCTACCCGATGAAGGGTTCGCAAGGTACTAGGAGGTGTGATGGGATGAAATCCCAAACGTCCCTTTCCAAGATTTAAATTTTCGATTTTCTAAATTTTTTTTTTGAGTTTTTGGATTTTACAAGTGCTTAAATAAAGGAAAACATAGAAACAAAATTAAAATTTTCTTTTTGTTGTTTTTTTTTTCTTTTAATTTTTTTTTTGAAAATTTTCTTTATAAAACTATTTACAAATATTTACAAAGGGCTATTTACACCCCCATACTTAAAGTTAAACATTGTCCCCAATGTTTAAAAATAAGTATGAAGTAAGAAAAGGTAAAAAGAAATGCAAAAACGAAAGAAGAGAAGGAAAAAAGGCTTCCCTGATTATTTTTTGAAGCTTTTGTGGGGAAGCCGCGATTACCTGCAATAGTTGTTAAAGAAGAAAAGAAAAGACAAGAGAAAATAACAAAAGAAAACTTTGGGGTGCCTCCCAAAAGCGCTTTGTTTAAGGTCGCGTAGCTTGACCCACTTGCCGATCATATTATAGGTTGAAATACAATCGAATCACTTTTTTCAATAGTTAACTCTCCCGGAAGATATAATTTAAGGCGGTGGCCGTTTACTTTGAAGGTACCTTTTTCCGGGTGGGAAATTAAAATTGTCCCATAGGGCCAAACCTCTTTAACAAGAAAGGGTCCGGACCATCGGGATTTTAGTTTTCCCGAAAAAAGGCGAAGGCGGGAATTATAAAGGAGGATGAGAACGCCCGGCGAAAAAGTTTTTGGAAATTTTATATGCTTATCGTGATAAAACTTCATTCGCTCCTTATATAATTTATTGCTCTCACACGCATTCGCTCGCCACTCATCTAATTCGTTCATTTGGAATTTTCTTTGTTCTCCCGCTAGAGTGGAATCAAGGTTTAAAAATTTAAGCGCCCAAAATGCGCGGTGTTCTAATTCGACCAGAAGGTGGCAAGCCTTGCCATAAACCATTCGATACGGTGTACAACCGATAGCGGTCTTGTACGCCGTTCGATAGGCCCATAGCGCGTCATCGAGCTTTATCGCCCAATCGTTCCGATTGATAGAAACTGTTTTTTCTAAAATCCGTTTTAATTCTCGATTAACAACTTCGACTTGGCCGCTCATTTGTGGGTGATATGCGGTGGATAATTTATGAGTGACACCATATTTCGCTAAAATTTTTGTAAATTGAGTATTGCAAAAATGGGTGCCCTGATCACTCACAATAGCGCGTGGCATGCCAAATCGAGAAAATAATTTTTTTAAGAAATTAACGACGACTCGCGCATCGTTGGTGGGGAGAGCTTGCGCTTCCGCCCACCTTGATACGTAGTCGACCGCCACTAGAATATATTTATTTGAAAAAGATGGAGGGAGAGGACCAACAAAATTGATACCCCAAAGGTCAAAAATTTCGCATTCTAAGAAAATGTTTTGGGGCATCTCATCCCGACGAAAGATGTTCCCCGACCGCTGGCAGCTGTCGCAAGTACTCACAAGGGTGTGAGCATCTTTAAAGAGCGAGGGCCAATAAAAGCCCGCCTCCAGCGCCTTCCTCGCGGTTCGGTTTGAATGATAATGACCTCCGGTGGGTCCCTCATGACAATGATGTAAAATTTTAAGGCCTTCCTCACTCGAGACGCATCGTCTTACTACCTGGTCTGCGCATACACGGAATAAAAAGGGGTCCTCCCAAAAGTAATTCTGTAAATCAGAAAAGAATTTCTTCTTTTGCTGACTCGAGAATTCTTTTGGCAGGACCCGGGCTACCAAATAGTTAGCCAGATCTGCAAACTAGGGGGTAGACGATGAATTAATATTTTTGAGAGCAAGGAGGCGCTCTTCGGGAAATTTATCATTAATGTCAGATTCTATTAATACGTCCGAGGCGGGGTTTTCTCAACGGGAGAGATGATCGGCCGCCAAGTTTTCAGCTCCCCTTTTGTCCCGGATCTCTAAGTCAAACTCCTGCAAGAGGAGGATCCATCGCAAAAGACGAGGCTTGGCGTCAGATTTGCTTAAAAGATATCTAAGTGCGGAGTGATCCGTGAAGACGATGACTTTCGAGAGGGTGATATACTACCTAAACTTATCGAAGGCGAAAACGATTGCTAGAAGTTCCTTCTCGGTCGTGGTGTAATTTGCTTGTGCCGACGTGAGTGTTTTGCTCGCATAATAGATTGGGTGGAAATATTTACTCACCCGTTGGCCTAAAACGGCACCAACCGCAATATCACTCGCGTCACACATGATCTCAAAAGGGAGCGACCAATCTGGGGCGACTAGAATCGGGGAGTTTATAAGTTTCTCTTTGATAAGTTGAAAAGCTAAATGACATTCATCTCTAAAAAGAAAAGATGAATCTTTCTCGAGAAGATGGGTTAACGGCTTTGTAATTTTTGAAAAATTTTGTATAAAGCGCCGATAGAACCCCGCGTGGCCTAGGAATCTCCTAATAGCTTTTACGTTTGTGGGAGGGGGGAGTTTTTCAATTACTTCAATCTTGGCCCTATCGACCTCGATCCCCTTGCCCGAAATTTTACGGCCAAGGACTAGTCCTTCCTTGACCATAAAATGACATTTTTCCCAATTAAGTGCTAAATTCGTTTCCTCACATCGCTGCAACACGCGCTCGAGATTTTTTAAACAGTTTTCAAATGAACTCCCATACACGGAAAAATCGTCCATAAATAATTCCATCACCTCCTCCACTAACTCGTCAAAAATTGCCAGCATACATCTTTGGAATGTAGCTGACGCGTTACAAAGACCGAATGGCATCCATCGATAAGCGAAGGTGCCAAAGGGACAAGTGAAAGTGGTTTTCTCTTGGTCGTCGGGCGAAATCGGAATTTGGAAGTATCCCGATAAACCATCGAGAAAACAGTAGTAGGAGTGACCCGAAAGGCGTTCTAAAATTTGGTCGATAAATGGTAGAGGGAAGTGATCCTTACGGGTGGCATCATTTAATTTCCGATAGTCGATGCACATCCGCCAACCTGTAACAGCACCGGTTGGGATCAATTCGCTATTTTCGTTCGCAACTACCGTGACACCACCTTTCTTTGGCACGACTTGTACTGGGCTAACCCAAGTATTGTCCGATATCGGGTAGATGATTCCCGCGTCCAGAAGTTTTATAACTTCGGTCTTAATGACTTCTTTCATGTTAGGGTTTAGCCGTCGTTGAGGCTGGACTGAATTTCGGGAATTATCTTCAAGAAATATTTTATGAGTGCAGAAAGATGGGTTTATACCCTTAATGTCCAATAATTGCCACGCAATTGCGTGGCGGTGCTTTCTTAAGACTATAGTCAACTCAGAAATCTCTGACTTGCTAAGATAGGATGAAATGAAGACGGGTAGCTTAGACTCTTTTTCCAAAAACAAGTATTTAAGGTGAGGCGGGAGTTGTTTCAACTCCAATACGGGTGGTTCTTCATAAGAAGTCTTGATTTTTAATTTTTCTAAAAATAATGGTTCGGGTGGTGTGGGGTGAGAAACTTCTTCTTCATCACAAAAGAGCTCTACGGGCTCGGAATCACTACTCGCCGATGAAACTAACTTGAGAGATGAAATGAACTCACAACACTCTTCTAAGTAAAAACATGAATCGTCATTTTCTAGCGTGTTTTGCATCGAGGAATTTTTGCCGAAAGTAAATTCATCGTCTCCAACCCGTAGGAGGAGCTTTCCGTTACTTACGTCGATAATAGCGCGAGAGGTGGCAAGGAAGGGGCGGCCGAGTATGAGGGGTACTTCGGCATCCTCTTCGATGTCAAGAATGACAAAATCCACCGGGAAGATGAATTTGTCAACCTTGACGAGCACGTCCTCCACTATTCCTATCGGATATTTTAAAGAACGATCCGCTAATTGGATACTCATTCGAGTGGGCCTTGGATTTCCTAGACCTAGCTTTTTGAACAAAGAAAACGGCATAAGGTTGATGCTTGCTCAAAGATCCGCTAAGGCATATTTTACTAACGAATTGCCAAATAGACATGGGATGGAAAACCGTCCCGGGTCATTTGCTTTTTTCGGCAATTTGTTGAGTACAACCGCGGAGCATTCTGCGTTTAAAGAAATATGCGAAATATCTTCTAACTTTTTCTTATTGGAGATCAACTCCTTAAGATATTTCGCATATTTAGGCATTTGTGAGATAGCCTCGCAGAAAGGTACATTAATATGGATTTGTTTTAAAACATCTAAACACTTTTTATAAATTTTTTCGGCTCTTTCATTTTTAAATTTCGATGGATACGAAATATTAGAAGTAGGAGCACGCGGATTTAAAATAGAAGTGTGCGGAGCTATCGTAGCGGGCAAATTTGAAGATGAATTAAAAGTAGGAGGAGAGGAATTTACCTTGGGTTCGTCCTATTTTTGAACCACCTCCTTCCCGCTTCGGAGTGTAATCGCGTGCGTGATCTCCTTTGGATTTTGCTCGGTGTTCCCCGGTAGTGCTCCTTGTTGACGGTCAGAAATCATCTTTGCGAGTTGGCCCACTTGATTCTCTAAATTTTTGATCGATCCGGTAAGGTTTCAGATGTTCGTTTCATTTGTAGCAACATATTTTGCAAAAACCGCTTCAATCGGAGAGAGTTTTGCTGTTGCGGTGGAAAACCGGGTGGATTATAATTTTGAGAAATCAAATTTGGAGGCGGAGTTAAGTTAAGAAGTTGATTAGGGGGAGGTTGATTTAAATTCATAGGACGCTGAGCATTTCCTTGGTTGCTCCATGAGAAATTCGGATGATTCCTATAACCCGCATTGTATGTGTTGTTATACGGAGCGGTGTTGGGGTTATAGGAAGGCCGAGGCGGATTTCCCATGTAGTCAACATGTTCTTCAATTAAAACGTTATTAGCCCAAGGAGGAGTGGCAGAGGAAGCGGACATCTCCGCCACTTGCTTTGTTAAGTGCTCAACTTGTAAAGCCAAATTTGCGTTTGCGTCTATTTCAAAAATTCCGGCCGGCTTATTAGGCCGCGCTCGGGGCATGTTCCATTGATACGCATTTGTGGCCATCTCTTCGTAAAGCTCTTGAGCGGCGATCGGGGTTTTGTTATTTAATGTCCCCCCGGCGGCCGCATCAATCATTTGCCTCGTTTGGAGATTTAAGCCATTATAAAATATTTGCACTTGTTGCCAAGTGGCAAGTGCGTGGTGAGGGCATCGACGCAAAAGCTCCTTGAAGCGCTCCCATGTGTCATAGAGAGTCTCCGAGTCGATTTGCATGAATGACGCAATATCCGTGCGCATTTTAGCGGTCTTTGAAGGCGGGAAATATTTATTAAGAAATTTTTCCGCCATTTCGGCCCA
This sequence comes from Dactylorhiza incarnata, assembly GCA_033032865.1. Classification (NCBI taxonomy): domain Eukaryota; kingdom Viridiplantae; phylum Streptophyta; class Magnoliopsida; order Asparagales; family Orchidaceae; genus Dactylorhiza; species Dactylorhiza incarnata. The sequence goes on from JAWHQI010000149.1 coordinate 3,298,976, forward strand.
TGTAGTGATGGATCCCCTAGGTAGGGAGCCCAACCACTGTTTGGCCTTAGACCGCAAAGAAAAAGGAAAAAGACGTACTCGAATGGCGTCATCGGTGACGCCATTGATCTTAAAAGTGTCGCAAATTTCAAGAAAGTAAGAGATATGTGAATTTGGATCCTCGTCCGGTTAACCATCAAAGGTCACCGATTGTTGCACCATTTGTATGATGCTGGACTTGATCTCAAAATTATTGTTCGCCACCGTGGGGCGAACAATACTCGATTGTGTGCCTTCCAAATTCGGTCGCGCATAATAGGACATGGTCCGTTGCGCGTCCTCATTAGGATTTGGCTCGTTAAGATTAGGAGGATTAAGATTATGATCCATATTTGCTGCGTTAGTGTCCCCGATCGACTCTTTGGATTCTACTTGATTTCCCTGATCACGAGAACGGCGGTGCCTCAAGAGGGTTCGCTCGATCTCCGGATCAAAAGGAAGAATCGAAGTGCTATCTCGGGTCATACACTAAAAAGAGAAGAAGGGAAGAGGAAAAACTGAAATAAATTTTTTTTTTCTTTTTGAAATTTAGAAAAAGGAAAATAAAATAAAAAGAAACATGATAAAATTAATAGCTATCCTCTTTTCAAAATATCTACGCAAAGTCCCCGGCAACGGCGCCAAAAACTTGATATGATTTTTCGGTTTTGAAATTTAGTGAAGATTTGAGATTTTCTCCAAAACTATATCCGATGAAGGCAAGTGTACCTTATCGTCTATAGTATAGGATATTTAGGAATATCAAGGTCGTATTCCATGGGGCGCGTTGATTACTTCTACTTCGAGGAAAATCGCCATTATCTTATCGATGAAAATTTGATTGGTTTGTTTTTGCTTAACTAAAATTAAAACTAATTGCAAGCTAAATGAAAGGATTAAACGAAGACAAAAATACTTAATGCTCAACCATAGTGGAGGGGGAAAAGGAAAGAAAAATCATTGCATGAAAGAAAGAGTGCTTAAGGAAAAAGAGAACATGAAGGAAAGAACTTAATTTTATTGAAAACCAAAACGATTACAAGCTTTAATTAAAGAGATTACAAGCTAGGAAGGAAAAAATTACAAGCTTTAACTAACTATTGCATATAACTAAGAACTAGCACATTACATGAATTAAAAAGGAAGAACATGAAATTGAAAAGCATGAGAAAGCATTGAAAAACTTCACTAACAGCTCTAGCAGCACCTCCCCCACTCCAAAAATTCTGAACCCTGGACTCAAGGAGAGCCTCTGAATTTATAGGAAAAAATTTCAGATTACACGCCTTTGGTCACGGGCGTGACCTAGGGCGTGATTGCACTATTCACATCGGATCCAACAACGGCGTGACTTTCTGGACGGCGCGGCGAAAAGTGACATGTCACAGGCGTGACATGTCGGGTCACGGCCGTGACTTTGGACGGCTGCATTAAATGCGGCGTGGGCTGGAATTCGGCGCGGCGGCGAAGAAGAGATCACGCGGGAAAGTCACGGCCGTGACATGTGGGTCACGGGCGTGACTCAAGTTGACTTCTCGACTGCAGCTCCACATCTCGACGGCGGCTCTACGTGGACGATTCTAAGATTACACGCCCCCGGTCACGGGCGTGACTTTGGGTCACGGGCGTGACCTGGGGTGTGACTTGGTGTGGACTGGTTCAAACAGCGTGGCATCGATTCTGGACTGATCTTCAGGTTACACGCCCTGGGTCACGGGCGTGACCGAGGGCGTGACATGCCATTTTTCCCGATTTGTCCCAAAATTCTGCAAATATTGAAATTAAGCTAAGTTAGAATCAAAATTACAAAAAGAACTACTTATAACCTAAAATTGACATAAAAAGGAAAATTAACATTAAACATTTACAAAATTTTCTATTAAAAAGTTATAAAAAATACTACTTATCATCTTCTTTGCTATATTTTTGTTGTGCTTGGGATCTCTTTAATCGTAGGTCCGCATCTATTAGAGCACGGCGGAATCACCGCATTCTGAGCAAAACGCCATATCTTCTGGTATGCTCATTTCTGAGCATGGGGTAATCTCTCATCCTAGCCCTCTTAAGCTTATGCCGCTATCAAACATGCTTTTTGCTTAGAGTAAGTCTGGGGGAGTGAGAGTTATCATTACCACTTGCACATGCACAGTGCACAACATACTAGGATTTACAATCTGTGTTATATTGTAGCATTGTTCATCTCATGGCACACCACGACACCCACGTGAGCGCACTTAACTGTCGGCGCGCGACGAGTCTAACTCGTCTCGGTTGTGTGAATGGGAAATCACGGTGCTGGGTTAGGATTGCGAGACGAAGTACTTTGTTGACTCGTGTAGTGCTCTAGTCATTTATTCATGTCTCGCATAGAAATTGGTGTAGATTAAACTTTTCTTTATGCTTTTAGTTTTACATTTTATTCTGTCAGCGTAATTCTAGTTTATTCTACTCAAAAGCGGTGAATCCGGTGCGAATCAATCGGTAGTGTAGGGATGTGTGTAAAGGGGTGCTAGGCTCGTATTGCTCGAGTCGGGAGGAAGAATCATCTTTCTCGGTGACTAAGAACTTGCCCCAAGCGACTCTTGAAGCATGGGTATGAGTTAGTTCAGTGCGTGAGCGTGACGTATGCCATCATGTTGGCCAGTTTGAGCTTTGTATTCCGATCCTAACATCTTATCCTTGCTAGCCCCTTGTGCCTACCCGATCCCGTTGATTCAGCTCCACCTTCAATTCACCAAAGCCAAAATGACTATCCTAATCGCACACCAAATTCTAAGCTCAAGCAATTTGTGCATTTAAAAAAATTGGGTGTTGATATTTTGTATATTTGTGATTGTGGTGGAAATGCGTTATTGAAGATATAACTGTTTTGTATCTAATTGTGCAAAGTTATGAAATTTGAAAAAAAATGAGAAAAGAAAAGAAAGTAAAAAAAAAAAGAGAAAGAAAAAATGTATAAAGAGATATATTTGGGAATAAGTGGTGTACACATTTTTATTATTGCTGGGATAGTATTTCTTTTGCAAGCTCATTTGTGTCATGTGTGCTCAGCCCCCGCATTTATCATTGTTTACCGCACCGTAGCCTAAGCCTAAATCATAACCTAAAGCCCTATTGATTTGCGCATCGAATCGTACGAATGCCGTGGAGAGAGTGCGAACGGGTGAGCTTATGGTCATCAACACTGATGGATTTCAGTGGAGGTTGTTCCGAACTCCGGTGTTGAGTAATGTTCGCCTCAGCAGCCTTTCTACTTTCTTCCTACGTATGACCGAGTGATTCCCTATGATTCAACTTTTGAGTAGAAATAATATATAGTTACGTTGTTAGAATTATGTAAACTATTTTGCATAACTAAAAATTCTTTTTACTAGATTTCGATGCACATGTGTATGAGACTTCGCATATTACTCCGTCCTTGCAATTTCTGACCCAGCTATGTCTTTTCTCGCTCCGTCGGATTTGTTTGCTCGGGTCGCGCAAACAGGTAAGTCTGGGGGTGTGATGAGTCTGGTTTATACAGTGATTTCCGGCCTCATCTGTGTTTGTTTTAGTGTCATTGCACTTCAATTGCTGTTCATATATGCTTATATTGATATCACGGCGTATCTGCGCCTTTTGTGCAATCCTTCCCCCTTTGTGGCATGTTTTTCTTATATATTACTGTATGCATGTGTTATGGATCCGGTGGTGTGCACGGATCGGGGTCATATTTATTTTTCCTGCAGGTCCTGGGATCGCGTGAACGTTCAGGATGGTGCGGGGTAATTTTTGGCCTAGAAAGCCTCTGATCGTGCGCATTCCTTCGCGCACGATCAGGCGCACAACCAGTGGTCGTGTGTTAATTCCCTTCCCAGACAGAGCGACGGTGCATGATCAGAGGATTCCTTCGCGCACGACCACTGGTCGTGCGCCCCTGACCGTGCGTTAATTCCCATCTTTTTCTTTGCTACAGGTTGACTGCACACGACCACAGGCATTCCTTCGCGCACGACCATTGGTCGTGCGCCACTGACCGTGCGCAGTGTTTATTCTGCTCCTTATTTAAACCGCCGCTCCGCAAAATTAGGGATTGAGCACTGATTTGGGGCGCGATTTCTCCGCGCCAGTCCACCGTATCACCTCTCCAAGCTCCTCCCATCCATTCCCCCCTTTGGGAAGGCTTCATCCATTGATCCTAAGGTCCATCTAGGATCCCGGAAGCATTCTCCGCCATCTACTGCCAGCATTCCATGAGGAGGACACCTCCATTGGGCGAAGCAGAAGTGACCCAGCTCTGAGAAGAAGACGGGCAACGGTTGGAGGTAGTGACAGCCTCTAAGCCCCGGAAGCAACCAAGGACTGAGCTTGGAGGAGGCGTGACGACCCCCCATTCCGACCAAGATCCACGGCGAGGCTTCTCATCTCGTGGTTCCTTCTACCCCTTCTCCTTTTGTGATATGTACTCTTCATTGTTGTAATGAACTAAGTGAACCTCTATTTATCTATGAATGGGAGTTTGTTTATGATCTTGTTCTTTACTTGATGCTGTGTTGTGATGCGCTCCGCCCCCGCTCCACTTACACACACACGTTCTAGCACTCGCTCTAGCAAAAGCTGGAAGCGATAGCGAAGAGGTGCCTTCGACCCTCAACTCTCGCATTTGCACTCACCTCATCCATTTTCTCACCGGCCATCCGCTAAGCGAAGCACGGCATCGCGGCCAGCACTACATCCATCCACCAAGCGACGCGGTGATTGCGACCCGCATAGTTTGTTTAGTTTTCTCATTCCTGTTCTATAAAACCAATCAAAATCCCCCTGTTTTTGTTTTACTTAGAAACCCTCATAATTAATCTCCTAACAGGCAAATCGTACTACCCAACTTGCGGTCCTTTGAGAACGATATTCGGGGAGCTACTCCCCACTTTTATTGCTTGACAACAACCGGTGCACTGCCGTCGTACCGCATTTCGTACCCGCTAATTAGCGGTGTGGAAATAGCGTGTCACCAGCACAACACAACCCAGCAGGAGCTTCAACCCGCTATTTCCCGCTAGTCTCGCCAGGACCTGTACAAACAAATCCACCATATAATTCATAGATGCGTCTAAGCACCGTATTGTGCTCTCAAGGCACACATTATCATAGTCCCCGAGTTATGCCTCCACGCTATGTCTTATTTCAACTTAGACAACAAAATGAGCTAGGTCGTACACATAAAGTTCTGGCACTCTTCCATAGCCTAGTGCACTGAGGGGCGACCTCTACACCACCACTATGGGAGGGTTTGGATCAACTAGGCCCATGCTCAATCTTTGCGATCAACTCTGCACGATGCGGGTAAGCTTTCACCTTGTGCCTGTTACTCGAAGCGAGGCTCTCAAGGCCCTCCAGCTTCTTCTGCTATGCACCCAGCCCCCAGGGCTTAGGTCACACATTGGCTCACACAATTAGCTCACTGGGAGCTACCGCTGGCGCTAGCACTAGCGCCAGGCGCTAGTAAAAGAACCCAGTTCTACTACCTTTTTCTGGGTATTGTCTGGGAAACACCTCCAGAACTCCTCACAGCATGTCTCAGTACTCAGAACCCAAAAACATAGCATATATTATGGAGTCTTCTATATAACGCAACAAGCAACATCACCAATCCAGACCAACCTATCCAGCTGGACTTCACACATCTTGCCTATGTCCGTAGTTCGATTCCGAACTCTAAATGCAATTTCTTGTGGGGATAACATCAACCCACATGAAGAACCCATCTACTAATTAGTAGAAGTCTTCCAAAGCATGCAAATCAAAGGACGCACATGTCCAAAGATATAGGGAGGAGAATAGTTACACTCGTCGCTCGTTTCGGTGCCATATAGCTGCGCTTGATCCGGAGGGAACTTGCTGAAATAGCTTCCTCTCCATGGAGTCGATGATGGCACAAGCACATAGGATCTCCTTTGCGGATATTCCCCAACTAGTCTCCTTCCTCAAGCTCTCAGCCTACCACTCTTGGAAAGGCAGTGGTTCTCTTAGAAAAAAAGAAGGAAAGCCGAAAACCATCTCATATATAGTTTTCCGCTACCGCCGGTGCTAGCTACTAGCGCCTGGCGCTATCCTAGAGTCGATACTGCTTTAGGGCACTACTGCTAGCGCTAGAGCTACCGCCTGCGCTAGCATTTATCGAGGAATCCTCTTGCGGTCAACACGGTTCGTTGAAATGCATTCATCGGGACACATTCGTCGTCGAAAAAGTTACCGCTAGCGCTACTGTTGGCGCTAGCATTCGTCGACGAATCCTCTTGATTCTTTCATCGATACACACAAGTCCCTTCGTCAATAAGCTACATTCGTCTTGATGGCGCGACCCCGCCACCACTTTCTGATGATGACCCGATTGCCGTAGCGCAACTCTACAAGGACTTGAGGCGCCGTGAAGATGCTAACGGAAACCGGAGTTACAACCTCCGCCCGCGGCGTACCAAACCCGCTTGAAGACTTCTATTTATTTTAGATCATTTATTTCATATTTGCGGATATAAAATTATTTCATATCTTGGAAATAATTTTATATCCATTTTGCTCTTGTTTATTTTTCATTTCCTAATTTTGAACAATGGTGTGCGTTTAGCCATTTTGATGGTGGATTAGTTAGCCATCATGATTTGATGTATTTTGTAAACTCCTATTTAAAGGAGGCTTGATGAGAGTAAAGTAGATTTTGAAGACCAAAAAAAAAACCTAATCTCCCCCTTGTGAGAGTTTCGGCCAGGAGGAGAGAGCCTCCTTGCCGCCGCCCCCCTATGGTGTGAAACCATCCATTGCATTCCTCCATCCACTTCGGTGCGATTCCGGAGAGACTTCCGCGGTGCGACTCTAAGGAAGTAAGGGTGCTTCTCCATTCGGTGCGACGCCGGTGGAACCGTGGAGAGTGAGATTCTCCCACATCTATCTTGAGTGCATGTATGTTCTTGGTTGGGTAACCCCTCTCCTTTCTAGTTATTCTTCTACATTGTAATTTGTGGAGGTTTTGTCGAATCGTTTTATCCGTGATCTTAATCCTCTCGCTTGCAAAATCTGAAATATAAGTGTTGTTATTGAACCTCTTGTTGTTCAGATCGGGAAGATCCGTTGCGGGAGCGAAACTCGGCCTAGCCTTGGTTTGCTCCCCAAGATTGGCGCACTTGGCGTTAACAAGGGAGTTAATCTCAACTAAAGCTTTATCACCGCTTGAATGTTCACCGCCGCTCCGAAAAATTGCCGCTGCGTTTTGAAACGAATCGAATGATGGAATAGATGCTTGTGTAGGTGCGGTGAGTTGTGTGCTTGTTGGAGAGGTAGGTCTTGTCTAAGGACGTGGTATCGAGTCCGGTTGTGAACCTTCTAGTTTTATTTTGTTATTCGGATTTGGGAGCCCACCTGACCTCTTTATTTGCCGCTTTTGGTCGGAGTACTCTTGGAACGAGGTCTTTGAGAGCAAGCACGACCTCTTTCCGTTCACTTTTGGTCGGAGCCCCCTCCTCCTTGTTTTATGTTTAATGTTGTTTTCGTTTCCGTTAGCGTAGCGAGCACGTAGTCACAGTAGCCCTACATCAATTTGGTATCAGAGGCGGTCATTTCAACTCCCACGTTGCAAACATCCTCTCTGCGTTCCTTGTTGGTCGTTCTGTTCTTTAGAAAAAAAAAAAATTCGGTGGTCTGCGAATAGCGGGATAAAATTGTCATTTTTCAGCGAAATTCTGAAAACAAAAAACTTCAACAATTTACGTATTATTCACGACAGGAATCTATAAAAATATCCTATGTTCAATCTAGCTACAGCCCTAGGAAAAATCATCTTCCAAAATTTTTCCTGAACCTGAATGCGCACTAGGCTAGGAACGGAGTACACGACACCGTCTACGTCTAGGATGGCTGCGAATCAGCACAATGATCCCAACACCGAGGCCATAGCAGGTCTACGTACCGAAATGACTGAGCTTAGGACGATGTTAGAACAAATTTTACGGAATCAAGGAGGACCGCCACCACCACCCGGTGATGTTGAGGGGCCCAACCGGCACCAATCGGTCACTGATTCGGATTCTGATGGAGACCTTCCCCGAGTGCCCCCTCGAGAATTCTGTCCCGAGCATGGTTTCGATATCACTAGAGCCATTAAGATTGATGCCCCCACCTACGATGGCATGGGAGACCCCCAGGTCTTCCTTAGGTGGGAAGTTGATATGGAATGTTACTACCAGTGGCACAATCTCACGGATCTCCAAAAGGTCCAAGTCTCCCGCATGAAGTTGACAGATCGTGCGAAAACCTTTTGGCTGAATGTTTAGTAATGTTTAGTAATATTGGAGAGATATGAGACATATTCAGGATTACAAATCTCACCCTCTATGAACCTATTCACAATTGAGATTAACTCCTAGTAGGAACTGGGTTCCTTAGAAGTGACCTTCAACTTCAGAGGACCTTCTCGAAGAGCGTTGATAAATGCAACTTGGAGGAGGACGGGTCCAACATCTCGGATGCCTAGTATTTCCTCCTGGAAACGGGCAGCGAAATGGGTTGCACTCTCCTTTTCACCTTGCTTGATTTTAAAAAGTGTCGCAGGGCCACTTTTCCATTTCTTCGAGGTTGCAAACCGCAAAAGAAACTCTTTCCTGAGATCTGCAAAAAAAGCAACAGACCGTGCAAGAAGATTAAAAAACCACTCCCTTGCTTCGCCTACGAGGGAGGTAACAAACAGTTTGCAGTGAAGAGCCTCATATAAGGTCCTCATTGACAGTGCGGCTTCAAAAGCTTGCAAGTGCGAAATCGGATCATCCCTTCCAGTGTAGACGGGAAGTCGGGGCTCTCTAAAACCTGTGGGGACGGGCTCCCACCTAACTTGATCTACTAATGGGGAAGGATCTTCCCAAAGATCGACAGGGAGAGGCGCGTTGCCCTCACAAAAATTCAGAGCTCGGGCAGGACTTCCCCGGGCAGCTGCCTGATAGAAATCCTATCGGGCGGCGAACTCGACACCCTGAGGCCACAGAGGCATAGCGGGCTCGGGGTCCGCGCGATCAGCAACTTGACCGCAGGGTGGTTGAAAAGTGACTAGTGTAGCAAACTCAACGGCTTAAGGGGCTAGCCGTAGAGAGATCACTTATAGAGCTTTCCCCATGGCTTCCATCTGCTGGGCGGTCTCACGCTGAGCTCGAGCAAACTCTTGACGGGTCTGCTCAATCACCCGTTCGAAGCGTGATTCCAGATCTTCCGAGGTCGCGCGACCCGCATCTGGATGACCTCCACTGATCTGACTCCGCAACTCCCGATCTGCCATCTAAGACCGCCGCACTTCACCAACAAATCTCGATCTGAATGTCGCGTGTTCGTTCTGTTGATGCAAAAATAGCACCTCTACAACTTACGCTCGAACTCGGGGGAAAATATGGGACTGTTGGTTACTTGGGGTCAGAATATGTTAGATAGTAAGTGATGATGGGACTCTGACTAGGAGGAGGCTCTGATTGAAAAAGATAAAAGACTAGAGATTATAGGAAGCTAGAAGCGGACCGGACAAAAGAAAAGGGAGCAAGCTGAAAATAAGACCGCCTATTTTTTGTAATTAGTTCAATGCTCAATCCTCCACCCCCCTCTAAGGGAGCCCTACCCCCCTATTTATATGCTCAGGAACTGCCCAAACGGGTAGTTCCTAGAATTACGGGCTGCCCGGGATTTCAAATAGCTGAGCTGAGGTGAGAAGATACCTACCTTGTTGTGGCTGAAAGAGTAAAGAAATTTAGACCGCGTGATCTCGAAGAGGAGACCGATAATCAAGCCTGTGAAGCCCATTCCCATATGCAAGATGTCTGAACTGGGCGGTCTCAGAAGCTGAGACCGTGCGAACTGCTTTAAAAACTTATGTGGCGATCTTTTGGGCGAACAATGACGTTTGTGAACAGACTATCATAATCTCAAAACCAGTGCATCTAATATTAATTCTAGAGGTTTAATACGATATAAAATGTGGTCTATTAGAATTTTAAGGATTTTCAATTATATCAGATGTGGGCATATGCCTAGTCACACATATGACAGTGTTTTGGATTTTTACTAATTCACTTGGTCACAAATATTTCATTAATTTAAAAGTGTGAATATGAAATATTTACTTAAACTATAGGAAATTATATTCCAAAAAAATTCATTATTCTAGAGGTGATATATATTATTATAATGCATGCATGGCCAACATTTCATTGGCATGCAATAAGTACTTTGGGAAAAATACACCAAATATAGTTTTTGTGCTACATGCACACCCAAACCTACAAGGTTCATGCAAGTGAAATATACCTACATGCAGAAATTCAAATGGTCCCAAATTTTGTCCAATGGAATATGATGACCTAAACAACAATCTACCAGAGATTTGGATTTTTACTAATTTATTTGGTCACAAATATTTTATTAATTTAAAAGTGTGACATATGAAATATTTACATAAAATGGAGGAAATTATATTACAAAAAATTCCATTCTTCCATTTGTGATATATATTATCATAACACATTCATTGCCAAAGTTTCATTGGCATGCAATATGTATTTTTGGAAAAATACACCAAATATAGTTTTGTGTTAAATGCACACCATTACCAAACATACACGGTTCATGCAAGTGAAATATACCCACATGAAATAATCAAAATTGTCCAAAAATTTGTCCAGTGGAATATGATGACCTAAAGAACAATCTAACAGACATTTGGGTCATTTTGAAATTGGTTAACCATGTAAATCACCTATATATGTATAATTAAATTTTTACTAAAATCATATTGCAATGTACTCCAAAAATTCTGATTTTTAATCGAATATCTATCTAGGTACTCCTCATGCATGGCCAAATTTTAGACCCATTCCATTATCCAGTAGTTAAGAATTAACAATTAAATGTCTAGGTCACCTTTGGTACACCATCCAGAAACATAGAGATATTGGGGGTTGTAGCTCACTAATTGCAGTGATTGAAAATTCCTTGGAAGGTAGAGACAAAGGGATACAAATTTGATGTTCATGACGAACTGATTCAACCCTTATGGTCCCTAAATCTGAGCTTAAAGTTGTTGAATAAAGTGTGACATAATATATTATGGTGAAATAAAACTATAGCACATGTGGTCTGCAGATAACAGATCCTACGCAAATCGTAAAGAAAATGGACGGGATCGGGCCATCTTCAGACTCCATCCAACGACCCAGATTAAAACAACTCAGAACTTAATCAAAGGGGATATCCCAGCCAGCAGAGCTCCTCCACGACTAGCCACCACCAGCACCTCCATCGAGGTGTGGGCTATTCAAGGACAGTGCTTTGATGGTCTGAGGCAGCCAGAATCAGGAAAGCGAGGGGGAATTTCAGCATGAAATTCACGCTCAAATTCCATGGATTCGAGCTCAATTGAGCTCGGATTTCTTCCTAGAGGAACTACAGAGCAAGCACAGAGCGAGAGGAGGAAACCTGCCTTATTTGAAGCTTATCGACAGGTATTTTCCTAAGGTTACATGGCTGATCCTTGCTCCGCCGACCCTTGACATTTCCTTTTTCTCAGTAGATTCCTTCAATCCAGGATAGCAACACGACTCCTCAAGGCCCTCTGAAGCTGAGGTGTCATCAAAATGGGCTGAGGAGGTGTGTATATGGGGATGTCATTAAGGGAGGGGTCGTACCAGCCTTGGATGCCCCTGCTAGCTGCAACTTGGCAGCAAATCTATTGGAATTCGGCTAGGAATAGCTGAGGGAGCTCAGTTATGGGCTTGGGAGGAGGAATGGAGGGCCAAGTGTCCTACATTCCTTAATTTTCTCTTTATTCCCTTAGGGAAATTAGGGAACCCCGAATAAGCCAGATGCATGCAGGAAGGGCTGACCTTGAGGGTTTTGGCCAATTGTGATTGGGTTTTGACCAAGGTTGACTTTTGGGTTGACTTGGTCAAATTGATGAGGCTGCTACCACCATAAGAACACCATGGGTCATATGACACAATCCAATGTTTATTGTGTCATGGTGGATTCATGATTAGGCTAATTGATTCATTTTGGGTAAAATTTGTCAAAGTTGACCCAAAGTTGACTTTGATCAATTTCATGAAATTTGTTTAGCCCAATGGATTAATATTGACCTAATGGACTCGCTTAATGGTAAGGAGGGTATTAGTGAAGTTAATCTAATCAATTGAAGTACAATTGAGCCAAATTAGGATAAGTTTACCTATTTTGACTTTGGTCAATTTGGCTAGTTTGGTTGACCAATCCATGTGGTCCATGGTACATTGACTCACACTTATGGTCAGGAATGCATTGGTGAGGTGAATTGAAGCTTGTGAGTTCAATTTGAGGTGAATTGACCTAGGTTGACTTGTGTCTATTGGGGTTCAGTAGGTGAGATCACCTAGTTACTTAGGCTCCATGGTCAATTCCTTGCCCTAGGTCACATGTCATGACAATTGTCAAGACCTAACTCATATCAGGGGCCTAGTTGGAATGAGGATGTTTGGTTCTACGAGAAATATTTTCATCCCCGAAATTTATGTTTGGTTCTACGAGATTCTACGCATAATGAATGGAAAAGTAAAGTACACTGGGTTAGATCATACCTGAGGTGAATAGTCCCGGGTAGCATTTTTGCGTGACCCCTAAGGGTTCCAAGGTATATTCCTCGTATATGTGGTTGGACTACAGGACTTTGACTAATGGGACCTTCTTCCATTGTAAGACCCGAATGTCAGTATCATCTATCTGGACTGGCTCTAGACGAATATGATGATAAGATTGTTTGAACCAAAAATCTACCAAGTCCACACTTGCTCAAGATGGAGAAGGAGGGGGTGATTGTTGAGGTGGCTGGTTACTTTGAATCATGGATGAAGGAGTGAGAGAGGGGATAAAAAGAGATGGATGTGAGCAGAAAAGAGGTCGCATGGGGAGATGAGAGCTGAAGGAGATCGCCTGATGAGAGGGAGATCGCCCAGGAAAGGGGGAGATCGCCCAAGCAGGGGGAGAAGTCACCAATGTCTAAAAATTGGAGACCGCTCTAATCACTAGCTACAAGCTGGAATCCCTCCAATGTCCCTTTTGGGTACCCCTGCCCCTCTATTTATAGGCGTGGTGCCTGCCCAAACGGGGAGGTATAGAAATGACGGGCTGCCCAGGAAACTTGAGACCGGTAGGGGAGATCGCCCGAAAGAAGACGAGACCGCCCGGAAGGGGAGTTCGCTGGGAAGGGGAGTTCACTAGGAAGGGGTGCTCGCCCGGAGGGGGATCTTGCCAGGGAGACCACCCGGAAGGGGAGCTCTCCAGGGAGACTGCCCGAAAGGGGACGATACCGCCAAGGCAGGGGAGCTCTACAGAAAGGGGAGCTCGCCAGTGGGGGAGCTCTCTAGGGAGACCGCCCAAAAGGGGAGCTCGCTAGGGAGACCGCCTGGAAGGGGAGCTCGCTAGGGAATTAATACAAAGTTGCATTGACATCAGGGTTCCATAATGATATGTGCCTAATCAGGTGGTATAAAACATAATGCGACCACCTGCAGAGATTAGCAGGTGGTCGCGAGATCTCTTCAGGTACTCGCGTTATGTTTTATACCTGCTTTGAGTTCTCTTTTGCAGAGATTAGCAGGTGCTTGCGAGGTCTCTTCAGGTACTCGCGTTATGTTTTATACCTGCTTTGAGTTGTCTTTTGCAGAGATTAGCAGGTGTTCGCGAGTTCTCTTCAGGTACTCGCGTTATGTTTTATACCTGCTTTGAGTTCTCTTTTGTAGAGATTAACAGGTGTTCGCAAGTTCTCTTCAGGTACTCACGTTATGTTTTATACCTGCTTTGAGTTCTCTTTTGCAGAGATTAGCAGGTGGTCACGAGTTCTCTTCAGGTACTCGCGTTATTGTTTTATACCTGCTTTGAGTTCTCTTTTGCATAGATTAGCAGGTGCTCGCGAGGTCTCTTCAGGTACTCGCGTTATGTTTTATACCTGCTTTGAGTTCTCTTTTGCAGAGATTAGCAGGTGTACGCGAGTTCTCTTCAGGTACTCGCGTTATGTTTTATACCTGCTTTGAGTTCTTTTTTGTAGAGATTAGCAGGTGTTCGCGAGTTCCCTTCAGGTACTCGCGTTATGTTTTATACTTGCTTTGAGTTCTCTTTTGCAGAGATTAGCAGGTGTTCGCGAGTTCTCTTCAGGTACTCGCGTAATGTTTTATACCTGCTTTGGATTCTCTTTTGTAGAGATTAGCAGGTGTTCGCGAGGTCTCTTCAGGTACTCGCGTTATATTGTATATCTGCTTTAAGTTCTCTTTTACAGATATTAGCAGGTGTTCGCGAGGTCCCTTCAGGTACTCGTGTTATGTTTTATACCTGCTTTGGATTCTCTTTTGTAGATTTTAGCAGGTGTTCGCGAGTTCTCTTCAGGTACTCGCGTTATGTTTTATACCTGCTTTGAGTTCTCTTTTGCATAGATTAGCAGGTGTTCGCGAGTTCTCTTCAGGTACTCGCGTTATGTTTTATACCTGCTTTGAATTCTCTTTTGCAGAGATTAGCAGGTGCTCGCGAGGTCTCTTCAGGTACTCGCGTTATGTTTTATACCTTCTATGAGTTCTCTTTTGCAGAGATTAGCAGGTGGTCGCGAGTTCTCCTCAGGTACTCGAGTTATGTTTTATACCTGCTTTGAGTTCTCTTTTGCAGAGATTAGCAGGTGCTCGCGAGGTCTCTTCAGGTACTCACATTATGTTTTATACCTGCTTTGAGTTCTCTTTTGCAGAGATTAGCAGGTGTTCGCGAGTTCTCTTCAGGTACTCGCGTTATGTTTTATACCTGCTTTGAGTTCTCTTTTGCAGAGATTAGCAGGTGTTCGCGAGTTCTCTTCAGGTACTCGCGTTATGTTTTATATTTGCTTTGAGTTCTCTTTTGCAGAGATTAGCAGGTGGTCTCGAGTTCTCTTCAGGTACTCGCGTTATGTTTTATACCTGCTTTGAGTTCTCTTTTGCAGAGATTAGCAGGTGCTCGCGAGGTCTCTTCAGGTACTCGCGTTATGTTTTATACCTGCTTTGAGTCATCTTTTGTAGAGATTAGCAGGTGTTCATGAGTTCTCTTCAGGTACTCGCGTTATGTTTTATACCTGCTTTGAGTTCTCTTTTGCAGAGATTAACAGGTGTTCGCGAGTTCTCTTCAGGTACTCGCGTTATGTTTTATTCTTGCTTTGATTTCTCTTCTGCATAGATTTCCAGGTGTCCGCGAGTTCTCTTCAGGTACTCGCGTTATAGATTGTTTTATACCTTCTTTAAGTTCTGTTTTTGCAGAGATTAGTAGGTATTCGTGAGTTCTCTTCAGGTACTCGCGTTATAGATTATTTTGTCTTCTTTAAGTTCTCTTTTGCAGAGATTTGCGAGTGTCCGCGAGTTCGCTTTAGGTACTCGCGTTATGTTTTATACCTGCTTTGACTTCTCTTTTGCAGAGATTAGTAGGTGTTTGCGAGGTCTCTGCAGGTACTCGCATTATATTGTATACCTGCTTTAAGTTCTCTTTTGCAGATATTAGCAGGTGTTCGAGAGGTCCCTTCAGGTAATCGCGTTATGTTTTATACCTGCTTTGAGTTCTCTTTTGCAGAGATTAGCAGGTGTTCGTGAGTTCTCGTCAGGTACCCGCGTTATGTTTTATACCTGCTTTGGATTCTCTTTTGTAGAGATTAACAGGTGTTCGCGAGGTCTCTTCAGGTACTCGCGTTATATTGTATACCGGCTTTAAGTTCTCTTTTGCAGAGATTAAGCAGGTGTTCGCGAGTTCTCTTCAGGTACTCGCGTTATATTTTATACCTGCTTTGAGAAAGATAGCGCGCGACGTCGAATTACCTTGAGACGAAATTAGATTTTTTCGTAGAATTAAAAGTGATGACTTTTCAAAATATTAAAATGACTTGGCCGTGGAGGTTCCATAATTATGAACGCTCCTCTCTCGAGGGTATGCCCACCTGAGAATATGAATATTCGACCGAACTCTCGTTCTATAATCGAATCTTCTTAATACTCGCTTTATGTTGTGAACCCCGCTATTGGGTTTTTATTTCCAATTCGGGAGAATTACTTCGTCCTCTCTCGAGGAAAGAGCGCACTTCTCTTTACCCGTGAGCGATCAATCCGTACGCGCGAGCCTCTCGGCTAACTAGGTACAAAAACGGAAATGAAAACCACACATCGATTATGTGGCTCTACTCAACGTGATTCTTGGGTAAACCTTAAGCGTTAATTATTTTAGAAAGAGATGTTTTAATTTTATAGAAAAACTATTTTTGTGTCCCAATGCTCTTCGACGTCGTGTGCTAAAGGAAATTATCCACTCATCGGAATGGAGACGGCATTATCGGTTGAAAAATACATGTTTAATAATTAAAGCGGATATAAGCGGATAAAAAGGAAATAAAAAGACTTATATAAAAACACTAATAGTATCTGTCCCAACCACCTTAAACAAGCGCTAAAAAGTTCTTAGCCTCTTATTCAAGAAGGAGGTGGTATAGAAATGAAAAGACTTATAAAGGTGCAGAAATAATATCCGTCCCAACCGACTTAAATAAATGCTAAAGTAAATTAGCCTCTTATTCAAGATGGGGGTGGTATATCGCAGTTATATAAAGACTGAAATAAAACTAAGTTACAAAAAAGAAAAATATAATCTCATACACGCACACACTCTAAAAAAACTGAAAAGAAAGCGTTTAAAATGAAAGCGATAAAATAAGGCGAAAAAGAAAACGATAAAACTATTTTATGAAAGCTTGTAAATCTAAGCAATGAAAACAGTAAACCTAGATTAAAAAAGCATTAAAACCTAACTATCAAAGCAATAAAACTAAATTATGAAAGCAATAAAGTTAAACTCATACACGCACACACACTAACATTAATAAAAAGAAGATGATCCAAATGAGAAAAACATAATTTTATTTCTGAAATCAGCATTACAACTAGACTAGGAAGACGAAAAAAAAACTGCAAACGAACTTAAACTGAATTGCACAAGAGAAACTCACAATCACTCAAAAGAACTCACAATACCACAAGAACTACTCAAAATTTGGATGAAAAATACTTCAGCCGAGCCCCTCTATTTATAGGGAAAATTTGAGTTTTACACGCCCTAGGTCGCGGGCGAGACTTGAATGTCCCGGCCGTGACTTAGGGCGTGACATTTGCTCGGCTGTATTCGCCGCCTTCTTTAAGGTCTGGCCGTCAAACATGGCTGCACCTGGGCGTGACTTTGTATGTCACGGGCGTGACTTTGTGAGTCACGGGCGTGACTATGGGTGGCTGATGTCGGCAGCATGGGCGCGGCTTCGAGACGTGACGCGCTGGCGGCTCACGAGCGTGACTCTGCTGGAATACGGGCGTGACTTGTAGAGTCACGGGCGTGACTTGGTCAACTTGAGTGAGCAAGAAAGGAATTCGTCGGGCGCAGAGCTTTAAATTTACACGCCCTTGGTCACGGGCGTGACCGAGGGCGTGACTTGAGCGATTTGTCCAGATTTGATCTGAATTGAGCCGTCCCGTTGATATTTGTTCTTTAAAAATACACGCTCTTGGTCACGGGCGTGACCGAGGGCGTGACCTGTGAAAATTTTGGAAAAAAATGCAAAAACAAAAATAAAACTAAGTTAGAAACCAGAAATAATAAAGAAGCAATTTATTCATTAATTTACATAGAAAAATTCACAATATTAATTAAAACTATACTAATAATTATACTAAAAATACATATATTTTATTACTTATCAAATACCCCCATACTTAAGCTTTTGTTATTCCAGATCAAAAGTAAGAGAGATCTATACTGGATTAACATAAGTTCTAATTTTTGGCTATCGTTTTATTTTAATCATAAGAGACTGAAAAATAAAAATTCGGAGTAATAAGAGTTAAGTCCTAAATTATGTAAATGATTTAAGTAGAAAGAAATGTCCTAGCCAAAAGACTTCTTAATTAACCAAATAGCAAACAAAATTGCAATCATTAGTAAACGAGATTAGATCGGAATTATAATAACCTTTGTTTAAAGAAACATGAAGGAAAAATATAAGTAACTAATTATGCTCTCAAATGATTTTTTGAATTAAAACTAGAAACAATAATGTGGTTAAGGGAAAAGAGGGTAAAAAGTCATGACAAATTGAAGAGTACTTGAATTATGGGTGAAGAATTTTATTTTTTCACCCCTCTTAAATAGTTTCCTTTGACTCCCATCATTGGTGTACGA
This sequence comes from Dactylorhiza incarnata, assembly GCA_033032865.1. Classification (NCBI taxonomy): domain Eukaryota; kingdom Viridiplantae; phylum Streptophyta; class Magnoliopsida; order Asparagales; family Orchidaceae; genus Dactylorhiza; species Dactylorhiza incarnata. The sequence goes on from JAWHQI010000149.1 coordinate 3,317,240, forward strand.
GGGAAAATTGATCTTTTTAATTAACCCAATGCCTATGTTTACGGAATTTTCAATTCCCATTGACATAGGATCTCTTTTAACAAATATTGGGTGCCTATGTTTACGGAATTTTTGTATTCCCAGTGACATAAGATCTTTTTGTTTTCTTCTTTTGTTTTTGCCATGCTAAATTGGTGTATACAAGGGGTTTTCAAGAGAAATTCTAGAATAATAAAAAAAAAGTTTTGAGAGCAACCTTAGTAAGTTGAATATTCCTAGATTCCTGAAGACCTAAAGTAGGGATAATTGCAGTCTAAAGTTATTTTGCCAACATAATAGACATGTCTCTATTTTAGCTAGTAGAAGTAGTGCTTGATAACAAAGCCTCTATTTAAATTAAAAACACAAGATATTCTTTACAACTTAACCACGAACGTTTAAATCTATCGATCTTAGATAAACAAACAAATAGTAAAACTAGAGATTATGAAAATCCACAAACATATACTCTCGAAACTAAATGCTTTAAGAATAAAAGTAAAGTAGGGTATATTATTTTGGAACTTTTTTGGGGGTTTTGGGGTTTTGCTAATAAATTTTTTTGTAATAAACTTTTTTTGTTTTTTTGTTTTTTTTTGTATTATGACAGTGTAATTTTTTTGATTTTTTGTAAAAAGAAGCCCCCCTTTTTTTTTAAATGAAAACGGTAAATACACCCCCATACTTAAAATCCAACATTGTCCTCAATGTTGTAATGTAAGTATGAAGAAGATAAAATAACATTGCAATATATACAAAAGGAAAGAGGAAGCAAAGATGCTTCCCTGAATTAAAGCTGGCGGGGTCGTAAGAAACCCTACGAAAAGAGATAAAAAGCATAATAAAAATATTAGATAAATATGGGGTGCCTCCAATGAGCGCTTTGTTTACCGTCGCGTAGCTTGACGCATTTGGCGTGGTGAGATTATAAATTGGGGAGGGTTAAAGATTCCGTATGTCCGTCCACCGGATCGCCCGCAAGATATAGTTTTAAACGGTGGCCGTTGACTTTAAAATCGCCTTTTTCGGGGTGAGAGATAAGAACGGTCCCATACGGCCAAACCTCTTTGACTTCAAAGGGGCCAGACCAGTGGGATTTGAGCTTACTCGGAAAAAGACGAAGACGTGAATTATAAAGAAGGACAAGATCGCTCCTTATAAAATTTATTTTTCGATCGTGGTAGAACTTAGAATGCTCCTTATAAAATTTATTACTATCATAAGCGTTCGCACGCCATTCATCGAGTTCATTTAGTTGGAATTTCCTATTCTCAGAGGCTAAGTTCGAATCGAGATTTAAAAATTTTAAGGCCCAAAAAGCACGGTGTTCTAACTCTACTGGTAAATGACACGTTTTGCCGTAGACTAATCGATAGGGCGTACAACCGATAGCGGTCTTGGATGCCGTACGATACGCCCACAACGCGTCGTCGAGTTCTGAGGACCAATCCTTCCTATTTAAAGAGACGATTTTTTCCAGAATGCGTTTTATCTCGCGATTTACTACCTCTACTTGGCCGCTTGTTTGGGGGTGATAGGCGGTGGCGAGCTTATGTGTGATGCCATACTTAGATAAATTTTTTGAAAACTAGGCATTGCAGAAGTGCGTGCCCCTATCACTAACAATGGCACGGGGCATGCCGAAGCGATAAAATAATTTTTTTAGAAAATGGACGATGACTCGCGCATCATTGGTGGGCAGAGCTTGCGCTTCCGCCCACCTAGATACGTAGTCGACCGCCACTAAAATATAGCGATTATTAAAAGAAGGAGGTAGGGGGCCTACAAAGTCTATGCCCCACAAATCGAAGATTTCGCATTCTAAATAAAAGTTTTGGGGCATCTCGTCACGACGAGAGATGTTACCCGACCGCTGGCAGCTATCGCATATACTCACAAAAGTGTGAGCATCCTTAAAGAGAGTGGGTCAATAAAATCCTGACTCTAACGCTTTCCGCGCGGTCTGGTTGGCTTGATAATGCCCTCCAGCCGGCCCCTCATGGCATTGTCGCAATATTTGCGCATCCTCCTTGCTTGAAACACATCTTCGTATCACTTGGTCTGCGCAGATGTGAAAGAGAAAGGGGTCCTCCCAAAAGTAGTTTTTCAAGTCAGAGAAGAATTTCTTCTTCTGCTGAGTCGAAAAATCTTTTGGAAGGACCCGTGCGACTAAATAGTTCGCGTAATCTGCGAACCAAGGGGTAGAAGAAGTTTTTGTATTATTTATGATTAAAAGGCGCTCCTCTGGAAATCGATCATCTATTTCTGGTTCGACGAGCACTTCTGCGACGGGGTGGTCTAAACGTGAGAGGTGGTCGGCTGCTAAATTTTCAGCCCCCTTCTTATCCTGGATCTCTAAGTCAAATTCCTATAAAAGGAGGATCCATCGAAGTAAGCGAGGCTTGGCATCAACTTTGGCCAAAAGATATTTTAGGGCGGAGTGATCAGTGAAAACGATCACGTGTGAAAGTGTTACGTAAGGCCTGAATTTATTAAAAGCAAAGATGACGGCAAGAAGTTCCTTTTCCGTCGTTGTATAGTTAGCTTGTGCGGCATTGAGTGTGCGAGAAGCATAATATATTGGATGAAAATATTTACTTACGCGTTGGCCTAAGACAGCTCCTACCGCGATATCGCTCGCGTCGCACATAATCTCGAACGGAAGGGACCAATCTGGCGCCACCAGAATTGGAGAATTCATAAGTTGCTTTTTTATAAAATCAAATGCCTCTACGCAGGCCGTGTCACAAATGAATGGGAATCCTTTTCCAGGAGGTGAGTTAGCGGTTTGGTTATTTTTGAAAAATCTTGAATAAACCGCCGATAAAAACCTGCGTGGCCAAGAAAACTTCTAATTGATTTGACGTTCGAAGGAACAGGAAGTTGTTCAATTATAGCGACTTTGGCCCTATCGACCTCCATCCCCTTGGAAGAAATTTTATGGCCGAGGACTAAACCCTCTCGGACCATGAAGTTGCATTTCTCCCAGTTCAAGACTAAGTTCGTCTCCTCGCACCGTTGGAGGACTCTATCTAAATTTTTTAGACAATTTTTAAAAGAGTCTCCAAAGACGGAGAAGTCATCCATGAAGAATTCCATTATGTCTTCTACTAGCTCGCCAAATATTGTCAGCATACATCTTTGGAATGTAGCTGGCGCGTTACAGAGGCCAAACGGCATCCTTCGATATGCGAAGGTGCCGAAAGGGCAAGTAAAAGTCGTTTTTTCTTGGTCCTCGGGTGAAATAGGGATTTGGAAAAATTCTGAGAGACCATCAAGGAAGCAATAAAAAGGATGACCGGAGAGACGTTCTAAGATTTGATCAATAAACGGTAATGGAAAGTGGTCTTTTCTGGTGGCATCATTTAGTTTTCTGTAGTCGATGCACACCCTCCAACCCGTAACAGTACGAGTTGGGATTAATTCATTATTCGTGTTTGCCACGACCGTTATACCGCCCTTTTTTGGGACGACTTGTACGGGGCTTACCCACGTACTGTCAGAAATAGGTTAGATAATCCCCGCATCGAGGAGTTTAATAATTTCACTTAACGATTTCCCGCATGTTCGGGTTAAGTCGTCGGTGAGGCGGAATTGTTTTGCGGGGTTTTCTTCGAGAAAAATTTTGTGGGAGCAGAATGAGGGGTTAATTCCCATGATATCGGAAATTTGCCATGCAATTGCACATCGATGTTTAGATAAAACTTCAACCAATTCGGATGTTTCCGAATCGGTTAAAGTAGACGATATTATAACCGGAAGTTTTAAGTTCGCGGCTAGAAAAGCATATTTTAAATGGTCGGGGAGTTGCTTAAGCTCCAAGACCGGAGGTTCTTCATAGGAAGTGGAGATTTTTAAATCTTTCGAATCAAAAGGCTCGAAAGGCAAATTTGGCGGTAATTCATCTAAAGGAGATTGATTCGCCAGATCTGAATCGTCTATCATTAAAGATAACAATTCTGAAAGAGAAGAACACTCGTCCACAAACACGGATTCCAAATTGAAACAGGAATCATCATTCGATAGTGAGTTCCGCATAGAGGGGTTGATGTGTAAAGTAATTTCGTCGTCTCCAACTCGAAGGAGGAGGCGACCGTTACTGACATCGATTAACGCGCAGGAGGTTGCGAGAAAGGGGCGACCGAGGATGATGGGTACCTCGACGTCCTCCTCTATGTCCAGGATGACAAAGTCTACCGGGAAGATAAACTTGTCGACCTTGACCAGAACATCCTCCACTACCCCTATTGGGTACTTTACCGAGCGATCCGTGAGTTGGATGCTCATTTTTGTCGGACTTGGGATGCCTAAATCGAGTTTTTTGAAAAGAGAAAAAGGCATCAAATTGATGCTGGCGCCTATGTCCGCAAGAGCGAACTTTATTAACATATTGCCAAAGAGGCACGGGATGGAGAACCGTCCCGGGTCATTCAGTTTTGGCGGCAATTTGTTAAGGAGAACAGCCGAACATTCCGCGTTAAGGGAAACACGTGAAACATCCTCGAGTCGCTTTTTATTAGAAAGCAACTCCTTAAGATATTTCGCATATTTCGGCATTTGGGAGAGTGCCTCGCAGAAGGGGACGTTTATTTGAATTTGTTTTAAAATACGCAAAAATTTTTGATAATTTCCGTCCTCCTTCTCTTTATTAATTTTAGACGGGTAAGGAATTCGAGGACTCGAAACATTCGGCGCAACCGGAGAATCCGGAGCAATTAGAATCGAAGAAGAGGGTGGAGGGGTCGAAGGCGAAATGCATACCTTAGGCTCAACCCGCAATGGGGAGACGACCTCCTTGCCGCTTCGAAGGGTTATAGCGTTGGCATTTTCCCTGGGGTTCGACTCCGTATTCCCTGGTAGAGCTCCGTATGGCCGCTCGGAGACCATCTTTGCAAGTTGTCCAACCTGGTTTTCCAAGTTTTTAATCGATCCGGTAAGATTCCGGATATTTGAATCGTTGGACGCGATGTATTTAGACAAAACATCTTCGAGCGGCAAAGGTTTTGGAGGAGGAGGCTGGAATCCCTGCAGAAATCCTTGCGGAAATCCTTGGGGATTCATATTTGGGGGCCTCTGAGTATTGTTAGGATTGCTCCAGGAGAAATTAGGGTGGGTCCTCCAACCCGGATTATAATTATTACCATACGGGTTGTTATTAGGGTTGAAGGGGGGCCTAACCGGATTACCGAGGTAATCCACCGATTCTTCGATTACGTTATTATTATAATTATTATTCCAAGCGGGAGTGGAGGAGCAAACAGTCATCTCCGCCACCTGCTTACTTAGCCGCTCTACCTGTGAGGCTAAGAAAGTAGTGGCGTCCACTTCAAAAAGACCAGTCGGTTTATTAGGACGCGACCTTGGCACGTTCCATTGGTACGCGTTCATGGCCATTTCGTCGATCAGAGCTTGAGCGGTCTCCGAGGTTTTGTTGTTTAACGTTCCCCCGGAGGCCGCATCAATCATCTGCCGCGTAGAAAAATTTAAACCATTATAAAACGTCTGGACCTGTAGCCAAGTTGGTAGTGCGTGATGAGGACACCTACGCAAATATTCTAACGCTCTCAAGTCTCATAAAGAGACTCGGAATCGAATTGCACAAAGGATGTGATATCCGTGCGTAGTTTTACGGTTTTTGACGGAGGAAAATACTTAGTTAAGAAAAATTCTGTCAATTGGGCCCACGTGGTTATGGACCCTCTCGGAAGAGAAGTCAACCACGATTTGGCTTTTAACCGTAGCGAAAATGGAAATAAGCGTAAACGAATGGCGTCATCAGTGACGCCATTAATTTTAAAGGCATCGCATATTTCTAAAAAGTTTGAAAGGTGCTGATGGGTCCTCATCTGGCAAACCGTCGAACTGAATCGATTGTTGTACCATTTGAATTATGCTGGATTTTATTTCGAAATTATTATTATTAACTGTTGGGCGAGTAATACTTGATCCTGTATCGTCCAAATTCGGCCGGGCATAATATGCCATGGTCCGTGCCGGGGCCGCATTTAGAATTGGATCGCCCATATTTGCAGTATCTCTGATTGACTCTTCGGGGGTTTCGAGTAAGTTTTGATCACGAGATCGGATACGCTCACGAAGAGTGCGCTCGATTTCGGGGTCAAAAGGAATAGTCGAATCGTCCGACGAGCTTCCTCGGGTCATATACTAAAAACAAATTTTTTTTGGATTTTTTTTGTTTTCTTATTATTATTAATTTTTTATTAAATATAAGTTTTTATATATATTTTTTATATTACTTTTTTTGTATTTTTTTGTTTTTTAGTAAAAATATATAGATAAGGAATAAAATTAATAGCAGTTCCTACTTTCAAATAACAACACAAGTTCCCCGGCAACGGCGCCAAAAACTTGATGATTTCGGTTGGACTTCTTCTTTTGTTTTATAAATAAGAGTTTAGAATTGACGGATGTTTTCGAAGAGTCTCGCAAGTACTCCTACTTTGAGAAATTAACCGTTATCCTATTGAAGGATAGAAGTAACGGTCTTTTTCTTCTTTCGGAATATTGACAATTATGCCTCGGCTACAACGCCGAATTCTATTGAATTGAAAAGTAGAAAAGGAGAGTTTTGCACTAAATGAGTTTGGAAAGCTGTGTTTGAATTCTTAGTCCAAATTAATCATTTGATAAAGGCAAGTATACTTTATCGCAAGTAATACAGGATATTTTTTTGAAAATATCGGGATCGTATATTTCCGCGGGTCGTGTTGATTATGCTACTTCGAGGAACAAACTATTATTTTATCAGAATAATATTTTTAGTTGGTTTAACTAGAGTTCTAAGTGATAAAATGTGAAAGATGATAATAACCGATTAACTAGAGTTCTAAGCGATGAGAATGATAGCGCGCGACGTCAAATTACCTTGAGACGAAAATAGATTTTTTCGTAGAATTAAAAGTGATGACTTTTCAAAATATTAAAATGACTTGGCCGTGGAGGTTCCATAATTATGAACGCTCCTCTCTCGAGGGTACGCCCACCTGAGATTATGAATATTCGACCGAACTCTCATTCCACAATCGAATCTTCTTAATACTCGCTTTATGTTGTGAACCCCGCTATTAGGTTTTTATTTCCAATTCGGGAGAATTTCTTCGTCCTCTCTCGAGGGTAGAGCGCACTTCTCTTACCCATGAGCGATCAATCCGTACGCACGAGCCTCTCGGCTAACTAGGTACGAAAATGGAAATGAAAACCACACATCGATTATGTGGCTCTACTCAACGTGATTCTCGGGTAAACCTTAAGCGTTAATTATTTTAGGAAGAGATGTTTTAATTTTATAGAAAAACTATTTTTGAGTCCCAATGCTCTTCGACGTCGTGTGCTAAAGGAAATTAGCCACTCATCGGAATGGAGACGGCATTATCGGTTGAAAAATAGATGTTTAATAATTAAAGCGGATATAAGCGGATAAAAAGGAAATAAAAAGACTTATATAAAAACAGTAATAGTATCCGTCCCAACCACCTTAAACAAGCGCTAAAAAGTTCTTAGCCTCTTATTCAAGAAGGGGGTTGTATAGAAATGAAAAGACTTATAAAGGTGCAGAAATAATATCCGTCCAAACCGACTTAAATAAATGCTAAAGTAAATTAGCCTCTTATTCAAGATGGGGGTGGTATATCGCAGTTATATAAAGACTGAAATAAAACTAAGTTACAAAAAAGAAAAATATAATCTCATACACGAACACACTCTAAAAAAACTGAAAAGAAAGCATTTTAAATGAAAGCGATAAAATAAGGCGAAAAAGAAAATGATAAAACTATTTTATGAAAGCTTGTAAATCTAAGCTATGAAAACAGTAAACTTAGATTATGAAAGCAATAAACCTAACTATAAAAGCAATAAAACTAAATTATGAAAGCAATAAAGCTAAACTCATACACGCACACACGCTAACATCAATAAAAAGAAGATGATCTAAATGAGAAAAACATCATTTTATTTCTGAAATCAGCATTACAACTAGACTAGGAAGACGAAAAAAAAACTACAAACGAACTTAAACTGAATTGCATAAGAGAAGCTCACAATCACTCAAAAGAACTCACAATACCACAAGAACTACTCAAAATTTGGATGAAAAATACTTCAGCCGATCCCCTCTATTTATAGGGAAAATTTGAGTTTTACACGCCCTAGCTCACGGGCGTGACTTGAATGTCACGGCCGTGACTTAGGGCGTGACATTTGCTCAGCTGTATTCGCCGCCTTCTGGAAGGTCTGGCCGTCAAACATGGCTGCACACGGGCGTGACTTGGTATGTCACGGGCGTGACTTTGTGAGTCACGGGCGTGACTATGGGTGGCTGATGTCGGCAGCATGGGCGCGGCTTCGAGACGTGATGCGCTGGCGGCTCACGAGCGTGACTCTGCTGGAACACGGGCGTGACTTGTAGAGTCACGGGCGTGACTTGGTCAACTGGAGTGAGCTGGAAAGGAATTCGTCGGGCGCAGAGCTTTAAATTTACACGCCCTTGGTCACGGGCGTGACCGAGGGCGTGACTTGAGCGATTTGTCGGGATTTGATCTGAATTGAGCCGTCCCATTGATATTTGATCTTTAAAATTACACGCCCTTGGTCACGGGCGTGACCGAGGGCGTGACCTGTGAAAATTTTGCAAAAAAATGCAAAAACAAAAATAAAACTAAGTTAGAAACCAGAAATAATAAAGAAGGAATTTATTCATTAATTTACATAGAAAAATTCACAATATTAATTAAAACTATACTAATAATTATACTAAAAATACATATATTTTATTACTTATCATTTGCATTCTCTTTTTGTATAGATTAGCAGGTGTTCGCGAGTTCTCTTCAGGTACTCGCGTTATGTTTTATACCTACTTTGAGTTCTCTTTTGCAGAGATTAGCAGGTGTTCGCGAGATCTCTTTAGGTACTCGTGTTATGTTTTATACCTGCTTTGAATTTTCTTTTGCAGATTAGCAGGTGCTCGTGAGGTCTCTTCAGGTACTCGCGTTATGTTTTATACCTGCTTTGAGTTCTCTTCTGCAGAGATTAGCAGGTGGTCGCTAGTTCTCTTCAGGTATTCACGTTATGTTGTATACCTGCTTTGAGTTCTCTTTTGCAAAGATTAGCAAGTGCTCGCGTGGTCTCTTCAGGTACTCATGTTATGTTTTATACCTGCTTTGAGTTCTCTTTTGCAGAGATTAACAGGTGTTCGCGAGTTCTCTTTAGGTACTCGCGATATGTTTTATACCTGTTTTGAGTTCTCATTTGCAGAGATTAGCAGGTGTTCGCGAGTTCTTTTCAGGTACTCGCGTTATGTTTTATACTTGCTTTTAGTTCTCTTTTGCAGAGATTAGCAGGTGTTCACGAGTTCTCTTCAGGTACTCGCGTTATGTTTTATACCTGCTTTGGATTCTCTTTTGTAGAGGTTAGCAGGTGTTCATGAGGTCTCTTTCGGTACTCGCGTTATATTGTATACCTTCTTTAAGTTCTCTTTTGTAGATATTAGCAGGTGTTCGCAAGGTCCCTTCAGGTACCCGCGTTATGTTTTATACCTGCTTTGGATTCTCTTTTGTAGATTTTAGCAAGTGTTCGCGAGTTCTCTTCTGGTACTCGCGTTATGTTTTATACCTGCTTTGAGTTCACTTTTGCAGAGATTAGCAGGTGCTCGCGAGTTCTCTTCAGGTACTCAGGTTATGTTTTATACCTGCTTTGAGTTCTCTTTTGCAGAGACTAGCAGGTGCGCGCGAGGTCTCTTCAGGTACTCGCGTTATGTTTTATACCTGCTTTGAGTTCTCTTTTGCAGAGATTAGCAGGTGTTCGCGAGTTTTCTTTAGGTACTCGTGTTATGTTTTATACCTGCTTTGAGTTCTCTTTTGCAGAGATTAGCAGGTTTTCGCGAGTTCTCTTTAGGTACTCGCGTTATGTTTTATACTTGCTTTGAGTTCTCTTTTGTAGAGATTAGCAGGTGTTCGCGAGTTCTCTTCAAGTATTCGCGTTATGTTTTATACCTGCTTTGGATTCTCTTTTGTAGAGATTAGCAGGTGTTCGCGAGGTCTCTTCAGGTACTCGCGTTATATTGTATACCTGCTTTAAGTTCTCTTTTGCAGATATTAGCAGGTGTTCGCGAGGTCCCTTCAGGTACTCGCGTTATGTTTTATACCTGCTTTGGATTCTCTTTTGTAGATTTTAGAAGGTGTTCACGAGTTCTCTTCAGGTTCTTCCCGTTATGTTTTATACCTTCTTTGAGTCATCTGTTGCAGAGGTTAGCAGGTGTTCGCGAGTTCTCTTCAGGTACTCGCGTTATGTTTTATACCTGCTTTGAGTTCTCTTTTGTAGAGATTAGCAGGTGTTCACGAGTCCTCTTCAGGTACTCGCGTTATGTTTTATTCTTGCTTTGAGTTCTCTTTTGCATAGATTTGCAGGTGTCCGCGAGTTCTCTTCAGGTACTCGCGTTATAGATTGTTTCATACCTGCTTTAAGTTCTGTTTTTGTAGAGATTAGTAGGTATTCACTAGTTCTCTTCAGGTACTCGCGTTATAGATTCTTTTGCCTTCTTTAAGTTCTCTTTTGCAGAGATTTGCAAGTGTCCTCGAGTTCTCTTCAGGTACTCGCGTTATGTTTTATACCTGCTTTGACTTCTCTTTTGCAGAGATTAGTAGGTGTTCCCGAGGTCTCTTCAGGTACTCGCGTTATATTGTATACCTGCTTTAAGTTCTCTTTTGCAGAGATTACGCAGGTGTTCGCGATATCTCTTCAGGCACTCGCGTTATATTTTATACCTGCTTTGAATTCACTTTTTGTAGAGATTAGCAGGTGATCGTGAGTACACTTCAGGTACTCGCGTTATGTTTTATACCTGCTTTGGATTCTCTTTTGTAGAGATTAGCAAGTGTTCGCGAGGTCTCTTCAGGTACTCGCGTTACATTGAATACCTGCATTAAGTTCTCTTTTGCATAGATTAAGCAGGTGTTCGCGAGTCCTCTTCAGGTACTCGCGTTATATTTTATACCTGCTTTGCATTCTCATTTTGTAGAGATTAGCAGGTGTTCGCGAGTTCTCTTGTACTGACGTTATGTTTTATACCTGCTTTGAGTTCTCTTTTGCAGAGATTAGCAGGTGCTCGCGAGGACTCTTCAGGTACTCGCGTTATGTTTTATACCTGCTTTGAGTTCTCTTTTGCAGAGATTAGCAGGTGCTCGCGAGGTCTCTTCAGGTACTCGCGTTATGTTTTATACCTGCTTTGAGTTCTCTTTTGCATAGATTAACAGGTGTTCGGAAGTTCTCTTCTGGTACTCGCGTTATGTTTTATACCTGCTTTGGATTCTCTTTTGTAGATTTTAGCAGTGTTCGCGAGTTCTCTTCAGGTACTCGCGTTAAGTTTTATACCTGCTTTGAGTTCTCTTTTGCAGAGATTAGCAGGTGTTCGCGAGTTCTCTTCAGGTACTCGCGTTATGTTTTATACCTGCTTTGAATTCTCTTTTGCAGAGATTAGCAGGTGCTCGCGAGGTCTCTTCAGGTACTCGCGTTATGTTTTATACCTGCTTTGAGTTCTCTTTTGCAGAGATTAGCAGGTGGTCGCGAGTTCTCTTCAGGTACTCGCGTTATGTTTTATACCAGCTTTGAGTTCTCTTTGGAGAGATTAGCAGGTGTTCGCGAGGTCTCTTCAGGTACTCGCGTTATGTTTTATACCTGCTTTGGTTTCCCTTTTGCAGAGATTAGCAGGTCTTCACGAGTTCTCTTCAGGTACTCGCGTTATGTTTTATACCTGCTTTAAGTTCTCTTTTGCAGAGATTAGCAGGTGTTCGCGAGTTCTCTTCAGGTACTCGCGTTATGTTTTATTCTTGATTTGAGTTCTCTTTGGCAGAGATTTGCAGGTGTCCGCGAGTTCTCTTCAGGTACTCGCGTTATAGATTGTTTTATACCTGCTTTAAGTTCTATTTTTGCAGAGATTAGTAGGTATTCACGAGTTCTCTTCAGGTACTCGCGTTATAGATTCTTTTGACTTCTTTTAGTTCTCTTTTGTAGAGATTTGCAGGTGTCCGCGAGTTCTCTTCAGGTACTCACGTTATGTTTTATACCTGCTTTGACTTATCTTTTGCACAGGTTAGTAGGTGTTCGCGAGGTCTCTTCAGGTACTCGCTTTATATTGTATACCTGCTTTAAGTTCTCTTTTGCATATATTAGCAGGTGTTCGCGAGGTCCCTTCAGGTACTCGCGTTATGTTTTATACCTGCTTTGAGTTCTCTTTTGTAGAGATTAGCAGGTGTTCGCGAGTTCTCTTCAGGTACTCGCGTTATGTTTTATACCTGCTTTCGATTCTCTTTTGTAGAGATTAGCAGGTGTTCGCGAGGTCTCTTCAGGTACTCGCGTTATATAGTATACCTGCTTTCAGTTCTCTTTTGCAGATATTAGCAGGTGTCGCGAGGTCTCTTCAAGTACTCGCGTTATGTTTTATACCTGCTTTGAGTTCTCTTTTGCAGAGATTAGCAGGTGTTCGTGAGTTCTCTTCAGGTACTCGCGTTATGTTTTATACCTGCTTTGAGTTCTCTTTTCAAGAGATTAGCAGGTGTTTGCGAGTTCTCTTCAGGTACTCGCATTATGTTTTATACTTGCTTTGAGTTCTCTTTTGCAGAGATTAGCAGGTGTTCGCGATTTCTCTTCAGGTACTCGCGTTATGTTTTATTCCTGCTTTGGATTCTCTTTTGTAGAGATTAGCAGGTGTTCGTGAGGTCTCTTCAGGTATTCGCGTTATATTGTATACCTGCTTTCAGTTCTCTTTTGCAGATATTAGCAGGTGTTCGCGAGGTCCCTTCTGGTACTCGCGTTAGGTTTTATACCTACATTGGATTCTCTTTTGCAAAGATTAGCATGTGCTCGCGAGGTCTCTTCAGGTACTCGCGTCATGTTTTATACCTGCTTTGAGTTCTCTTTTGCAGAGATTAGCAGGTGGTCGCGAGTTCTCTTCAGGTATTCGCGTTATGTTTTATACCTGCTTTGAGTTCTCTTTTGCAGAGATTAGCAGGTGCTCGCGAGGTCTCTTCAGGTACTCGCGTTATGTTTTATACCTGCTTTGAGTTCTCTTTTGCAGAGATTAGCAGGTGTTCGCGAGTTCTCTTCAGGTACTCGCGTTATGTTTTATACCTGCATTGAGTTCTCTTTTGTAGAGATTAGCAGGTGTTCGCGAGTTCTCTTGAGGTACTCGCGTTATGTTTTATACCTGCTTTGAGTTCTCTTTTGCAGAGATTAGCAGGTGGTCGCGAGTTCTCTTCAGGTACTCGCGTTATGTTTTATACCTGCTTTGAGTTCTCTTTTGCAGAGATTAGCAGGTGCTCGCGAGGTCTCTTCAGGTACTCGCGTTATGTTTTATACCTGCTTTGAGTTCTCTTTTGCATAGATTAACAGGTGTTCGGGAGTTCTCTTCAGGTACTCGCGTTATGTTTTATAACTGCTTTGAGTTCTCTTTTGTAGAGATTAGCAGGTGTTCGCGAGTTCTCTTCAGGTACTCACGTTATGTTTTATTCTTGCTTTGAGTTCTCTTTTGCAGAGATTAGCAGGTGTTCGCGAGTTCTCTTCAGGTACTCGCGTTATGTTTTATACCTACTTTGGATTCTCTTTTGCAGAGATTAGCAGGTGTTCGCGAGGTCTCTTCAGGTACTCGCGTCATATTGTATACCTGCTTTAAGTTCTCTTTTGCATATATTAGCAGGTGTTCGTGAGGTCCCTTCAGGTACTCGCGTTATGTTTTATACCTGCTTTGGATTCTCTTTTGTAGATTTTAGCAGGTGTTCGCGAGTTCTCTTCAGGTACTCGCGTTAAGTTTTATACCTGCTTTGAGTTCTCTTTTGCAGAGATTAGCAGGTGTTTGCGAGTTCTCTTCAGGTACTCGCGTTATGTTTTATACCTGCTTTGAATTCTCTTTTGCAGAGATTAGCAGGTGCTCGCGAGGTCTCTTCAGGTACTCGCGTTATGTTTTATACCTGCTTTGAGTTCTCTTTTGCAGAGATTAGCAGGTGGTCGCGAGTTCTCTTCAGGCACTCGCGTTATGTTTTATACCAGCTTTGAGTTCTCTTTTGCAGAGATTAGCAGGTGTTCGCGAGGTCTCTTCAGGTACTCGCGTTATGTTTTATACCTGCTTTGAGTTCTCTTTTGCAGAGATTAGCAGGTGTTCGCGAGTTCTCTTCAGGTACTCGCGTTATGTTTTATACCTGCTTTCAGTTCTCTTTTGCAGAGATTAGCAGGTGTTCGCGAGTTCTCTTCAGGTACTCGCGTTATGTTTTATTCTTGATTTGAGTTCTCTTTGGCAGAGATTTGCAGGTGTCCGCGAGTTCTCTTCAGGTACTCGCGTTATAGATTGTTTTATACCTGCTTTAAGTTCTATTTTTGCAGAGATTAGTAGGTATTCGCGAGTTCTCTTCAGGTACTCGCGTTATAGATTCTTTTGACTTCTTTAAGTTCTCTTTTGCAGAGATTTGCAGGTGTCCGCGAGTTCTCTTCAGGTACTCACATTATGTTTTATACCTGCTTTGACTTCTCTTTTGCACAGGTTAGTAGGAGTTCGCGAGGTCTCTTCAGGTACTCGCTTTATATTGTATACCTGCTTTAAGTTCTCTTTTGCATATATTAGCAGGTGTTCGCGAGGTCCCTTCAGGTACTCGCGTTATGTTTTATACCTGCTTTGAGTTCTCTTTTGCAGAGATTAGCAGGTGTTCGCGAGTTCTCTTCAGGTACTCGCGTTATGTTTTATACCTGCTTTGGATTCTCTTTTGTAGAGATTAGCAGGTGTTCGCGAGGTCTCTTCAGGTACTCGCGTTATATAGTATACCTGCTTTCAGTTCTCTTTTGCAGATATTAGCAGGTGCTCGCGAGGTCTCTTCAAGTACTCGCGTTATGTTTTATACCTGCTTTGAGTTCTCTTTTGCAGAGATTAGCAGGTGTTCGCGAGTTCTCTTCAGGTACTCGCGTTATGTTTTATACCTGCTTTGAGTTCTCTTTTGCAGAGATTAGCAGGTGTTTGCGAGTTCTCTTCAGGTACTCGCATTATGTTTTATACTTGCTTTGAGTTCTCTTTTGCAGAGATTAGCAGGTGTTCGCGATTTCTCTTCAGGTACTCGCGTTATGTTTTATTCCTTCTTTGGATTCTCTTTTGTAGAGATTAGCAGGTGTTTGTGAGGTCTCTTCAGGTACTCGCGTTATATTGTATACCTGCTTTCAGTTCTCTTTTGCAGATATTAGCAGGTGTTTGCGAGGTCCCTTCTGGTACTCGCGTTAGGTTTTATACCTACTTTGGATTCTCTTTTGTGGATTTTAGCAGGTGTTCGCGAGATCTCTTCATGTACTCGCGTTATGTTTTTTACCTACTTTGAGTTCTCTTTTGCAGAGATTAGCAGGAATTCGCGATTTCTCTTCAGGTACTCGCGTTATGTTTTATACCTGCATTGATTTCTCTTTTGCATAGATTAGCATGTGCTCGCGAGGTCTCTTCAGGTACTCGCGTTATGTTTTATACCTTCTTTGAGTTCTCTTTTGCAGAGATTAGCAGGTGTTCACGATTTCTCTTCAGGTACTCGCGTTATGTTTTATTCCTGCTTTGGATTCTCTTTTGTAGAGATTAGCAGGTGTTCGTGAGGTCTCTTCAGGTACTCGCGTTATATTGTATACCTGCTTTCAGTTCTCTTTTGCAGATATTAGCAGGTGTTCGCGAGATCACTTCTGGTACTCGCGTTAGGTTTTATACCTACTTTGGATTCTCTTTTGCAAAGATTAGCATGTGCTAGCGAGGTCTCTTCAGGTACTCGCGTCATGTTTTATACCTGCTTTGAGTTCTCTTTTGCAGAGATTAGCAGGTGGTCGCGAGTTCTCTTCAGGTACTCGCGTTATGTTTTATACCTGCTTTGAGTTCTCTTTTGCAGAGATTAGCAGGTGCTCGCGAGGTCTCTTCAGGTACTCGCGTTATGTTTTATACCTGCTTTGAGTTCTCTTTTGCAGAGATTAGCAGGTGTTCACGAGTTCTCTTCAGGTACTCGCGTTATGTTTTATACCTGCATTGAGTTCTCTTTTGTAGAGATTAGCAGGTGTTCGCGAGTTCTCTTCAGGTACTCACGTTATGTTTTATACCTGCTTTGAGTTCTCTTTTACAGAGATTAGCAGGTGGTCGCGAGTTCTCTTCAGGTACTCGCATTATGTTTTATACCTGCTTTGAGTTCTCTTTTGCAGAGATTAGCAGGTGCTCGCGAGGTCTCTTCAGGTACTCGCGTTATGTTTTATACCTGCTTTGATTTCTCTTTTGCATAGATTAACAGGTGTTCGGGAGTTCTCTTCAGGTACTCGCGTTATGTTTTATACCTGCTTTGAGTTCTCTTTTGCAGAGATTAGCAGGTGTTCGCGAGTTCTCTTCAGGTACTCGCGTTATGTTTTATTCTTGCTTTGAGTTCTCTTTTGCAGAGATTAGCAGGTGTTCGCGAGTTCTCTTCAGGTACTCGCGTTATGTTTTATACCTACTTTTGATTCTCTTTTGCAGAGATTAGCAGGTGTTCGCGAGGTCTCTTCAGGTACTCGCGTCATATTGTATACCTGCTTTAAGTTCTCTTTTGCATATATTAGCAGGTGTTCGTGAGGTCCCTTCAGGTACTCGCGTTATGTTTTATACCTGCTTTGGATTCTCTTTTGTAGATTTTAGCAGGTGTTCGCGAGTTCTCTTCAGGTACTCGCGTTAAGTTTTATACCTGCTTTGAGTTCTCTTTTGCAGAGATTAGCAGGTGTTTTCGAGTTCTCTTCAGGTACTCGCGTTATGTTTTATAACTGCTTTGAATTCTCTTTTGCAGAGATTAGCAGGTGCTCGCGAGGTCTCTTCACGTACTCGCGTTATGTTTTATACCTGCTTTGAGTTCTCTTTTGCAGAGATTAGCAGGTGGTCGCGAGTTCTCTTCAGGTACTCGCGTTATGTTTTATACCAGCTTTGAGTTCTCTTTTGCAGAGATTAGCAGGTGTTCGCGAGGTCTCTTCAGGTACTCGCGTTATGTTTTATACCTGCTTTGAGTTCTCTTTTGCAGAGATTAGCAGGTGTTCGCGAGTTCTCTTCAGGTACTCGCGTTATGTTTTATACCTGCTTTCAGTTCTCTTTTGCAGAGATTAGCAGGTGTTCGCGAGTTCTCTTCAGGTAATCGCGTTATGTTTTATTCTTGATTTGAGTTCTCTTTGGCAGAGATTTGCAGGTGTCCGCGAGTTCTCTTCAGGTACTCGCGTTATAGATTGTTTTATACCTGCTTTAAGTTCTATTTTTGCAGAGATTAGTAGGTATTCGCGAGTTCTCTTCAGGTACTCGCGTTATAGATTCTTTTGACTTCTTTAAGTTCTCTTTTGCAGAGATTTGCAGGTGTCCGCGAGTTCTCTTCAGGTACTCACGTTATGTTTTATACCTGCTTTGACTTCTCTTTTGCACAGGTTAGTAGGTGTTCGCGAGGTCTCTTCAGGTACTCGCTTTATATTGTATACCTGCTTTAAGTTCTCTTTTGCATATATTAGCAGGTGTTCGCGAGGTCCCTTCAGGTACTCGCGTTATGTTTTATACCTTCTTTGAGTTCTCTTTTGCAGAGATTAGCAGGTGTTCGCGAGTTCTCTTCAGGTACTCGCGTTATGTTTTATACCTGCTTTGGATTCTCTTTTGTAGAGATTAGCAGGTGTTCGCGAGGTCTCTTCAGGTACTCGCGTTATATAGTATACCTGCTTTCAGTTCTCTTTTGCAGATATTAGCAGGTGCTCGCGAGGTCTCTTCAAGTACTCGCGTTAAGTTTTATACCTGCTTTGAGTTCTCTTTTGCAGAGATTAGCAGGTGTTCGCGAGTTCTCTTCAGGTACTCGCGTTATGTTTTATACCTGCTTTGAGTTCTCTTTTGCAGAGATTAGCAGGTGTTTGCGAGTTCTCTTCAGGTACTCGCATTATGTTTTATACTTGCTTTGAGTTCTCTTTTGCAGAGATTAGCAGGTGTTCGCGATTTCTCTTCAGGTACTCGCGTTATGTTTTATTCCTTCTTTGGATTCTCTTTTGTAGAGATTAGCAGGTGTTCGTGAGGTCTCTTTAGGTACTCGCGTTATATTGTATACCTGCTTTCAGTTCTCTTTTGCAGATATTAGCAGGTGTTCGCGAGGTCCCTTCTGGTACTCGCGTTAGGTTTTATACCTACTTTGGATTCTCTTTTGTAGATTTTAGCAGGTGTTCGCGAGATCTCTTCATGGACTCGCGTTATGTTTTATACCTGCTTTGAGTTCTCTTTTGCAGAGATTAGCAGGTGTTTGCGATTTCTCTTCAGGTACTCGCGTTATGTTTTATACCTGCATTGATTTCTCTTTTGCATAGATTAGCATGTGCTCGCGAGGTCTCTTCAGGTACTCGCGTTATGTTTTATACCTTCTTTGAGTTCTCTTTTGCAGAGATTAGCAGTTGTTCGCGAGTTCTCATCAGGTACTCGCGTTATGTTTTATACCTGCTTCGATTTCTCTTTTGCAGAGATTAGCATGTGCTCGCGAGGTTTTTTCAGGTACTCGCATTATATTTTATACCTGCTTTGAGTTCTCTTTTGCAGAGATTAGCAGGTGGTCGTGAGTTCTCTTCAGGAACTCGCGATATGTTTTATACCTGCTTTGAGTTCTCTTTTACAGAGATTAGCAGGTGCTCGCGAGGTCTCTTCAGGTACTCGCGTTATGTTTTATACCTGCTTTGAGTTCTCTTTTGCAGAGATTAGCTGGTGTTCGCGAGTTCACTTCAGGTACTCGCGTTATGTTTTATACCTGCTTTGAATTCTCTTTTGCAGAGATTAGCAGGTGCTCGCGAGGTCTCTTCAGGTACTCGTGCTATGTTTTATACCTGCTTTGAGTTCTCTTTTGCAGAGATTAGAAGGTGGTCGCAAGTTCTCTTCAGGTACTCGCGTTATGTTTTATAGCTGCTTTGAGTTCTCTTTTGCAGAGATTAGCAGGTGCTCTCCAGGTCTCTTCAGGTACTCGCGTTATGTTTTATACCTGCTTTGACTTCTCTTTTGTAGAGATTAGCAGGTGTTCGCGAGTTCTCTTTTGGTACTCGCGTTATGTTTTATACCTGCTTTGAGTACTCTTTTGCAGAGATTAGCAGGTGTTCGCGAGTTCTCTTCAGGTACTCGCGTTATGTTTTATACCTGCTTTGAGTTCTCTTTTGTAGAGATTAGCAGGTGGTCGCGAGTTCTTTTCAGGTACTCGCGTTTTGTTTTATACCTGCTTTGAGTTCTCTTTTGCAGAGATTAGCAGGTGCTCGCGAGGTCTCTTCTGGTACTCGCGTTATGTTTTATACCTGCTTTGAGTTCTCTTTTGCAGAGATTAGCAGGTGTTCGCGAGTTCTCTTCAGGTACTCACATTATGTTTTATACCTGCTTTGAGTTCTCTTTTGCAGAGATTAGCAGGTATTCGCGAGTTCTCTTCAGGTACTCGCGTTATGTTTTATTCTTGCTTTGAGTTCTCTTTTGCAGAGATTTGCAGGTGTCCGCGAGTTCTATTCAGGTACTCGCTTTATAGATTGTTTTATACCTGCTTTAAGTTCTGTTTTTGCAAAGATTAGTAGGTATTCGCGAGTTCTCTTCAGGTACTCGCGTTATAGATTCTTTTGCCTTCTTTAAGTTCTCTTTTGTAGAGATTTGCAGGTGTCCGCGAGTTCTCTTCAAGTACTCGCGTTATGTTTTATAATTTCTTTGACTTCTCTTTTGCAGAGATTAGTAGGTGTTTGCGATGTCTCTTCAGGAACTCGCGTTATATTGTATACCTGCTTTAAGTTCCCTTTTGCAGATGTTAGCAGGTGTTCGCGAGCTCTCTTCAGGTACTCGCGTTATGTTTTATACCTGCTTTGATTTCTCTTTTGCAGAGATTAGCAGGTGTTCGCGAGTTCTCTTTAGGTACTCGCGTTATGTTTTATACCTGCTTTGAGTTCTCTTTTGCAGAGATTAGCAGGTGTTCGCGAGTTCTATTCAGGTACTCGCGTTATGTTTTATACTTGTTTTGAGTTCTCTTTTGTAGATATTAGCAGGTGTTCGCGAGTTCTCTTCAAGTACTCACGTTATGTTTTATACCTGCTTTGGATTCTCTTTTGTAGAGATTAGCAGGTGTTCGCGAGGTCTCTTCAGGTACTCGCGTTATATTGTATACCTACTTTAAGTTCTCTTTTGCAGATATTAGCAAGTGTTCGCGAGGTCCCTTCAGGTACTCGCGTTATGTTTTATACCTGCTTTGGATTCTCTTTTGTAGATTTTTGCAGGTGTTCGCGAGTTCTCTTCAGGTACTCGCGTTATGTTTTATACCTGCTTTGAGTTCTCTTTTGCAGAGATTAGCAGGTGTTCGCGAGTTCTCTTCAGGTACTCGCGTTATGTTTTATACCTGATTTGAGTTCAATTTTGCAGAGATTAGTAGGTGTTCCTGAGTTCTCTTCAGGTACTCGCGTTATGTTTTATACTTGCTTTGATTTCTATTTTGCAGATATTAGCATGTGTTCGCGAGTTCTCTTCAGGTACTCGCGTTATGTTTTATACCTACTTTGGATTCTCTTTTGTAGAGATTAGCAGGTGTTCGCGAGGTCTCTTTAGGTACTCGCGTTATATTGTATACCTTCTTTAAGTTCTCTTTCGCAGATATTAGCAGGTGTTCGCGAGGTCCCTTCAGGTTCTCGCGTTATGTTTTATACCTGCTTTGGATTCTCTTTTGTAGATTTTAGCAGGTGTTCGCGAGTTCTCTTCAGGTACTAGCGTTATGTTTTATACCTGCTTTGAGTTCTCTTTTGCAGAGATTAGAAGGTGTTCACGAGTTCTCTTCAGGTACTCGCGTTATGTTTTATTCCTTCTTTGGATTCTCTTTTGTAGAGATTAGCAGGTGTTCGTGAGGTCTCTTCAGGTACTCGCGTTATATTGTATACCTGCTTTCAGTTCTCTTTTGCAGATATTAGCAGGTGTTCGCGAGGTCCCTTCTGGTACTCGCGTTAGGTTTTATACCTACTTTGGATTCTCTTTTGTAGATTTTAGCAGGTGTTCGCGAGATCTCTTCATGTACTCGCGTTATGTTTTATACCTGCTTTGAGTTTTCTTTTGCAGAGATTAGCAGGTGTTCGCGATTTCTCTTCAGGTACTCGCGTTATGTTTTATACCTGCATTGATTTCTCTTTTGCATAGATTAGCATGTGCTCGCGAGGTCTCTTCAGGTACTCGCGTTATGTTTTATACCTTCTTTGAGTTCTCTTTTGCAGAGATTAGCAGTTGTTCGCGAGTTCTCATCAGGTACTCGCGTTATGTTTTATACCTGCTTCGATTTCTCTTTTGCAGAGATTAGCATGTGCTCGCGAGGTCTTTTCAGGTACTCGCATTATATTTTATACCTGCTTTGAGTTCTCTTTTGCAGAGATTAGCAGGTGGTCGTGAGTTCTCTTCAGGAACTCGCGATATGTTTTATACCTGCTTTGAGTTCTCTTTTGCAGAGATTAGCAGGTGCCCGCGAGGTCTCTTCAGGTACTCGCGTTATGTTTTATACCTGCTTTGAGTTCTCTTTTGCAGAGATTAGCTGGTGTTCGCGAGTTCACTTAAGGTACTCGCGTTATGTTTTATACCTGCTTTGAATTCTCTTTTGCAGAGATTAGCAGGTGCTCGCGAGGTCTCTTCAGGTACTCGTGCTATGTTTTATACCTGCTTTGAGTTCTCTTTTGCAGAGATTAGAAGGTGGTCGCAAGTTCTCTTCAGGTACTCGCGTTATGTTTTATAGCTGCTTTGAGTTCTCTTTTGCAGAGATTAGCAGGTGCTCTCCAGGTCTCTTCAGGTACTCGCGTTATGTTTTATACCTGCTTTGAGTTCTCTTTTGTAGAGATTAGCAGGTGTTCGCGAGTTCTCTTTTGGTACTCGCGTTATGTTTTATACCTGCTTTGAGTACTCTTTTGCAGAGATTAGCAGGTGTTCGCGAGTTCTCTTCAGGTACTCGCGTTATGTTTTATACCTGCTTTGAGTTCTCTTTTGTAGAGATTAGCAGGTGGTCGCGAGTTCTTTTCAGGTACTCGCGTTTTGTTTTATACCTGCTTTGAGTTCTCTTTTGCAGAGATTAGCAGGTGCTCGCGAGGTCTCTTCTGGTACTCGCGTTATGTTTTATACCTGCTTTGAGTTCTCTTTTGCAGAGATTAGCAGGTGTTCGCGAGTTCTCTTCAGGTACTCGCGTTATGTTTTATACCTGCTTTGAGTTCTCTTTTGTAGAGATTAGCAGGTGGTCGCGAGTTCTTTTCAGGTACTCGCGTTTTGTTTTATACCTGCTTTGAGTTCTCTTTTGCAGAGATTAGCAGGTGCTCGCGAGGTCTCTTCTGGTACTCGCGTTATGTTTTATACCTGCTTTGAGTTCTCTTTTGCAGAGATTAGCAGGTGTTCGCGAGTTCTCTTCAGGTACTCACATTATGTTTTATACCTGCTTTGAGTTCTCTTTTGCAGAGATTAGCAGGTATTCGCGAGTTCTCTTCAGGTACTCGCGTTATGTTTTATTCTTGCTTTGAGTTCTCTTTTGCAGAGATTTGCAGGTGTCCGCGAGTTCTCTTCAGGTACTCGCTTTATAGATTGTTTTATACCTGCTTTAAGTTCTGTTTTTGCAAAGATTAGTAGGTATTCGCGAGTTCTCTTCAGGTACTCGCGTTATAGATTCTTTTGCCTTCTTTAAGTTCTCTTTTGTAGAGATTTGCAGGTGTCCGCGAGTTCTCTTCAAGTACTCGCATTATGTTTTATAATTTCTTTGACTTCTCTTTTGCAGAGATTAGTAGGTGTTTGCGATGTCTCTTCAGGCACTCGCGTTATATTGTATACCTGCTTTAAGTTCCCTTTTGCAGATGTTAGCAGGTGTTCGCGAGCTCTCTTCAGGTACTCGCGTTATGTTTTATACCTGCTTTGATTTCTCTTTTGCAGAGATTAGCAGGTGTTCGCGAGTTCTCTTTAGGTACTCGCGTTATGTTTTATACCTGCTTTGAGTTCTCTTTTGCAGAGATTAGCAGGTGTTCGCGAGTTCTATTCAGGTACTCGCGTTATGTTTTATACTTGTTTTGAGTTCTCTTTTGTAGATATTAGCAGGTGTTCGCGAGTTCTCTTCAAGTACTCGCGTTATGTTTTATACCTGCTTTGGATTCTCTTTTGTAGAGATTAGCAGGTGTTCGCGAGGTCTCTTCAGGTACTCGCGTTATATTGTATACCTACTTTAAGTTCTCTTTTGCAGATATTAGCAAGTGTTCGCGAGGTCCCTTCAGGTACTCGCGTTATGTTTTATACCTGCTTTGGATTCTCTTTTGTAGATTTTTGCAGGTGTTCGCGAGTTCTCTTCAAGTACTCGCGTTATGTTTTATACCTGCTTTGAGTTCTCTTTTGCAGAGATTAGCAGGTGTTCGCGAGTTCTCTTCAGGTACTCGCGTTATGTTTTATACCTGGTTTGAGTTCAATTTTGCAGAGATTAGTAGGTGTTCCTGAGTTCTCTTCAGGTACTCGCGTTATGTTTTATACTTGCTTTGATTTCTCTTTTGCAGATATTAGCATGTGTTCGCGAGTTCTCTTCAGGTACTCGCGTTATGTTTTATACCTACTTTGGATTCTCTTTTGTAGAGATTAGCAGGTGTTCGCGAGGTCTCTTCAGGTGCTCGCGTTATATTGTATACCTTCTTTAAGTTCTCTTTCGCAGATATTAGCAGGTGTTCGCGAGGTCCCTTCAGGTACTCGCGTTATGTTTTATACCTGCTTTGGATTCTCTTTTGTAGATTTTAGCAGGTATTCGCGAGTTCTCTTCAGGTACTAGCGTTATGTTTTATACCTGCTTTGAGTTCTCTTTTGCAGAGATTAGAAGGTGTTCACGAGTTCTCTTCAGGTACTCGCGTTATGTTTTATACCTGCTTTGAATTCTCTTTTGCAGAGATTAGCAGGTGCTCGCGAGGTTTCTTCAGGTACTCGCGTTATGTTTTATACCTGCTTTGAGTTCTCTTTTGCAGAGATTAGCAAATGGTCGCAATTTCTCTTTAGGTACTCGCGTAATGTTTTATACCTACTTTGAGTTCTCTTTTGCAGAGATTAGCAGGTGCTCGCGAGGTCTCTTCAGGTACTCGCGTTATGTTTTATACCTGCTCTGAGTTCTCTTTTGCAGAGATTAGCAGGTGGTATCAATTTCTCTTCGGGTACTCGCGTAATGTTTTATACCTGCTTTGAGTTCTCTTTTGCTGAGATTAGCAGGTGTTCGCGAGTTCTCTGCAGGTACTCGCGTTATGTTTTATACCTGCTTTGAGTTCTCTTTTGCAGAGATTAGCAGGTGTTCGCGAGTTCTCTTCAGGTACTCACGTTATGTTTTATACTTGCTTTGAGTTCTCTTTTGCAGAGATTAGCAGGTGTTCGCGATTTCTCTTCAGGTACTCGCGTTATGTTTTATACCTGCTTTGGATTCTCTTTTGTAGAGATTAGCAGGTGTTCGCGAGGTCTCTTCAGGTACTCGCGTTATATTGTATACCTGCTTTCAGTTCTCTTTTGCAGATATTAGCAGGTGTTCGCGAGGTCCATTCTGGTACTCGCGTTATGTTTTATACCTACTTTGGATTCTCTTTTGTAGATTTTAGTAGGTGTTCGCGAGTTCTCTTCATGTACTCGCGTTATGTTTTATACCTGCTTTGAGTTCTCTTTTGCAGAGATTAGCAGGTGTTCGCGATTTCTCTTCAGGTACTCGCGTTAAGTTTTATACCTGCATTGATTTCTCTTTTGCATAGATTAGCATGTGCTCGCGAGGTCTCTTCAGGTACTCGCGTTATGTTTTATACCTACTTTGAGTTCTCTTTTGCAGAGATTAGTAGTTGCTCGCGAGTTCTCATCAGGTTACTCGCGTTATGTTTTATACCTGCTTCGATTTATCTTTTGCAGATATTAGCATGTGCTCGCGAGGTCTGTTCAGGTACTCGCATTATATTTTATACCTGCATCGAGTTTTCTTTTGCAGAGATTAGCAGGTGGTCGTGAGTTCTCTTCAGGAACTCGCGTTATGTTTTATACCTGCTTTGAGTTCTCTTTTGCAGAGATTAGCAGGTGCTCGCGAGGTCTCTTCAGGTACTCGCGTTATGTTTTATACCTGCTTTGAGTTCTCTTTTGCAGAGATTAGCTGGTGTTCGCGAGTTCACTTCAGGTACTCGCGTTATGTTTTATACCTGCTTTGAATTCTCTTTTGCAGAGATTAGCAGGTGCTCGCGAGGTCTCTTCAGGTACTCGCGCTATGTTTTATACCTTCTTTGAGTTCCCTTTTGCAGAGATTAGCAGGTGGTCGCAAGTTCTATTCAGGTACTCGCGTTATGTTTTATACCTGCTTTGAGTTCTCTTTTGCAGAGATTATCAGGTGCTCGCCAGGTCTCTTCAGGTACTCGCGTTATGTTTTATACCTGCTTTGAGTTCTCTTTTGTAGAGATTAACAGGTGTTCGCGAGTTCTCTTTTGGTACTCGCGTTATGTTTTATACCTACTTTGAGTACTCTTTTGCAGAGATTAGCAGGTGTTCGCGAGTTCTCTTCGGGTACTCGCGTTATGTTTTATACCTACTTTGAGTTCTCTTTTGCAGAGATTAGCAGGTGGTCGCGAGTTCTTTTCAGGTACTCGCGTTTTGTTTTATACCTGCTTTGAGTTCTCTTTTGCAGAGATTAGCAAGTGCTCGCGAGGTCTCTTCTGGTACTCGCGTTATGTTTTATACCTGCTTTGAGTTCTCTTTTGCAGAGATTAGCAGGTGTTCGCGAGTTCTCTTCAGGTACTCACATTATGTTTTATACCTGCTTTGAGTTCTCTTTTGCAGAGATTAGCAGGTATTCGCGAGTTCTCTTCAGGTACTCACGTTATGTTTTATTCTTGCTTTGAGTTCTCTTTTGCAGAGATTTGCAGGTGTCCGGGAGTTCTCTTCAGGTACTCGCTTTATAGATTGTTTTATACCTACTTTAAGTTCTGTTTTTGCAGAGATTAGTAGGTATTCGTGAGTTCTCTTCAGGTACTCGCGTTATAGATTCTTTTGCCTTCTTTAAGTTCTCTTTTGCAGAGATTTGCAGGT
This sequence comes from Dactylorhiza incarnata, assembly GCA_033032865.1. Taxonomy (NCBI): domain Eukaryota; kingdom Viridiplantae; phylum Streptophyta; class Magnoliopsida; order Asparagales; family Orchidaceae; genus Dactylorhiza; species Dactylorhiza incarnata. Next base: position 3,343,329 of record JAWHQI010000149.1, read on the forward strand.
GTCCGCGAGTTCTCTTCAAGTACTCGCGTTATGTTTTATAATTTCTTTGACTTCTCTTTTGCAGAGATTAGTAGGTGTTTGCGAGGTCTCTTCAGGTACTCGCGTTATATTGTATACTTGCTTTAAGTTCTCTTTTGCAGATATTAGCAAGTGTTCGCGAGGTCCCTTCAGGTACTCGCGTTATGTTTTATACCTGCTTTGAGTTCTCTTTTGCAGAGATTACCAGGTGTTCGCGAGTTCTCTTCATTTACTCGCGTTATGTTTTATACCTTCTTTGAGTCATCTGTTGCAGAGATTAGCAGGTGTTCGCGAGTTCTATTCAGGTACTCGCGTAATGTTTTATACCTGCTTTGAGTTCTCTTTTGCTGAGATTAGCAGGTGTTCGCGAGTTCTCTTCAGGTACTCGCGTTATGTTTTATACCTGCTTTGAGTTCTCTTTTGCAGAGATTAGCAGGTGTTCGCGAGTTCTCTTCAGGTACTCCCGTTATGTTTTATACTTGCTTTGAGTTCTCTTTTGCAGAGATTAGCAGGTGTTCGCGATTTCTCTTCAGGTACTCGCGTTATGTTTTATACCTGCTTTGGTTTCTCTTTTGTAGAGATTAGCAGGCGTTCGCGAGGTCTCTTCAGGTACTCGCGTTATATTGTATACCTGCTTTCAGTTCTCTTTTGCAGATATTAGCAGGTGTTCGCGAGGTCCCTTTTGGTACTCGCGTTATATTTTATACCTACTTTGGATTCTCTTTTGTAGATTTTAGCAGGTGTTAGCGAGTTCTCTTCATGTAGTCGCATTATGTTTTATACCTGCTTTGAGTTCTCTTTTGCAGAGATTAGCAGGTTTTCGCGATTTCTCTTTAGGTACTCGCGTTATGTTTTATACCTGCATTGATTTCTCTTTTGCATAGATTAGCATATGCTCGCGAGGTCTCTTCAGGTACTCGCGTTATGTTTTATACCTTCTTTGAGTTCTCTTTTGCAGAGATTAGTAGTTGTTCCCGAGTTCTCATCAGGTTACTCGCGTTATGTTTTATACCTGCTTCGATTTATCTTTTGCAGATATTAGCATGTGCTCGCGAGGTCTGTTCAGGTACTCGCATTATATTTTATACCTGCTTTGAGTTCTCTTTTGCAGAGATTAGCAGGTGGTTGTGAATTCTCTTCAGGAACTCGCGTAATGTTTTATACCTGCTTTGAGTTCTCTTTTGTAGAGATTAGCAGGTGCTCGCGAGGTCTCTTCAGGTACTCGCGTTATGTTTTATACCTGCTTTGAGTTCTCTTTTGCAGAGATTAGCTGGTGTTCACGAGTTCACTTCAGGTACTCGCGTTATATTTTATACCTGCTTTGAATTCTCTTTTGCAGAGATTAGCAGGTGCTCGCGAGGTCTCTTCAGGTACTCGCGCTATGTTTTATACCTGCTTTGAGTTCTCTTTTGCAGATATTAGCAGGTGGTCGCAAGTTCTATTCAGGTACTCGCGTTATGTTTTATACCTGCTTTGAGTTCTCTTTTGCAGATATTATCAGGTGCTCGCCAGGTCTCTTCAGGTACTCGCGTTATGTTTTATACCTGCTTTGAGTTCTCTTTTGTAGAGATTAGCAGGTGTTCGCGAGTTCTCTTTTGGTACTCGCGTTAAGTTTTATACCTGCTTTGAGTACTCTTTTGCAGAGATTAGCAGGTGTTCGCGAGTTCTCTTCGGGTACTCGCGTTATGTTTTATACCTGCTTTGAGTTCTCTTTTGCAGAGATTAGCAGGTGGTCGCGAGTTCTTTTCAGGTACTCGCGTTTTGTTTTATACCTGCTTTGAGTTCTCTTTTGCAGAGATTAGCAGGTGCTCGCGAGGTCTCTTCTGGTACTCGCGTTATGTTTTATACCTGCTTTGAGTTCTCTTTTGCAGAGATTAGCAGGTGTTCGCGAGTTCTCTTCAGGTACTCACATTATGTTTTATACCTGCTTTGAGTTCTCTTTTGCAGAGATTAGCAAGTATTCGCGAGTTCTCTTCAGGTACTCGCGTTAGGTTTTATTCTTGCTTTGAGTTTTCTTTTGCAGAGATTTGCAAGTGTCCGGGAGTTCTCTTCAGGTACTCGCTTTATAGATTGTTTTATACCTGCTTTAAGTTCTGTTTTTGCAGAGATTAGTAGATATTCGTGAGTTCTCTTCAGGTACTCGCGTTATAGATTCTTTTGCCTTCTTTAAGTTCTCTTTTGCAGAGATTTGCAGGTGTCCGCGAGTTCTCTTCAAGTACTCGCGTTATGTTTTATAATTTCTTTGACTTCTCTTTTGCAGAGATTAGTAGGTGTTTGCGAGGTCTCTTCAGGTACTCGAGTTATATTGTATACCTGCTTTAAGTTCTCTTTTGCAGATATTAGCAGGTGTTCGCGAGGTCCCTTCAGGTACTCGCGTTATGTTTTATACCTGCTTTGAGTTCTCTTTTGCAGAGATTACCAGGTGTTCGCGAGTTCTCTTCAGGTACTCGCGTTATGTTTTATACCTGCATTGGATTCTCTTTTGTAGAGATTAGCAAGTGTTCGCGAGGTCTCTTCAGGTACTCGCATTATATTGTATACCTGCTTTAAGTTCTCTTTTGTAGAGATTAAGCAGGTATTCACGAGTTCTCTTCAGGTACTCGCGTTATATTTTGTACCTGCTTTGAATTCTCTTTTTGTAGAGATTAGCAGGTGTTCGCTAGTTCTCTTCAGGTACTCGCGTTATGTTTTATACCTGCTTTGGATTCTCTTTTGTATAGATTAGCAGGTGTTCGCGAGGTCTCTTCAGGTACTCGCGTTATATTGTATACCGGCTTTAAGTTCTCTTTTGCAGAGTTTAAGCAGGTGTTCGCGAGTTCTCTTCAGGTACTCGCGCTATATTTTATACCTGCTTTGCATTCTCTTTTTGTAGAGATTAGCAGGTGTTCGCGAGTTCTCTTCAGGTACTAACGTTATGTTTTATACCTGCTTTGAGTTCTCTTTTGCAGAGATTAGCAGGTGGTCGCGTGTTCTCTTCAGGTACTCGCGTTATGTTTTATACCTGCTTTGAATTCTCTTTTGCAGAGATTAGCAGGTGCTCGCGAGGTCTCTTCAGGTACTCGCGTTATGTTTTATACCTTCTTTGAGTTCTCTTTTGCAGAGATTAGCAGGTGGTCGCGAGTTCTCTTCGGGTACTCAGGTTATGTTTTATACCTACTTTGAGTTCTCTTTTGCAGAGAATAGCAGGTGCTCGCTGATGCGTATTCGGCAAGTGCACCGGTCGCTGTCAAGTAATAAAATTGGGATTAGCTTCCCCTAATATCGTCTCTCAAGGAATGCAGGTTCTGGTGAATGAAACGCGTGGTGAATCGATCGTTACACGAGCGAATAAAGTAAAAACAAGGGCATTGTGATTTGGTTCCTAAGCTTATGCGGAAAAGAGAGATGCGGGTCAAAACTCCGCTTCGCAAGGCGGGATGGATGCAACGGCCGCGATGCCGTGCTTCGGGAGGCGCGTGGACGGAAAGTAACTGTGACGGGTGAGGGTCGCACACACCTCTTCTCCAAGCATCACCACTAGCAATTGCTAGGGCTTCACACACAACGAACTCAGATAATCACAACAAGGAAAATGCTATTCTCACACCACCGCATCATTGCACATGAACATCATAAAAGATCTATGACATTAAGCTAATCAATAGTTCATTACAACAACACAAAGAAAACACAAGCATCAAGTTTAGAGAAGACCAATAGGAAGATGTCACCGCGTCTTGGGTTCTCGGACGGAATGAGAAGTTGTCGGGCTCTCTCCAGGCTCGACCCTCAGATGGTGTGCGGACTCGATGGAGGCTGTCACCGCTCCAACGACCTACAACCCTTCTATGGCTTCCCACGGCGAGGAATGCTTGTAAACTTGGTGGAGAATGCTTGATAACACTCCCGAATGGAAGAATGGTGGTGGAAATCGCCGGAATATGGTCTCCTTGGTGGTGGAGGTGAAGGAGAAGCCTTCATACCTCAGAAACAGCGGGAAGGACCTAATTTCCCGCTCCCCTCGAGGGCTCTCCCGTTGACTGCGGCTTATCCTGCTTTTTATACCAAACAGGCAGAAAAATGGTCACGCATGGTCGAACGCACGATCGTGCGTGAACCGTGCGTTATTAAATGATAAATTCTGACTTGAGGGAGACGCTGCGCCGCCCGTGCGTTTTACTCACGCACAGGCAAATCCTCACGTGCATAAAAATGCACGGGTAAATTCAGAATGACTAAAAACAGGAGGAAACAGGTCGACCGTGCGTTTTACTCACGCACGGGCAAATCCGACCGTGCGTACAAACGCACGACTAAACTCAGATTGTTTGTTTTCTGCCCAGATACAGACACACAATCGCAACCGTCCGTGCATCAAGGAAACGCACGACCATGCGATATGCACAGACATAGATTTTGGAGGAAAACGGGACGATCCGGCCACCTGCACATAAGACATACCAGCTGGGAATACACCTCCAACACCAAATAAACACAGAAAAGGATTGGGGAGCACCATGTGCTTACCCCCAATAACAAGGAGCGCAAATGCACACCGAAACGGGCATAAGAGTGCACCTAGCAGGGAATAACAAATATGATCATAAACATGCCTAAAGTTTGGTGCATCTACTAGAAATACGGCCCAGATGAGTCCATAAATGTGTATATAAATGGGACTCATCACACCCCCAGACTTAACCATTTGCACATCTCGGGCAAACTACTCCGCTCTCCTATCGGAACAATTGGATGTTAGAGTATGATTGAGTGGTGGAGACTCATGCGAAGTCGCATGCTCACGGGCATAGAAATACATTAGAATAGAATTTAACTCAAAATTATATTTAACTATTTCTAAAACAGTAATTTGAAATCTAATTTACTTGGATGGTGAATCCTGGTGAATCTTTCAGTCGCGCAAAAGGGAAAATAGCATGACTAATGAGTAGAGTTTTACTTGAATCAAAGCTCGGGACAAACTCCTAAGAAATCCATCAAAGTCGGTGTCCATAGGCTTGCACGTTCGCACTCTCTCTACTGCATGAGACGACTCGTATCTAAAATCAATAGGACTTATGGGTTAGGATTGGGCTTAGGTTGAGTTTAGGCTAGATAAGTAGAAGGACGATGGGAATCACATTCAACATAACTGAGCACTCAAGAGAATTACAATCACCAATAAAACAATTTCAAGAAGTACACAACACCCCCAGACTTCAACTGAACACTAGGTGTGTGCTAAGACAATAATACTTTACCTCTGTCGAGAGAATGAAATTGAAAGTTCGTTTTGAACAATTTTTCTTCTTTTTCTCCCTTCTTTTTTTTTCTTTTCTCGACAGAATTTATTTTGTAGGCACACTAAAAACTTCTCCTTCAGCTTTTTCAAAGCTATCATACAACACGAAGATGACACCAAACATGATAGATATATAAATTTCTTTCAGCTCATTTGTTGGTGCGAAAATGGGTTTGGCCGTATGGCTTTGGTGACATTTTGGTGGAGCTAAACAAGGAGGAAAGGTAGGCTCAAGTGGGCTTGCGAAGGTGATTACATTGGTAAGGATTTCAAAAGCACAAACGGATCATGAAATGGCCTATATCACACTTTATAACGAGTACTTCAACGCAATCATTTCAAGAGTCGCCTAGTGCAAGTTCTAGCCACCGAGAAAGGTTGGCCTTCCTTCCGACCCTAGTAATAAGCTACTACTAGTACAGCTACACTCGACCCTATGCTACCGTTGGATTCACCGGATTCACCACTAAAGTAAAATAAATTGCAGCTACTATAATAGAAATACTTAAATTACAACATTGAATTTTATTCTACTCTAATTGAATTTCTAGGCGTGATGGGAGCACTCGACTAGAGCACTACTCGAGTCGACATTTTTCTCTACTCCTCACTCCTACCCTAACAATCCAATTCTTACGAGCGGGGAACCTCGCAGCAATACCCAATAAGCATTCGTGATCAAGTGCAAGTGTACTAGGCGCAAGTGTACGCAGTGTGCACAATACAATTGAAAATTCCTAACTCAGCACATTCTAACATGCTATGCAAAGTGTGTGCACGTGCATAGCTCGATCCCTCCCCCAGACATGATCAAAACTAAATAAAATAGGGAATTATGGAATAAAGAGAATAGGGGTAGAGTGGACCTATGCTCATAAATGAGCATGCCAGAAGTGCGGTAATTCCTTCTGTAAATTTTTCTCCTTTCGCATCCACCACGCGAGAGCTTTAACCTGCGATGTTAGCAAAAAGAAAAATAACAGGACTAAAAGAAATAGAGTAAGCAAACGGAACCGGGTGGTTCCCATGGGTTGTCTCCCAACAAGCCCTTTTGTTTAACGTCCATAAGGGTGGACCAAATACCTGTATTACAGTTCGAAAGCAGCAGTTATAAAATTGTTCCATGCTTAATAAAAACACAACACAGCAATGTAATATAACAGAGCACAAAATCAGACAGAAGAAACAGCACAAAAAAAACCTGGAGTCCCCATCACGCATCAGTTGTATGCTGATTTGGGGTGGTTCTCCCCAGCCACGTGAGATGGGAAGGAGGTGAAGGCTTTAGGGCCCAAGGAGGATGTCTCCCCCTTGCCCCTAACCTCCTCCTTCTCGCGCCGGAGGGCAGCAGAGCGTGCTCCACGTAACAATCTTTCTTGCTTCAGCTTCTCCAAAGTTGGAGAGCGCCAACGTTGATAGTCGTCAGAACTTCCCACCTTGGTGGTCGGTTGCATCACTTCCGTTACCGCCGTGACAACTAGATCAGCCCAATGGACCTGTTTAAAATGTTTACAGTGGTCATTATGACTCAAAAAACTGTTCATAAGGCGCTTTGCTCCGCCTTCTCTCTCATCGTTCAGCGCTTGGGTCTCACCGCTTTCTCCTGCCTTTATCACCTCTTCATTCACGACCCGCAACTCCTCTTCTTTCTTCTCTACTTCTAGCGATCTTTTTTCTTTCCTTGCTTCTGCGACACTAGATGATTCATCAGTGATAACAAGGGGAGAGCGGATTACTGCTTCGGAAACAATCTTGGGGCAAGTGAGGGGTGTTACCTTACAAGGTAAGACAACACACCCCTTAGAAAAATCTAAGGTGGCACCGCTCTCTTTTAAGAATGGTACTCCCAAGATGGGAATAGATTGATTCTGACTTGGTCCCAAAACTTGGAAGTCAGCAACCATGATCGTCCCTTCGATTGTAACTTCCACATTCCTTACTTCTCCCTCTGTCTGAATGACAGTCCCATTAGCAAGCACTAGGGATTTCCGATCATCTGTGTTCATTTCAAGTTTTAATTTAGCAACATCCTGTAATGCAAGGACGTTGCGAGATGAACTGGAATCACATAGGGCCGCCGTTTAAATATTATTAATGGAGAATGAGATCACCAACTCATTTGGGTCACTCACTCCCACATCGGAGAGACTCTTCCCTTGGTTAATTGGATTTTTTTCAGTATTACATGGAAGGGTCCCTTGCGAACGCTCGGTTAGCACTTGAGCCAATTGGAGCAATTGCGTCTCCAAGTTACGCATGGACGCGGTTTAGTTCGCCTTCCATGAACTTCTCCATCATTTCTTCCAGATTACTTTTCTTTGGGGCCGGGGCGCCTTGATTATAACCCGGATGAGGCAGCCTCGGTTGGCTTCCGGACGCTTGAGCATCGTATTGATGCTGGCCCGGTTGCCATCGTTGGCCTGCAGAATTTTGATTCCAGGAAAAGTTCGGGTGATTTCTCACACCCGGATTATAGGCATTGCCATAGGGTGCCCCCCTAGCTTGGTTTCCTACAAAATTTACCGATTCATTTAAATTAAGTTGAGAGATTTCACCTGATAGCCCACTACCTGGGCACTCGTATGCGTGGTGACCACCGCCTCCGCATTTTTCACAAGAAATGTTAATCGCGGGCGCAGCAGCGAGAGGTAATGAGTCCACCACGAACAGTCCCCGAGCGCTTCTCGACGCATTTTCCCAGCAGTCCAGAAGGTGCTGTGTGAGGCAGTGTCCTGCAGAATTCTGAGAGCTTCCTCCGGCGTATGGTTCATCAGGGTCCCTCCTGCAGAAGCGTCAATAATTGCCCGGTGGTTGTGCTCGATGGCGAAGTAGAAGGTTTCCACGATGTTCCACGGCTGGAGCTCGTGATTTGGACATTTGCGAAGGAGGTCACCAAGACGCTCCCAAGCTTCTGCGAGAGTTTCTTGCTCAGCTTGCCGGAAAGTGGCGATCTCCCGCCGAAGGCTCACAATTTTGTCCACCGGGTGGAATTTGGCGAGAAATTTGGAAGCAAGCGCGTCCCAAGTGGCAGCAGTTCCTGGAGGCATAGAATGGAGCCAAACCTTGGCTTTGTCACGCAACGAGAAAGGGAGCAGTCTCATCTTGACTATTTCGTCAGTAATTCCTGCATAGCGAAATGTACCGCAAATGTCGGCGAACTCTGCCAAGTGAAGATGTGGGTCTGCACTAGGCATCTGATAATGCTATATTTATTGTTATTTTCACATAATATTTTATTAATAATTAATTTAATTTAATTTAGTTTTAGTTAATTTATCACTAATTTATCTTCTTTTTATAATTTCAGATAATTTGGGCTGCCAATAGCAATTTAAAGCTCATAAGACTAATCAGGAGATTATTTGGAGCATTTCGGCCAAAATCGCAAAGTACACGCCCTCGGTCACGGGCGTGACCTAGGGCGTGACATTTTGTCACGGCCGTGATCCAGCCCCGCGCATTCCAGTTGAAAAGTCAGCCGCCACGTCAGATTAAAATTACACGCCCTCTGTCACGGGCGTGACAGAGGGCGTGACCTAAAGTGTCACGGGCGTGACACTCCCGGAATGCATTCAATTCAGCCAGCAATCAATTCCCGCCGTTTCTAGCTTACACGCCCTTGGTCACGGGCGTGATTAAGGCCGTGACTCTTCTGCAACCGCCAGATTAGCTCCTGTTCGCGGCGTTTCCCGCCGTTTCCTGACCCGTTCAAGACACGCCCTCTGTCACGGGCGTGACTGAGGCCGTGACCCGCCATGCAATTGATTTCTGCCGGTTTCTCTTCCCCAACGTCCCGGGCTTTCATGACAGCAATTACGCAGCTTACACGCCCTTGTTCACGTGCGTGACCAAGGGCGTGACTCCCCGATTTTTCAGCTATAAAAGGCAGCAATCTCCAGAAGTTCAGGGGTTCGATTTTGGAGTTTACTTACAGCTTTAGTCTACTATTATCGTTGTTCTAGCTAGTTTTTCTTCAAGTTGAAAGCTTTTATTATTGCAATTTCATTTCAAGTATTCTAGTTTTTTTTTTAAATCATGTATTTCTCTCTTATCATATGTGTTTCCTCCATCATGATGAGTAGCTAAATTTCCTTTAGCACTTGGTCATGATGAACTTTGGAATGAAATAAAATATGTTTTGAATTTTTCTAATTAGCAAACTCTCGTATTGTTTATCTTCGATTTATCTTTGAATTATTTCGTTTTGATTTCATATGTCCGGAATATGACTTTCAATCTAAGATTCGTTTGCTAGTGATCGAGAGATCCATGCGAACGAGGAGATCACTCAAAGATAAAAAGAGTTGTATGCATTCCTCGAGAGAGGGTGACGCAAATCTTCCGGATTGGAGTCAAATCCAATAGTGGGGTTCACCGCTTAAAGCAAGCTTAGGGGGTTTCGACTGGCCGAGGGGTCTTAATCGATCAACCTAAGGTTAGGTGGTAGTTCTCTCGAGAGAGGCTCTACCATATTTTGGGAACCTCCACGGTCGAATATATTTCAATAAGAGTTTGCGGTTTCATCTTTTATAAAATTAAATTTTATTCCAAAGGGATTCAAGACCAAGTGCTAATCCTTTTAATCATAATCTTTCTTCGTAGTTAATTTTCTCCAAATCGTTTTTCCAAAACAAACCCAACTTTTGATCGATAAAATAATAGCTCTTCTTTGTGAGTAGAAGTACTCAACAAGCCCGGAAAAATACGACACTTGATTTTCTAAATCCTATACTATAAAGCGATAGGTACACTTGCCTTATCGAATTATACGTGGATAATATTTTAATTTTGCGCAGCGCGAATCTATCTCATCAAGTTTTTGGCGCCGTTGCCGGGGAAAAATTGTTGATATTTTGAAAGCTTAGTTCTATTAATTTTATCATTTTTTTTTCTCTTCTTCTCTCTTTTCTACGTTTTTTCTGTTTGGTGTATGACCCGAAGGAATCCGTCCGATCTTCTTGAATTGGATCCGGAAATCGAGCAAACCATTCGGCGACGCTTAAGATTCCAACGGCCAAGTTCTCAAGATCCGATTGAGGAATCCGTAGGTGACACTTCCTTTCCGAATACTCTTCTGAAAGTGCACAGTTAACCTCACTAGATTTCTCTAGAGGGGGGGTGAATAGAGATTTGAAATATTTTGTGCAAAGTTAATATATATATATATGTATGATCACAGATTAGAGCTTCCCACACACACCAACAAGAATTAAAACAATAAAGCAAATGTAAGAAAGAAAATCCACAGCACAACACAAGAAAATATAGTGGTTCCCCAAACTTTGGGTAGTCCACTCTTCTACCCCCTTGGTAGGAATTCACTAACTTGCACTGAGTCTTTTGATAAGGAGACTCTTAGAACCACCCTGAGTCTTTTGATAAGGAGACTCTTAGAACCAATACACTGAATTTTTTGAAGAGAGATTCTAAAAACTCTTTTACAATAGTGAATAAGAATGAAAAGGAAAGAATGGAATAAAGCCAATAATGAATCTTCTTCCTAGCAAGAAGATTTGAAGCACAAGTTAAGAATTGAATCTTTCTTCTATAGAGAGAAGAAGATTTGTAGCCTTTCTCTCTTTTAGTGAGAGCAATCAGATTTTGCAGCAGTGATCAGTGAGCAGAAGCAGAAGTAGAAATGGATGAAAGTTGCTGCAGAGCTTTTTCTCAATGTCTCTCTTTTCTTTTGGGAGCTTTTCCTCTATATCATAAAATGTGTGGTGGATCACTCTTCTTGTTTTTCCTGCCGACTTGCTCTTTATTTTATAGCTCTGTGTAATAAGATAGTACTATAGGAGAGGAATCAATTAGCAGCCAGAGATTTAGGTAGAGAGAAATATTTCCATAGCAGATTTAATCATAAGTGGAAAATATTAATTTAGATTTCAAATAATATCCAAAACAGATTTCATCAATTTAGCCAAGAATCAAATAGAAGGAAAGAATGATTCAGAACGGCTATAAAATATTAACATCATTCTATATAAATCAGATCTTCAGAAAAGAAGGAAAGAGATCTGGCGCAGATTCAAATCTGTCAAACAAATCGACGTGCGTCGATTACTATTCGACGTAAGCGTCGAATTTATCTTAGCCCAACGTCGAGAGGGATATAAGGAATGTGCGTCGACAAAGGTGCGTCGACTTCTTTGTATGCGTCGACTAGAAATCAGAGTAGCGTCGATAGGACCTACGTCGAAATCTTCCTAAAGTTACTTCGACATATCCTGAAGAAGACGTCGACTCTATTTCGACGTAGCGTCGAATACCATTCGACGCATATTTACTTTGTCTTTGTTATTCATTCATAAAACTCTTTCTTTAACTCATTTCTGGGGGTTAAGAGAAATCATTTTCCCAACAATCTCCCCCTATTTGTCTTAACCCTTTTTAAGGAGAAATTGTCTTAGCATAAAATCAACTCATCATATAATTTGAAAAGATAGGAAGTATGTCACTTAATCAAAAGTGAAATTTAGAGAGGGAGATCATATAAGCAGATATTCCAGAATCATATAGACAAATTTCATATTTATACCAGTTCTTTTTCAATAAAATATATATCAGCATTGTTCTCAAATACTACTCAGGTGGTGTAGGAGGAGTCTTTCTTTTTCTTTTGAAGACCTTGGTGGGTTGCTCATCAGCAGTTAGTATTCTCAGCTCCCCCTGAGTTACAGCAGTTGGCTCCCCCTGAGTCCCAGCTTCAGTTAACACAACTTTTTGCTGCTCTTTTTCATTTGCAGCTGTATTCACAAACTCAGCTCCCAGTTCCTTGATTAGTTCATCAGTTAGTATAGCTTCCAGCTCCCCCTGAAGTTCACCATCTATTCTTACAGCCTCATTTTCTACTCTGTTATCCTCCCCTTGTAGTATTGTCACTTGTTCTGCAACCTCTCTTGCTATGCTGAGTACCTCTATTGTTTGTTCATAATTAAGAGGCTCAGGTACTGTCTCATTCCCAAGGATCTTGTCAGAATTTTGAGGAGAGGACTTGTGAGAGAGAGATTTAGGATTGGAAGGTTGCTCTTCATCTAGATTCTCCCCCTTCTTGACCTTCTTGGCTAGGGAGGTTAAGAAAGACTTAGTCACTCTAGAGGAAGAGAGAGATGACTTTAGAACTTGCACAGAGGCACTGACCCCATCTATTTGGGTGTGCATGTGAAGGATGGAGGAATGAAGTTGGGAACAGTGCTCATCTAGCATTGCTTGGAATTTTTCAGCTGCTGATTTTATGCACTGAGTGATGAGAGCCTCAGTGGATGTAGATGATTCTTGGTGTGAAGGAGATGGAGGAGGAGTAGATAATGAGTGTGGAGAGGTGAATCTATCATCTGGAGGAGGTGGAGGAATAGAAGAATGCTGAGCAAGGGATTGAGGTGGTATTTGTGTGGATGATGATGGGAGAGAGGAGAGATTTGTTTGAGGAGGTGAAGGAGTCCTTTCAGGAATGGAACCAGGCTTAGGGATTTGCCTGGCCCATTTAGAAAATAGGGCTATGGACATCCTTTTTCCTGGAGGGATGGGAATTCCTTTTGACCTGCAGAGGTCAGGGAAGGAATGGAAGAGAACCTGACTCATGATTCTCATATAAGCATTTTCCTTGTGGGAATATTTGGAGGCTATCATTTTGAGAAGACAGCTGGCCCAATCCACCTTCTTCTTCAGCACAAGAGCCCCCATGATGTTCAGCTGCTGTTTGGGCACTGCATCATGGGCTGAGATCTTGCACAGTAGAACTTTCCCTACTATATCAGCCAACAGCCTATATTCATCAGAGAAGTCTATCTTTTTCAGATGGATTGGTCTTTCTTTTGAGAATTTCATGGTGATGAGTAATTGCTTGACTTCATCAGGTGTGAGCTCAAAGGATTCATCACCTAATAGGGTAATAATTTTATACTGGTTGAGTCATTTATAAAAAGCTTATTTTCTTTTCCTATTTTATTGAAATGAGGGTGACATTAGGATATACCTGATGGGAGGTCAAAGGTGGCCCTAATGTGGTCTGCAGAAATGGAGACTGGAGTCTCATAGAGGGTTCCTTGGATTTCTCCTTGTTCGGAAACCTGAACATGAGTTATGAGCTCAGTGAGCTCAATTTCCAGGAGCTTGCATCTAGTGGAGATGAGCTTGTTCAGTCCTGCTTCAGTGAAGAGAGAAATGATGCTTTTATAGTTCTCTGCTGCTGCTTGGAAGGATTCGAGGTCGATGTCGAAACCCGAGTTGATTTTGGGAGCCATTGAAGATTAGAGAAGTAAGAAGGATTGGGTAGACAACGGAGCACGGAGGATAAGAGATGCAGAGAAGAGGAGGTTTCTGAAGAGTCTTTTTAAGTCAGGTGAAGCGTCGAGACAGGGCTCAATTCGAGGCTTTTTCGGTATTCCAGTGGATGTGACCAAAAATATTCTAAAGTTGCCGCCCTTTATCATAAAGTCGTCGTTACGTCGAGTTGAATTCGACGTCGGGTTTAGGGTTTTCCATCGACGTATGCGTCGATTTTAATCGATTTTGGTTTTCGACGGTGCGTCGATTAGAAGTGACCAAAAAAAATCTTTATTTCTCTTTATTTCTTTCTTGGCCTAATGTTTTCTAAGATAGTTTTGAACTAGATTTTATAGAGAGTTTGATTAATTGTACCAGCATTGCTTGGTAGTGTGGCCAGCTTTGTTACATACATAGCACTTGATTATCCTAGTATTAAGGGAATTTAAATTTAGAGTATGATAAATGTTTTGGTTAGGATAAAGATGTTGATTTGAATATAGATGGGATTTTTGGTTAAGATTAATATTTTGTTTGGGATTGAAATGTTTATTTGGACAAAATTTATGATTAGGATGACTGGTTCCTGAATGAGGGTTAGGATGAAAGACTTTTGGAGAGAATGTATTGGTGCGTCGATAACTATTCGACGTATGTTGATAATTGCGCTGATTTGTTATCGACGTATTCCTCAGATTGCGTTGATCTGGTGTCGACGCATGAGGAAAGTTGCGTCGAATTGATGTCGACTTGTCTTTATTCAAGCGTTGAGTAGAGGTCGTGGCATCCGAGAGGTTACGTCGAGAATAAGTCGACGCATTATCGTGCATGCGTCGATATGAAGTCGACGTATCTGTGTCTTCACAAATTTTCATTTTGCCTTTCTCTATTTTTGCTCCTTTATGTGTTGTTCTTCTTGGATTGATTGTTTCTTCAGATGAAGTATGTGAATCATCAGCTGAATAGTAAGATGTTTCATCAACTTCCTTGGTTCCTTTTTCTCCCTTATCCTGTGGGTCTTTTTCTTGGTTTAACAAATTTACAGGTTTAGTGAATTTTACAGGGCTCATCCAAGCAGGTTTGTTGGATGAAGTTAGGCTGATTGAAGGATCAGCCCCTAGCCCAAGATGTTTGGGTCTTAGTGTTTGTTTTTCAGTAATTTCCTTAAGAGTTTGGCTTCTTATTTTTATTGACTCTTCAAAAGCTTTTGCCTGGGATATTTTATTCTTAAGGAACTGATTTTCTATATTAGCCCTTTCTGTTTCCTTCTTTATTCTGCTAGCTATTGATTCATAATCTTTAGAGGAGTTAATTTCTATGTTTTTCTGATTTTTAGCTACAATGATTTGTTCTTTTAGATCCTCAATTTCTTGATTTGTTTTTAGGTGATCTAGGTACATTTTCATAAAATCATTTTTAAAGCTATCACTTTGAAAGTCAATATCATCAAACATACTTACCTCATCCTCATTCTCAGATTCCTCAATGAGAATGAGGTTCTTTTCTTTTTCATCATCAGAGGATAGATCTTCTTCTGATCCTGTTTCACTCCATGATTTATCATCAATCTTTGTATTTTCAAGGGCCATCAAGCAGATGTCTTCTTGTCTGGATCCTTCATTGTCACTTTCAGAGGATGAACTATCCTCAGAGTTTGTTTCACTCCAGGCTTCAGCAATGAAGCCTCTTTCTTTCTTCTTTCCCTTTTTCTTCAGATCTTTCTTTTTCAGATCCTTCTCTGTTTCAGCATTCTCTGGACATTCTGGGGCAATGTGTCCAGGTTTTCTGCAGGAATAGCAAATTATTTCTTTAGTAGGTGTTTTGTCATACCTTGGTCTTGACTCCCTCCTTTTTGGTCCATCTTTCTTGACCCATTTCTTAAACCTTCTGGCCAAGAAACTGAATAATTCTTCTTCAGTGACAGGGGTTCCTTCTTCTGTTGCCTTTAGAGCAATGTTCCTGCTTTTTGAGGAACTTGGGGTGTTTTCTCTTCTCTCCTTCTCCTCTCTAGTTTTCAGCAACTGCTCATAGGATCTGAGTTTTCCTAAGAGAGCATCTGTTGAGATCTCTTTTTGTCCTCTTGTATCTCTTATTGCCCAAATTCTTGAGTCCCATGAACTAGGGAGACTCATCAGTAATTTGTCATTTATCTCAGTGAGAGAGATTTCTCTATCCAAGTCTCTGAGTTGATTGATGATCAGACTAAATCTGTCATACATTTCAGAGATGCTTTCTTCAGCCTTCTTTTGAAAGTTCTCATATTGAGAGATCAAAAGGGCCTTCTTGTCTTTCTTTTCATCAGCACTTCCTTCCACCATCTTTGTGAGGGCATCCCAAATTTCCTTGGATGATTCACAGTCGACAACCTTTTGAAAGATATCATCTGAGAGAGTTGAGACAAGTATGTTCATGGCTTTTAGATCATGAGTTCTTGCCTTCTTCTCATCTTCTGTCCATTCAGATCTTGGAACAAGTGTTTGTGTGATGTTGCCATTTGCATCCTTTCTATAGGGCTTTGGTGGACCTGTTACAGTAATATTGAACAAGTCAGTGTCAATGGAGTTCATATAGATTCTGATTCTTGTTTTCCAAATTGCAAACTTTTCAAGATTGCACATTGGTGGTCTGGTGGAAGCATAATCTTTGATTTGTGCCATGTGAAAAATAGTTTTGAAAAATATATATATATGGGGTAGGACCTTTTTGATCAAGGAGTTATCCTTTTTAGATCAACCTCCCTCTGATACCAATTGAAAGTGCACAGTTAACCTCACTAGATTTCTCTAGAGGGGGGGTGAATAGAGATTTGAAATATTTTGTGCAAAGTTAATATATATATATATGTATGATCACAGATTAGAGCTTCCCACACACACCAACAAGAATTAAAACAATAAAGCAAATGTAAGAAAGAAAATCCACAGCACAACACAAGAAAATATAGTGGTTCCCCAAACTTTGGGTAGTCCACTCTTCTACCCCCTTGGTAGGAATTCACTAACTTGCACTGAGTCTTTTGATAAGGAGACTCTTAGAACCACCCTGAGTCTTTTGATAAGGAGACTCTTAGAACCAATACACTGAATTTTTTGAAGAGAGATTCTAAAAACTCTTTTACAATAGTGAATAAGAATGAAAAGGAAAGAATGGAATAAAGCCAATAATGAATCTTCTTCCTAGCAAGAAGATTTGAAGCACAAGTTAAGAATTGAATCTTTCTTCTATAGAGAGAAGAAGATTTGTAGCCTTTCTCTCTTTTAGTGAGAGCAATCAGATTTTGCAGCAGTGATCAGTGAGCAGAAGCAGAAGTAGAAATGGATGAAAGTTGCTGCAGAGCTTTTTCTCAATGTCTCTCTTTTCTTTTGGGAGCTTTTCCTCTATATCATAAAATGTGTGGTGGATCACTCTTCTTGTTTTTCCTGCCGACTTGCTCTTTATTTTATAGCTCTGTGTAATAAGATAGTACTATAGGAGAGGAATCAATTAGCAGCCAGAGATTTAGGTAGAGAGAAATATTTCCATAGCAGATTTAATCATAAGTGGAAAATATTAATTTAGATTTCAAATAATATCCAAAACAGATTTCATCAATTTAGCCAAGAATCAAATAGAAGGAAAGAATGATTCAGAACGGCTATAAAATATTAACATCATTCTATATAAATCAGATCTTCAGAAAAGAAGGAAAGAGATCTGGCGCAGATTCAAATCTGTCAAACAAATCGACGTGCGTCGATTACTATTCGACGTAAGCGTCGAATTTATCTTAGCCCAACGTCGAGAGGGATATAAGGAATGTGCGTCGACAAAGGTGCGTCGACTTCTTTGTATGCGTCGACTAGAAATCAGAGTAGCGTCGATAGGACCTACGTCGAAATCTTCCTAAAGTTACTTCGACATATCCTGAAGAAGACGTCGACTCTATTTCGACGTAGCGTCGAATACCATTCGACGCATATTTACTTTGTCTTTGTTATTCATTCATAAAACTCTTTCTTTAACTCATTTCTGGGGGTTAAGAGAAATCATTTTCCCAACATCTTCCTTCTTCATCTTCTTTTTCTTCCCCCTCCTTTTCTACCTCTTCTAATATGGGTGATCCAAATCCGGATGAGGTCGCGCAACGGACTATGTCCTATTATGCCCGGCCTAATCTAGAGGATACCACTTCTAGTATTGTTCGACCTGCTATAGCGAACAATAATTTTGAATTAAAGCCGTGCATCATTCAAATGGTACAACAATATGTACAATTTGATGGGCTTCAAGATGAGGATCCCAACGCGCATATTTTTAGTTTTCTAGAAATATGCGATACTTTCAAAATTAACGGGGTATCCGATGACGCAATAAGGCTTCGGCTTTTTCCTTTCTCCTTGCGCAATAAAGCTAAGCAGTGGCTCAGTTCTCTTCCAAGAGGATCTATCACCACATGGGCCCAAATGACGGAACAATTTCTCACGAAATATTTTCCGCCCGCTAAATCGGCTCAATTGCGTAAGGATATCATTTCTTTCTCCCAAGTTGAAACGGAAACACTTTATGATACTTGGGAGCGATTTAAGGAATATTTGCGCCGATGCCCCCATCATGCAATCCCCGATTGGTTGCAAATTCAGACATTTTATAACGGCCTCAATTCTCAAACGCGTCAAATGATTGATGCCGCCGCCGGTGGTACCTTGAATAACAAAACATCGGCAGGAGCGCAAGAGCTTTTAGAGAGTATGGCCATGAATACGTATCAATGGAGTACACCTCGGTCGCGCTCAAATAAACCGGCCGGTTTGTATGAAGTTGATGCAATTTCGAATTTATCTGTCCAGGTTGAGCTTTTAAATAGAAAAATAGAAGAGATGACTGCTTCCTCTTCTACACCTACCTGGGGATCCCCCTCCACCATCGCCGAACATGTGGATTACATGGGTAATCCGAATCGGCCAAACTTTAATTCGGGTAACACTCATTATGGTAACACATATCACCCGGGTTTCCGTAACCACCCAAATTTCTCTTGGAGTAATCCAGGGAATGCGGCACAACCCCCAAACACAATTCCACCTGGTTTTCCTCCACCACAAGCTCCAAAATCTCCCTCTCTTGAGGAGGTTTTCACCAAATATGCAGCAAATAACGATGCCAATATCCGGAATCTTACCGGATCTGTTCGCAATTTGGAGAATCAAATTGGGCAAATCGCGAAGATGCTCTCCGATCGCCAGCAGGGAGCACTTCCAGGCAATACGGAGCCCAACCCAAAGGAGCAAGCAAAGGCTATCACGCTACGGAGCGGGAAGGAGGTAACTACCCCTTCACACTTGGTTGAACCAGAGGTAACAATCTCTTCATCTTCTCCTCCTCCTCAAGTTCCAACGCAAAATAAAATTAAGGAATTTCAACCACCACTTCCCTATCCGTCTAAATTAAAAAAAGATCGAAATGATGAGCATTACGGTAAATTTTTAGATATGTTTAAACAAATTCAAATTAATCTACCGTTTTGCGAAGCTATCGCGCAAATGCCGAAGTATGCTAAATACCTCAAGGAGCTTTTGTCTAATAAAAAGAAACTTGAGGATATTTCTACCGTTCAATTGAACGCGGAGTGCTCGGCAGTTTTACTTAATAAATTACCTAAGAAATTAACCGATCCGGGTAGTTTCTCAATTCCTTGTTTATTTGGCGATTTCTTAGTAAAACATGCGTTGGCCGATCTAGGCGCCTCTATAAATTTGATGCCTTATTCTCTTTTCCAAAAATTGGGTTTAGGAGAGCCTAATCCTACGAGAATGAGCATCCAATTGGCGGATCGATCCATAAAATACCCAATGGGTATTATCGAGGATGTGCTTGTCAAGGTTGATAAATTTATCTTTCCGGTAGATTTTGTCATCCTTGACATAGATGAGGACGCCGAGGTACCACTCATTCTCGGTCGCCCTTTTCTTGCCACCTCGCGCGCCATAATTGATGTTAGTAACGGTAAACTTCTCCTTAGAGTCGGAGATGAGGAAGTTACCTTTACTATAAATTCTTCTATGAAAAATACGCTCTCAAATGACGACTCTTGTTTTTTCTTGGAGGCTTCACCTGATGAAGACTCAATTTTATTTTCTGAATATATTTCACCGTCATCTTTCTATGATGAAGAATTTGAAAATCTCGAACTTATTTCTCATGAAATTATTGACGACACGATCACTCACGAACCTATTTTTGAAATTTTAGAATTAAGTAGTGATCGATTAAAAACTTCTTATGAGGAACCTCCCGTAGTAGAACTAAAACAATTGCCTAATCATTTAGAATATTTATTTCTAGCGGAGGATTCTAAGCTTCCCGTAATCGTGTCGGCGTTTCTGTCCGATGAAGAAAAATTAAAATTATTAAATGTTTTAAAACTTCATCGCCGCGCAATTGCGTGGAAAATTACGGATTTAAAAGGGATTAATCCCTCCTTTTGTACGCATAAAATTTTATTAGAAGAAACTTCACGTAAATCTATTCAACCTCAACGCCGCCTCAATCCTAATATGAAGGAGGTGGTTAAGGCGGAGGTAATTAAATTATTAGATGCGGGCATCATCTATCCAATTTCGGATAGCTCTTGGGTTAGTCCGGTCCAAGTGGTGCCAAAGAAAGGAGGGTTAACGGTAGTGCCAAACGAAAAAAATGAATTAATCCCAACTAGAACCGTTACCGGATGGCGGGTTTGTATTGATTATCGCAAATTAAATGATGCGACCCGTAAGGATCATTTTCCTTTACCGTTCATCGACCAAATCCTTGAACGATTATCCGGACACTCGTTTTATTGTTTTCTTGACGGTCTCTCGGGGTATTTTCAAATCCCAATTGCGCCCGAGGACCAAGAGAAAACAACCTTCACTTGTCCGTTTGGCACCTTCGCCTATCGTAGGATGCCATTTGGGTTATGCAATGCGCCAGCTACATTCCAAAGATGTATGCTAGCAATTTTTGACGAGCTAGTGGAGGATATTATGGAAGTTTTTATGGATGATTTCTCCGTTTTCGGAGATTCATTTGATTTATGTTTGACTAACCTTTCCCGCGTTCTCCAAAGATGTGAGGAGAC
Organism: Dactylorhiza incarnata; assembly: GCA_033032865.1. Classification (NCBI taxonomy): domain Eukaryota; kingdom Viridiplantae; phylum Streptophyta; class Magnoliopsida; order Asparagales; family Orchidaceae; genus Dactylorhiza; species Dactylorhiza incarnata. The sequence goes on from JAWHQI010000149.1 coordinate 3,363,989, forward strand.
AAATTTAGTGTTAAATTGGGAGAAGTGCCATTTTATGGTACGGGAAGGTTTAGTTTTAGGCCACAAAATTTCTAGTAAGGGTATAGAGGTAGATAAAGCTAAAATTGAAACTATAGAAAAATTACCTCCCCCTTCAAATGTTAAGGCCGTACGTAGTTTTCTTGGGCATGCCGGTTTCTATCGCCGGTTTATAAAAGACTTTTCTAAAATAACCAAGCCCCTCACTCACTTATTAGAAAAAGATGCACCGTTTATTTTTGATGAAAATTGTTTGCATTCTTTTTCTATTATTAAAGAAAAATTAATAAACGCTCCTATTATGATAGCTCCCAATTGGGATCTTCCTTTTGAGATTATGTGCGATGCTAGTAGTTTTGCCGTTGGTGCAGTCCTAGGACAACGCATAAATAAAAATTTTCATCCTATTTATTATGCGAGCAAGACACTTACCGACGCACAAGAGAATTACACAACAACCGAGAAAGAGCTTTTAGCCGTGATTTTTGCTTTTGATAAATTTCGCTCTTATCTTACTTTATCTAAAGTAATTGTTTTTACTGATCACTCGGCTTTACGTTATTTGCTAACAAAAACTGATGCCAAGCCAAGGTTGATTAGGTGGATCTTACTTTTACAAGAATTTGATTTGGAGATCCGGGACAAACGGGGAGCGGAAAATTTGGCGGCGGATCATCTTTCTCGGTTGGAGAATCCCAAATTTCGGAGGAGCTCATAGAGGAAGAAATTAATGATACTTTTCCTGAGGAACGCCTCCTCGTTATTCATAAGGTAATAGATCTCCCCACCCCTTGGTTCGCCGATTTCGCAAACTACCTTGTTGCGAGATTTCTCCCAAAAGATTTTTCCTATCAAGAAAAGAAGAAATTCTTTTCCGATTTGAAAAATTATTTTTGGGAGGATCCGTTCCTTTTTCGAGTTTGTGCGGACCAAGTGGTGCGGAGGTGTGTATCTCATGAGGAGGGCGCTCAAATTTTAAAGCATTGCCACGAGGGACCCGCCGGCGGGCATTATAAAGCAAATCGGACGGCACGGAAGGTACTTGAAGCGGGCTTCTATTGGCCGAGCATCTTCAAAGACGCTCACGCACATGTAAGTCGTTGTGAACAATGCCAACGCTCAGGTAATATCTCCCGTCTTGATGAAATGCCCTTAAAATCTATTTTAGAAATTGAGGTTTTTGATTTATGGGGGATCGATTTTGTCGGCCCGCTACCAGTTTCTTTTGGAAATCGATATATTTTGGTAGCGGTCGATTACGTGTCTAGGTGGGCGGAAGCGCAAGCCCTTCCCACCAATGATGCCCGAGTCGTAACCCAATTTCTCAAAAAACTCTTTTCGCGATTTGGAGCACCGCGGGCGATAATTAGCGATAGGGGAACTCATTTTTGTAACGCCCAATTCACTAAAGTTTTATCTAAATATGGCGTTACACATAGGATGGCCACCCCATATCACCCTCAAACAAGTGGCCAAGTAGAAGTGGTTAACCGTGAATTAAAACGAATTTTAGAAAAAACGGTTTCCACCAATAGGAAAGATTGGTCGCATAAACTCGATGATGCTTTATGGGCCTATCGGACCGCGTACAAGACCGCTATCGGTTGTACGCCGTATCGATTGGTCTATGGGAAAGCATGTCATTTACCGGTCGAGCTTGAGCATCGCGCCTTTTGGGCGCTTAAATTTCTTAATCTAGATAGCACTATTGCTTCCGAGCTCCGCAAGTTCCAACTTAACGAGCTCGATGAATGGCGCTCCCTTGCTTATGAAAGTAATAAATTATACAAGGAGCGCACTAAATTTTATCATGATAAGAAACTTAGGAATCCTAAAACTTTTCGACCGAGAGACCAAGTTCTCCTCTATAACTCGCGCTTACGACTTTTTCCGGGAAAACTTAAGTCCCGTTGGTCCGGCCCCTTTATCGTCAAAGAGGTTTGGCCCTACGGGACCGTTTCAATAACACATCCTGAAAAAGGTGAATTTAAAGTGAATGGGCACCGGTTGAAATTATTTTTCACCGGCGATAATTTTCATGAGCACCGGGAGGAAGTTCACCTTCCGAACACCTAAATCGGCGTGCCACCATGGTCGAGCTCAACGACCGTAACCAAAGCGCTCTTGGGAGGCAACCCATGTTTTTATCTTATTTTATTTTTCTTCCGTTTAAAAAATTCTAAATATTTTTATTCTTGTTTTAAAAAAAAAACAATAAAAAAATTACAACATATAAAAATGGAAAAAACAAATAAAAAAAATGTTATTATTCTATTTTGAGGTTTTTACAGGTTTGGAGGAGATTTGCGTGATAACGGTCACTCGCAAATACGCTTGAAACCCGCTCTCCAAGTCGGTACTTTCTTTTTAAGTATTTCTCTTTTTATTTTATTACCTTGATTTTGTTTTTGTTTTGTTTTCTTTTCAAATCAAAAAAATATAAAAAAAATAAAACAAAAATTCTCAGTCACGGCCTCAGTCACGGCCGTGACCAGGGCGTGGCGCATTACGATTCGTTTTCCTGGCGAATCTCTCGACAAGTTGCACTCCAATCCGTCTTCCGTAAAAGTCACGGGCGTGACCAACCTTGGTCACGGGCGTGACATCAACGGAAGGACATTTTGGCCTGAGCCGGCACACACGGGCTAAGTTTGGGATGTCACGCCCGTGACAACTCGAGTCACGCCCGTGACATTTGAAGGTCACGGCCGTGACTCATCCCGCTGGCGCATCACCTCCACCACACCAGGTCAAAGATTCTCTTTGACTGTCACGCCCGTGACAGTCAAGTCACGCCCATGGTCACGGGCGTGACCCTGAGCGCTGACACCTCGGGAACCGATTTTTGACAGCGAGCATTGGATTCCCTGCTCTCTTTGATTTCGCCAGTTACACGCCCTTGGTCACGGGCGTGACCGAGGGCGTGACTTGACAAAATTCCACTTTTTGACCGGTCAAGCATAGGATTCCTCCCTCACGCCAGATATCACGTATCGCCTCTTACACGCCCTAGGTCACGGGCGTGACCGAGGGCGTGACACCTAAATTTTCACCTATTTAAAGGCCACTTTCCCCTCTCTTTTCTCCACACCTTGTCCACCATCTCTCCCTTCTTTTCTCTCATCTTTGGCCGATTACTTCATTTCTTCCTTCCAAATGGCCGGCCGCCGCCGCAATCACGCCATTGGCGGATCCTCCTCTTCACTCCCCGATGAAACTTTTGATGCGGAGGCTATGCTCAATTTTTCCCATCCCACTCATCAAGACCGAAGTACCCGCCTCCGTGGGAAAGAATTTGGAGTTTTCCGCGTCATCGATTGGAACGTTCTCACCACCCTCGGGCAGGCGAACGCGGTGCGAGATCTACTCACTACTCCGGGGTGGGCTCCTTTCTTCTCCATTTCGGAGCCGGCGTACTACGAGCTGACGGTGGAGTTTTTCTCTTCGTTTGATTTCCACTGGGCCGGGGCCGACAACGTGCTTGAATTCCGAATGGGCGGGCTTTCACAAACTCTTCCTTTGCGTCAGTTCAACGTTCTCATGGGCTTCTGCGACGAGGCCTTCACTCTTACGGAGGCCTACACCGCTCTCCCCCTTGATTTCCCTCGTGAGTATAACCTTCCCGGATTTTGGGCGGAAATCAGTAACGACCCCAATCCATATTCGCCTAAAAAATCCAAGGGTAGTCATCTCCTCTCCCCCGCCTTACGCTATCTCCACTACCTCCTCACTTTCACACTTTCCGCTCGCGGCGATAGCCATGGAGTGGTGACCCGCGCGGACCTGTTATATTTATATAGCATGCACGAACGAGTCCCCCTCAATCTTGGTTCGGCGCTAGCGATGTTTTTCCGGCATCAGGCCGAAAATCGGAGGCTTAGTGTGCTACATGGAGGCTCGTTTGTTACATTTTTGGCCAAGCGTTTGGGGCTCTGGGATGCACTTCCTCCCATGTCTCCACTCCAAACGCCTGCGCCTATCACTTTCCAAAACCTCCGAGCCCTTGGTTTGATGCGTAGGCGTGGCCGCGAGTACGAGGCCGTTCCTGGCGAAGTGGGTGGCGACCCGATCGATCTTGATTTCGAAGCTGATTCCGGTGGCGTTGCTCCAGCTCCACAGTTTCCACAGCCGCCACAGCAGCATTTTCCCCCTGCGCCCGACTCATCGACTTATTTCGATCAGCAGTTTGGGCGGATCCACACTCGTTTGGATCAGATTCAGACAGAGCAGCTGTCCATGCGCACTCATTTTGACGCACGTTTTGATACCCTCGAGCAGCGCCATGCTTCCTCTATGGAGCATCTGCAGCGGGAATTTGCTGATCTGCGTGCTTATTATCAGCAGGAGGACGACGACGATGATGTTTGAGATTTTTATTTTTGGTCGTCTGTATCTTTTATTTTCTGTCCTGCACTTTTGTATTTGTTTTATTTCTCTTTTATTTCTGCCAAAATATTAAAAATATCAAAAAAAAATGTTTTGCTTTATGTCTTTCTTCAGGATGGCTTGGGTATTGATTTGCTCTTCATCAGGGAAGTTTTCTCTTCTTTACTCGTACTTATTTCTAAAACATTGGGGACACTGTTTTCTTTTCAGTATGAGGGGGAGGGTATTTCACGACGGTTGTATTGCAAAGCAACACCCAAAATTTTTATCAAAAAAAAAAAAATCTACAAAATTACAAAATTAAAAATTTTTATAACAAAAAAAAAAAGAAGCAAAAAAAAATACAAAATTAAAAAATCTACAAAATATATATATATATATAGTTTTATCAATATTTCTATATTTACTTGTTTGCAAAATTCTTAGTAGATTTACTTTTACATAGTGTTGTAGAAAATTTTATATACTTCATTAGATTTTGAATTTTGGAGTAAAATTGTTGACTCGTGCAGTGTTCTAGTTACGCGCACGCGTTAGTAGGATCTCATGTCGAATTAACTATTCAGCATAAAATTAGATTTATGTTTTTCTAAACTGCGTAGAATATTTTTGTTTTACTTTTAATTTGCAACCGGTAGAATCCAAAAATACTTTTAGTGAGTATGTAGAAGTTTACTGGAGAAATATTACCCAATTTGAACGGAAGGGTATTCTTTCTCGATGTCTAGAACTTGCCTCTAGCGACTCTCAAGACATTTGCATAAGTTAGATTCATGAGCATGAAAATGATTTAGGCCACCTCTTGATTCGTTTGAGCCTTTGCATTCCAAGCCATAAAATCTTAACCGTTGCTAGCCATTTTGTGCTTTTTACCGTTTCTTTTGTAAGCCCCACTCATTTTCACCAAAGCCAAATGGCCTACCTATGGTGCACGCTTGAAATTTAGAGCTTTATTTGTTGCTAGCTTGTGTTTCTTATTTTGGAAAATGGTGATTTTAATATTGCTATCATTTTGCTGCAAAAGAAGAAAAAAATGAAAAAATAAATAAAAATAAAAATAATAATAAAAAAAATGAGAAAAAAAATATTGAGAAAAAATTTTTTTGCAGAGTACATTTTTGACCCCTACCTTTATACTTCAAAATTATTTGGGGTGTAAAAATTAATTAGCATACAAGTTTTTGCAAAGCTCTTATTTTTGTTTTAAGTGTGCCTTAACCCTTCACGTTTATCTTTTGATATCCGCACCTTGAACCTAAGCCACATTTCAACCTAATTAAGTCCTATTGATTCATGCTTATGAGTTAAACTAGTGCCGTGGCGAGAGTGTGAAAGGGCAAGCCTATGGCCATCGTCATTGATGGATTTCTTTGGAGGCTATCCCAAACTTTGATTTTGTGTAATATTGATCTTAGTAAACACGCTACCCGCTCCTTAAATATCATTTTAGGATTTACCGGATTTTCAATTTGAAAGTAATAACAATATGTTATAACGCACTTTTGAAAATTATAAGCTAATGTTTATGCTGAATAGGTTTTTTCTACTAGAATTTCTACACGCTTAGGCGCAAGACTTCGCATTTTTACTCTTTAGGTTCAAAATTCTTTTCTTATATTTAAATTTTTCTACTCCTATGGAAAGTTGTTTGCTCGGGACTAGCAAACGAATAAGTATGGGGGTATTTGATAATGCTATATTTATTGTTATTTTCACATAATATTTTATTAATAATTAATTTAATTTAATTTAGTTTTAGTTAATTTATCACTAATTTATCTTCTTTTTATAATTTCAGATAATTTGGGCTGCCAATAGCAATTTAAAGCTCATAAGACTAATCAGGAGATTATTTGGAGCATTTCGGCCAAAATCGCAAAGTACACGCCCTCGGTCACGGGCGTGACCTAGGGCGTGACATTTTGTCACGGCCGTGATCCAGCCCCGCGCATTCCAGTTGAAAAGTCAGCCGCCACGTCAGATTAAAATTACACGCCCTCTGTCACGGGCGTGACAGAGGGCGTGACCTAAAGTGTCACGGGCGTGACACGCCCGGAATGCATTCAATTCAGCCAGCAATCAATTCCCGCCGTTTCTAGCTTACACGCCCTTGGTCACGGGCGTGATTAAGGCCGTGACTCTTCTGCAACCGCCAGATTAGCTCCTGTTCACGGCGTTTCCCGCCGTTTCCTGACCCGTTCAAGACACGCCCTCTGTCACGGGCGTGACCGAGGCCGTGACCCGCCATGCAATTGATTTCTGCCGGTTTCTCTTCCCCAACGTCCCGGGCTTTCATGACAGCAATTACGCAGCTTACACGCCCTTGGTCACGTGCGTGACCAAGGGCGTGACTCCCCGATTTTTCAGCTATAAAAGGCAGCAATCTCCAGAAGTTCAGGGGTTCGATTTTGGAGTTTACTTACAGCTTTAGTCTACTATTATCGTTGTTCTAGCTAGTTTTTCTTCAAGTTGAAAGCTTTTATTATTGCAATTTCATTTCAAGTATTCTAGTTTTTTTTTAAATCATGTATTTCTCTCTTATCATATGTGTTTCCTCCATCATGATGAGTAGCTAAATTTCCTTTAGCACTTGGTCATGATGAACTTTGGAATGAAATAAAATATGTTTTGAATTTTTCTAATTAGCAAACTCTCGTATTATTTATCTTCGATTTATCTTTGAATTATTTCGTTTTGATTTCATATGTCCGGAATATGACTTTCAATCTAAGATTCGTTTGCTAGTGATCGAGAGATCCATGCGAACGAGGAGATCACTCAAAGATAAAAAGAGTTGTATGCATTCCTCGAGAGAGGGTGACGCAAATCTTCCGGATTGGAGTCAAATCCAATAGTGGGGTTCACCGCTTAAAGCAAGCTTAGGGGGTTTCGACTGGCCGAGGGGTCTTAATCGATCAACCTAAGGTTAGGTGGTAGTTCTCTCGAGAGAGGCTCTACCATATTTTGGGAACCTCCACGGTCGAATATATTTCAATAAGAGTTTGCGGTTTCATCTTTTATAAAATTAAATTTTATTCCAAAGGGATTCAAGACCAAGTGCTAATCCTTTTAATCATAATCTTTCTTCGTAGTTAATTTTCTCCAAATCGTTTTTCCAAAACAAACCCAACTTTTGATCGATAAAATAATAGCTCTTCTTTGTGAGTAGAAGTACTCAACAAGCCCGGAAAAATACGACACTTGATTTTCTAAATCCTATACTATAAAGCGATAGGTACACTTGCCTTATCGAATTATACGTGGATAATATTTTAATTTTGCGCAGCGCGAATCTATCTCATCAGCATCCCAGAGAACTGAGCGTTGTTGCGGATGATGTTCAGGATGGCCGGTTTGATCTCAAACTGGTTATTCATGATGTAAGGCCCAAATCCTGGATACACACTCCCAATTGTTGGAGTGGTATAATCTCTCATGGTCCGGGGCCTCGGTCTAACCACCTCCTGCTCATCCCTTAGATGATTTTGCCCCATATGGGGTACTCCAGGATTCACTTCTTCCCGATAATTGGGTACTCTCGGCATACCTCCAAGTTCCATATTATCTCCCATAGCTGCTTGCACGGCTGAAGCACGCCTGATGGACAAAATTATGCTTGCAAACGATAACGGCAAGTGTACCGTATCGAATGTAGTATAGGTTATTAAAACAAGGTCGTATTAGACTCGGGGCGGTTGAATACTCTTACTTCGGAAAATCTCTATTATTTTATCGAATAGAATTTGTGGTTGGTTGGTTGCGAAAAAAGAGAAATAGCTTATTTAAATTAATGAATTAAAGGTTAGTACTCAACCTTGAATCACCTTAAAAAAATAAAGAAATAAAGAAATAAAACTTCTAATCCTCTTTAAAAGAAATGCTTGACCGTGGAGGTTCCTGATTTATGAGCGTACCTCTCTCGAGGATACGCCTAATTGAGTTTAGGTTGATCAATCGAACTCTCGTTCTAGAATCGAAACCCCTAAAGCTCGCTTTATCGAAGTGAACCCCTCTATTGGATATAACTCCAATCCGGGAGATTTATGCCGTCCTCTCTCGAGGAGTGCATTCAAATCTCTTTATCCTTGAAGTGATTGATTCGAACTCAAAACCTCTCGATTATTTGACTACGAAAACAAGAATGAGATTATATATCGATAATATAATCTCAATCAATATAAATTTAAGGATAAATCTTAAGCAATCTAAATAAGAGAAAAAGAAGTTCTAAACTGAATTATGAATTATATTTTCCTTGGATCATCTCGGCCGAGTACTAATGAAATTAAGCTACTCATGGAGATGGAGGAATTGATGAAATACAAGAGGTGCATAATGAAGATTGAGAGTAGAATAAGAGTAAAAGTGCTAGTTTATTAATTGAAAGGGAAATTACAACTAGGAAACAAGAAATTACAAACCTGAAATGAAAGTGCAAGCTAAAAAAGAAGATTACAAGCTTAAGAATGAAAGCAATGCAAGAAAATAAACTTAGAACTCCCCAAAATTCGTCCCCAAACCTCTGGAAAAGCTCCCTTTAAATAGCTGAATTTTTGGTGTTACACGCCCTTGGTCACGCCCGTGACCAAGGTCGTGTAAGGGGCGTGATCGAAGCGGCAGCGGAGAGGGCGCCTTCTGGAGTAATTGCGAGTGTTTTGGCCGTATCACGCCCTAGGTCACGCCCGTGACCTGGGGCGTGTAATCCTGAAATCTGGCTGCTGGCGGGAAACTCTGGCGGGAAGAAGCGCGGGCCGAGTCACGCCCGTGACCTGATGTCACGCCCTCGGTCACGCCCGTGACCGAGGGCGTGTAATTTTAATTGACGTGGCAACGTGCTCCGGATGCTTGTGGCGGGTCGTGGCCGTGACATTGGGTCACGCCCTTGTTCATGCCCGTGACCTCGGGCGTGTACTTAGCGAAATCTTCACAGAGCGTCCCCGGAGTGGCAGAAGCAGGTCTGGAGTATTTCGTAGGTTACACGCCCATGGTCATGCCCGTGACCTGGGGCGTGTAATTTTAACTTTTTGCTCGAAATAGCCCAGAAAACCTGAAAACACAAAATAAACTTAAGTTAGCTTATGAAATAACAATGGAAGGATTTATATGATACAATTCCTAAAAATAACATAATTTTATATAAAAAACATAATAAACCTAAACTAAAAGATGAGTAAATAAATTACTCATCAAATACCCCCATACTTGCACATTGCTCGTCCCGAGCAATCCATTTTTCACAAGGGTAAGAAAAATTAATGCAAGATAGAATTATGAAGACTAGAGAGTAAAATGCGAAGTAATATGCTGGCATGTTTAGATATTTTAGTAAAAAGATGTTCTTGGCATAAATGCTAATTTATGAAATACTTCAAAAATGCGTTATAATTATTTATCATTACTTTAAAGATGAATCGACGGTCATTCAAAAAGTTATGTGAAGGGAGAAAATAGCGTGATTGCTGAGATTTAAATTACTAGATGTAGATGTTCGGGGTGGCCTCCAAAGAAATCCATCAATGTCGACGGCCATAGGCTTGCCCGTTTGCACTTTCTCCACTACACTTCGAACTAAATCGACTCTATGGATCTTTAGGACTTAAATAGGGTACATTTTAAGGCTTGGGTTTAAGGGTGAGGTAACAATGATAAACATGAAGGCGCATTCCACTTAAACAAAATTTTTGAGCTAAAAGAAAATGATTGCCACCACAAAATAATGAAGCTTTACCCCCATACTCGCATTTTTTTCAAAGGGGAAACACTCTCATACTCTTTTATTTAAATCATGAATCTTCATAATTGGGATCATTCCAAGTATGCATGTACATACCTAGGCCGCATATCATTATGAGATTATTGCTTTTTGAGATTTAAACACATTTTTTTTTTGAATTGATACCCATAATTTTTTCATAGAATCGTACCCAAATATTTTTTTTTCAATTTAGCTCAAAATTTCAAAGTGTTCATTTGGGTTTTGGGCTTTTTAGCTTTGGTGCCGAAATGATGAGGGTGGATCAAATAAAGGTGTAAGGCTCAAATTTGTGTGAACAATGGTGGTAAATCTAGGTTGGGTGCAAATGCTCAAACTATCCAAAGAAAGGCCTAAATCATTTCCGTAAAGTTAATTTGTCTAAAGCGCACATGTTTCAAAAATAGCTTGGGTCAAGTTCTAGACATCGAGAAAGGATACCCTTTTGTTCAATTCGAGTAATAGCTTTCTAACAATCTTCTACACACTCACCTAAACTACTTTTGGATAAGACCGGATTCGAATTTAAAAGTAAAATAAATTATTACTACGCAAATTAATAAAACATAATTTTAGATCTATGCCAAGAATTTAATTTTACACCAAAACTACTTCAAAGACAAGCATATGACTAGGAGCACTACATGAGTCAACAATTTTACTCTAAAGTTTCAAAAACTATTCTAGCACAAAATTATTTTTAGTCCATATGAAAAACAGTCTACTTAGAACTTACAATTTAGCAAGTGGGAGTTTTGATGAATAAAAAGAACATTTTCTAATCGATTTTTTTTTCTTGGACTTCCCAAGATCTGCCCGGTGAAGGGTTTGCAAGGTACTAGAGGCTATGATGGGAATTCAAGCCCAAAGCGTCCTTTCCAAGAAATTTAATTGCATTTTTTTTTATTTTTTTTGTTTTTATTTTTCAAGTAAAACTACAAAGAAAGCTATGCTACACCCCCATACTTAAAATTAAACATTGTCCCCAATGTTTAAAACTAAGTATGAAAGATAAAACAAAAAAAATGTCAATAAAGAAAAATCAAGAGAAATTACTAAAGTGTAAAGAGGGCTTCCCTGAATGGTAGTCGGGGTTGCCGGTCGAACACCTGCAGAGTTAAATTAGAAAAAACAAACAAGAAAAGAAAGACAAAAATAAAGAGGTTAACATTGGGTTGCCTCCCAAGAGCGCTTTGTTTACCGTCGCGTAGCTTGACTAAGTGGTAATTTTAAAGATTTTGGAAGTGAATGGTTTCGATGTTTCCGGGCGCTGGGTCGCCCGGGTGATATAATTTTAAGCGTTGTCCGTTGACTTTGAAAGAGCCTTTTTCCGGGTGCTCTATTAGCACCGTTCCGTATGGCCAAACTTCTTTAACTATGAAGGGACCGGACCATCGTGATTTTAATTTACCCGGAAAAAGCCTAAGTCTTGAATTAAATAATAGGACTAAGTCTCCCGGTGAAAAAGTTTTTGGATTTTTGATTTTTTTATCATGATAAAATTTTGTGCGCTCCTTATAAATCTTATTATTTTCGTAAGCGTTTGCGCGCCACTCGTCTAATTCATTTAATTGTAGTTTTTTGTGCTCAGAGGCTAAGTTTAAATCCAAATTTAAAAAATTTAGCGCCCAAAAGGCGCGATGTTCTAATTCCACCGGTAGATGACAAGCTTTTCCATAGACTAATCGGTACGGTGTACATCCGATGGCGATTTTGTACGCTGTCCGATATGCCCATAGAGCGTCGTCTAATTTTAGCGACCAATCCTTCCTATTAACGGACACAGTTTTTTCTAAAATTATTTTAAGTTCACGGTTCACCACCTCCACTTGGCCATTTGCTTGAGGGTGGTAGGCGGTAGATAGCTTGTGGGTGACTCCATACTTTGCTAAAATTTTAGCAAGTTGGTTGTTACAAAAATGTGTGCCCCGATCACTAATTAGTGCTCGGGGTGTGCCAAATCGTGAAATAATTTTTTTAAAAAATTGACGACGACTCTCGCGTCGTTGGTGGGAAAAGCTTGTGCTTCTGCCCACCTTGACACGTAATCGACCGCAACAAGGATATATTTATTATTAAAAGAGGAGGGTAAAGGACCTACGAAATCTATTCCCCAAAGATCAAAAATTTCGCATTCTAAAAAAATATTTTTGGGCATTTCGTCCCGGTTAGAAATGTTACCTGACCGTTGGCACCGATCACAATTACTCACGAAATTGTGAGCATCTTTGAATAAGGTGGGCCAATAGAAGCCCGACTCTAGCGCCTTTCTTGCGGTCGCTTGATAATGGCCACCGGTTGGCCCTTCGTGGCAGTGCCGCAGAATTTGGGCGCCTTCCTCGCCCGAAATACACCTTCTTACCACTTGGTCCGCGCAGACACGAAATAAAAAGGGGTCCTCCTAAAAATAATTTTTCAAATCTGAAAAGAATTTCTTCTTTTGTTGACTTGAAAAATCTTTTGGTAGGACCCGGGCCACTAAATAGTTGGCCAAATCCGCGTACCAAGGGGTGGAAGAAGTCGTTACCTTTTCGATGGCAATGAGGCGCTCTTCAGGGAATTTGTCGTTAATTTCGGCTTCCACTAGTGTTCCTGTAGCCGGATTCTCCAACCGTGAGAGGTGGTCGGCCGCAACATTCTCCGCTCCCCTTTTGTCTTGGATCTCCAAATAGAATTCTTGTAGTAGGAGGATCCACCTTAGTAGTCGAGGCTTTGCATCTCCTTTTTGTAGTAAATTCTGGAGAGCGGAGTGATCTGTAAAAACAATAACTTTTGAAAGCGTTAAATATGATCGAAATTTATCAAACGCAAAAATTATAGCCAAAAATTCTTTCTCCGTTGTTGTATAATTTGTTTCTGCGGATGTTTGCATTTTGCTTGCGTAATAGATTGGGTGAAAATCTTTATTCACCCGTTGGCCTAAAACTGCACCTACAGCAAAATCGCTAGCGTCACACATGATTTCAAACGGAAGAGACCATATTGGCGCGATTAAAATCGGGGATTTGATTAGTTCATTTTTGATTTTATCAAACGCTTTTAAACATTCCTCATCAAAATTAAACGCGGATTCTTTTTCAAGGAGATGAGTTAGTGGTTTCGTAATTTTCGAGAAATCTTTTATAAACCGCCTATAAAAACCCGCATGTCCTAGAAAACTTCTAATAGATTTTATATTGGTAGGAGGGGGAAGTTTTTCTATGACCTCGATCTTGGCCTTATCGACCTCGATCCCCTTACTAGAAACTTTATGTCCGAGGACTAACCCCTCTCGGACCATAAAGTGGCACTTCTCCCAGTTGAGTGCCAAATTCGTGTCTTCGCAGCGTTGAAGAACACGATCAAGATTATTTAGACAATTAGTGAAAGAATCGCCAAAAGCAGAAAAATCATCCATGAATACTTCCATGACGTCTTCGATAAGTTCATTAAAAATTGCCAACATACATCTTTGGAATGTAGCTGGCGCGTTGCAAAGTCCAAACGGCATTCTTCGATATGCGAAGGTGCCGAACGGACAAGTGAAGGTGGTTTTCTATTGATCTTCGGGGGCAATTGGGATTTGAAAATATCCCGAAAGACCATCGAGAAAATAATAGTGCGAATGACCGGATAAGCGTTCTAAGATTTGGTCAATAAATGGTAACGGAAAGTGATCCTTGCGCATAGCATCATTTAATTTTCTGTAATCGATGCATACACGCCAACCCGTAACAGTACGGGTCGGAATCAACTCATTATTTTCGTTGGTGATTACCGTTATTCCTCCCTTTTTAGGCACGACTTGCACTGGGCTAACCCAAGTGCTATCCGAAATCGGATAAATAATTCCTGCGTCTAATAATTATATAATTTCGGCCTTAACGGCGTCCTTCATATTTGGGTTGAGGCGTCGTTGGGGCTGAATAGCGCCGCGAGAATTATTTCTACATTTATTTTATGAGTGCAAAACGAGGGGCTAATTCCCTTTATATCCGAAATTTGCCATGCAATTGCATGGCAGTGATTATTTAAAATTTTAATTAATTCGGAAGTTTCCGAATTGTTAAGTGCGGAAGATATTATTACGGGCAGTTTTGAATTTTTTTCTAAAAATATGTATTTTAAATGTTCCGGCAATTGTTTTAGTTCTAAACTCGGTGGCTCCTCGTAAGATGTTTTTATTTTAGAAATATTTAAGTTTACTTCTTCAAATTTGGTTGGCCGAGTTTTTTCTTCTAAACAAAATAAATTTGCAATTTCCGGGTTTTCAAATAAAGGTGAAATTATTTCAGAAAACGACGTTATTTCCTCTTCAAAATTTGTTTCTAGAGTAAAACAAGAGTCGTCGTTTGGAAACGCATTTCTCATTGATTGATTTATATTAAAAATAACTTCTTCCTCCCCAACTCGTAGGAGAAGGTTTCCGTTACTTACATCAATTATAGCTCGAGCGGTGGCTAGGAAGGGCCGGCCGAGTATGAGTGGTACTTCGGCGTCCTCTTCGATATCGAGGATGACAAAGTCTACCAGAAAGATAAACTTGTCAACCTTCACTAGCACATCCTCAACGATCCCGATTGGATACTTTACGGACCGATCCGCTAGTTGGATGCTTATATTGGTTGGGCATGGGGTGCCCAAACCAAGCTTCTTAAATAAGGAGAACGGCATAAGATTTATGCTCGCCCCTAGATCGGCCAAGGCATTTTTAATTAGTAAATTTCCGAACAAACACGGGATGGAAAACCGTCCCAGATCATTTAATTTTTCCGGTAATTTATTAAGAACTATCGCCGAACAATCTGCATTAAGAGAAATACGCGAAATATCTTCAAGTTTCTTTTTATTTGATAATAAATCCTTAAGATATTTCGCGTATTTGGGCATTTGAGAGAGTGCCTCGCAAAATGGTACATTAAATAGTATTTGTTTTAAAATATTTATAAATTTTTTATACTGCTCCTCGTTGCGCTCATTTTGTAATTTAGAAGGATACGGAATAGAAGGCGTTTGAATAATGCGCGGAGCTAAATCAGAAGAGTTTAAATGCGGAGTTGGAGTTGAAACGTTTACCTTAGGCTCGGCCAAATTTGAACTTTTTACCTCCTTTCCGTTGCGGAGGGTTATAGCGTTGGCGCTCTCCCGTGGATTGGGCTCGGTATTGCCTGGTAGATCTCCCTGCTGGCGTTCGGAGAACATCTTGGCGAGTTGTCCAATCTGATTTTCTAGTCTTTTAATAGATCCGGAAAGGTTCTGGATATTGGCATCAGTAGAAGCGACGTATTTGGTGAAGACCTCTTCAAGTGAAGGGGCCCTTGGTGGCAACGGCGCCAAAAAAACTTAATGGACAAAACTATGCTTGCAAACGATAACGACAAGTGTACCGTATCGAATGTAGTATAGGTTATTAAAACAAGGTCGTATTAGACTCGGGGCGGTTGAATACTCTTACTTCGAAAAATCTCTATTATTTTATCGAATACAATTTGTGGTTGTGGTGGAGCGAATCCAGGAGGATTCACTTGTGGGGGGCATTGAGCATTATTGGGGTTGCTCCATGAAAAATTTGGGTGGTTCCTTAAACCCGGATTATAACTATTAGGAAGATTATTATTATTTGGGTTATAAGGAGGACGATAGGAGTTCCCCATATAATGAACTTGTTCTTGATTATAATTATTATTATTATTATTATTATTATTATTATTATTATTATTATTATTATTATTAGCCCCGTTAATGGCGGAGGAAGCAGACATCTCCGCCATTTGCTTAGTAAGCCATTCTACTTGATATGCTAAATTCGGGGTGGCCTCGACTTCAAAGAGTCCGGTCGGTTTGTTAGGACGCGACCGTGGCGCATTCCACTGATAAGCATTCATGGCCATCTCCTCAAAAAGCTCTTGAGCGGCATCTGGGGTTTTGTTATTTAGAGTTCCCCCAGCTGCTGCGTCAATCATCTGCCTCGTTTGGAGATTCAAACCATTGTAGAATGTTTGAACTTGTTGCCATAAAGAAAGGGCGTGGTGAGGACATCTCCGCAATAATTCCTTGAAGCGCTCCCATGTGTCATAGAGAGACTCCGAGTCTATTTGCGTAAACGAGAGAATGTCCATGCGTAATTTAGCGGACTTCGCCGGAGGAAAATATTTAGTTAAAAATTTCTCCGTCATTTCGGCCCATGTAGTGATGGAACCTCTAGGAAGAGATCCCAACCATTGCTTGGCCTTAGTCTGCAAAGAAAATGGAAATAAACGCAAACGAATGGCGTCATCAGTGACGCCATTAATTTTAAACGTGTCACAAATTTCCAAAAAATTTAATAAATGTAAATTTAGATCTTCATCTGGTAACCCGTCAAAGATGACGGTTTGCTGTACCATTTGAATGATACTCGTTTTGATTTCAAAATTATTATTTGCCACTGCCGGGCGAATAATACTTGATTGTGTTCCCTCCCAATTTGGCCTCGCATAATAGGACATAGTCCGTAGCGGAGCCTCATTATGGTCAGGGTCACCCATTATATTTTCGTTAGTCTCTCTGACTGACTCTTCGCGAATTATTGGTAGATCACTAAATCGGAGACGTCGCCGCAAGGTGCGCTCGATTTCCAGATCAAAACCAAATTCAAAATCAGCTGAAGAGTTTCCTCGGGTCATAAACCAAAAGAAAAGAAAAGAAGCCGAAAAAGAAAAAGGGAAAAATAAGATTTTAGATAAATAAATTTATTTTTATTTTATTATATTTTTTTTAGATTTTTATTTTTTTATTATTATTAGGTGAATTAAAATTAGTCCTGGACTTCCCAAGATCTACCCGGTGAAGGGTTTGCAAGGTACTAGAGGCTATGATGGGAATTCAAACCCAAAGCATCCTTTCCAGGAATTTAGTTGCACCTTAAAATTAAAAAAAAAGAAAAAAAAATAAAATAAAATTAATAGATATTTTGGTTTTCGAAATATCAACCGAGTTCCCCGGCAACGGCGCCAAAAAAACTTGATGGACAAAACTATGCTTGCAAACGATAACGGCAAGTGTACCGTATCGAATGTAGTATAGGTTATTAAAACAAGGTCGTATTAGACTCGGGGCGGTTGAATACTCTTACTTCGGAAAATCTCTATTATTTTATCGAATAGAATTTGTGGTTGGTTGGTTGCGAAAAAAGAGAAATAGCTTATTTAAATTAATGAATTAAAGGTTAGTACTCAACCTTGAATCACCTTAAAAAAAAAACTTCTAATCCTCTTTAAAAGAAATGCTTGACCGTGGAGGTTCCTGATTTATGAACGTACCTCTCTCGAGGATACGCCTAACTGAGTTTAGGTTGATCAATCGAACTCTCGTTCTAGAATCGAAACCCCTAAAGCTCACTTTATCGAAGTGAACCCCTCTATTGGATATAACTCCAATCCGGGAGATTTATGTCGTCCTCTCTCGAGGAGTGCATTCAAATCTCTTTATCCTTGAAGTGATCGATTCGAACTCAAAACCTCTCGATTATTTGACTACGAAAACAAGAATGTGATTATATATCGATAATATAATCTCAATCAATATAAATTCAAGGATAAATCTTAAGCAATCTAAATAAGAGAAAAAGAAGTTCTAAACTGAATTATAAATTATATTTTCCTTGGATCATCTCGGCCGAGTACTAATGAAATTTAGCTACTCATGGAGATGGAGGAATTGATGAAATACAAGAGGTGCATAATGAAGATTGAGAGTAGAATAAGAGTAAAAGTGCTAGTTTATTAATTGAAAGGGAAATTACAACTAGGAAACAAGAAATTACAAACCTGAAATGAAAGTGCAAGCTAAGAAAGAAGATTACAAGCTGAAGAATGAAAGCAATGCAAGAAAATAAACTTAGAACTCCCCAAAATTCGTCCCCAAACATCTGGAAAAGCTCCCTTTAAATAGCTGAATTTTTGGTGTTACACGCCCTTGGTCACGCCCGTGACCAAGGGCGTGTAAGGGACGTGATCGAAGCGACAACGGAGAGGGCGCCTTCTGGAGTAATTGCGAGCGTTTCGGCCGTGTCACGCCCTAGGTCACGCCCGTGACCTGGGGCGTGTAATCCTGAAATCTGGCTGCTGGCGGGAAACTCTGGCGGGAAGAAGCGCGGGCCGAGTCACGCCCGTGACCTGATGTCACGCCCTCGGTCACGACCGTGACCGAGGGCGTGTAATTTTAATTGACGTGGCAGCGTGCTCCGGATGCTTGTGGTGGGTCGTGGCCGTGACATTGGGTCCCGCCCTTGGTCACGCCCGTGACCTGGGGCGTGTACTTGGCGAAATCTTCACGGAGCGTCCCCGGAGTGGCAGAAGCAGGTCTGGAGTATTTCGTAGGTTACACGCCCATGGTCACGCCCGTGACCTGGGGCGTGTAATTTTAACTTTTTGCTCGAAACAGCCCAGAAAACCTAAAAACACAAAATAAACTTAAGTTAGCTTATGAAATAACAATGGAAGGATTTATATGATACAATTCCTAAAAATAACATAATTTCATATAAAAAACATAATAAACCTAAACTAAAAGATGAGTAAATAAATTACTCATCAACGCCTTAGTGCGCGCGCAGTACGTTCAATCTCCGGATCAAAGGGTACTAATTCCCTTCTGGCTTGCCTCTACATACACGAAAAGAAGACACAAAGAAAAACAAAAATAAAAAACAATTACTCCTATAACAAGGATTCACAACAAAAAGCGACACACGCCTGCATTCCCCGGCAACGGCGCCAAAAACTTGATGCGTATTCGGCAAGTGCACCGGTCGCTGTCAAGTAATAAAATTGGGAATAGCTTCCCCGAATATCGTCTCTCAAGGAATGCAGGTTCTGGTGAACAAAACGCCTGGTGAATCGATCGTTACACGAGCGAATAAAGTAAAAACAAGGGCATTGTGATTTGGTTCCTAAGCTAATGCGGAAAAGAGAGATGCGGGTCAAAACTTGCAAGGCGGGATGGATGCAACGGCCGCGATGCCGTGCTTCGGGAGGCGCATGGACGGAAAGTAACTGTGACAGGTGAGGGTCGCACACACCTATTCTCCAAGCATCACCACTAGCAATTGCTAGGGCTTCACACACAACAAACTCAGAAAATTACAACAAAGAAAATGCTATTCTCACACCACCGCATCATTGCACATGAACATCATAAAAGATCTATGACATTAAGCTAATCAATAGTTCATTACAACAACACAAAGAAAACACAAGCATCAAGTTTAGAGAGGACCAATAGGAAGATGTCTTGGGTTCTCGGCCGGAACGAGAGGTTGTCCGGCTCTCTCCGGGCTCGGCCCTCAGATGGTGTGCGGACTCGATGGAGGCTGCCACCGCTCCAACGAACTACAACACTTCTATGGCTTCCCACGACGAGGAATGCTTGAACACTTGGTGGAGAATGCTTGCTAACACTCCCGAATGGAAGAATGGTGGTGGAAATCGCTGGAATATGGTCTCCTTGGTGATGGAGGTGAAAGAGAAGCCTTCAGACCTCAAAAACGGCGAGAAGGACCAGATTTCCCACTCCCCTTGAGGGCTCTCCCATTGACTGCGGCTTATCCTGCTTTTTATACTAAATAGGTAGAAAAATGGTCACGCACGGTCGAACGCACGACCGTGCGTGAACCGTGCATTATTAAATGATAAATTCTGACTTGAGGGAGATGTTGCGCCGCCCGTGCATTTTACTCACGCACGGGCAAATCATCCCGTGCGTAAAAATGCACAGGTAAATTCAGAATGACAAAAAACAAGAGGAAACAGGTCGACCGTGTGTTTTACTCACGCACGGGCAAATCCGCCCGTGCGTACAAACGCACGACTAAACTCAGATTGTCCATTTTCTGCCCAGATACAGACGCACGATAGCAACCGTCCGTGCATCAAGGAAACGCACGACTGTGCGATATGCACAAACATAGATTTTGGGGGAAAACGGGACGATCCGGCTACCTGCACATAAGACATACCAGCTGGGAATACACCTCCAGCACCAAATAAACACAGAAAAAGGATTGGGGAGCACCATGTGCTTACCCCCAATTAAAAGGAGCGCAAATGCACACCAAAACGGGCCTAAGAGTGCACCTAGCAGGGAATAACAAATATGATCGTAAACATGCCTAAAGTGTGGTGCATCGACTAGAAATACGGCCCAGATGAGTCTATAAATGTGTATATAAATGGGACTCATCACTCGCGAGGTCTCTTCAAGTACTCGAATTATGCTTTATACCTGCTTTGAGTTCTCTTTTGCAGAGATTAGCAGGTGTTCGCGAGTTCTCTTCAGGTACACGCGTTATATTATATACCTGCTTTGAGTTCTCTTTTGCAGAGATTAGCAGGTGTTCGCGAGTTCTCTTCAGGTCCTCGCGTTAGGTTTTATTCTTGCTTTGAGTTCTCTTTTGCAGAGATTTGCAGGTGTCCGCGAGTTCTCTTCTTGTACTCGCATTACAGATTGTTTTATACCTGCTTTAAGTTCTGTTTTTGCATAGATTAGTAGGTATTCGCGAGTTCTCTTCAGGTACTCGCGTTATAGATTCTTTTGCCTTCTTTAATTTCTCTTTTGCAGAGATTTGCTGGTGTCCGCGAGTTTTCTTCAGGTACCCACGTTATGTTTTATACCTGCTTTGATTTCTCTTTTGCAAAGATTAGTAGGTGTTTGCGAGGTCTCTTCAGGTACTCGGGTTATATTGTATACCTGCTTTAAGTTCTCTTTTGCAGATATTAGCAGGTGTTCACGAGGACCCTTCAGGTACTCGCGTTATGTTTTATACCTGCTTTGAGTTCTCTTTTAAAAAGAGATTAGCAGGTGTTCGCGAGTTCTCTTCAGGTACTCGCGTTATGTTTTATACCTGCTTTGGATTCTCTTTTGTAGAGATTAGCAGGTGTTCGCGAGGTATCTTCAGGTACTCGTGTTATATCGTATACCTGCTTTAAGTCCACTTTTGTAGAGATTATGCAGGTGTTCGCGAGTTCTCTTCAGGTACTCGCGTTATATTTTATACCTGCTTTGAATTCTCTTTTTGTAGAGATTAGCAGGCGTTTGCGAGTTCTCTTCATGTACTCGCGTTATGTTTTATACCTGCTTTGGATTCTCCTTTGTAGAGATAAGCAGGTGTTCGCGAGGTCTCTTCAGGTACTCGCGTTATATTGTATACCTGCTTTAAGTTTTCTTTTGCAGAGATTAAGCAGGTGTTTGCGAGTTCTCTTCAGGTACTCGCGTTATATTTTATACCTGCTTTGCATTCTCTTTTTGTAGAGATTAGCAAGTGTTCGCGAATTCTCTTCAGGTACTCGCATTATGTTTTATACCTGCTTTGAGTTCTCTTTTGCAGAGATTAGCAGGTGTTCGCGAGTTCTCTTCAGGTACTCGCGTTATGTTTTATACCTGCTTTGAATTCTCTTTTGCAGAGATTAGCAGGTGCTCGCGAGGTCTCTTCAAGTACTCGTGTTATGTTTTATACGTGCTTTGAGTTCTCATTTGCAGAGATTAGCAGGTGGTCGCGAGTTCTCTTCTGGTACTCAGGTTATGTTTTATACCTGCTTTGAGTTCTCTTTTGTAGAGATTAGCAGTGCTCGCGAGGTCTCTTCAGGTACTGACGTTATGTTTTATACTTGCTTTGAGTTCTCTTTTGCAGAGATTAGCAGGTGTTCGCGAGTTCTCTTCAGGTACTCGCGTTATGTTTTATACCTGCTTTGAGTTCTCTTTTGCAGAGATTAACAGGTGTTCGCGAGTTCTCTTCTGGTACTCGCGTTATGTTTTATACTTGCTTTGAGTTCTCTTTTGCAGAGATTAGCAGGTGTTCGCGAGTTCTCTTCAGGTACTCGCATTATGTTTTATACCTGCTTTGGATTCTCTTTTGTAGAGATTAGCAGGTGTTCGCGAGGTCTCTTCAGGTACTCGCGTTATATTGTATACCTGCTTTAAGTTCTCTTTTGCAGAAATTAGCAGGTGTTCACGAGGTCCCTTCAGGTACTCGCATTATGTTTTTTACCTGCTTTGGATTCTCTTTTGTAGATTTTAGCAGTGTTCGCGAGTTCTCTTCAGGTACTCGCGTTATGTTTTATACCTGCTTTGAGTTCTCTTTTGCAGAGATTAGCAGGTGTTCGCGAGTTCTCTTCAGGTACTCGCGTTATGTTTTATACTTGCTTTGAGTTCTCTTTTGCAGAGATTAGCAGGTGTTCGCGAGTTCTCTTCAGGTACTCGCGTTATGTTTTATACTTGCTTTGAGTTCTCTTTTGCAGAGATTAGCAGGTGTTCGCGAGTTCTCTTCAGGTACTCGCGTTATGTTTTATACTTGCTTTGAGTTCTCTTTTGCAGAGATTAGCAGTGTTCGCGAGTTCTCTTCAGGTACTCGCATTATGTTTTATACCTGCTTTGGATTCTCTTTTGTAGAGATTAGCAGGTGTTCGCGAGGTCTCTTCAGGTACTTGCGTTATATTGTATACCTGCTTTAAGTTCTCTTTTGCAGATATTAGCAGGTGTTCGCGAGGTCCCTTCAGGTACTCGCGTTATGTTTTTTACCTGCTTTTGATTCTCTTTTGTAGATTTTAGCAGTGTTCGCGAGTTCTCTTCAGGTACTCGCGTTATGTTTTATACCTGCTTTGAGTTCTCTTTTGCAGAGATTAGCAGGTGTTCGCGAGTTCTCTTCAGGTACTCGCGTTATATTTTATAGCTGCTTTGAGTTCTCTTTTGCAGAGATTAGTGATAATGCTAAATCTAGTTAGTTTAATTAGGTTATTTTTAGGTTATTTACTCTTACTTTTTGCTTATTGTTGTTTACCTAAATGCAATTTTTGTTCATTTTCCTATTTTTAGTGCTAACTTAAGTTTTATGAATTTTCAGGTCAAAAATGCAAAATTTCCTAAGTCACGCCCTAGGTCACGCCCGTGACCTAGGGCGTGTAAGCTGTTGTTTCCAGTTAAGCTGCTGCCGCCATAATTCAGAAGATCTGGTCAGACACGCTCAAAGTACACGGCCGTGACACACAAGTCACGCCCGTGACACGCAAGTCACACCCGTGATGTAAGACCCCCCTCCCGGAACACAAAACACGGCCGAGAGGAGTCTTATGCCCAGGACAGCCGCCTTGCGGAAGCGCCAGCTCACGGGCTAGCCACCTCCACAAGACGCCTATCCCGCCGGCTAAACCAACTCAACAGCGCCAACCCATCAATAAACTAAAACAAGAAGCCACATATAGATATATAAAATTCGCATAAGTAGAGTCCATAATTATACAAAAAGGTAGCTCCACGAGCTCCTGCAAAATATATCAGAGTATCACAAAAGATGCCCAAAGGGGCTACATCTCAAAACTACTACTCACGTCAGCCACTGCCGGTACTGAGGGTATCGCTGTCTCCGGCCCTGTCGTCCTGACCTGACTGTCCTCCTCCTGCGCCGTGCGCTGCGGCTCCAGGGCGCACTCCTAAAAAGAGGGACATAGCAACCGTTAGTCATAAAGACTAAGTGGCTTCACATCCGCTCCCCCGGCGACTCCAAGGCACCGGGCGGTAGAATTGAAAGAAAGCTGCAATATTAGCAATAGTATACAAAACAGGTGACAGGAAGGGTTGTTCATATGTGTCGGTTGTATAAGTACCCAAGTACTTGCAATGGCAATAACAAGCTGTTCATAAGTATATATATATAGCAGCAGTTATAAATGCAAGTACTGGAAACAGAAAGCATAAGCAGAGTATCAAAATCGTACTAGTAATAGGACATAGCTAAAGTATCACAGAGCTGAATTGAACTCAACTTATAAGGATGCCCATACAAGCTTATAAGTTAAGGGTCTGCATATAAAGGTAACTCATCATATAAAGATGCCCATACAAGTTTATATGATGAGTTTCCATTGCTGTGCAATGCAATGATTATGATATGAATGCGGTGCAATGATTATGATATGAATGCGGTGCAATGATTATGATATGATGACTTCTCCAAGCGCATTTACTATGTCGATACAGACCTTTAGTTCCCACTTTTCGAGGGTAGCTAACCACTCAGGCGCCCCCCGTCGTGGCCAGACGGTGGCAGTGGCACGGGATTCGCCACTACTAGGAAGGTATGCACACTACCCGTCCTAGGCCTCTGTACGCCACAACGCTCTTTGCTCATAGCGGAGCCCTGCGTACTGCTCGCATTTCGGCAGTGGGAGATGAGCACCAAGAAGACGAGCCCTTCCAGTCCGAGTCTGACTGCCAACTCCCGTCGGTGTGACGATCGGCGAGCCCGTAGACCCGCCACCAACTATCCTCTACCGAGGATCACTACACCACCATGGGTGAAAACCTGCACATTCATACTGTCACGTCCTGCCCGTAGGCCCATTCACAACCGGTGCTCACAAACACTCATCATATTAGCACGTTCTGCCCGTAGGCTCCGTTCACAACAAGTTCAACCTAGTTGAACTATTCACATTCTTGAGAGTTTACTACCAATACGCATCATCCCGTTGTTTATCTAGCGAGGCGATCATTCATAGAAGCACGTCTTCCAAACATGCGCCAAGAGTCCCCTAATATAACGTTCATGATTTCCAAGCATATCTCACATGTCATCGACATTAACTTCTCATACTCAAATTACAGCTCACTCTATCATGATGAGATCCTTATCACATTTGAGGGGTTGTCACCAAACCACACTCTTCGCTGGATGATCGATCGATGGGCGCATTATTATAAACATGTCGTCAAAGTCTTTATTCGATTATTCATCGCAATGCCTCATTCTAGCATCATGCCATTCGCCCATGCTCCGCCCAATTGACACGTAAATCTGGGCACTCATTCCTCATTAAATTGGAGAATATAGATTTCTCTGTTGCTTCCGTAGTTCTGCTAGCTTGTTATGGTCATTCTCTCCAAACAATAGCCACGTCGGCATTCCTAATTATTATTCCCAGAGCGAAGCGAGAACGAACTACGGTTGGCGAAATCACAACAAGTACCCTCCCACAACTCATGAAATTCAACCAAGGTCAGCACAATATCATCAATTCGATTTCTACCAATTATTAAGAGCGTCAGACAAGTATTATAAAAGATATCCCCAAAGATTACCGCAATTCAAACTACAACGACGCTGATTAACAAAACTGAGATTCTGGGAGTTCTACTCCACCCCAAATTATGTGCCACCCCATTTTGGAAAGCCCTCACCAAGGGCTACAACACTCATGTTGGGTCCTAAACCCAGATCCAAGTGGATCCTACCTAAAATCTGCTCCAAAGTCAACTGCAGAAATCCTGGACAGCAAAAACAACATGCAATAGACCCAAACCAGCTTTCTGGACAGTCCACTCGACTGGACCTTTAGAGAGCTACAGGTCACTTCGAGAAACGGGTAACCTATCGTTGGAAAGCTCTTTCCGAGGGCTACAACTTCCTTGTTGAGCCGGAAGTCTAATTCCAGTGGGGTCAAGCCTAAAAATTGGCTCGAACCCAGCTGCGCACAAATTCACCCCTTGTTTACCAAGTGAAATGCTGTTAATTAAATCTTTCTTTAAGGAAGGGGCTGTTATCATAACATCCTTATCACATATACATAATTAATAACCCTATTTAACAGAGGGTTATTAACAGGGAATTTACACTTCATCTTTTCCCTAATAATTAAATTCACCCCTCTACTTAATAGGGAACTATTCATCATCTTCTCCAAACAAAATTAGGTCATTACACTTTTAAAATCCCACACAATCAATTCCCCTCATTCTCCCTCAACGACCATGGGTTTGCCCCAAATCAAATCCCATCTCTTCCTCTTGGAGAGGAAATGATTCCGAAAACCTCGCGGCGAACGATGCCCTAAATTTTGAGGTTTCGACTTGGTCTTCCTAAGGGAACTCCATTAAAGCTCACACGAGAAGCTCTCTTGAGCCTTCATCTCTCCTATTGTGATCTAAGAGGCTAGCACCAAGGGAGAGGGGAGGAAGTCACCTTAATTTCTCGGCCACGGTTCAAGCTCATCTTCATGGCATCCGGGTGGCGGTCGGCCAAGCTCCAAATCTCCTCCAAGCTTTGCTCCTTCACAGCTCCATGACCAAAAGAAACAAAAACCCCTAAGGGTGGCAGGAAGAAGATGAAAAGAAGAAGAAGAAGAAGAAGCAGAAGATGAAGAAGATGAAAAGAGACATAGCAAATTAATAGCTCGACCCTTCTTCTGGCTTAAGAGAGAAGAGAGCAAAGCCTTGGAACTCCAAATATAGGTGTCGGCTTCTTATTGGATATTAATCCCACTGTAGGATAAAATAATCAAATAGAAAATAAGCACCCAAGCTTTATCTGGCGACGGGAAGAAAGATGCCCAGATTTCGTCGAACGGGAATAGACATTTTTCGTCGAACGAATGATTTCGTCGATCGACGAATTCAGGATTTTCGCCGATCAAAAGATCTCGTCGACCGCTTACTTAAAATAATTCGTCGACCGAAATATTTAGTATATTTTGGCGACCGCTGAACCCTCCTAATTCGTCGACCGCGGCACGACGATATTTCGTCGACCGCAGAACCTTAGTCGAACGCAGTTCGACGAACTTTCGTCGAACGCTGGCAGCCTTCTTCGATCGCGGCTGCAGCAATGTTTTGTCGAACACGACCTGACGCTATTTCATCGACCGCTGAAGTAATAACATTTCGTCGGGCGCAACTCTCCTATACTTCGTCGATCGTAGCTATTATAATATATAGTCGAACGGTTCCCGTTTGACTAATTAGTCGAACGCTTCCCGTTCGACGTTCGTGGAACGGGAGCTTCCCGTTCGACGTTCGTCGAACGGAAGCTTGCCGAATGCTAATTGTGCTATCAGCACACCAAATTCATTTCATTGTTTTAAATCTCATCATAGGGGCCTAATACGAATCAGGATGTTACAAATCCAATAAACGAAGAAACAATTTCGTCCCCGAAATTTAAGTTGAGGTTAGGGGGGTTTAAGTTTAGATCACAAAGTCATTGGTGTACTCTTTAGCACATAATCAGAAAACTGCTAGCATGGGTCAAGAATATATTTATCAATCTCCCCTCACCATAAACCTTGGCAGCTAGTAGTAAGCCAACAAAATAAATTTATCAACCTGGAAGGAGTAACCAAGCAGCACCAACCCTGAATCCCCAATAAAATAAAATCACTAATACTAAAACCTGAAGGCAATGAGAAGCTTACAATCTGGAAAGAAATTCTAGTATATAAATCAAGTAGCTGCTAGTATAAACCAAGAAAATTCCCTAAACTCCCAGTATAGTCGAAATAGCTGATAATCATGAAACCAAGGGAAGCCAAGATAGCTGCTAGCCATGAACCAAGGAAGAGATTTCCGAGAATGATTAAGGTGTTATAAACAAAACTTCTGAAGTTTAACCCCCAACAGCTAGCATAAACGGCTGCTAAAATATGAGAAAAATAATTGCCTACCAACAAGGAAGTTCCAAAATAACAAATTTCCTGAAGCTTAACACAACCAACCACTATAATAGCCACTATAGGAGATTGCCATGAACAAATTTCCAGAATTTCCAAACAAAAGAAAAAAGAATCCAAATTTCTAAGGTGTTCCATTTCCCATGTACACAAGCTTAACATCATATGTGGCTGTGTATAGGAATAAAGATAAGAGTAGGAACTCATGTATGCTAGCAGCACCAACACAAGAAAAGGACATACCTATATGTATATAGCAGCCCCCAAACAAATTCTACAAGGAAGCATATATATATTAAGAAAAGAGATCTGCCAGCATAACTCCCATACAACATGTCGGACGAGGTCGATAAGCCAACAAGGTTCCTACATGGGTTGGTGTACAAATGCATAATACTGAGTACAGACACTCGCCAATTGTTCACACCTCACAAGGTTCAGCATACGCCTTGCGATTTCACATGACCCGAAAATTACTACACGTATTTATAATGCAATTGTATGAATCGTCAACTTAACAAATCACGAACAGCGCCTTAGCACCACGGGTGCTACAATCTCGTATAGTTTTCTTAATTGGACGCTTGCAAACACACTTCTCCGATCAGAAATCGATATAGTTCCCACTTGACAAACTTTAAAGCGCCCCCCAAAATTTGTCATGCGGTCGTCTGATCAACCTTTGATCATTGAGAGGCACCACAACACTATCAAGAGAGTTCAAGTTTCCACTTATTATTAAGTTTCAATAATCATTTTGATCACCTCATAATAATTCATGCAAAGCCACCAACCAAGTTCAGTATCTAGTTATGACAAGATAATTACCATGGTCAAACATCATGGATGTTTACCGCACTACTTGAAATCCGTATAACAGTCAAGTCCTGCAATTACCCCACCATACTTGCCATGACATTATGCCCTTTCAATCCATCAACTACCAGAAATGATGTTACTAGCTCAAGAGTTTAAGTTCAGGAAGCTTTTATGTTTCCAAATAGTTTCCACATTCCGCACATGATCATCCGATAATGCATATCAATTGGCTATGGCGATATTATGAATCGCTAACGAGGCTCAGAGTAAGGTGAATCCATGACTCTACACCTCGCATGGGTTATAATCACATCATTCCCTTCTAATGACACATGACCTCGAGTTAATTGTCACTTTTGTCTACTCGCGGTTCTACTAAGATTTGCACCAGATTCAAAAATTGCGCAACTTTTATCTCGTGATTTAATTCATTTCATTTAAGGGCTCCTAAGCCGTGAACATAAACCTTATCCAATGATTGGCTCTCGGCACAGAGTCTTTAGAGGAATGCCTTGTCGAGGCAATACAATTACACGTATACCTACCTGTACGTATAGAGGCATATTTATATCTTCTTAAATAAGTAAATTCAACTTATCCTTGCTAATCAATGCACGTGTTCCCTTCACGGCGTGTCTCAACACCCCTAACGCTCTCACCCGTACTGAGAGGTTATCACGCGCCCAATCATCATCGTTCGCGTACAATTTAAATAAACAGGAGCTAAGGGAAAGCGAAGTCGGAACGTAAATAGGCCAATAAACGAAGGGACAAGCCCCCGTACGTTTTTGGACTAAATTTCTTCCACCGCCCATATGGTACATTCTTCTCACACATGGGCACAAACCTTAGGGGCATACCTTCCTCGACTTAGAGTTCGTACCCTATAGATCCTCGTATCGACGCACTTATATATCAGTCGTAATGTAGAAATTCAAATTTTTATGGCGACGACCAAGCTGCATCTCGTTGTAATGAGAGCATGCGCAAATAACATCCAATCACTCGGTACATTTATATATGTTTGAACTTAACAAGAGCCAAGGTGCGAGGCTCGGGATGATTTCCCTTCGACACGAGTTATGCAGACCACCAACTGTAGGGCATACTTCACAATGCGATAAACTAAATTAAATCCATTACAAGCGCCCTACCATTCCTGCCAACGATCATCCATGGCATGCATTTTTATTTTATAAAACCTTTTAGAATTTTAGAACGTCAATCAAGTCGTATTAATCTTGTTGACTCCGCCGCCAACTCTTATTAATTTCCCAATGTCATGTAATTACAACACTAAGGGAATGTTCCCCAAGAATTTCCAAACTCAGGGGTAGTGTATCATCATACCCACAATGCATGCACGAAATTTCATTAACTCCCCAGTTATAATGTTATCACAACATCGCTGCATATCCCCAAAGTGTAAATTTACTACTCTTCTCGTTACTTATCCACATAATCTTAAAATAATATAGAGAAAATTATCATCTTCAAAATGCTTTCCTCTCTTATTCCGCTAATAAAATTTTCATCAACCCAAACACGGCCTTAGTAGTCTGCTTTGCTTAAGGTGAATTAACTCTCAAGGATCAAAACTTCCAATGTCAAAAATTACAAAGATTCTAATTCCTCAAGGGATCCAAGATGGTACATAACTAGCCCAATAAACGAAGAGATAAGCCCCCATATCTCTTCGACTGAGTTTCTTCTACCACCAATATAACACATTCTTCCCAAAATAAGCCTTCTCTGGATCCGAATTCTTATCGTAACTTCTCCAGATGAAACCTTCTACATAAATAGAAGTGAGAGGTATCCACATACAGTATGAAAGACACGCTTGGTGGTCTCTTACTAAGCTGATAAAAGACTACAGGCACCAATCTCATTGAGATTGCCCTAATGTTTTGGGTAAGGTGGTAATATAACTCCATATCTGAGATAGAAATCTCAGGGTGTGAGTCTCTAGCATCTACACTCACGTTAGACGCTTCCCTTAGTCACTCAATGTCACTTATTGCTTGGCCCAATCATCCCCAAGATCAGTATAAGGCTAGGATACGTCATGACCTATCCTGCTAAGTCGACCAAAAAGGTGTCATATGCCAAACCAACTCTGACTGTTGGAATGGGAAAACAAATTACTGTCTCGGGATGAGCCAGCATCTATACGTAAGGGTACGTGTTTGGCTTAGGTTGGCACTTTCAATAAGAAAAAGCGGACATACTTATAGCGAATTACACATGGGCACACCACTGCTTCCGCTGCATCAGTTTGTCCTCAAACTGATCTAGCTAGCCGGGGTAGCCTAGTGGTCTAATGGACTTCTTTATCTCAGGATCGTTGCAAGCTGATACCATTTGTAAGACCCCCCTCCCGGAACACAAAACACGGCGGAGGGGAGTCTTATGCCCAGTACAGCCGCCTTGCGGAAGCGCCAGCTCACGGGCTAGCCACCTCCACAAGACGCCTATCCCGCCGGCTAAACCAACTCAACAGCGCCAACCCATCAATAAACTAAAACAAGAAGCCACATATAGATATATAAAATTCGCATAAGTAGAGTCCATAATTATACAAAAAGGTAGCTCCACGAGCTCCTGCAAAATATATCAGAGTATCACAAAAGATGCCCAAAGGGGCTACATCTCAAAACTACTACTCACGTCAGCCACTGCCGGTACTGAGGGTATCGCTGTCTCCGGCCCTGTCGTCCTGACCTGACTGTCCTCCTCCTGCACCGTGCGCTGCGGCTCCAGGGTGCACTCCTAAAAAGAGGGACGTAGCAACCGTTAGTCATAAGGACTAAGTGGCTTCACATCCGCTCCCCCGGCGACTCCAAGGCACCGGGCGGTAGAATTGAAAGAAAGCTGCAATATTAGCAATAGTATACAAAACAGGTGACAGGAAGGGTTGTTCATATGTGTCGGTTGTATAAGTACCCAAGTACTTGCAATGGCACTAACAAGCTGTTCATAAGTATATATATATATATATATATATATATAGCAGCAGTTATAAATGCAAGTACTAGAAACAGAAAGCATAAGCAGAGTATCAAAATCGTACTAGTAACAGGACATAGCTAAAGTATCACAGAGCTGAATTGAACTCAACTTATAAGGATGCCCATACAAGCTTCTAAGTTAAGGGTCTGCATATAAAGGTAACTCATCATATAAAGATGCCCATACAAGTTTATATGATGAGTTTCTATTGCTGTGCAATGCAATGATTATGATATGAATGCGGTGCAATGATTATGATATGAATGCGGTGCAATGATTATGATATGAATGCGGTGCAATGATTATGATATGATGACTTCTCCAAGCGCATTTGCTATGTCGACACAGACCTTTAGTTCCCACTTTTCGAGGGTAGCTAACCACTCAGGCGCCCCCCGTTGTGGCCAGACGGTGGTAGTGGCACGGGCTTCGCCACTACTAGGAAGGTATGCACACTACCCGTCCTAGGCCTCTGTACGCCTCAACGCTCTTTGCTCATAGCGGAGCCCTGCGTACTGCTCGCATTTCTGCAGAGTCTTCAGGAGTGGAAGGGGGCTTTGGGAGATGAGCACCAAGAAGACGAGCCCTTCCAGTCCGAGTCTGACTGCCAGCTCCCGTCGGTGTGACGATCGGCGAGCCCATAGACCCGCCACCAACTATCCTCTACCGAGGATCACTACACCACCATGGGTGAAAACCTGCACATTCATACTGTCACGTCCTGCCCGTAGGCCCATTCACAACCGGTGCTCACAAGCACTCATCATATTAGCACGTTCTGCCCGTAGGCTCCGTTCACAACAAGTTCAACCTAGTTGAACTATTCACATTCTTGAGAGTTTACTACCAATATGCATCATCCCGTTGTTTATCTAGCGAGGCGATCATTCATAGAAGCACATCTTCCAAACATGTGCCAAGAGTCCCCTAATATAATGTTCGTGATTTCCAAGCATATCTCACATGTCATCGACATTCACTTCTCGTACTCAAATTACAGCTCACTCTATCATGATGAGATCCTTATCGCATTTGAGGGGTTGTCACCAAACCACACTCTTCGCTGGATGATCGATCGATGGGCGCATTATTATAAACACGTCGTCAAAGTCTTTATTCGATTATTCATCGCAATGCCTCATTCTAGCATCATGCCATTCGCCCATGCTCCACCCAATTGACACGTAAATCTGGGCACTCATTCCTCATTAAATTGGAGAATATAGATTTCTCTGTTGCTTCCGTAGTTCCGCTAGCTTGTTATGGTCATTCTCTCCAAACAATAGCCACGTCGGCATTCCTAATTATTATTCCCAGAGCGAAGCGAGAACGAACTACGGTTGGCGAAATCACAACAAGTACCCTCCCACAACTCATGAAATTCAACCAAGGTCAGCACAATATCATCAATTCGATTTCTACCAATTATTAAGAGCGTCAGACAAGTATTATAAAAGATATCCCCAAAGATTACCGCAATTCAAACTACAACGACGCTGATTAACAAAACTGAGATTCTGGGAGTTCTACTCCACCCCAAATTATGTGCGACCCCATTTTGGAAAGCCCTCACCAAGGGATACAACGCTCATGTTGGGTCCTAAACCCAGATCCAAGTGGATCCTACCTAAAATCTGCTCCAAAGTCAACTGCAGAAATCCTGGACAGCAAAAACAACATGCAATAGACCCAAACCAGCTTTCTGGACAGTCCACTCGACTGGACCTTTAGAGAGATACAGGTCACTTCAGGAAACGGGTAACCTATCGTTGGAAAGCTCTTTCCGAGGGCTACAACTTCCTTGTTGAGCCGGAAGTCTAATTCCAGTGGGGTCAAGCCTAAAAATTGGCTCGAACCCAGCTGCGCACAAATTCACCCCTTGTTTACCAAGTGAAATGCTGTTAATTAAATCGTTCTTTAAGGAAGGGGCTGTTATCATAACATCCTTATCACATATACATAATTAAAAATCCTATTTAACAGAGGGTTATTAACAGGGAATTTATACTTCATCTTTTCCCTAATAATTAAATTCACCCCTCTACTTAATAGGGAACTATTCATCATCTTCTCCAAACAAAATTAGGTCATTACACTTTTAAAATCCTACACAATCAATTCCCCTCATTCTCCCTCAACGACCATGGGTTTGCCCCAAATCAAATCCCATCTCTTCCTCTTGGAGAGAAGAAATGATTCCGAAAACCTCGCGGCGAACGATGCCCTAAATTTTGAGGTTTCGACTTGGTCTTCCTAAGGGAACTCCATTAAAGCTCACACGAGAAGCTCTCTTGAGCCTTCATCTCTCCTATTGTGATCTAAGAGGATAGCACCAAGGGAGAGGGGAGGAAGTCACCTTAATTTCTCGGCCACGGTTCAAGCTCATCTTCATGGCATCCGGGTGGCGGTCGGCCAAGCTCCAAATCTCCTCCAAGCTTTGCTCCTTCACAGCTCCATGACCAAAAGAAACAAAAACCCCTAAGGGTGGCAGGAAGAAGATGAAAAGAAGAAGAAGAAGAAGAAGAAGAAGCAGAAGATGAAGAAGATGAAAAGAGACATAGCAAATTAATGGCTCGACCCTTCTTCTGGCTTAAGAGAGAAGAGAGCAAAGCCTTGGAACTCCAAATATAGGTGTCGGCTTCTTATTGGATATTAATCCCACTGTAGGCTAAAATAATCATAAAGAAAATAAGCACCCAAGCTTTATCTGGCGACGGGAAGAAAGATGCCCAGATTTCGTCGAACGGGAATAGACATTTTTCGTCGAACGAAAGATTTCGTCGATCGACGAATTCAGGATTTTCGCCGATCGAAAGATCTCGTCGACCGCTTACTTAAAATAATTCGTCGACCAAAATATTTAGTATATTTTGGCGACCGCTGAACCCTCCTAATTCGTCGACCGCGGCACAATGATATTTCGTCGACCGCAGAACCTTAGTCGAACGCAGTTCGACGAACTTTCGTCGAACGCTGGCAGCCTTCTTCGATCGCGGCTGCAGCAATGTTTCGTCGAACACGACCTGATGCTATTTCGTCGATCGCTGAAGGAATAACATTTCGTCGGGCGCAACTCTCCTATACTTCGTCGATCGTAGCTATTATAATATATAGTCGAACGGTTCCCGTTCGACTAATTAGTCGAACGCTTCCCGTTCGACGTTCGTGGAACGGGAGCTTCCCGTTCGACGTTCGCCGAACGGAAGCTTGCCGAATGCTAATTGTGCTATCAGCACACCAAATTCATTTCATTATTTTAAATCTCATCGTAGGGGCCTAATATGAATCGGGATGTTACACGTGACCAGCCCCTGAACAGCTCAGATTCGACTAGCTGACCACCGAATTGGTCACGCCACTGTTACACGGGCGTGCTTCCAGTCACACCCGTGACTGCCACGATAGCTAGCCGCCAGTGCCCATGATCGCCGCCAGCGCCCATGACCAGACTAACCACCGAAATGGTCACGCCCTCAGTCACGGGCGTGACCCATAAAATCGCGTCAGAATCGTGCGTCGAACCTGATCCAAGCCGCAGAATTGATTAAACAATGTCACGCCCCTAGTCACGGGCATGACTGAGGGCGTGACCGAGGCAGAAAAATTTCTATAAATTGAAATGACCTCCAAGCTTTCCCCATTCAGTTTTGGCAGAGAGAACTGGTGATACTACTCTATTTTCAGTGTTTCATGTTATTTTGTATTCTCTTTCTCTCTCTCTCTCTCTCTTATTTCAATGCATTTCCTTTTCTAGTTTTCATATGAATGTTGTAATGCCTTTGTAATTTCCTTTCATAGTGTATTACTAATGCTTAGTAGGCTTTCCATGCAAATGTAATCTCAGTTGAACTTTTATTTAATAAAAATTGTATGTTTTTGTTCTCTTAAAATCTTCATCATTTCTCTCTCCTACCCCTCCACCATGAGTAACTAAATCTTCATAGTACTCGATCTTGATGATCTGAGGATGAGTTGATCAAGTTATGATCCTTTAGTCTTCTTTCACTTTCTAAAGTTTTGGGCCTTAGATTTACTCCTAATTAAAATTTAGTGGAGCTATATTATCGATATATAGTCCCCACCTTTGCTTTCATTCTTGGCTAGCCGAGAAGCCGATAGTCTAAAATGAGCACTTAAGAGTAAAGAGAGTTGCACGCATTTCTCGAGATAGAATGACGTAAATCTCCTGGATTGGAGTCAAATCCAATAGCGGGGTTCACCACTTAAAGCGAGTTTTAGGTATTCGAATACGGGATGAGAGTTCGGTCGAATTTTCCTAAACTCAGTTGGGCATATCTTCGAGAGAAGCATGTTCAAACTATAGGAACCCCCACGGTCAAGCTACCCTTACTTTATTAAGTTTTAAGTTTTCTTTTGAATTTTGATCAACTTAAGCCGAAGTAAGTCAAGATTGAGTGCTATTTGTTAATCATCGTTTAGCCGTACTTTTGTCCAGCCTTTATTTCAACTTAGCAAACAAAACCTTCCAAAAAATTATAAAGATAAAATAATAGTAATTCGTTTGAGTATAAGTAATCAACGGTTCTCGGATTTTAATACGACACTTGTGTTCCTATACTACAGTTCGATAGGTATACTTGCCTTCTCGGATTGCTAGTTCGGATTTTATTTCGTGCAAGCGGAATTTTAATCATCAAGTTTTTGGCGCCGTTGCCGGGGACTCGCATTTTGTTGATATTTTGAAAGAACGAATCTATTACTTTTATCACCTCTTTTTCTCTCCTCTTTCTTCAAAAAAGATTAATTCAAAAAAAAGAGACCTTTTCTTTTTCGAATTTCTCAATCTTATTTTCCCTTCTCTTTCTAGTTTATGACCCGAGCAAATCCGTCAGAACTTGTAGACTTGGACCAAGAACTTGAGCATACTCTTCGGAGAAAATCGCAAGTTCAAGATCCTACATTCCAAGAACAGGCTGAGGATTCAGAGTCGGTTGTTAATATGGGCGAACCTAACAAAAATGAAGTCCCCAACATGGTTGCGGCCCCTGAATGGACTATGTCCCATTATGCAAGGCCTAACCTGGAAGGGACGGAAACTAGTATAGTCCGCCCTGCCGTAGCTAATAATAATTTCGAACTAAAGCCCAGCATAAGTCACATGGTGCAGCAATACGTGCAGTTCGACGGATTACAAGATGAAGATCCAAACGCACATATTGCTAGCTTCCTTGAAATCCGTGACACCTTCAAAATAAATGGTGTTACGGATGATGCAATTAGGCTAAGAATCTTCCCATTTTCTTTAAGAACAAAGGCTAAGCAGTGGTTGTCGACTCTACCTAGAGGTTCTATCACCACTTGGGCCCAGTTAACTGAAAAATTTCTAACTAAGTATTTTCCACCTGCGAAAACTGCTAAGCTTAGAAATGATATTTCTTCTTTTTGCCAAATAGATTCTGAAATGCTATATGATACCTGGGAAAGGTATAAAGAATTCTTAAGACGTTGCCCTCATCACGCTCTGCCTGTATGGTTACAAGTGCAGACGTTTTATAACGGGCTAAATCAACATACTAAGCAAATGATAGACGCCGCTTCCGGTGGTGCCTTAAATAACAAAACCCCGGAAGCCGCTCTTGAGCTATTTGAGGATATGGCCAATAACACCTATCAGTGGAATGTGCCAAGATCCCGCCCCAACAAACCTGCAGGTATGTACGAAGTGGATAACGTCTCCTAGCTGGCGCTACAAGTGGAAATGCTTAGCAAAAAGATAACGGAAATGAATGCTCCTTTCGCACCTCAAGTTTGGGAATTCGCAAAAGCCACCTCCGAACAAGCTGATTACATAGGCAATAGAAATGCTTATAATAATTATTCTGCTGCTTCTAATTTTCATGCACCTGGTTTTCAATTACCGAATAATTATAATCCTGCGCTGCGTAATCACCCAAACTTTTCTTGGAGTAATCCTGCAAACACAACTCGCTCGCCTCTACAAAATGAATTTACACCACCCCCTGTTAACTTTCAAAAACCTCCATCTTTGGAGGAGATGTTTTCAAAATATATAAGTACGAACAAAGCAACTGTCAGGAACTTAGCCGGATCCGTTAAAAATCTAGAAAACCAAATCGGGCAGCTCGCCAAAATAATATCCGAGCGACCGCCCGGGACTCTTCCCGCTAACACCGAGCCCAACCCGAGAGAGCAAGCGAAAGCTGTAACTCTTTGGAGTAGGAAGCAAATATCCGGTCCGGTTAGCGAAGAACCTGAGGCAAGATCCACCCCTATTTCAAAAACACCACTCACTCAAACAGATTTTATCACTCCACATATTTTCAAAAACAACCCCGCCCCGCCTTATCCTTCTCAACTCAACAAAGAAAAATTAGATGATCAATATCATCGCTTCCTGGAAACTGTTTAAGCAAATACACATCAATTTGCCCTTCCATGAAGCGATATCACAAATGCCAAAGTACGCTAAGTACCTGAAGGATCTTCTAACTAATAAGAAAAAGCTAGAAAATCTATCGCACGTAACTTTAAATGCTGAGTATTCCGCCGTCCTAACAAATAAATAACGAAAAAGGCTGACGATCCGGGTAGTTTTTCTATCCCCTGCCTCTTTGGTGATCTATTTGTAAAGAACGCGTTGGCCGACTTAGGTGCGAGCATCAACTTGATTCCATTCTCCTTGTTTTAGAAGTTAGGAGTGGGCACCCTTAGCCCCACACGCATGAGTATACAAGTAGCAGATAGGACGATAAAATATCCGCTGGGAATTGTGGAGGACGTGCTCGTAAAGGTAGACAAATTCATCTTCCCGGTGGATTGTCATTTTGGACATTGAAGAGGATGTCGAGGTTCCCCTAATCCTTGGCCGCCCATTCCTTGCCACCTCCCGTGCTATCATTGATGTGAGTAATGGTAAGCTATTCCTCCGAGTTGGAGATGATGAAGTAACCTTCTCCATAACACCCTCTATGAAAAATACCCTAGAAAATGACGATTCGTGTTTTTTCTTAGATGTGTTAAGTGAAGACCATTCTTTTTGTATTTCTGAAAATGGTTCTCCTTCTTGTTCATCTTCAAACACCTCCACTGAAATATTACAAGAAATGAAAATGGTCATTGCTCCCGCCCCCTCAAATTTTCAAATTAAATCAAAACTTTTTGAAGAAATTACTTTTGCAAAAGAAAAGTCTTTCAAATCTTCATACGAGGAACCTCCCATATTAGAACTTAAAGAACTACCCAATCATTTAAATCATGAATTTTTAGAAAAAGACTCTAAGTTACCAGTAATAGTGTCGGCCCATTTAAGTAAATCTGAAAATGCCAAATTGCTAAAAGTTTTACAAAAGCACCGCCAAGCAATTGCTTGGCAGATTTCTGATATTAAGGGCATAAGTCCGTCTTTCTGCACGCACAAAATTCTAATGGAAGATAATTCACATAATTCTATTCAACCTCAACGCCGATTAAACTCAAACATGAAAGAAGTAGTAAAGGGTGAGGTCGTGAAATTATTAGACGCAGGAATTATCTATCCAATTTCAGATAGCAAATGGGTAAGCCCCGTTCAAGTAGTTCCTACAAAGGGGGGATCACGGTAGTGTTAAATGACAATAATGACTTAATCCCAACACGGACGGTGACTGGGTGGCGTATGTGTATTGATTATCGCAAATTGAACGACGCCACCCGCAAGGACCATTTCCCCTTGCCATTCATGGATCAAATCTTAGAATGATTATCCGGCCATAGCTTTTATTGTTTCCTCGATGGTCTCTCGGGCTACTTCCAAATTCCCATCTCGGCCGAGGACCAGGAGAAAACGACGTTTACTTGTCCTTTCGGCACCTTCGCCTATCGAAGAATGTCGTTTGGCTTATGTAATGCGCCGACAACATTTCAACGGTGTATGTTGGCCATTTTCGACAAGTATGTTGAAAGTATTATGGAGGTATTTATGGACGACTTTTCCGTGTTTGGTGATTCCTTCGATTTTTGTTTAGAAATTTTAGAAAAAGTGTTAGAACGGTGTGAGGAGACCAAACTCGCCCTGAACTGGGAAAAATGCCATTTCATGGTGCGGGAGGGATTGGTTTTAGGTCATAAGATATCAGCAAGAGGAATTGAGGTCGATGAAGCAAAAATAGAAGTGATCGAAAAACTGCCACCGCCAACCAACCTTAAGGCCATAAGAAGCTTTCTAGGACATGCCAGTTTTTACCAGCGATTTATAAAAGATTTTTCAAAAATTACCAAACCCCTCACTCATCTTTTAGAAAAAGACACTCCATTTATTTTTGATGATACCTGCTTATCTGCTTTTCAATTAATCAAAAATAAGCTAATAAATGCACCAATTATGATAGCTCCAATCTGTGACCTTCCATTCAAAATCATGTGCGATGCAAGTAGCTTTGCGGTGGGAGCCGTTTTAGGACAACGTATATCTAAAAACTTCCACCCTATTTTCTACGCAAGTAAAACACTAACATCCGCGCAAGAGAACTGTACCACAACAGAGAAAGAATTATTAGCAGTTATTTTTGCGTTCGACAAATTTCGACCTTATATTAAGCTTTCAAAAATTATTGTTTGTACGGACCACTCGGCCCTCAAATATTTACTTTCTAAACCGGATGCCAAACCACGCTTACTTCTCTGGGTCTTACTCCTCCAGGAGTTCGACTTGGAAATCCGAGATAAAAAGGGGGCTGAGAATTTGGCCGCGGACCATCTTTCACGATTAGATAACCCATTTATTGAAGATTTAAATGAACAAACTTTTAATGATTATTTTCCCGATGAGAAGTTATTATCAATCAACACTACTCCTTCTCCTTGGTTTGCAAACTTCGCCAACTACTTAGTAGCTTGAGCCCTCCCAAAAGAATTCTCCTATCAGCAAAAGAATAAATTCTTTTCTGACCTGAAGAATTATTTTTGGGAGGACCCGTATCTGTTTCGAGTTTGTGCAGACCAAGTAGTAAGGAGATGTGTTTCTTTCAAAGAAGGACAAAATATTTTAAAACACTTACATGAAGGACCGACTGGTGGGCACTATCAAGCCAATCAGACCGCTCATAAAGTGCTAAGTGCAGGCTTTTATTGGCCTAGACTTTTTAAAGATGCCCAATCTTTTGTGAGACGGTGCGATAGCTGCCAACGGGCCGGAAATATCTCTAATAAAAATGAAATGTTGCAAAATTATTTCCTCGAGTGCGAAGTTTTCGACCTTTGGGGAATTGATTTTGTAGGTCCTCTTCCTTCTAGCCATGGTAATAAATACATTTTAGTTGCGGTAGACTACGTGTCTCGATGGGCAGAGGCCCAAGCTCTTCCTACCAATGACTCCCGAGTCGTTATTATTTTCTTAAAAAATTTATTTTCTCGATTCGGTACTCCTAGGGCCATCGTTAGCGATAGGGGTTCGCACTTTTGTAACGCACAATTTGCAAAAACACTTTTAAAATATGGCATTACACATAAGCTTTCAACTGCATACCACCCCCAAACTAACGGCCAGGTCGAGTTAGTGAATAGAGAAATCAAGCGTATTTTAGAAAAAACTGTTTCCACATCACGTAAGGACTGGTCACATAAATTAGACGATGCTCTATGGGATTACCGAACAGCGTACAAGACCGCCATCGGTTGTACACCGTATCTGTTAGTATATGGGAAATCGTGCCATTTACCGGTCGAATTAGAACATCGTGCTTTCTGGGCCTTTAAATTTTGATCCCCACTCCACCGCCGATCTTCGAAAATTCCAACTCAACGAACTCGATGAGTGGCGCTCGAATGCGTATGAAAATAATAAATTATATAAGGAACGAACGAAATGTTTTCACGAAAAAAGTTTAAGGCACCCGAAAACATTTAAACCACGCGACCAAGTATTACTTTATAATTCTCGTCTACGTTTATTTCCTGGAAAGTTAAAATCTAGATGGTCAGGTCCTTTTAATGTAAAGGAAGCTTATCCGTATGGAACTGTTTTGATATCACACCCAGATAAGGGTGATTTCAAGGTTAATGGGCAGCGTCTAAAACTTTATTTTTCTGGTGACAATGTTGACATGGACAGTGAAAAACTTCTTTTGTATGGACTGTAATAATTTGGATTAACTTTTGAACTATATTCTTTTAGTCGAGCTCAAACGACATTAAACAGAGGGCGCTCTTGGGAGGCAACCCAAGGTTTTTAAAATTTGTTGTTTTTCTTTGGCCCTAGGCGGCTCCGATACTCTCAACTTCGGCGATCGCCTGCTTCAACATTGCTAATTTCAAGAAAAATTCAAGATGATATTTCATGAAGATTCAAAGCACCAACAAGGGGGAGCGGCATCACACATCCTTTCAAGCCCATAAATCCAGGGAAGTGCCTGTTTCAGTTTTTCAGTTTTAGTTTCTTTTCTAAGTTACCCCGTCCTTCACTCTCCTTTTCCATTGAGGACAATGTTTATCATAAGCTTGGGGGAGAATGTCTTCTTTTCTTTTCTTTTGTTTTAGTAATCTAAATTAGATTTTGGTAAAATCAATAGTACCCCTTGCTTTATGTTTTGTTTTTCCCAAAATATTTTATATAGCCTTAGTTAATTTCAAAATTTCTAATCCAACTTTTTAATTATGTTTCACAAGTAAATTGTTGACTCATGTAGTGTTCTAATTCTAGGTAGCATGTTAATGTGAAAAGTGGTTCTAAAATCTTGTACTTTCCTTATCGTTTTCTCTTTTATCTTCTTTACTTTCTTAAAAATTCTTCATCCACTATTTTCCTCTTCATTTTTAGATATATTTTGCAAGGTTAACTTTTGATTTGTGTAGTAAATGTGAATAATCCTAGACGCTTATTATTCTTATTTTCAGGATAAGTTCGATCATTAGTCTTTATTTAATATCTAGGGCTTACTTTTTGAAATCCTTCAAAATTCATGCTTTAAATAAATTTAGGAGCAATGAAAATGATTTAGGCCATTTTTTTGTTTAAGTTTGAGCCTTCATGCCAACCCTTAAAAAGAAACTCTTTGTTAGCCTCTTTTGAGCATTTTCCCCTGTTTTATTGTCACCTCCACTTATCAAATTTTTCACCAAAGCCAAAATTTCCAAACCTATTTGAATCACACTAACACTTTGAGTTTTATTTAAATTTTTAAAGAGTGTGATTGATTTATTGCATGGAGGCTTCAAAGAAAAGAATTTGCTCAAAAAGAAGATATTTTAAGCATATTTGTATTAGTTATCTTTGCCAAAATTTCAAAAAAAATGGCTATTTAAGGGAAAGAAAGAAAATATGCTATATGCTTATAATGAAGGATTGCCTCTTATCATTCATATCGAAATTTTTATAAAACTCATGTTTATGGTTTAGTGTGATTATAGCAACCACTTTTATCTTCGATTTCCATTCCAAATCATATGCCTAAACAAATATTTCGGTCCTAATAAAGTCCTCTTGATTCATGCTCCTAAATTTGCTTTAGCTAAGTAAAGAAGAAAAGTAGAATAGTTAAGTCTTGGGTATGAATTTAGATCCCTGTTCTTAGAATGATATAATTATAATTTGTCTCTTAGGGTTTAGTAACAATTCAATGCACTATCTCACTTGTTACATTGCTCAATTTTATTTTAAAAAATTTTAGTTAAAATTTTGGATGATTAATTTTTGTTAGTAAAGGGTATAAAAATTAGGCTTAAATAAAGTACTTATTTTAGGTTTCCATTTCACTATTCTCCCTACTTGGAATTTCGCAAGGTACTCGTGTTTAGCATAATTAAATCTTTTTGATTAGTCATTTTTTTTATTAGCTAAGCATATTTCTTTGCTTGGGGACAAGCAAAGTGTAAGCTTGGGGGAATTTGATAATGCTAAATCTAGTTAGTTTAATTAGGTTATTTTTAGGTTATTTACTCTTGCTTTTTGCTTATTGTTTTTTACCTAAATGCAATTTTTGTTCATTTTCCTATTTTTAGTGCTAACTTAAGTTTTCTGAATTTTCAGGTCAAAAATGCAAAATTGCCTAAGTCACGCCCTAGGTCACGCCCGTGACCTAGGGCGTGTAAGTTGTTGTTTCCAGTTAAGCTGCTACCGCCATAATTAAGAAGATCTGGTCAGACAAGCCCAAAGTACACGGCCGTGACACACAAGTCACGCCCGTGACACGCAAGTCACGCCTGTGACCATCCCGTGAACAGCTCAGATTTGACCAGCTGACCACCGAATTGGTCACGCCATTGTTACACGGGCGTGCTTCCAGTCATGCCCGTGACTGCCACGTCAGCCAGCCGCCAGCGCCCATGATCGCCACCAGCGCCCATGACCGGACTAACCACCGAAATGGTCACGCCCTCAGTCAGGGGCGTGACCTAGGGATTGACCCATTAAATCGCGTCAGAATCGTGCGCCGAACCTGATCCAAGCCGCATAATTGATTAAACAATGTCACGCCCCTAGTCACGGGCGTGACTGAGGGCGTGACCGAGGCAGAAAAATTTCTATAAATTGAAATGACCTCCAAGCTTTCCCCATTCAGTTTTGGCAGAGAGAACTGGTGCTACTACTCTATTTTCAGTGATTTTCATGTTATTTTGTATTCTCTTTCTCTCTCTCTCTCTTATTTCAATGCATTTCCTTTTCTAGTTTTCATATGAATGTTGTAATGCCTTTGTAATTTCCTTTCATAGTGTATTATTAATGCTTAGTAGGCTTTCCATGCAAATG
This sequence comes from Dactylorhiza incarnata, assembly GCA_033032865.1. Taxonomy (NCBI): domain Eukaryota; kingdom Viridiplantae; phylum Streptophyta; class Magnoliopsida; order Asparagales; family Orchidaceae; genus Dactylorhiza; species Dactylorhiza incarnata. Next base: position 3,408,132 of record JAWHQI010000149.1, read on the forward strand.
TAATCTCAATTGAACTTTTGTTTAATAAAAATTGTATGTTTTTGTTCTCTTAAAATCTTCATCACTTCTCTCTCCTACCCCTCCACCATGAGTAACTAAATCCTCATAGTACTCGATCTTGATGATCTGAGGATGAGTTGATCAAGTTATGATCCTTTAGTCTTCTTTCACTTTCTAAAGTTTTGGGCCTTAGATTTACTCCTAATTAAAATTTAGTGGAGCTATATTATCGATATATAGTCCCCACCTTTGCTTTCATTCTTGGCTAGCCGAGAGGCCGATAGTCTGAAATGAGTACTTAAGAGTAAAGAGAGTTGCACGCATTTCTCGAGAGAGAAATGACGTAAATCTCCTGGATTGGAGTCAAATCCAATAGCGGGGTTCCCACTTAAAGCGAGTTTTAGGTATTCGAATACGGGACGGGAGTTCGGTCGGATTTTCCTAAACTCAGTTGGGCATATCTTCGAGAGAAGCATGTTCAAACTATAGGAACCCCCACGGTCAAGCTACCCTTACTTTATTAAGTTTTAAGTTTGCTTTTGAATTTTGATCAACTTAAGCTGAAGTAAGTCAAGATCGAGTGCTATTTCTTAATCATCGTTTAGCCGTACTTTTGTCCAGCCTTTATTTCAACTTAGCAAACAATACCTTCCAAAAAATTATTAAGATAAAATAATAGTAATTCGTTTGAGTATAAGTAATCAACGGTTCTCGGATTTTAATACGACACTTGTGTTCCTATACTACAGTTCGATAGGTATACTTGCCTTCCCGGATTGCTAGTTCGGATTTTATTTCGTGCAAGCGGAATTTTAATCACCAATTAGCAGGTGGTCGCGAGTTCTCTTCAGGTACTCCTATTATGTTTTATACCTGCTTTGAGTTCTCTTTTGCAAAGATTAGCAGGTGCTCGCGAGGTCTCTTCAGGTACTCGCGTTATGTTTTATACCTGCTTTGAGTTCTCTTTTGCAGAGATTAGCAGGTGTTCGCGAGTTCTCTTCAGGTACTCGCGTTATGTTTTATACCTGCTTTGAGTTCTCTTTTGCAGAGATTAGCAGGTGTTCGCGAGTTCTCTTCAGTTACTCGCATTATGTTTTATACTTGCTTTGAGTTCTCTTTTGCAGAGATTAGCTGGTGTTCGCGAGTTCTCTTCAGGTACTCGCGTTATGTTTTATACCTGCTTTGGATTCTCTTTTGTATAGATTAGCAGGTGTTCGCGAGGTCTCTTTAGGTACTCGTGTTATATTGTATACCTGCTTTAAGTTCTCATTTGCAGATTTTAGCAGGTGTTCGCGAGGTCCCTTCAGGTACTCGCGTTATGTTTTATACCTGCTTTGGATTCTCTTTTGTATATTTTAGCAGGTGTTCGCGAGTTCTCTTCAGGTACTCGCGTTATGTTTTATACCTGCTTTGAGTTCTCTTTTGCATAGATTAGCAGGTGTTCGTGAGTTCTCTTCAGGTACTCGCATTATTTTTTATACCTGCTTTGAATTCTCTTTTGCAGAGATTAGCAGGTGCTCTAGAGGTCTCTTTAGGTACTCGCGTTATGTTTTATACCTACTTTGAGTTCTCTTTTGAAGAGATTAGCAGGTGGTCGCGAGTTCTCTTCAGGTACTCGCGTAATGTTTTATACCATCTTTGAGTTCTCTTTTGCAGAGATTAGCAGGTGCTCGCGAGGTCTCTTCAGGTACTCGCGTTATGTTTTATACCTGCTTTGAGTTCTCTTTTGCAGAGATTAGTAGGTGTTCGCGAGTTCTCTTCAGGTACTCGCGTTATGTTTTATACCTGCTTTGAGTTCTCTTTTGCAGAGATTAGCAGGTGTTTCCGAGTTCTCTTCAGGTACTCGCGTTATGTTTTATTCTTTCTTTGTGTTCTCTTATGCAGAGATTTGCAGGTTTCCGCGAGTTCTCTTCAGGTACTCGCGTTATAGATTGTTTTATACCCACTTTAAGTTCTGTTTTTGCAGAGATTAGTAGGTATTCGCGAGTTCTCTTCAGGTACTCGTGTTATAGATTCTTTTGCCTTCTTTAAGTTCTCTTTTGCAGAGATTTGCAGGTGTCCGCGAGTTCTCTTTAGGTACTCGCGTTATGTTTCATACCTGCTTTGGCTTCTCTTTTGCAGAGATTAGTAGGTGTTCGCGAGGTCTCTTCAGGTACTCGCGTTATATTGTATACCTGTTTTAAGTTCTCTTTTGTAGATATTAGCAGGTGTTCGCGAGGTCCCTTCAGGTACTCGCGTTATGTTTTATACCTGCTTTGAGTTCTCTTTTGTAGAGATTAGCAGGTGTTTGCGAGTTCTCTTCAGGTACTCGCGTTATGTTTTATACCTCCTTTGGATTCTATTTTGTAGAGATTAGCAGGTGTTTGCGAGGTCTCTTCAGGTACTCGGGTTATATTGTATACCTGCTTTAAGTTCTCTTTTGCAGAGATTAAGCAGGTGTTCGCGAGTTCTCTTCAGGTACTTGCGTTATATTTTATACCTACTTTGAATTCGCTTTTTGTAGAGATTAGCAGGTGTTCGCGAGTTGTCTTCAGATACTTGCGTTATGTTTTATACCTGCTTTGGATTCTCTTTTGTAGAGATTAGCAGGTGTTCGCGAGGTCTCTTCAGGTACTCGCGTTATATTGTATACCTGCTTTAAGTTCTCTTTTGCAGAGATTAAGCAGGTGTTCGCGAGTTCTCTTCAGGTACTCGCGTTATATTTTATACCTACTTTGCATTCTCTTTTTGCAGAGATTAGCAGGTGTTCGTGAGTTCTCTTCAGGTACTCGCGTTATGTTTTATACCTGCTTTGAGTTCTCTTTTGCAGAGATTAGCAGGTGTTCGCAAGTTCTCTTCAGGTACTCGCGTTATGTTTTATACCTGCTTTGAATTCTCTTTTGTATAGATTAGCAGGTGCTCGCGAGGTCTCTTCAGGTACTCGCATTATGTTTTATACCTGCTTTGAGTTCTCTTTTGCAGAGATTAACAGGTGCTCGCGAGGTCTCTTCAGGTACTCGCATTATGTTTTATATCTGCTTTGTGTTCTCTTTTGCAGAGATTAGCAGGTGTTCGCGTGTTCTCTTTAGGTACTCGCGTAATGTTTTATACCTGCTTTGAGTTCTCTTTTGCAGAGATTAGCAGGTGTTCACGAGTTCTCTTCAGGTACATGCGTTAGGTTTTATACTTGCTTTGAGTTCTCTTTTGCAGAGATTAGCAGGTGTTCGCGAGTTCTCTTGAGGTACTCGCGTTATATTTTATAACTGCTTTGGATTCTCTTTTGTAGATATTAGCAGGTGTTCGCGAGGTCTCTTCAGGTACTCGCGTTATAATGTATACTTGGTTTAAGTTCTATTTTGCAGATATTAGCAGGTGTTCGCGAGGTCCCTTCAGGTACTCGCGCTATGTTTTATACCTGCTTTGGATTCTCTTTTGTAGAGATTAGTAGGTGTTCGCGAGTTCTCTTTAGATACTCGCGTTATGTTTTATAACTGCTTTGATTTCACTTTTGCAGAGATTAGCATGTGCTCACGAGGTCTCTTCAGGTACTCGCGTTATGTTTTATACCTGCTTTGAGTTCTCTTTTGCAGAGATTAGCAGGTGGTCGTGAGTTCTCTTCAGGCACTCGCGTTATGTTTTATTCCTGCTTTGAGTTCTCTTTTGCAGAGATTAGCAGGTGCTCGCGAGGTCTCTTCAGGTACTCGTGTTATGTTTTATACCTGCTTTGGATTCTCTTTTGTAGATTTTAGCAGGTGTTCGCGAGTTCTCTTCAGGTACTCGCGTTATGTTTTATACCTGCTTTGAGTTCTCTTTTGTAGAGATTAGTAGGTGTTCGCGAGTTCTCTTTAGATACTCGTGTTATGTTTTATAATTGCTTTGATTTCTCTTTTGCAGAGATTAGCATGTGCTCGCGAGGTCTCTTCAGGTACTCGCGTTATGTTTTATACCTGCTTTGAGTTCTCTTTTGCAGAGATTAGCAGTTGGTCGCGAGTTCTCTTCAGGCACTCACATTATGTTTTATTCCTGCTTTGAGTTCTCTTTTGCAGAGATTAGCAGGTGCTCGCGAGGTCTCTTCAGGTACTCGTGTTATGTTTTATACCTGCTTTGAGTTCTCTTTTGCAGAGATTAGCAGGTGTTCGCGAGTTCTCTTCAGGTACTCGTGTTATGTTTTATACCTGCTTTGAGTTCTCTTTTGTAGAGATTCGCAGGTGTTCGCGAGTTCTCTTCAGGTACTCGCGTTATGTTTTATACCTGCTTTGAGTTCTCTTTTGCAGAGATTAGCAGGTTGTCGTGAGTTCTCTTCAGGTACTCGCGTTATGTTTTATACCTACTTTGAGTTCTCTTTTGCAGAGATTAGCAGGTGCTCGCGAGGTCTCTTCAGGTACTCGCGTTATGTTTTATACCTGCTTTGAGTTCTCTTTTGTAGAGATTAGCTGGTGTTTGCGAGTTCTCTTCAGGTACTCGCGTTATGTTTTATACCTGCTTTGAGTTCTCTTTTGCAGAGATTAGCAGGTGTTCGCAAGTTCTCTTCAGGCAATCTTGTTATGTTTTATACTTGCTTTGAGTTCTCTTTTGCAGAGATTAGCAGGTGTTCGCGAGCTCTCTTCAGGTACTCACATTATGTCTTATACCTGCTTTGAGTTCTCTTTTGTAGAGATTAGCAGGTGCTCGTGAGGCCTCTTCAGGTAGTCGCGTTATGTTTTATACTTGCTTTGAGTTCTCTTTTGCAGAGATTAGCAGGTGTTCGCGAGTTCTCTTCAGATACTCGCGTTATGTTTTATACCTACTTTGAGTTCTCTTTTGCAGAGATTAGCAGGTGTTCGCGAGTTCTCTTCAGGTACTCACGTTATGTTTTATACTTGCTTTGAGTTTTCTTTTGCATAGATTAGCAGGTGTTCACGAGCACTCTTCAGGTACTCGCGTTATGTTTTATACCTGCTTTGGATTCTCTTTTGTAGAGATTAGCAGGTGTTCGCGAGGTCTCTTCAGGTACTCGCGTTATATTGTATACCTGCTTTAAGTTCTCTTTTGCAGATATTAGCAGGTGTTCGCGAGGTCCCTTCAGGTACTCGCGTTATGTTTTATACATGCTTTGGATTCTCTTTTGTAGATTTTAGCAAGTGTTCGCGAGTTCTCTTCAGGTACTCGCGTTATGTTTTATACCTTCTTTGAGTTCTCTTTTGCAGAGATTAGCACGTGTTCGCGAGTTCTCTTCAGGTACTCGCCTTATGTTTTATACCTGCTTTGAATTCTCTTTTGCAGAGATTAGTAGGTGCTCGCGAGGTCTCTTCAGGTACTCGCGTTATGTTTTATACCTGCTTTGAGTTCTCTTTTGCAGAGATTAGCAGGTGGTCGCGAGTTCTTTTCAGGTACTCGTGTTATGTTTTATACCTGCTTTGAGTTCTCTTTTGAAGATATTAGCAGGTGCTCGCGAGGACTCTTCAGGTACTCGCGTTATATTTTATACCTGCTTTGAGTTCTCTTTTGCAGAGAGTAGCAGGTGTTCGTGAGTTCTCTTCAGGTACTCGCGTTATGTTTTATACCTGCTTTGAGTTCTCTTTTGCAGAGATTAGCAGGTGTTCCTGAGTTCTCTTCAGGTACTCGTGTTATGTTTTATACCTGCTTTGAGTTCTCTTTTGCAGAGATTAGCAGGTGGTCGCGAGTTGTCTTCAGGTACTCGCGTTATGTTTTATACCTGCTTTGAGTTCTCTTTTGCAGAGATTAGCAGGTGCTGGCAAGGTCTCTTCAGGTACTTGCGTTATGTTTTATACCTGCTTTGAGTTCTCTTTTGCAAAGATTAGCAGGTGTACGCGAGTTCTCTTCAGGTACTCGCGTTATGTTTTATACCTGCTTTGAATTCTCTTTTGCAGAGATTAGCAGGTGTTCGCGAGTTCTCTTCAGGTACTCGCGTTATGTTTTATTCTTGCTTTGAGTTCTCTTTTGTAGAGATTTGCAGGTGTCCATGAGTTCTCTTCAGGTACTCGCGTTATAGATTGTTTTATACCTGCTTTAAGTTCTGTTTCGCAGAGATTAGTAGGTATTCGTGAGTTCTCTTCATTCTTTTGCCTTCATTAAGTTCTCTTTTGCATAGATTTGCAGGGGTCCGCGAGTTCTCTTCAGGTACTCGCGTTATGTTTTATACCTTCTTTGACTTCTCTTTTGCAGATATTAGCAGGTGTTCGCGAATTCTCTTCAGGTACTCGCGTTATGTTTTATACTTGCTTTGGATTCTCTTTTGTAGAGATTAGCAGTTGTTCGCGAGGTCTCTTCAGGTACTCGCGTTATATTGTATACCTGCTTTAAGTTCTCTTTTGCAGAGATTAAGCAGGTGTTCGCGAGTTCACTTCAGGTACTCGCGTTATATTTTATACCTGCTTTGAATTCTCTTTTTGTAGAGATTAGCAGGTGTTCGTGAGTTCTCTTCAGGTACTCGTGTTATGTTTTATACCTGCTTTGGATTCTCTTTTGTAGAGATTAGCAGGTGTTCGCGAGGTCTCTTCAGGTACTCGTGTTATATTGTATACCTGCTTTAATTCTCTTTTGCAGAGATTAAGCAGGTGTTCGCGAGTTCTCTTCAGGTACTCGCGTTATATTTTATACCTGCTTTGCATTATCTTTTTGTAGAGATTAGCAGGTGTTCGCGAGTTCTCTTCCGGTACTCGCGCTATGTTTTATACCTTCTTTGAGTGCTCTTTTGCAGAGATTAGCAGGTGTTCGCGAATTCTCTTCAGGTACTCGCGTTATGTTTTATACCTGCTTTCAATTCTCTTTTGCAAAGATTAACAGGTGCTCGCGAGGTCTCTTCAGGTACTCGCGTTATGTTTTATACCTGCTTTGAGTTCTCTTTTGCAGAGATTAGCAGGTGGTCGCGAGTTCTCTTCAGGTACTCCCATTATGTTTTGTACCTGCTTTGAGTTCTCTTTTGCAGAGATTAGCAGGTGCTCGCGAGGTCTCTTCAGGTACTCGCGTTATGTTTTATACCTACTTTGAGTTATCTTTTGCAGAGATTAGCAGGTGTTCGCGAGTTCTCTTCAGGTACTCGCGTTATGTTTTATACCTTCTTTGACTTCTCTTTTGCAGAGATTAGTGATGAGTCCAATTTATATACAACTTTTCGGACTCATCCTGGCTGCTTTTCTTGCTTTTGTACTTCAGTTTTTGTTTGTATTTGTTTATTTTCACCTTGTTCATACTTGTGCTTGAAATGCCTGTTGTACTGTGCAATTGCGCACTACGTTGCTGGGGGTAAGCACACTGTGCTCCCCATCATTTTGTTTCTATTTTTATGCTGGTGCTGGAGGTGTATTCCCAGCTGGGCTGCTATGCTCGCAGGTGGCTGATCCATCCCCTTTTGCCCAGAAATCATGACTGTGTACAATGCACGGTCGTGCGTTTTATTGACGCACGGATAGTTGCGGTCATGCGCCTTCATCTGGGTAGAAAACGATGATCTGATTTTGATCGTGCGTCTTGACGCACGGGCAGTTTCCCGTGCGCGAAGGAATCGCACGATCTACCTGTTCAGCCTTGTTTTTAGCTTTTCTGAATTTACCCGTGCGTTTTGACGCACTGGCGGATTCGGTCGTGCGCGAAGGAAATGCACGGGCGATGCTGCTTCTTCTTCACGACAGTTTATTCATTAAATAACGCACGGGCAACGCACGGTCGTGCGTTCGACCGTGCGTGACTGATGCGCGTCGGCAAGTGCACCGGTCGCTGTCAAGTAATAATTGTGGAGAATAAATTCCCCGGATGTCGGTCTCTTGAGGAATGCAGGATGGGTGAACGAATCGCGCAGTGATTATTGTTACACAAGCGTTTCACAAACACAAAGAGGGGTTTTTGGTTAGTTTTCCTAATTTTAACAACAACAACAGAGATGCGGGTCGAGAACACCGCTTCGCAAAGTGAGGTGGATGCAACGGCTGTGATGCCGTGCTTCGTGAGGCGGATGAAGTGAACTCAAGTGCGAAAGGGTGAGGGTCGCAAACACCTCTTCACAACCGTCGTTAGCTCTTGCTAACACGGAGCAAACACCTTGCGTGCGTGTGCGAGTGAGTGAGTGAGAACGGAATGAATCATGAGCAAACCATGGAGAAAAACAAAGAAATATTGATTTCCATCAAAGTAAATATTACAATATTCATCTAGTACATGGTTCAAAGAGTGCAATGAAGGGAAAGAAGGAAGAAATAACCGGCGGTGAAGACTAGCGGCCGTTCACGGCCGGAATGGTAGGTTGTCGGGCTACCTCCGGACTCGGACGGGCAATGCTTCCGGCGTAGAGAGCTGTCACAATCTCCCTACGTGCTCCGTCGTCTTCGACTCAAGGTCTCTTCTTCTTCTCACCGGGCGGAAAGCAAAAATGGGTGCTTGGAGGCTTGCGGACGATGGAGAACACTCACGGACGATGGAGGGAGTCTTGGAATGGATGGAGGAGGCTTCCCCTTGCGTGGAAGATGAAGTAGGGGCGTTCCAGGGCGGTGGTCGGCGGCGTACGGAACAGGAACCTCGCTCCCGGAAGATCGATCCGCCCTAAAATCGCAACAGGTGTTTAAATAGGCGCTGGATTGAATACTGCGCATGATCATTGGCGCACGACCAGTGGTCGTGCGCACTGGAATTCTGCGATCGTGCACACTGCCTGGACAGAACCTGCAAGAGACGAAATTATAAAATACAATGTTCGCACGACCAGTGGCGCACGACCGGTGGTCGTGCGCACTGGAGACGATGGTCGTGCGCACTACAGCAAACAGAACTCAGAAATTTAATGGTCAATGCGCACGAGCAGTGGCGCACGACCGATGGTCGTGCGCACTGAAGTCGATGGTCGTGCGCACTGCACCCGACAGAACTCGTGAAAAAGGGTTAAGTGCGCACGATTAGTGGCGCACGACCGGTGGTCGTGCGCACTAGAACAAGTGATCGTGCGCAGTGTTCCTGTGCAGAATTGCACCGGAAACACTTGCACGCCTCCTATTCCAGCACAAACACAGATCTAGCCACCGAAAGTGGCACTTAACAACATATGAATACTACTAAAGATAATACACACGAAAACACACCAAAGTGGGCCTAAATGTGCACCTAGCATGGGTTATCAAATATAGACTATAATAAGGCTAAAGTGCGTGATATTGACAAAATAACGGCCCGGATGAGTCCATAAATGTATATATGATCAGGACTCATCACACCCCCAGACTTAACTGTTTGCGCGTCCCGAGCAAACGAATCCGGCGGAGCGCGAAAACGATAGTTAACATAGAGAATTACACAAGGGAGTACGGTGCGAAGTAACATACGCATGCGAGTAGAAATTCTAGTAGAAAGAGATTCTAACTACGCTAACTAATTTACGTAAGTATTAAAGCGTAAGTAGAGATTTAATTATACTCAGTTGGTGAATTATGACGAATTTGGCGATCATGCCCGGTATGAAAGCGACGAGACACTGAGGCGGGTGTTGCAAAAGATCGGGGCTTAGGAATAACTCCGCTGAAATCCATCAACGTCGTGAACCATACGCTCGCCCGGTCACACTCTCTCCACGGCGCTAGCAAACTCGCAAATCAAATCAGTAGGACTTATAGGATTAAAACGAGGCTTAGGTTACGGTATGATATTCAAAGTTAAACACGATGGCTGCGCAACCCAAGTGAGCTATCGGAACGCTGCACCCCACAAAACCACAAACTACGCTCGTGTGACACACCCCCAGACTTATCATGAAAACCAGGTGTGCACACGGCCTACTTCACAAACACCAACAGATTTTCTGTTTTTAGCTCGGGAAGACTTTTTTTTTTCAAACTATATTTTTTTTCTTTTATGTATCCTCCGGTTGGTTCAACATCAGCGGATAAACTTTATTTTCCCTTCTTAACACAATGGTTCCAAACACCACACAAGTTGAAAATTATGAGCGCAGTTAAAACATTTTTGGTTGCGGGTGTAGGATAGGCTTCAGGCTTTGGTGGATGAAGAGGAGCTGAAAATAGGAATGGTAGGCACAACATGGGCTTGCAAAGGTGAATGAAATGGACATGGCATAACAAAGCTCAAACTAGCCAAAGGGTGGCCTACATCATGTTTGACTCAACGAGTAGCTCTCACCCATGCTTCGAGAGTCGCTTGGGGCAAGTTCTTAGCCCACGAGAAAGATAAACCTTCCTCCCGACTCGAGCAGCACACGACTAGCAATCGTACACACACAATACCAGGTTATCGTCAATTTCATACAAATTCACCATTTGAGTATACTAAATCTAAATTTACGCAGAAATACTAAATATAAATTAGATGCATAACGAAAATCTAGTTCTACTCAAATTCTACCATAACATGCGACGTGACTAGTACACTACATGAGTCGACATCGCGCTCCAAATAATAATTCCTATGTTAACAAACTATTTCACATTCCAACCAAACTAATTTAAACGAAACAACACAAAAAGACAAGCACGCACTCAAGTGGGTGAAGTGGTGTGTAAGGAATGCAACAATGATAATGATAATGAAAAATAAAAAGCAACCTTCTAGTATGCAATGCAGCTCGTGCACAGTGGATAATAACAACCGCTCCCCCAGACTTAAGCTAAACACGATATCTAGAAATTTGAAGCTGAAAGAGGGGAGCAAGTGTTACCCAATGCTCAGAAATGAGCATACCAGACGATTGGCGTTTACGATCAAGAATAGTCCGCAGCATCCGCCATCGAACACGAAACCTGCAAGCACAAACTCAAGGCAACAAAAGCAAATACAAAAGCTGAACTAAAAAAAAGAAATACGGAAACGGAAATCTGGGTTGTCTCCCAGTAGCGCTTTCATTTAACGTCCTTAAGCTGGACCAAATACCTGTATTAACAGTGTTTATAAAGAGTGCAGGAATTAAAAAGAAATACTCAAAAATAGTTCATCACAGCAAATAAAACACACATCAACTAAAAGCGCTCTTATGGTGCGCTTCTCCCGTAGCACGTAGGCGGGAGGTGAAGGCTTTAGGGCCAGCACTGGTATTACCCAATGCTCCCCTAACCTCCGCCACCTTGCCACGGAGAGCAGCAGCACGAGCGTCACGCAGAAGTTTTTCCTTTTTAAGTTTGGTGACAGTTGGAGACTGCCACCGCTGAGAGTTCTCAGATTTTTCTGCCTTAGAATCAAGTGGCGTCACTTCCGGCATCCTGGTGACTACCGGATCGGCCCACGAGATGGAGCGCTTACATAGTTTATTACATGATTCATCACACGGAGATAAATAAATATCATCCCTAACTATATTCAAGTCAACGTTTCCCGAACTGTCGTCTTCCTCCATCTCGGAGTCGAACTCTTTCCGGAAGTCGACCTCTTCTTCCTCATCCGATTGGAACTCTTTCATTCCTCCTTCACCTGTTTCTTGAACATGTACCTTTCCTGCACCGCTTAGAAATTCATCAGAAATAACGAGAGGGGGCGGAGTGAATATTTCAGTTGTGGCTTCAGGGCAAGTAGGTTGCTGCACCACATTGGTTAGGGAAATGCATCCCGTAGCAAAATCAAGGGTAGCACCGCTCTCTTTCAAGAACGGCACCCCCAAGATAGGAATGGACTGGTTTTCTTGCGGGCCTAGAACCTGAAAATCAGCTACTACAGTTGTCCCCTCAACCGTTACCTCCACATTATTTACTTCCCCCTCAGATTGGATAATCGTGTCATTAGCGAGAATCAGCGATTTCCTTTCCTCCGTGTTCATCTCCAGCTGTAACTTCGCAACATCTTGCAGTGCAATAACGTTGCGGGAGGAACCGGAATCGCATAAAGCCTTGGTTTCAACCTTATTGATGGAGCACGAGATTACCAGCTCACTCGGTTTGGCATCTACCGCATCTCCCAGACTTTTCCCTTGATCAATAGGGTTCTTTTCCGTGTTTCTGGGAAGGGTTCCCTGCGAACGCTCGGTTAGCGCTTGAGCCAATTGGCCCAATTGCGTCTCCAAGTTTCGCATAGATGCGGTTTGATTTACCATGTTTGAATTAGCTGCAAGCAGGAATTTCTCCATCATCTCTTCTAAATTACTTTTCTTTTGGGTGGGGGGTGCTTGGTTATAATCCGGGTGCAGCGGCCTCGATCGGTTGGCTCCCGGAGGCGTAAGCATTATTTTGATGCTGCCCCGGTGACCATCGTTGGCCGGGCGTGTTGGGATTCCAAGAGAAGTTCGGATGACTTCTCGCTCCCGGATTATAGGCGTTATTGTAAGGCGCCCCCTTGGGTTGATTTCCTACATAGTTCACAGATTCATTTAAGGTCAAGTGTGCGAAATCACCTGCCATGTGGTTCCCCGAACATTCATAAGCATGATGGCCTCCGCCTCCACATCCTTCACAAGTAATGATAGCAGCAGGCGCAGATGGAGTGGGGAGTGAGTCGACCATGAAAAGACCTCGGCCACTTCTTGGAGCATTTCTCCCTGCAGTCCAGAATGTACTGTGGGAGGCAGTGTCGCGCAGAATTCGAAGGGCTTCTTCAGGAGTGTGGTTCATCAAGGTGCCACCCGCCGTAGCATCGATCATTGCCCTGTAGTTGGGCTCGATCGCGAAGTAGAACAATTCAACCACATTCCATGGTTGGAGCTCGTGGCCAGGGCAACGGCGAAGGAGATCGTTGAGGCGCTCCCATGCTTCAGCAAGGGTCTCTTGGTCAAGTTGGCGAAATGTGGCGATCTCCCGCCGCAAGCTTACAATCTTATCCACAGGGTGAAATTTAGCAAGGAACTTGGATGCGAGGGCATCCCAAGTTGCAGCAGTCCCGGGCGGAATGGAGTGGAGCCACACCTTTGCTTTGTCGCGGAGTGAAAAGGGAAACAGTCTAAGCTTAACCGTGTCGTCAGCAATCCCTGCGTAGCGGAAGGTTCCGCAAATATCAGAAAACTCCGCCAAATGCAGATGCGGATCTTCGCTGGCCAACCCCGAGAACTGAGCGTTGTTCCGGATGATGTTTAAGATCGCTGGCTTGATCTCAAACTGATTATTCATAATGTTTGGCCCGAACCCCGGATACACACTCCCAGCAGTTGGAGTGGTGTAGTCCCTCATCGTGCGGGGTCGAGGCCTGACTGCCTCCTGCTCAATCCCAGGCTGATTTCCCCCACGCCGGGCATTCTCGGATCAACATCATTTGGGTCTACCTGATCACCCATGGCCGCTTGTACAGCCGCAGCGCGCCTTCGCGCGCGAGCAGTTCATTCGATTTCTGGATCAAAAGGTGCGAGTTCACCTGCGACCTGCCTCTGCATGAACTGTCAAAAACAAAAAGAAAAACAGAGAAAATAAAAAACAACTGCTCGTATAACGAAAGTCACAACACAAGACGAAACACGCCTGCATTCCCCGGCAACGGCGCCAAAAACTTGATGCGCGTCGGCAAGTGCACCGGTCGCTGTCAAGTAATAATTGTGGAGAATAAATTCCCCGGATGTCGGTCTCTTGAGGAATGCAGGATGGGTGAACGAATCGCGCAGTGATTATTGTTACACAAGCGTTTCACAAACACAAAGAGGGGTTTTTAGTTGGTTTTCCTAATTTTAACAACAACAACAGAGATGCGGGTCGAGAACACCGCTTCGCAAAGTGAGGTGGATGCAACGGCTGCGATGCCGTGCTTCGTGAGGCGGATGAAGTGAACTCAAGTGCGAAAGGGTGAGAGTCGCAAACACCTCTTCACAACCGTCGTTAGCTCTTGCTAACACGGAGCAAACACCTTGCGTGCGTGTGCGAGTGAGTGAGTGAGAACGGAATGAATCATGAGCAAACCATGGAGAAAAACAAAGAAATATTCATTTCCATCAAAGTAAATATTACAATATTCATCTAGTACATGGTTCAAAGAGTGCAATGAAGGGAAAGAAGGAAGAAATAACCGGCGGTGAAGACTAGCGGCCGTTCACGGCCGGAATGGTAGGTTGTCGGGCTACCTCCGGACTCGGACGGGCAATGCTTCCGGCGTAGAGAGCTGTCACAATCTCCCTACGTGCTCCGTCGTCTTCGACTCAAGGTCTCTTCTTCTTCTCACCGGGCGGAAAGCGAAAATGGGTGCTTGGAGGCTTGCGGACGATGGAGAACACTCACGGACGATGGAGGAAGGCTTGGAATGGATGGAGGAGGCTTCCCCTTGCGTGGAAGATGAAGTAGGGGCGTTCCAGGGCGGTGGTCGGCGGCGTACGGAACAGGAACCTCGCTCCCGGAAGATCGATCCGCCCAAAAATCGCAACAGGTGTTTAAATAGGCGCTGGATTGAATACTGCGCACGATCATTGGCGCACGACCAGTGGTCGTGCGCACTGGAATTCTGCGATCGTGCGCACTGCCTGGACAGAACCTGCAAGAGACGAAATTATAAAATACAATGTTCGCACGACCAGTGGCGCACGACCGGTGGTCGTGCGCACTGGAGACGATGGTCGTGCGCACTGCAGCAAACAGAACTCAGAAATTTAATGGTCAATGCGCACGAGCAGTGGCGCACGACCGATGGTCGTGCGCACTGGAGTCGATGGTCGTGCGCACTGCACCAGACAGAACTCGTGAAAAAGGGTTAAGTGCGCACGATTAGTGGCGCACGACCGGTGGTCGTGCGCACTAGAACAAGTGATCGTGCGCAGTGTTCCTGTGCAGAATTGCACCGGAAACACTTGCACGCCTCCTATTCCAGCACAAACACAGATCTAGCCACCGAAAGTGGCACTTAACAACATATGAATACTACTAAAGATAATACACACGAAAACACACCAAAGTGGGCCTAAATGTGCACCTAGCATGGGTTATCAAATATAGACTATAATAAGGCTAAAGTGCATGATATTGACAAAATAACGGCCCGGATGAGTCCATAAATGTATATATGATCAGGACTCATCAGTGACCTATTTTCTGATCTTTTTCTATAAAAGCTGCAGCTTTCGACCTAAACCAGAGAGACCGTACATGCCGTACAGCTGCGCCATTTTCTCCATCTCCACTAAGGTTTCGTCCCTTTGGGCCTCCTCCATCATCCTAAAGCTCTAAGGAGAGGGATTCAACCTTACATCCACCAAGATCCAAGGAGAAGGAAGCTAGGTCGTTTTCGGATCGTGACACGAAGAAGACGGGCCATTGGAGGGTACTGACAGCCTTCTCTACCTCGAAAGCAGTTGAGGACCGAGCATGGACACGGATTGACAACCCAGCGATTCCAACCGTGAATCTTCAACAAGACTTCAGATTCGGGCGATTTCTTGCTCTCCCTATCTTTGTATGGGTAGTTGTAGTTAGTAGATCTTTTGTATTTTGATGATGATCACTATAAACCTTATTTTATAAGTTATTTCATGTATATGTGAAATTATCTTTTGTTTATATGTGTGTATGAGGTGCGCCCCATTCCATCCTCCATCCCACTATCACACTCGTTTGCCGCACTAGCAATTGCTAGTGGCGTGCTTGTCGACGAGGTGCTTGCGACCCTCATTCCGCTTGCCTACTCGTCCATCCGCCCTTGCGAAGCAGCGCGCTCAAGGCCTGCCTAGTCTCCATCCCGCCAAGCAAAGCATTGCATAGCGGCATTGCATAGGAGTAGTTGTAGTTATTTTTCTTTATTTTCCACAAACCAAATCACCCACTTTCGCACCCATCCGACTAAAGGACTTCAATCTCAAGTCCTACCTCAATAGTAAACTCCACCTTACTGTGTTCCTTTGAGATCGATAGTTGGGGATTCACTCCCACATTTTATATTACTTGAACGATCGGTACACTGCCGTTTCGTGCCGCAGTCTTGCTACCGCCTATAGCGTTGTGCTAAGATTTGCGCATCAAGTTTTTGGCTCCGTTGCCGGGGAACACAGCCGTGTGAGTTTTCTGGAGAGGGAGAATCTGAGATTAAAGCCCTTCCATTTGTGTATTTCATCCTTTCTTTATTTTATTTCTTGTTATTCCTTTTTCCTGTTTTATATTAGGTTGCTCTATTAAATTTTTGTTATGTGTGGTATTTTTCACAATAGTGTTTTTATTTTGAATCATTTTATCTTCACACTATGTGGGCTTCATTCAATATTCGTTGACGTTGGTGTGGAGATATTTCTCATGCTAGTGATAGATGCCCATCGAGAGATAATAGCCCTAGCACTCAAGGCCCAGCATATGGAGCACCGACTTCGTCTGGTACTCCATATGGTGCGCGTAAGTCCTATGGCTATTTTGTCGAGCCTTTACCGTCACACTTCTTTTTGGCTTCAGCTCCTGCTGTGCCAAAGAAGACCGCAAGGCAGTGCTTGTTTTGTCAGAGCATGGATCATGCCTTGAAGGATTGTGTTGCATTCCTTCGCCAATTGGACGAGGATGACGAGCCGGATATCCAGATCGTTCCGACTCCTACTTTTGGCAGCACACCTTCAACATCTGGTTATGTGCCCGTATCATCTTCATGCTTTGAAGGGTATGGCATGGACACAGGCACAAGATGTGTGGATGATCTAGGCTCTGACATGACTGAGCCCATCTCCCCTGTCCATATATCACCATGCATGAACTTGATTCTTCGTGAGGAATCGGTGCTCGACTTTTATCCAAGCACTATTCCTCCCCCTGTTGTGCATACTACATTCGTCTCTGACGACATTATTGAGGATGTGTGGCAGGATGAGGCTGGCGATCTATGTGTTATGCCTGCTCTTATGGAGGAGGACAACCTTCTAGGTGAGGAGGAGCTTTCCTCAGCACCGGTGGAGGAAGTCCAAATCTTGGGCATAGCTACGGTTGATCCCGCCAATCCTTGTAGCATTGATGACAATGCAAATATTATTTTACTTCACCAACCTGATGGGAGTGAGACCGGGATCACTCCCCCGATTGATTTTTATTCATGTTCTTCTTCTTGTTTATTTCTTGATCCCCTTTCTCTATCTAAGCCTGAGCAGGTTAAGTCTTCACAGGTACTTCAGGAGGACTTGGAGCATTCCGCTCAAGTCAATGATGAGTGTATCCTCTCATGTGAGGAGGTTGAGCCCCCCTCCATAGAGGAAGCCTCATTCAATGCCTTCTCCTCCTGCCGCCTCCCTGAAGACAACACCTTGCTGGGCAAGGATTTATTTTGTGGTGAGACGAGTGAGGACCAGCCTTCCTCCTCTTCTTACTTCCTATTTCCTCTACCTGTGTTAAGCAAGTATTATTATTTAGGTAGGGGAGTAACTATTCTGTCGCCGTATCGGTACCCGCTACCGACACGGGAATTAGAACAGTTGCCTGTACACTTCCCTTTCCATACTCCCATTAGCTAAGACCCTCGCCTTCCTGAATAAGTCGTGCTAGGATGACAATAACCCCAGTAGTTATCTTACTTTTTCTTGTCTTTTATTTTATCGCCTACTCTAACTAGTTAGTTAGATTTTATTTTAGTTTGTTTTTGCGGAGACAACCACTTGCAGGTATTTTCTATTTGTGAAGGTGGTGGTTGTGATTCTTCGTAGAGCTTCACTCCAGGCTTCCAGCATGCTTACTTGCTGAGCATTGGGTACCCTCTTCCCCTAACTCTATTTTAGAATATCTTAATGCATAGTTTAAGTCTGGGGGAGACCTTTTTGTGTACCCACTCACGTGCACATTTATTTAGCATGCTAGAAGTCTTTATTTAAATTATTTTTGTTCATTTTGTCTGCACACAATGCACCCACTTGAGCGCATACTTAACCTTTAGTGCGTCACGAGTATAACTCATTCCTTTTTGTAGTCTGGAAAATGATTGTGATAGCTTTTATAATTATGTAGTGGAATAAAGTGTTGACTCCGGTGTTTCTAGTCAAATACTCATGTGAGTATAGGGATTCATGTAGATTAGATTTCTTTTTATGCTATTAGCTTTGTGCATTTCTATTAATATGAATATTGTTTACTCTACTCAAAATGGTGAATTCGGTGTGAATCAAACGGTAGCATAGGGATGTGTGTAAATGATTGTTAGATGTGTATTGCTCGAACCGGGAGGAAAGATAATCTTTCTCGGTGGCTAAGAACTTGCCCCAAGCGATTCTTGAAGCATATGCATAAGATATTTCTTTTGCGTGAGAATGACGTAGGCCATCATTTTGGCCCGATTGAGCCTTTGTGCCCATTCCTATCGCTCTATCCTCGTTAGCCCAGTTGTGCCTACCCGTTTTTTGATTCAGCCCCACTTTTATCTCACCAAAGCATAAAAGCCAATCATAGTCACACTCCCAAAATTGAGCTTTAGTTGTTTATTATTTTCATGATTGGGGCGTTGATGTGGTATTATATTTTGTGAAAATGTGGATGCGCTTCATTGTTCATTTGCTGAAAAAAAAGAGAAAAGATAAAGAAAAGAAAAAATGAGAAAAAGAAAAGAGAAAAGAGAAAAGAAAAAGAAAAAGAAGAAGATGAGCTTAATTGAAAATCTGTGTAAATTTATGAATAAGAGTAGGCGGTACACACACCCATGTTGCAAAAATCTAAGTTTGGGGGTGTGGTGCACTTGCATTCGATGTTGGTGTGCGAGGAGTTGTTTTAAAAGCTCATTTGGGTTTAGTGTTTGAGCCGTCGTTTCTATCTTTGTTTATCTCACCTTAACCCAAGCCCCATTTTAAAACCTAAAGTCCTACCGACTCGCGCTATGAGCCAATCTAGTGTCGTGGAGAGAATGTGAACGGGTGAGCTTATGGTCTCCGACACCGATGGATTTCTGTGGAGTTTGTCCGGAACCCCAGCTTTGGCAATGCTTGTCTCAGCGATTATTCTACTTTCTCCATATGTGTGACCGGATGATTCACCGTGATTCCCATTTTGAGCAGAAGTAATATTTATTTACTCTTTTAGAAATTTATAAACTGTGTGTATAAATTAGAAATCTTCTTTAGTATTTTTCTATGCACATGGGCATGCGACTTCGCATGGTATTTCACTTTGTAATTTTGAGTTAGCTACTTCATGTTCCTTCCTTCTTAGGATTTGTTTGCTCGGGACGTGCAAACAGGTATGTCTGGGGGTGTGATGAGTCAAATTTATATACTGTTTTTCGGACTCATCCGGGCTGTTTTTCTTGCTTTTGTACTTCAGTTTCTGTTCGTATTTGTTTATTTTCACCTTGTTCATACTTGTGCCTGAAGTGTCTGTTGTAGTGTGCAATTGCACACTACGTTGCTGGGGGTAAGCACACTGTGCTCCCCATCATTTTGTTTCTATTTTTATGCTGGTGCTGGAGGTGTATTCCCAGCTGGGCTGCTATGTTCGCAGGTGGCTGATCCATCCCCTTTTGCCCAGAAATCATGACTGTGTACAATGCACGGTCGTGCGTTTTATTGATGCACGGATATCTGTGGTCGTGCGCCTTCATCTGGGTAGAAAAAGATGATCTGATTTTGATTGTGTGTCTTTACGCACGGGTAGTTGCCCGTGCGCGAAGGAATCACACGATCGACCTGTTCAGCCTTGTTTTTTGCTTTTCTGAATTTACCCGTGCATTTTGACGCATGGGCGGATTCGGTCGTGTGCGAAGGAAACGCACGGGAGCTGCTGCTTCTTCATCACGACAGTTTATTCATTAAATAATGCACGGGCAACGCACGGTCGTGCGTTCGACCGTGCCTGACCTATTTTCTGATCTTTTTCTATAAAAGCTGCAGCTTTCGACCTAAACCAGAGAGACCGTACACGCCGTACAGCTGTGCCATTTTCGCCATCTCCACTGAGTTTTCGTCCCTTTGGGCCTCCTCCATCATCCGCAAGCTCTAAGGAGAGGAATTCAACTCTACATCCACCAAGATCCAAGGATAAGGAAGCTAGGTCATTTTTGGATCATGACACGAAGAAGATGGGCCATTGGAGGGTAGTGACAGCCTTCTCTACCCCGAACGCAGTTGAGGACCGAGCTTGGACGCGGATTGACAACCCAGCGATTCCAACCGTGAATCTTCACCAATACTTCGGATTCAGTCGATTTCTTGCTCTCCCTATCTTTGTATGGGTAGTTGTAGTTAGTAGATCTCTTGTATTTTGATGATGAGCACTATAAACCTTGTTATATAAGTTATTTCATGTCTATGTGAAATTATCTTTTGTTTATATGTGTGTATGAGGTGCGCCCCATTCCATCCTCCATCCCACCATCACGTTCGTGTGCCGCACTAGAAATTGCTAGTGGCGTGCTTGTCGACGAGGTGCTTGCGACCCTCATTCCTCTTTCCTACTCGTCCATCCACCCTTGCAAAGCAGCGCGCTCAAGGCCTGCCTAGTCTCCATCCCGCCAAGCGAAGCATTGCATAACGGCATTTCAAAGGAGTAGTTGTAGTTGTTTTTCATTATTTTCCACAAACCAAATCACCCACTTTCGCACCCATCCGACTAAAAGACTTCAATCTCAAGTCCCGCCTCAATAGTAAACTGCACCGTACTGTGTTCCTTCGAGATCGATACTTGGAAATTCACTCCCACATTTTATATTACTTGAACGATCGGTACACTGCCGTTTTGTGCTGCGATCTTGCTACCGCCTATAGCGGTGTGCTAAGATTTGCGCTTCAATTAGTAGGTGTTCGCGAGTTCTCTTCAGGTACTCGCGTTATGTTTTATACTTGCTTTGAGTTCTCTTTTGCAGAGATTAGCAGGTGTTCGCGAGTTCTCTTCAGGTACTCGCGTTATGTTTTATACCTGCTTTGGATTCTCTTTTGTAGAGATTAGCAGGTGTTCGCGAGGTCTCTTCAGGTACTCGCGTTATATTGTATAGCTGCTTTAAGTTCTCTTTTGTAGATATTAACAGGTGTTCGCGAGGTCCCTTCAGGTACTCGCGTTATGTTTTATAACTGCTTTGGATTCTCTTTTGTAGATTTTAGCAGGTGTTCGCGAGTTCTCTTCAGGTACTCGCGTTATGTTTTATACCTGCTTTGAGTACTCTTTTGCAGAGATTAGCAGGTGTTCGCGAGTTCTCTTCAGGTACACGCGTTATGTTTTATACCTGCTTTGATTTCTCTTTTGCAGAGATTAGCATGTGCACGCGAGGTCTCTTCAGGTACTCGCGTTATGTTTTATACCTGCTTTGAGTTCTCTTTTGCAGAGATTAGCAGGTGGTCGCGAGTTGTCTTCAAGTACTCACATTATGTTTTATATCTGCTTTGAGTTCTCTATTGCAGAGATTAGCAGGTGCTCGCGAGGTCTCTTCAGGTACTCGCTTTATGTTTTATACCTGCTTTGAGTTTTCTTTTGCAGAGATTAGCAGGTGTTCGTGAGTTCTCTTCAGGTACTCGCATTATGTTTTATACCTGCTTTGAGTTCTCTTTTGTAAAGATTAGCAGGTGTTCGCGAGTTCTATTCAGGTACTCGCGTTATGTTTTATACCTGCTTTGAGTTCTCTTTTGCAGAGATTAGCAGGTGGTCGCGAGTTCTCTTCAGGTGCTCGCGTTATGTTTTATACATGCTTTGAGTTCTCTTTTGCAGAGATTAGCAGGTGCTCGCGAGGTCTCTTCTGGTACTCGCGTTATGTTTTATACCTGCTTTGAGTTCTCTTTTGTAGAGATTAGCAGGTGTTCGCGAGTTCTTTTCAGGTACCCGCGTTATGTTTTATACCTGCTTTGAGTTCTCTTTTGCAGAGATTAGCAGGTGTTCGCGAGTTCTCTTCAGGTACTCGCGTTTTGTTTTATACTTGCTTTGAGTTCTCTTTTGCAGAATTTAGCAGGTGTTTGCGAGTTCTCTTCTGGTACTCGCGTTATATTTTATACCTGCTTTGCATTCTCTTTTTGTAGAGATTAGCAGGTGTTCGCCAGTTCTCTTCATGCACTCGCGTAATATTTTATACCTGCTTTGAGTTCTCTTTTGCAGAGATTAGCAGGTGTTTGCGAGTTCTCTTCAGGTACTCGCGTTATGTTTTATACCTGCTTTGAATTCTCTTTTGCAGAGATTAGCAGGTGGTCGCGAGGTCTCTTCAGGTACTCGCGTTATGTTTTATACCTGCTTTGAGTTCACTTTTGCAGAGATTAGTAGGTGGTCGCGAGTTCTCTTCAGGTACTCCCGTTATGTTTTATACCTGCTTTGAGTTCTCTTTTGTAGTGATTAGCAGGTGCTCGCGAGGTCTCTTCAGGTACTCGCGTTATGTTTTATACCTGCTTTGAGTTCTCTTTTGTAGAGATTAGCAGGTGTTCGCGAGTTCTGTTCAGGTACTCGCATTATGTTTTATACCTTCTTTGAGTTCTCTTTTGCATAGATTAGCAGGTGTTCGCGAGTTCTCTTCAGGTACTCGCGTTATGTTTTATACTTGCTTTGAGTTCTCTTTTGCAGAGATTAGCAGGTGTTCGCGAGTTCTCTTCAGGTACTCGCGTTATGTTTTATACATGCTTTGGATTCGCTTTTGTAGAGATTAACAGGTGTTCGCGAGGTCTCTTCAGGTACTCGCGTTATATTGTATTGATGAGTCCCAATTATATACATATTTTTGGACTCATTTGGGCCGATTATCTAGTCTTTGCACTACACTTCAGGCATGTTTTCAGGCATATTTGATATTCCATGCTATGTGCACTTTTAGGCCCGTTTCGGTGTATTTTCATGATTATCTTACTCATGCTTTATGTTGTAATTTAATTTCGGAGATTTGAGAATGTGTGGAATGCCCATTTGCGTGGCCCGACGATCTTTCATGTTGACACGGGGGTTGTGCGAGTGTTCCGGGGCGCAAAAACTGCATAGGAACACTGCGCACAAGCACTAGCCATTAGTGCGCACGACCACTGGTCCTGCGCCACTGATCGTGCATTAATTCTCACATAAAATGGGCTTGTCCGGCACTTCGCACGACCACTGGATATAGTGCTCACGACCACTGGTCGTGCGCCGCTGATCGTGCGCCATTTTGCAGTTCAGGATTATGCTATAGGTTCTTCGCGCACTATCATCGGCATTCCTTCACGCATGGTCACTGGTCGTGCGCCACTGACCGTGCGCGCTCAAAATTCTGCTTTCTATAAATACATGTTTTCACGAATCCTTTCGCCCGAATCTGTATTTTAGGTCTATTTCAGCGACGTTTCCTGCTCCAGAGCGCCCATCTCGCCTCTCCATCACCGCCCACCTTCGGGAGGAGCTCCGACCGCCATTCTCTTGCAAATCTCAAGTCGGAGCATCCACCAGGCCTCCTCCATTGATCGTGCATCTCCAAAGCTCCATTTCAAGGGATTTCCTGCTGCATATATGAAGATCTCCGGTGAGATCGTGGCCAGAGAAGATTGACGGAGAAGACGGGTATAATAGAAGAAGGTGACAGCTCTTCGGGACCCCGGACGGCAGTTGGAGCCCGAGCCCGGACAAGGATTGACAACCCTAGATTCCGGCCATGAACCTCCGATGAGTCTCCGTGCTTTGGTTGTAATCTAAACCCCCTTTATATTGTAGTATCGTTTTCCTTTATAGTTTTGGTGTATGAACAATGTTTGCTTAAACCTTATCATGTTATTTTTGTATTTCATGTTAATATAAAATCGATATGAGTGGTTTATGCAAGTGAGGAGCGCCCCATTCCATCCTCCATCCCGCCGTCACGTTCGTGTGTCGCACTAGCAATTGCTATTGGCGTGCTTGTCGACGAGGTGCTTGCGACCCTCATCCGTATGCCTACTCTTCCATCCGCCTAGCGAAGCGTGGCATAGCGGCCTGTGTAATCAATTCCGACTCCGTCGGTGCGAACCATTCCATCCGCTTGCCTACTCTTCCATCCGCCTAGCGAAGCGTGGCATAGCGGCCAGTGTAATCCATTCGCCCAATGAAGCAGTGCGCTCAAGGCCTGCACAGTTCGACTCTGCTTGCCTACTCGTCCATCCACCCTTGCGACGCAGCGCGCTCAAGGCCTGCCTAATCTCCATCCCGCCAAGCGAAGCATTGCATAGCGGCATTGCATAGGAGTAGTGATAGATTTTTCATTTATTTCCACAATCCAAAACCCCAGTTTCCGCAACCCATCCGACATAAAGGACTTCAATCTCATGTCCTTCCTCGATAGATAGCTCCACCTTACTGTGTTCCTTTGAGATCGATACTTGGGGATTCATTCCCATTTAATATTACTTGAATGATCGGTACACTGCCGTTTCGTGCCGCAGTCTTACTACCGCCTTTAGCGGTGTGCTAAGATTTGCGCATCAAGTTTTTGGCGCCGTTGCCGGGACACACAGACGTGTGAGTTTTCTTGAGAGGGAGAGCTGAGAGAGAGAAGTTTCTTCCAGTGTGTATAGCCGCCTTATTATTTTTGTTTGCTTTTTTACTTATTTACTGCTTGTTATTATTTCTGTCCCTCTTATTTTAAAGTTTTAGGCAAGTCTAATCCAAGAAGTTTTATTAGTTTGTGTAAATTTTCTTGCAAAGAATTTCAGTCTCGTTATATCTGCTTTAATTGTCAAATATGTCTTCATGGGATATTTCTCCTGGCACTTACGACATGATGGTCTATTATATAGACCAAATGAATGAGTTAAATGCTAGGCAGTGTAGGAACGTTGTTTGCTTGTTGTGTCGAGGAGAGGGTCATGAATTGAAGGACTGTCCTAGTCTTTTCAATCCTGACCGCCGCTCCTCCACTCATGACAACATTGTCCCTATCACTCATTCCTTATCCATGGAGGCAATCGTGCCATCTACCCCCGATCTTATTTCGTGCATGGACTCCTCACTCCCTGTGTATGGCTTCACTCCTAGTGATGATGATCACTCATCCGTTGGCCAACAAGGAGAGGAATGGGAGCTCCTAGATGCACCTGAGTGGGATGAGGAAAGTATTCTTTCCATCGGGGAGGCATTAGCAGATCTTTTTGCGGAGGAACCTGATATTTTACTTTCTGATTCTGATATTCCTCCAGTTTCTTTGAATGATTTTTCTACACACATTTTTTATGATCCTATTGAAGTAAAGGAGTGGGGTAATGCTTCTGACTTGGAGGGTGCTCCAAAGTTGGATGAGGATGTCATTTTCCCTAAAGGGGAGAATGAATACTTTGAACACGATGGTGCACCTCGGTGGGATGAGGAGGATACTCTCTCTGATGAGGAGGTTTGCACTTCTTCATGGGACGAGGAGGTCCAAACCACCACTAAGGCCCCTGAGTTCTCAAGTTCCCCTTGCTATGATATTTACGATGATGATAGTGATCTATCCTTGGATCCTGCTGGGAGTGAAACCGGGATCACTCCTATAATTACAGATTATTTATGTCTTTCTTCTATTTTGTTTCCTGACCACCCTTCTTGGCTTGAACATGTGCAGGGGGATTCAGCAGTGGTAAATCTTTGGGAAGCTGAACCTGAAATGCCCTCCACTGCTGATCCACCTCTATCTCCTCTTCCTGATATTTTTAATGCTTATTCATTTCCATCCATGCAGGATTATGAGTATGTTGACCCATTTTTGGGTAATGATGAAAACCAATACTTTCAGGGGAAATACAGTGATGTGATGGTGTTTCCCTTAAAGGATTGGCTGCAGGGAGGCAAAAGATATTCATATCCTGATCTAATGTCGGAAGAGAAGAAGAAGGCGAAAAAGAAAGAGATTTGGGGATGGAGGATAAATCCTTCCTTCTGCTTCTACTGTTGGGTCTTCGGGCCCATCTCTTTTATTTTTAGTTACTATTTTAAATCAACTTATAGTTGATCATTTTGAGGCATGTAATATTTAGGATTTATTAACTTTTGCTTTTATGCTTGGACAATATTATTAACTGCTTAATACAGGTATTAAGTCCAGCTTAAGGTCGGTAAACAAAAGTGCTGCTGGGAGACAACCCAAGTTTTTGTTGCTAATCCGTTAATAGTTTAGTTTTATATATTTTTGCTTGGAGCCTCTTTGCCTGCAGGTGTGTGGCAATTTCTTTGGTGGCGGACTCTTGGAGAGAAATTTTCAGAATTTAACGCCAATTCTTCCGGTATGCTCACTTCTGAGCATGGAGTACACTCTACCTTTTCTCCTTAGTTTAATGCTTAAAGAATCATATTTTAGATTATGCTTTCATGTAGTCTGGGGGAGAGTGAGAACCATGCACGTGCACGCACGCACGCATTCCGGTAGTGTTATTATTTTAGCTTTCAGTTTATTTAGTTTATCAATTTTTATGTGGCACGCACACACCGCACCCACTATGCACGCACTTACTTGCGAGTGCTACCGTGCCAAATTTCCTTTCAGAATGGAGCCGGGAAGTCAATTGTGTTAGCTAGGAATTGTGGTTTGGAGTACGATGTCGACTCCAGTAGTGTTCTAATCGAATACTCATGTTTTGCATAGAATTTTGCGTAGAAGCTATTTCTATTTTCATGCTTTGTATATTTATTCTTATCTAATCTAGTAATTAGAGTTTTATTTTACTCAAAGCATGAACCTGTGCCGATCTACCGGTAGTGTAGGTGAGTTGGTAGCGAACGCTAGATTCGTATTTCTCGAGTCGGGAGAAAGATTTATCTTTCTCGGTGGCTAAGAACTTGCCCCTAGCGACTCTAGAAAAATAGGCACCGGGTAGTTCTAATGCATTAGCATGATGTAGACCATTCTTTGGACCGTTTGAGCTTTGAGCCAAAACCAGAAATTTACCCTTGCTAACCAATTTTGAGCCTATCCCACCTTTTCTATTTAGCTCCACCGCTCTCGCTTATGCCAAGATCACCAAACCTGTATACGCACGTGTTTTGAGCTTTATAGTATAACTAATTATTGTGACGTGGTGTTATCGGCTAAGTTGAAGAAAAAAGCTAAAAAAAGGGTATTAGTGAGCTAAAAATTGAAAAGATTAGCGCTCCAAGAGAAGAAAAAAAATTCCGAGTTCTTTACATTCTAATTCAGAAGTTCTGAATTGTTTGATAGGAATTACTTTATGTTGGGTGTTGGCGATGAACACATCAGCTTTATGTGTTGCCGGGGTTTTACAAATTGTATTGCTCAAATGTATTAGGTGTGTTAGCCTCCGAGTTTAACATTGTATATCCTACCGCAACCTAAGCCACATATTTACCCGAAAGCCCTATTGACTAGTGTGTAGTTTTACCTAATGCTGTGGAGAGAGTGCGAAAGTGCGAGATTATGGCTCCCGACACCGATGGATTTCGATGGAGTTAGTTCCGTATCCCGTATTTGTCGAAATACTCGTCTGAGCGCGTCTCTACATCCTCCCTACACGTGACAAGCAGATCTCACTTGGTTCAGCTTTTGAGTAAACTAATCTCTTATTTACTATTTTAGATATTTGTAAATTACTTTGCATAGTAGATATTTCTTCTACGAAAATTTTATGTACGTGATTATTTGATTTCGCATATTACTCCTAGCCACAATCACCTTTCTAACCTTTCTAACCCTTGTTTTTCCCGTCCGCCGAGAGTTGTTTGCTCGGGACGCGCAAACAGGTAAGTCTGGGGGTGTGATGAGTCCCAATTATATACATATTTTTGGACTCATTTGGGCCGATTATCTAGTCTTTGCACTACACTTTAGGCATGTTTTCATGCATATTTGATATTCCATGTTATGTGCACTTTTAGACCCGTTTCAGTGTATTTTCATGATTATCTTACTCATGCTTTATGTTGCAATTTAATTTCGGAGATTTGAGAATGTGTGGAATGCCCATTTGCGTGGCCCGACGATCTTTCATGTTGACATGGGGGTTGTGCGAGTGTTCCGGGATAGGAACACTGCGCACAAGCACTAGCCATTAGTGCGCACGACCACTGGTCATGCGCCACTGATCGTGCATTAATTCTCACTTAAAATGGGCCTGCCCGGCACTTCGCACGACCACTGGATATAGTGCGCACGACCACTGGTCGTGCGCCGCTGATCGTGCGCCATTTTGCAGTTCAGGATTATGCTATAGGTTCTTCGCGCACTATCACCGGCATTCCTTCACGCACGGTCACTGGTTGTGCGCCACTGATCGTGCGCGCTCAAAATTCTGCTTTCTATAATACGTGTTTTCACGAATCCTTTCGCCCGAATCCGTATTTTAGGTCTATTTCAGCGCCGTTTCCTGCTCTAGAGCGCCCATCTCGCCTCTCCATCACCGCCCACCTTCGGGAGGAGCTCCGGCCGCCATTCTCTTGCAAATCTCAAGCCGGAGCATCCTCTAGGCCTCCTCCATTGATCGTGCATCTCCAAAGCTCCATTTCAAGGGATTTCATACTGCATATATGAAGATCTCCGGTGAGATTGTGGCCAGAGAAGAATGACGGAGAAGACAGGTATAATAGAAGAAGGTGACAGCTCTTCCGGACCCCGGACGGCAGTTGGAGCCCGAGCCCGGACAAGGATTGACAACCCTAGATTCCGGCCGTGAACCTCCGATGAGTCTCCGTGCTTTGGTTGTAATCTAAACCCCCTTTATACTGTAGTATCGTTTTCCTTTATAGTTTGGGTGTATGAACAATGTTTGCTTAAACCTTATCATGTTATTTTTGTATTTCATGTTAATGTAAAATTGATATGAGTGGTTTATGCAAGTGAGGAGCGCCCCATTCCATCCTCCATCCCGCCGTCACGTTCATGTGCCGCACTAGCAATTGCTAGTGGCGTGCTTGTCGACGAGGAGCTTGCGACCCTCATCCGTATGCCTACTCTTCCATCCGCCTAGCGAAGCGTGGCATAGCGGCCCGTGTAATCCATTCCGACTCCGCCGGTGCGAACCATTCCATCCGCTTGCCTACTCTTCCATCCGCCTAGCGAAGCGTGGCATAGCGGCCCGTGTAATCCATTCGCCCAACGAAGTAGTGCGCTCAAGGCCTGCACAGTTCGACTCAGCTTGCCTACTCGCCCATCCGCCCTTGCGACGCAGCGCGCTCAAGGCCTACCTAATCTCCATCCCGCCAAGCGAAGCATTGCATAGCGGCATTGCATAGGAGTAGTGATAGATTTTTCATTTATTTCCACAATCCAAAACCCCAGTTTCCGCAACCCATCCGACATAAAGGACTTCAATATCAAGTCCTTCCTCGATAGATAGCTCCACCTTACTGTGTTCCTTTGAGATCGATACTTGGAGATTCATTCCCATTTATATTATTTGAACGATCGGTACACTGCCGTTTCGTGTCGCAGTCTTACAACCGCCTTTAGCGGTGTGCTAATATTTGCGCATCATGTATACCTTCTTTAAGTTCTCTTTTGCAGATATTAGTAGATGTTCGCGAGGTCCCTTCAGGTACTCACGTTATGAATTATACCTGCTTTGGATTCTCTTTTGAAGATTTTAGCAGGTGCTCGCGAGTTCTCTTCAGGTACTCGCGTTATGTTTTATACCTGCTTTGAGTTCTCTTTTGCAGAGATTAGAAGGTGTTCGCGAGTTCTCTTCAGGTACACGCGTTATGTTTTATACCTTCTTCGATTTCTCTTTTGCAGAGATTAGCATGTGCTCGCGAGGTCTCTTCAGGTACTCGCATTATGTTTTATACCTGCTTTGAGTTCTCTTTTGTAGAGATTAGCAGGTGGTTGCGAGTTCTCTTCAGGTACTCGCGTTATGTTTTATACCTGCTTTGAGTTCTCTTTTGCAGAGATTAGCAAGTGCTCGCAAGGTCTCATCAGGTACTTGCGTTATGTTTTATACCTGCTTTGAGTTCTATTTTGCAGAGATTAGCAGGTGTTCGCGAGTTCTCTTCAGGTACTTGCGTTATGTTTTATACCTGCTTTGAGTTCTCTTTTGCAGAAATTAGCAGGTGTTCGCGAGTTCTCTTCAGGTACTCGCGTTATTTTTTGTACCTGCTTTGAGTTCTCTTTTTCAGAGATTAGCAGGTGGTCGCAAGTTCTCTTCAGGTACTCACGTTATGTTTTATACCTGCTTTGAGTTATCTTTTGCAGAGATTAGCAGGTGCTCGCGAGGTCTCTTCAGGTACTCGCGTTATGTTTTATACCTTCTTTGAGTTCTCTTTTGCAGAGATTAGCAGGGGTTCGCGAGTTCTCTTCAGGTACTCGCGGTATGTTTTATACCTGCTTTGAGTTCTCTTTTGCAGAGATTAGCAGGTGTTCGCGAGTTCTCTTCAGGTACTCGCGTTATGTTTTATTCTTGCTTTGAGTTCTCTTTTGCAGAGATTTGCAGGTGTCTGCGAGTTCTCCTCAGGTACTCGCATTATAGATTGTTTTATACCTGCTTTAAGTTCTGTTTTTGTAGAGATTAGTAGGTATTCGCGAGTTCTCTTCAGGTACTCGCGTTATAGATTCTTTTGCCATCTTTAAGTTCTCTTTTGCAGAGATTTGCAGGTGTCCGCGAGTTCTCTTCAGGTACTTGCGTTATGTTTTATACCTGCTTTGAGTTCTCTTTTGCAGAGATTAGCAGGTGGTCGCGAGTTCTCTTCAGGTACTCCTGTTATGTTTTATACCTGCTTTGAGTTCTCTTTTGCAGTGATTAGCAGGTGCTCGCGAGGTCTCTTCAGGTACTCGCGTTATGTTTTATACCTGCTTTGAGTTCTCTTTTGTAAAGATTAG
Organism: Dactylorhiza incarnata; assembly: GCA_033032865.1. Lineage (NCBI taxonomy): Eukaryota > Viridiplantae > Streptophyta > Magnoliopsida > Asparagales > Orchidaceae > Dactylorhiza > Dactylorhiza incarnata. Next base: position 3,438,579 of record JAWHQI010000149.1, read on the forward strand.
CATGTGTTCGCGAGTTCTGTTCAGGTACTCGCATTATGTTTTATACCTGCTTTGAGTTCTCTTTTGCAGAGATTAGCAGGTGTTCGCGAGTTCTCTTCAGGTACTCGCGTTATGTTTTATACTTGCTTTGAGTTCTCTTTTGCAGAGATTAGCAGGTGTTCGCAAGTTCTCTTCAGGTACTCGCGTTATATTTTATACCTGCTTTGGATTCTCTTTTGTAGAGATTAACATGTGTTCGCGAGGTCTCTTCAGGTACTCACATTATATTGTATACCTTCTTTAAGTTCTCTTTTGCAGATATTAGCAGATGTTCGCGAGGTCCCTTCAGGTACTCACGTTATGTATTATACCTGCTTTGGATTCTCCTTTGTAGATTGTAGCAGGTGTTCGCGAGTTCTCTTCAGGTACTCACGTTATGTTTTATACCTGCTTTGAGTTCTCTTTTGCAGAGATTAGCAGGTGTTCGCGAGTTCTCTTCAGGTACTGGCGTTATGTTTTATACCTGCTTTGATTTCTCTTTTGCAGAGATTAGCATGTGCTCGCGAGGTCTCTTCAGGTACTCGCATTATGTTTTATACCTGCTTTGAGTTCTCTTTTGAAGAGATTAGCAGGTGGTTGCGAGTTCTCTTCATGTACTCGCGTTATGTTTTATACCTGCTTTGAGTTCTCTTTTGCAGAGATTAGCAAGTGCTCGCAAGGTCTCTTCAGGTACTCGCGTTATGTTTTATACCTGCTTTGAGTTCTCTTTTGCAGAAATTAGCAGGTGTTCCCGAGTTCTCTTCAGGTACTCGCGTTATATTTTATACCTTCTTTGAGTTCTCTTTTGTAGAGATTAGCAGGTGTTCGCGAGTTCTCTTCAGGTACTCACGTTATTTTTTATACCTGCTTTGAGTTCTCTTTTGCAGAGATTAGCAGGTGGTTGCGAGTTCTCTTCAGGTACTCGCGTTATGTTTTATACCTTCTTTGAGTTCTCTTTTGCAGAGATTAGCAGGTGCTCGCGAGGTCTCTTCAGGTACTCGCGTTATGTTTTATACCTGCTTTGAGTTCTCTTTTGCAGAGATTAGCAGGTGTTCGCGAGTTCTCTTCAGGTACTCGCGTTATGTTTTATACCTGCTTTGAGTTCACTTTTGCAGAGATTAGCAGGTGTTCACGAGTTCTATTCAGGTACTCGCGTTATGTTTTATTCTTGCTTTGAGTTCTCTTTTGCAGAGATTTGCAGGTGTCTGCGAGTTCTCTTCAGGTACTCGCGTTATAGATTGTTTTATACCTGCTTTAAGTTCTATTTTTGCAGAGATTAGGAGGTATTCGCGAGTTCTCTTCAGGTACTCGCGTTATAGATTCTTTTGCCTTCTTTAAGTTCTCTTTTGCAGAGATTTGCAGGTGTCCGCGAGTTCTCTTCAGGTACTCGCGTTATGTTTTATACCTGCTTTGACTTCTCTTTTGCAGAGATTAGTAGGTGCTCGCGAGGTCTCTTCAGGTACTCGCAAGTTCTATTCAGGTACTCGCGTTATATTTTATACCTGCATTGCATTATCTTTTTGTATAGATTAGCAGGTGTTCGCGAGTTCTCTTCAGGTACTCGCTTTATATTTTATACCTGCTTTGAATTATCTTATGCAGAGATTAGCAGGTGTTCGCGAGTTCTCTTTAGGTACTCGCATTTTGTTTTATACCTGCTTTGAATTCTCTTTTACAGAGATTAGCAGGTGCTCGCGAGGTCTCTTCAGGTACTCGCGTTATGTTTTATACCTGCTTTGAGTTCTCTTTTGCAGAGATTAGCAGGTGGTCGCGAGTGTTGGAGCATGCCTTCCGAACTCCTTGGTTTGCTAATAACAAATCCCGGATGTGTTTGCTCCTATTTTCACTATAGAGTGCAGGTATAATAGGTTGCAAATATGCTAATTATTGTTTGGAGCCCAGGATGAATTGTCCAGAAAATTCACTGTCGTCAGCTACACCTTGATATCGGAATCCGACAGCGTCCCAGCGGTCCCAACGGTTTTCGTCGTCCGCTTTTTTGTCGAACGCATTTCATCCACAATTCGTCGAATGCCCACTGTCGGAAATCCGACAGTGATATCGGAATCCGACAGCCCAGTGGTTTTTCCCACGACTCTGCAGTTACTTCCACTGTCGGAATTCCGACAGTGATTTCGGAATCCGACAGCCCACGATTCAACCGAAACCGTCACATCACGCAAAAACATCGTTCGGATGGGACACGTGGCAGCTGTAGGAGATAACGTCGGCGAACGACAGTGAGATATAGTCGACGACATCGATGTACAACCTCGGGTTTGCCGAGAGCGAGCCAGGCGCGGCACCCTGAACGAGAGCGAGGGGAATGAGACTCAGGCTCACGGGCCACTCGCGAGTGATGATCTCAGGCGAACGCGAATAAGGTAAGAGCCGCGCGAACCGATCAGGATGGCGAGCAGCACCCTCGCAGAATACTCGCAGACGCGCCGTGTTCTCGCAGGTGACTGAGTTCCCACAGATCGCTCGCAAGAGGGCAAGCAGGACCTTCACGGAAACATCCGCCTAAGTCAGATTTGCGAGCCACACTCGCAAGGAGGCAAAACTATACAAACCCCGATGTTGGCCGGGTGAGGAACATGGTTTAAGAGCTGCAACTTTATGAAGAACATTGGAGGAATCCTTGCGAGAGAGAGAACTCGCCGTTAGGTTCGCGAGACGGGCACCCCCATAATCTCGCGAGAAGGTCTGGCAAGTCCGCGCCTCGCGGGCCGCTTACTGCAGTAGTCCGGGTTCGACGAAGGTCGTTCGACGAATTTATCAGCGTTCAACGAAGTCATCCGCGTTCGACGAACTCAATCCTCAGTTCGTCGAACCTACAGATCAGAATGTTGAGCGGAGCTCGCAGGCAGGTGTGCGAGACCCGGCCCTGAGAGACGTCGTCAGAAATAGGGCGAGCAGAGTTTTTGCAGAGCGCTCTCCTGGGGGAAGTTTGCGAGCCACACTTGCGAGGAGACTCGCAGGAGCTCTCGCAAGTGACCTTCTCGCGGGCCACTGGCCCATGGGCTAGGAAGGCGAAATTACCCCTCTGCCCTTGATGGTCTGCCGTTATCCCCTCCAAACAGCGGAATTTGGTTGTTAGCAGACCAAATTGGGGTGCGTTTAGTAAAACCAAAAGACAGAATTCCGCTGTTGACAGACCATGAGCAGAAAACTATAAATAGACCTTAAAGGGCACCTTGGGAGAGAATTTCCAGTCTTAGATCTCTGAGCTTCTTCTTCCCTTGGTTACTTTGGTTTAGCTCTCTAGCTCTCCAAGGTGCCCTAGTCTCAACTTTGGCTTAGGAGGGGAAGCGCTCAACGATCTTCCGGGTTTGTGGAGGGACCTCCTCGCTGTGACTAAGGTCTTAGTCATCTTCCTAGTCTTCAGTCTACCTTCTCCGAGGGATCAGTAAGGGCTAGCTGCCCCTCATTTCGGTGAGGGCCCCGAGCTTCACAAGAGGCCGAGAAATCGGTTTCAACAATCGACAAAATATATAATGACTCATTTTTCGTGGAGGAGGAGACACACACTTTTCTGGAGTACCAACTCCCGAGTTCTTTTCATCAGAGAGCTCCAGAAATTCGAGAACTTCCTTTTTCGGCAAGAATGTTCAAGATCGAAGGAGCGACGGTTCATGTGCAGAATCTCAAGCAACCTTTGCAAGCATTCAACGTCATTTTCAGACCTGTGGATTTAGGGAGTTCTCATATCTTAATCTCTATTTTGTATTTCATTTATTCATCTTGTAATCCATAGAGAAAGTCATCGACTTGTGCGCGGAGTCTAAGTCCGTGTGTGGCTTAGGAGGAAATCGCCGCCTTGTGCGTGGCGTCTAGGTCTGTGTGAGGCTTAGGAGGAAATTTCTGCCTTGTGTGCAGCGTCTAGATCGTGGAGAGATCTAGGGGGAGGCTAGTAGCAAGATCTAGGAAGAGATTCGCTATAGCCGGCCGGTCCTTGGTTGAAGGACCGGTAAATTGAAAAGAATTTTATTTTTATTATAGCCTTGATTTTAAGTTTATTAAGATCGACAATCCTTTGTATTCATCACTTGTGGAAATAAATTTGATTTCAAATATCTTATGATTTTCTAAGTGCTTATTTGGTTTGTCAAAAAATTTACTTGTTTATCCGTTAAAATTATCATAATATATTAGAAAAATTTCAAAGTAAATTTTAGCCCTTATTCACCCCCGCCTCTAAGGGCGCCGCAAGATCCAACACTTGATATCAGAGCGAGGTTGCTCCAAAATGGTTTTACCACCGGGAGTAATGGCGCATAATGATCACGCATTTATAGAGGGCCAAGGGATTAGTCGACCACCTTTATTCACAGGCATGGACAATAACTATTGGAAAACTCGTATGCATTGTTTTCTAATTGCACTAGATATCGATGTCTGGAACATGGTAGAAATGAGTTATACTGCACCGACATTAGTCCTTAGTAGTGTAACAATGGATAAGCCTAAGGATAAATGGGATGATACTGATAAGTTACAATGTAAGAATAACGCAAAAGCAATGAACGCTCTTTTTTGTGCGTTAGATAGAACTGAGTTTAATAGAGTATGTGCATGTGAAACTGCGTTTGAAATTTGGAAATTATTAGAAGTTACTCATGAAGGTACTTCGCAGGTGAAGGACTCCAAACTGTTCCAACTCGAGTAAGAATTTGAAAAGTTCAGAATGGAGGTTGATGAAGGCGTCGATACGATGTACACCAGATTTACCAAGATCGTCAACAATTCCAAAGTCCTTGGAAAGAATTTTTCAAATGGAGATTTAGTTAGAAAAATCTTATGATCACTTCCCCCGAAGTTCAATCCGAAGGTGACCGCCATCTCGGAATCTCATGATCTTAAGACTCTTCAACTAGAGAGTTTAATTGGAAATCTGAAGACACATGAAGTGGAACTGAAAATCCAACAACAAGAGTACAGTGTGGAGCCAAGAAAGAAGGCATTGGCACTAAAGTCTAAGAAAGAAGTTGAGAGTGAGACTGATGGAGATGAGGAAGAAGATGAAGAAAGTTTGTTTGTGAGAAAATTTAAGAAGTTTATGAGAAATCCACAAGGGAGGAACACTTTTAAGAAGTACTTTAACAAGAAGGATTTTTCATATAAGAAGGGAAAAGGAAAGAGTGAAACTGAGGAAGATGCTGAACGTCCACCATCGGAATGTTATCATTGTAAGAAAATTGGACATATAAGGAGCAAGTGCCCAAAGTTTCTGAAAGAGAAAAAAGAGAAAGGGCAAAATAAGAGATACAAAAAGAAAGTCCTAAAGGCGAAAACATTGGACGACACATCGTCAGAAGGAGAAAATGATTCAAGTTCTGAAGGTCATGAAGAAGCAAATGTGTGCTTAATGGGAAAAAGCGACGCATCATCTGAGAATGATTGCAGTGTCAAGAACGACACTGAGGTAACTCCCTCAACTTATGATGAGCTTTATGATGAATTTCTCTGTACTTGTAAATTTTTTCAAAAAATTCTTAAAGTTGTTGAAAGTCTAAAATCTGAAAATAAAATTCTTTCAAAAGAAAACAGAAAACTAACAAATGAATTGAAAGTTCTTGAGAAGGAGAAGATTGCTTGTCAAGAGTGTGATCGCTCTTTGATAAGAATTAAGGAATTAGAACTAGAACTTTTGACGAAGGTCGTTCGACGAATTTATCAGCGTTCAACGAAGTCATCCGCGTTCGACGAACTCAATCCTCAGTTCGACGAACCTACAGATCAGAATGCTGAGCGGAGCTCGCAGGCAGGTGTGCGAGACCCGGCCCTGAGAGACGTCGTCAGAAATAGGGCGAGCAGAGTTTTTGCAGAGCGCTCGCCTGGGGGAAGTTTGCGAGCCACACTTGCGAGGAGACTCACAGGAGCTCGCGCAAGTGACCTTCTCGCGGGCCACTGGCCCATGGGCTAGGAAGGCAAAATTACCCCTCTACCCTTGATGGTCAGCCGTTATCCCCTCCAAACAATGGATTTTGGTTGTTAGCAGACCAAATTGGGGTGCGTTTAGTAAAACCAAAAGGTGGAATTCCGCTATTGACAGACCATGAGCAGAAAACTATAAATAGACCTTAAAGGGCACCTTGGGAGAGAATTTCCAGTCTCAGATCTCTGAGCTTCTTATTCCCTTGGTTACTTTGGTTTAGCTCTCTAGCTCTCCAAGGTGCCCCAGTCTCAGCTTTGGCTTGGGAGGGGAAGCGCTCAACGATCTTCCGGGTTTGTGGAGGGACCTCCTCGCTGTGACTAAGGTCTTAGTCATCTTCCTAGTCTTCAGTCTACCTTCTCTAAGGGATCAGTAAGGGCTAGCTGCCCCTCATTTCGGTGAGGGCCCCGAGCTTCACAAGAGGCCGAGAATTCGGTTTCAACATTTTGGTGCGGTGAGCGTGGAGCGTGACTTGTCCAAGAAAGTTCCAAGGAGCAGATTTGACAGGAGGCGAGGATCAAGGCGAGGGGTTCAGCGAGTCACCGCAGGTGGTGACGCCGAAGATGTTCGCGGATTTCAGGAGGGAGGTGCTTGACACTTTTGGGCTCACGATCGCGGCGCTACGAAGTGAGTTCGCGACCCCAGCACCTCAGGCCGGAAAGGAAGTCGCAGGAAGTTCAGTTCAAGACATGGAAGGGCGAGTGCTGTTCGCCAACCCGGCAAGTGTCATGTCGGCGAGCTCCGTGCCGGCGAAATCTATGCCGGCGAGTGCGGCGCAGGCGAGCGCGTGCTCGGAAGACATGGCAACTGTGGGAGTGGTCCAGGCGAATACCGTTCTCGCGAGCGCCGTCCCCGCGAGCCCAAGTTTGGCGAGAGAGCTTGGGGGTCGGGTGGAGAGAGAAAGGGTAGCAGAAGGAGGAAGTCCCTTCTGCGAGTTGGTACTTTCTGTACCTGTCCCGGCAGGGTTCGGAGAGTGGGACAGGGTGTACTACAACGGCAGGGATGACCCTATCCAACATCTCCAGTCTTTTGAGGACTCGGTCTCCATCTGGCCGATGTCGGATGCTTTCAAGTGTCGGCTCTTCGCCGTCACTCTTAAAGAAAAGGCCAGGGACTGGTTCCATTAACTCCCTACAGGGTCGATCTACGCCTTCGAGGATTTGCGCCAGAGCTTCTTGTTGCAATTCTCAACTTCAAAGAAGAGGAAGAAGGACGCCGAGTCCCTCTTCAAAGTGTAGCAGGAGCCAAAAGAGTCGTTGGCTCGCTACGCAGATCGGTTCCAGGAAGAAGTGCTACTCACTCAGGAGATGCTTGGGTTTGCACTCCAGCTCACCTTCACGGTCGGGCTGAGGGAAAGTTTCTTTAAGATGGCTTTGAAGAGGAAAGCCCCCGTCTCCTACGAGGAGTTGATGGAGAGGGTGGCGGAGGAGATCGAGAGTGAGGAGGCCAACCCGGAGCTCACCAAGAGGCTAGCAAAGCTCAGTGAGCCGGAGGTCAGGCAGCAAGAGGTAAGGAGAAGGGAAGAGCCCAGGGCCCCGGAGGGGGAGTGGAGGCAGCGTGCCGAAGGAATGCAAGGTCAGGGAAGGGGTTACGGTCCGGGAAGGGGTAACTTCCTTGGAGGACAAGGAAGACCCCACCAGTTGGGGTGGAGATAGGGTCTGAGGCAATTTCCTCCCCCACCTCAGCAAGCCATGGCGATCAGGCGTGGAAGAGGAGGAAGAGGAAGAGGAGAAGAGGCTAGAGAGGAAGCCGGGGCAGGGAGAAGGAGGAGGAATAGGATGGCGGAAGGCGTAGCCGGGGAGGTGACGTTGCCGTATTGTGACTTCCATGATGAGGAAGGTCACGCGATGGCCACCTGTACAGAGTTCCTGGAAACAAAAAGGGGCGAGTGCCTACGCCGAGGCAACAACAACAGGTGAGAATCGAGGAGGTCGAGCCTCGAGGAGAGGAGGAAGAAAGGTGTGAAGACAAAGTTGATGTGGGGAGTAGAGGAGGGATCGGGGTGATCCATGAAGGGGTAGGGGTGGAGGCAACCCGCAAGGCCAGCCTCCATACCATCTATCGGCAAAGGGTGGCCTCAACATCCACTGCTCCACCCCCAGCGGAGAAAATTACTTTCTCCCAGAAGGACATGCCAGGATATGAAGATCCATTCTGTGATGCGCTGGTCATCCAGACCGCCATCGAGAACTTCACTGTATCGCGAATTCTAGTCGATAACGGGAGTTCGGTCAACGTCGTCTTCAAGAAGGCGTTTGACGAAATGAAGGTGGAGGGCCGGAGGGTGTTGGCCTCGGATGGCCCCCTATTTGGTTTTTCGGGAGAAAGGAAGGAGGTAGAAGGTGGAGTGGGACTCCATGTGTCTCTCGGAGGGCAGTCACGGAACTGCCGCTTCGTGATAGTGGATGCCCCGAGCAACTATAGCGCCATCTTCGGACGGCCTCTCATTAGTGCGCTTCGATGCGTCCCTTCCACCTTCCACCAGTGCCTCAAGTTCCACGCGGGTGGAATCCAGGTCCGGGTCCGGGGAGACCCCAAGGTGGCGAGACAGTGCTATGTGACAGCTGTCAACACTGTCGCCTTTATGGGAGAAGCAGAGGAGTGGGACAAAGTGATGGAGGAAGCGGCAGAGGCCGGAGGCGAGAAGGAAGAAGAGGAAAGGAAGGTGGAAGAGGAAATTCATGCCCAGGAAGGGGTCGATGGAGGACCCAGGGCGGAGGAAGGAGTAGAAGAGGAGAAAGAAGATGGTGCCCAGGAAGGAGGGGCAGGGGAGTTGATGATGGTAGGGGAGGAAGAGACGGAGGAGAGTGCCCAAGCGCTCGCTTGCGGCGGAGAGAAGGAGAATGCTTGGGGAGAGCAATCTAGGCTGGAGGCCGTGGAGGAGGTCGTGGAGCTTGAGGTCCCCACTCGGCTTGGGGTGGTGGAGAAGGTCCGGGTCAGCGGAGAGCTTAGTTCGGAGGAGCAGGCTGAGATCCTAGCCTGTGTGCACAGGAATGTGGATTTCTTCGCTTGGAGCGCCACGGAGATGCCCGGGATCGATGCGGATGTGGCTTGCCACCGCCTCAACCTCGACCCTGGCACCCGCCCCATCCGACAGAAGAGGAGGGCCGTTGTAGACAAGCTGGAAGGACCCATCCGAGAGGAGGTGGGTAAGCTCCTGCAGGCAGGTTTTGTATCGAAGATCCAGTACCCAGGCTGGGTCTCCAACGTGGTCATGGTAAAGAAGGGAGGAGGTAAGTGGAGAATGTGTATCGACTTTTCACTACTTAATAAATCATGCCCGAAAGATTGCTACCCCCTGCCTAGAATCGACGCGCTGGTTGACTCAGCCATTGGTTTCTCTTTAATGTCTTTCTTAGATGCTTTTTCAGGTTATCACCAAATTCGCATGCACCCCCCGGACATCAAAGATGTTTCCTTCATCATAGGGGACGGGTGTTACTGTTATAAGATGATGCCCTTCGGGCTCAAGAATGCAGGTGCCACATATCAAAGGATGATGGATAGGGTCTTTCGCGAACAGAGGGGGAGAAACTTACAGGTCTATGTTGATGATCTCATGGTAAAAACCCTGGATCTTAAATCTCACCTCCGAGACCTTGAGGAGACGTTTGGGACCCTACGGAAGTATAAGATGAAACTCAACCCCTTGAAGTGTGTCTTCGGGGCTAGCCGAGGGAAGTTCCTAGGCCATTTGCTCACCCCGGCGGGGGTGGAGCCTAACCCAGACAAGGTCAAGGCGATAAAGGAGTTGGGGTCGCCGAGAAACCCGAAGGAGGTTCAGAGCTTCACGGGGAAGCTGGCCGGACTTAGCAGGTTCCTCTCCAAGGCGGGAGAGAAGTGTGCGCCCTTCTTCAAGGTGCTGAGGGGCAATAAAAAATTCGAATGGACCCCGGAGTGTGAGGAAGCTTTTCGGGCCTTGAAAGGGCAACTCACCCAAACCCCCCTACTTCAAGGGCCGAGATCGGGAGAAGACCTATCCCTATACCTGGGAGTAGGACTTGAAGCGGTAAGTTCAGTATTGATCCGTGAGGAAGGAAGAAAGCAGTTCCCTATCTACTATGTCAGCCGAGTGATGAAGAAGGCGGAGTTCCGTTACCCAATCTTGGAGAAGTTGGCTTTCGCATTGGTGGTGGCGGCTCGGAGGCTTCGACCCTACTTTAAGGCACATTCAATCAAAGTGGTAACGGATCACCCGCTTCGCCAAGTCATGGAAGGGTGTAACACTCGGGAAGATTGGCAAAGTGGTCCGTGGAGCTAAGTGAGTTCAACATTACGTTCGTCCCTAGGGCGTCAATCAAGGCCCAAGCAGTGGCAGACTTCATGGCTGACTACACATCCGAAGTGGGGGAAGATGAACCGCCTCCCCCAGTGGCATGGAAGATGTTGGTGGATGGTGCATCAGGAAGGCACTCCTATGGAGGGGGAATCATCCTGGTAAGCCCTCAAGGTACAAAGATCAAACAAGCTCTGAACATCCACTTCCCGATTACCAATAACCAAGCTGAGTACGAGGTGGTGATAGAGGGCCTCCGGCTGGCCTAGGAACTGGGAGTGCAGGATGTGGAGGTCTCAACTGACTCCATGGTGGTGGCATGCCAAGTCTGGGGAGTGTTTGATGCGAAGGATCCGACTCTCCAGCGGTACCTGGAGAAGGTCAGGGGAGTCATCAGGCGATTTTGCACTTTCTCCATCAGGCACGTGCCGAGGGAGGAGAGAACCCCCGCGGACCTCCTAGCCAAGTTCGGTCCCCGAGCAGGCGGAACGGTTTCGGAACTCTTCCGACCCACCATCGATGAAGGAGAACTGATGGAGATAGATCAGCGGACCTCGTGGATGGATCCTTTCATCGCCTTCCTATCATCAGGGAAGTTCCCTGAAGGAGACATATACAGGCAACGTTTCAGGTATAAGTCAGCTTATTATTCCTTGCATGCAGGGGGGATGTATAGGAAAACTCTCTCAGGACTCCTGGCCCGTTGTGTTTCCAAGGAGGAGGTCCCGAAAGTCCTGGAGGAAATTCACTCCAGGGAGTGTGGCAGTCATTCCGGGAGCCAAACCCTGGAGGGGAGGGTGTTGAGGCAAGGCTATTTCTGGCCCACCCTCAACAAAGATGCGGTCGAGTTCGCGAGGAGGTGTTCAAAGTGCCAACTCTATGCTCCACTCCAACTCCTCCCAGCCTAGAGACTTCAGACCATCACAGCTCCCTGGCCCTTTGCCATATGGAGGTTGGACCTAGTTGGCCCTTTCCCTCAAGCTAGTGGCCAAAGAAGGTTCTTACTGGTCATGATCGATTACTTCTCCAAATGGGTAGAAGTGAAGGCGCTCTCCAAGGTAACATCTCAAGTTGTAAGGAATTTTGTGTGGGGAGATATAATCTGCAGGAACGGGCTCCCTCTGGCCATAGTGACGGGCAATGGGCCACAGTTTGCGAACGAAGAGTTTGTTAGCTTCTGCACCCAGCTTGGCATCGACCTCAGGTTCGCATCGGTTAATCACCCGAGAAGCAACGGCCAAGTGGAGGTGGCAAACAAAATAATTGTCAACATGCTAAAGAAGAAGGTGGAGAACCTCCGGGGAAACTGGGTAGAGCAGCTACCATCCATTCTCTGGGCCCTAAGGACTACCCCTAACACCGCCACTGGAGAGACCCCATTCAAAAATTTTCATGGGTCCGAGGTAGTCCTTCCCATAGAGTTCGAAGTAAAAACCCCCAGGGTGGTCGCCGCAGGTGAAGGGAATGAAGAGTGGCTAGTGGCCAACGACAAGGAACAAAGGCTATCCTTGGACTTGGTGGAGGAACTCCGGGACCAGGCCACCATCAGGCAAGAGGAAATCAAGCGACGAATGGCCCGATATTTTGACAAGCACATCCGGGTAAAGCACTTTCAGAAAGGAGATCTGGTCTTGAAAAAGGTCGACGCGGCCAGAAGAGGAGCTGCGGTAGGTAAGCTCGACCCCAATTGGGAGGGTCCATACATTGTAAGCAAAGTGCTCAAGTCGGGGGGATATCACCTCCGAGATGTGGAAGGGGTACCTCTCGGCCGAGCCAGAAGTGGAGACGATTTGAAGCGTTTCTACCCTTGAAAGTTTAATTATGATATTAGTTGAATATTTTACTTCTTCACTTGATAGTTATAGATGTTATGTGAGAACAAGCAAGGTGAAAGTATTGATGCTGGAATGCCCCAGATCGATTCCACTCCCGGGCTCTCACTAGACGGGGGGTTTCAGGTTGATCTCTGGAGAGGCTGGCAAGGTGAAAGTATTGGTGCTGGAATGCCCCAGATCGATTCCGCTCCCGGGCTCTCACTAGACGGGGGGTTTCAGGTTGATCTCTGGAGAGGCTGACAAGGTGAAAGTATTGGTGCTGGAATGCCCCAGATCGATTCAGCTCCCGGGCTCTCACTAGACGGGGGGTTTCAGGTTGATCTCTGGAGAGGCTGTCAAGGTGAAAGTATTGGTGCTGGAATGCCCCAGATCGATTCCGCTCCCGGGCTCTCACTAGACAGGGGGTTTCAGGTTGATCTCTGGAGAGGCTGGCAAGGTGAAAGTATTGGTGCTGGAATGCCCCATATCGATTCCGCTCCCGGGCTCTCACTAGACGGGGCATTTCAGGTTGATCTCTGGAGAGGCTGGCAAGGTCAAAGTATTAGTGCTGGAATGCCCCAGATCGATTCCGCTCCCGGGCTCTCACTAGACGGGGGGTTTCAGGTTGATCTCTGGAGAGGCTGGCAAGGTGAAAGTATTGGTGCTGGAATGCCCCAGATCGATTCCGCTCCCGGGATCTCACTAGACGGGGGTTTTCAGGTTGATCTCTGGAGAGGCTGGCAAGGTGAAAGTATTGGTGATGGAATGCCCCAGATCGATTCCTCTCCCGGGCTCTCACTAGACGGGGGGTTTCAGGTTGATCTCTGGAGAGGCTGGCAAGGTGAAAGTATTGGTGCTGGAATGCCCCAGATCGATTTCGCTCCCGGGCTCTCACTAGACGGGGGGTTTCAGGTTGATCTCTGGAGAGGCTGGCAAGGTTACAAGTATTGGTGCTGGAATGCCCCAGATCGATTCCGCTCCCGGGCTCTCACTGGACGGGGGGTTCAGGTTGATCTCTGGAGAGGCTGGAGAATTCTTCGATACGAGACAAGTCAAGATGCGTCAGAAGGCCGTTCCTCTCGCCGGGCAGGGGTGAGCTCGTGTAACTAAGGAGTAAAACCTGACTCCCAGACATAGGGCGAGAGACGCGTCCACGACAGGGCCCTCGCCGCAGAGAAATGATCACCCCGGATAGACCAGCCGCGTACTCGCTGACGCGGTGGAGCGGGGGGGGGGGGGGGGTGAAAACGTGGAGGAAACCACTCATCTCATTACTAAAACCCAGACGAAGACCACTCGCAAGGGCTAAAGGTTAGAAGTCGTGTTCTCGCGAGAAGGCCATTCGACGAGAGAACCCCAGAAATCATGATACCGGGAAGACCGGAGGACGAGAAATCAAAGATAAATTGCGAGCCATACCCCTGGGCTAAGCGATCTCGAGGGGGCGCGAGCGAGCACTACAAGCACCGAACTAATAACGAAGGACACTATGACTAAAAGAAGTATACACGACGAACAAACGATAATAAAAAAAATATTTATACGTATCATTTCAGTTTTTCATCCGCTTACAAAACCCCTTGGCGTCCTCGCCAGCAAAAAAGAACCCAAAAGAAAAAGCGAGACGTGGGGAATCACGACTCGTCCCCTGATTGCTCACCCTTGATCTTCTCGGAGGGTGTGGTAGGCAGGAACACCTCCGGGACCACGTCCTCCAAAGTGAGCTCCGCCGCCTCTGCAGTGAGTAGGCCAGACCGCTTTAGGGTGCGGAAGGCGAACGACGCCGCATGGAGTGCTCCCTCCCGCATCTATGCCTTGTACTCTAGTTTCTTCTCCTTCTACGACTTGGGGCTGGGCGGTAGAGCGGCCCGGGGAAGCTCGGAATTCAGGGCTTTCAGCCCAGTCACTTATTGCGCCTGGTCAGAGTTACGAGCGAGGAGCTCACTGGCAGTCTAGGCATCCTTCGGTAAAGTGAGACTCAGACGCGCGTATCGAAAGACGAGAACAGTTAGGCGAGTGAACAAGGACTCACCATCCCTCCCCGGAGGCTAGCGACGATCCCATCCGAGATGTCGAGCTTTTCTTTGATGGTGGCCACCTCCTCCACCGAAGCCTTCAACGCCTCACGGAGGGCCTCAGAGCTCTTCTCTTTCCTCAGACTCGCAATCTCCATCGTGGCGATATCAAGCTCGCGCATGAGCTCCTCGGAGTTTCTCTCCTGCTGGAAGTAGCGCCGAGACATCGTATGAGAGAGCTCCAGTGAACGGAGCTAGGAAAGCGCGCTCTCGTGAGCAAGCACTCGCGAGCTCAGCGAGTTGCACTCCTTCGCGTCCTCTCTCCCATAGAGGCCTAAGGACAGGGCAAAGGCATCGCCACCAACCGTATTCTACTCCACCCAGGAGGGGAGGAGGCTCGATATCAAAACCCGGTTGGCCCATCCCAAACCAGTAGGGGCGCGCCGGCGGAGTCCAGATGCTTGGTCCCCAAGCCGTAATTCCGGTGGTGGGTCGGGGCGGGTACCCTCGAAGTGCCAGCCACCACCTTGGGGGCACGCTAGATAGTTTCTCTTTTGGCTGGGCTACCGAGCGATCTCCCCTGGACGAGGCTTTGACCCCCTTCCCCTTGGTCAGAAGGATCACCCTCGTTTTCTTCGGGGGGGAGGGAGGTAGAGACTTCGACCCGTGTATCGCGGGAGCAGGCCGCTTAAGAAAGACCGAGGTCGGCGTGTTGACAGGCTCTCGGCAGAGCTCGGCGGCGGAAGTGGCAAGATGGAAGGTAGGCGTGATGTGCTCCGCACTTGCGTGAGGGGGGTTGAGCGGGAGATCCCGCTCCCCTGCGAAGAAAGCTGACTCGAGTTAGGGAGAGAAGCGACGCGAAAATGAATCCGGCGAGAGTGAGCCGAACCTGCACCGGGTGGCACGGGAAGGAGCGAATCGACGTTCCTCCTAAGGTAGACCACCTCGAAGTTGGTCGACATATGCTTGAAGAGGTCGGCCTCGTGCCCGCCGAGCGTCGGGGGCTGCAGGTGGCCTTGGATCGCTGGACGGGCGAGAAAGGCACGTTATCGAAGGGGCCCTTCACGATGACAAATTTTTGAGGCCAACAATGGCTCTTATTGACCGTTTCCGCGACTTTTGTGTGGCCGCTCGCGAAAAAGGCTGTCCCGTCCCTGTTCGCCCAAAAGGAGAACAATTTGCGGAAGACTGGTAGGCTGAACTCTACCCGCTCCTCTCGCAGATAGCACGCGAAGGCTACCATCATGGCCACGGCATTGGGGGTCAACTGGCCCGGGATCACGCCTAAATACTTGAGTATCTGGAGAGTTCGCAACAACTGATCAAACAACCGCTTCACGCGAGTAAAAGATAAGAAGGCGAGAGGGAATAACGAGTACCTGGATAATCTCGGGCCAAAAGGTAACCGCAGACCCGCTTCGAAGTGGGCCACGGGAATGGCGAGCTCATCTGCGAAGGTGAAGTTGATTGCATCCTCGTCTGTAGGTCGCCGGGCTTCAAAATCGGGCGAGATATAGCTCTCTACGACTAGGTGATGCTCGCTCTTCGAGAACGAGCAGTTCAGGAAGATATGATCGAGAAAGGTCCTCGCGCACTTGGCCTGACCTTCGGTGTCAGCATTGTCTCCACCCATGGCTTACCTGCGATGAGAAAGGTTAGAACAGAGAAAGAAAGTGGCGAGAGCGAGAACGCAAAGTGAAGACAGGAGGAGACGATCAAAGCGGTGGTTAAGCCATAAATGTCGGCCCTATTTATAGAAAAACTAAGGCGGCGCGGAGTAATCGAAGTGCCGGGGGGTGCGGGTAGCAAAAACGCATCATGATGTGCCTCGAAATGCGAGCCCATCCTTCTCAGAAATGCTCACGGCAATCCGGTCATACGGGCCCACGAATCATAAAAGTAGCATCGCGAACAAATAGACCCCCGCAGATCACATGCTCAGATGATTAGAGGGCGAGCATTAAAAAGCTTCAGCGATATAAATGTAAGAAGAAAGCAAACTCAATGCGACGTCGCCAAAAGGCGACCAAATAAGAGGAGCTCGCGAAGGCGAGCAAAAGATGTTCAGATGTCACACAAATTGTTCGCATCACAAGAAAAAGTTCCAAAAAGAAAGCGCGAGCGCGAGGGAGGAGAGGTCAGTACTGGAGCCACTTCCATCGGCCCCGGCCTCTCGTCCCCGTGCTAGGCGGCCTCTTAGGGTAATGATACGCATGGACGGCGCAGCCCTCGTGCTGGATCATGCGAGCATGATCTATCATTCGCGCGATGTGCACTCCCGTGGAGGTAACCTCCTCAAGAGAATCTGGCAGCAGCGCGGTTTGGAGCCGAGCGCATTCTTCTTCGAGCGAAGCAATCTGCTCCCCAACCACCTCCCTGTCTCTCTTCGCCTGGCTGTACAGATCTCGGAGCATCCGCCCCTGTTTTTGGAAAAGCTCCGAGGTCCGCCTCTTCATCATCACCGGATCCAGTGGGTCGCCAAGGAAAGCATCAATCTCCTATGGCAAGGGAAGAGGAGACAGCTCCTCCTCTCCTAAATCAAAGTAACTAGAGCTCTCGGGAAGCCCTGCGAGAAAAGGTGAGGGGGCCAGCGGAAAGGAGAAAAAGGCCAATAACTGGCCTGCCTAAGCCAGCAGGGCGAGTCAAAAGGGGGGGGGGGGGGGGATTTACCCTGATATGTGCGAAATGGGACGGGCCGCCTCGAAAAGGGAGCCCCCTGAGGTAGGGTCCCGACTTACCTAAGCCCGAGGGGCGACGCCCGGAGCCCTCGCCCAGGGCAGCGCCTATGGGCGAGCTCCCAGGATTTGCTGAGTCCGGGACGGTGTACCCGGGGACAGAAACGTTCATCGCTGGAGGAGGCTGCGAGAGCGATGGCGCTGTTTTCTCGCCAGGCGCCGCGAGAGGGGACTCTGTGAGAGATATGTTAGAAAAATCGGAGCGGCGATGCTTACCAAAGAATTAGGCGAGAAGGCTTACTGCGTTGAGACGACGAGTGGAGATTGGAGGGGTCCAGGTCCATGATCTCCACGCCGTCTTCCCGAGGGGTAGCGTGGCGAATGTCCGCCCGGGTCTCACCCGTCAGGCTCCCTAGAAGAAGCGAGGCATGAAAGGAAAGATATCAGCAGAGGGAGGAGGCGACCCATTTTATCGACCTAAATACCTGGTCCGCGAGTAGAAGGTCGGACGCCGGGTTCAAGGCCAAAGATTTCTCCATCTCCGGCGAGCGCCGGACCGAATTCGCTTTTAGCATTCTTGGGGAAGATGACATCGGGGCCCAAGGGGCTGGTTTGGCAAGGGCCGCGTGCTCCAAGGTTCGCGCCGCGTTAAGGCGAGCCCTGGTCTCCTCGGATATAGGAATTCTCAGACAGCTACAGTACGGAGCAGCATGTATCAGCAAAGAAGAAAGCAGGGCACCCACCAACAATGATCGACGATATTTATAGCAAGGGAGCTGGGTCCCACCAAGAGATTCCTGCCAGGTTAGCATCCGCCCAGCGAACGCCGAGGGTTGGATGATTCTTCACGAGTCTAACTTAAGACCCGCGAAGAGCGGGGATTGTGTTCTGATGAGTCGTGATCATATACACATTTATGGACTCATCCGGGCCGTTATTTAGTCAATTCTCCGCACTTTAGCCTTGTTATAGTTAATATTTGATAATCCACGCTAGGTGCACATCTAGGCCCACTTTGGTGTGATTTTCGTGCTTATTGTCATTAGTAGTATTCATGTGCTGTTAAGTGCCACTTTCAGTGGCTAGATCTGTGGTTGTGCGGGAATAGGAGTCGTGCAAGTGTTCCCAGTGCAATTCTGCACAGGAACACTGCGCACGATCGCCGGTTCTATTGCGCACGACCACTGGTCGTGCGCCACTGATCGTGTGCACTTAAACCTTTTTCACGAGTTCTGTTTGGTGCAGTGCGCACGACCACCAACGCCAGTGTGCACGACCACCGGTCGTGCGCCACTGTTCGTGCGCACTTAGCATTAAATTTCTGAGTTCTGTTTCGTCTAATGCGCACGACCACCGACGATAGTGCGCACGACCACCGTTCGTGCGCCACTAGTCGTGCGAACATTTTATTTTATAATTTTGTATCTTGCAGGTTCCACCCAGACAGTGCGCACGATCGCTGAATTCCAGTGCGCACGACCACTGGTCGTGCGCCAATGACCGTGCGCAGTATTTATTCCAGCGCCTATTTAAACGCCTGTTGCGATTTTTAGGGCATTATCAGCCGCCGGGAGCGGAGTTCCTGTTCCGTGCGCCGCCGACCACCACCTTGGGACGCCTCCACTTCATCTCCTACGCAAGGGGAAGCCTCCTCCACCCATTCCAAGACTTCCTCCATTGTCCGTGAGTGTTCTCCATCGTCCGCAAGCCTCCAAGCAACCATTCTCTCATTCCGCCCGGTGAGAAGAAGAAGGAACCTGAAGTCGAAGACGACGGAGCTACGTAGGGAGATTGTGACAGCTCTCTACGCCGGAAGCATAGTCCGCCCGAGCCCGGAGGTAGCCCGACAACCTACCATTCCGGCCGTGAACGGCCGCTAGTCTTCACTATCGGTTATCCCTTTCTTCTCTCTTTCATTGTACTCGTTATGCTTTGTAAACTCGAATATTGTGATGTTGTTTGTTGAAATGAATGTTTCCTTGTTGTTCTTCATGGTTCGGTTGTGATTCACTCCATTTCCAGTCACTCACTCGCACGCGCACGCAAGGTGTTTGTTCCGTGTTAGCAAGAGCTAACGACGGTTGTGAAGAGGTGTTTACGACCCTCACCCTTTTGCGCTATAACACACTCCATTCCGCCTCATGAAGCACGACATCGCGTCCGTTGCATCCATCTCACCTTGCGAAGCGGTGTTTTCGACCCGCATCTCTTTTTGTTGTTGTTAAGATTAGGAAACCCAACCAAGAACCCCCTTTTTTTCATGTGTGTTTTGCTTGTGTAATAAGAGTCACGCTACGCGTTTCGTTCACCCAACCTGCATTCCTCAAGAGACCGACATTCGGGGAGTCCACTCTCCACATTTATTACTTGACAGCGACCGGTGCACTTGCCGACACGCATCAAGTTTTTGGCGCCGTTGCCGGGGAATGCAGGCGTGTTTCGTCTTGTGTTGTGACTTTCGTTATACGAGCAGTTGTTTTTGATTTTCTTTGTTTTTCTTTTTGTTTGTGACAGTGCATGCAGAGACAAGCCGCAGGGGAGCTAGTACCCTTCGATCCTGAGATTGAACGGACCGCTCGCGCACGAAGGCGCGCGGCTGCCGTACAAGCGGCAATGGGTGATCAGGTAGACCCAAATGATGGTGATGCAAGAGCGCCCGGCGTGGGGCAACATCAGCCTGGAGACGAGCAGGAGGCAGTCAGGCCTCGGCCCCGCACGATGAGAGACTACACCACTCCAACTGCTGGGAGTGTGTATCCGGGGTTTGGGCCCAATATTATGAATAATCAGTTTGAGATCAAGCCAGCGATCTTAAACATCATCCGGAACAACGCTCAGTTCTCGGGGTTGGCCAGCGAAGATCCGCATCTGCATCTGGCGGAGTTTTCTGATATTTGCGGAACCTTCCGCTACGCGGGGATTGCTGACGACACGGTCAAGCTTAGACTGTTTCCCTTTTCACTCCGCGACAAAGCAAAGGTGTGGCTCCACTCCATTCCGCGCGGGACTGCTGCAACTTGGGATGCCCTCGCATCCAAGTTCCTTGCTAAATTCCACCCTGTGGATAAGATTGTAAGCTTGCGGCGGGAGATCGCCACATTTCGCCAACTTGACCAAGAGACCCTTGCTGAAGCATGGGAGCGCCTCAACGATCTCCTTCGCCGTTGCCCTGGCCACGAGCTCCAACCATGGAATGTGGTTGAATTGTTCTACTTCGCGATCGAGCCCAACTACAGGGCAATGATCGATGCGGCGGCGGGTGGCACCTTGATGAACCACACTCCTGAAGAAGCCCTTCGGATTCTGCGCGACACTGCCTCCCACAGTACATTCTGGACTGCGGGGAGAAATGCTCCAAGAAGCGGCCGAGGACTCTTCATGGTTGACTCTCTCCTTTCTCCATCCCCACCTGCTGCTATCATTACTTGTGAGGGATGTGGAGGCGGAGGCCACCACGCGTATGAGTGTTCGGGGAACAACATGGCAGGTGACTTTGCACACTTGAACTTGAACGAATCTGTTAATTATGTAGGAAATCAGCCTAGGGGGGCGCCTTTCAATAATGCTTATAATCCGGGAGCGAGAAGTCACCCGAACTTCTCGTGGAATCCAAACACACCTGGCCAACGATGGGCTCCGGGGCAGCATCAAAACGATGCTTACGCCTCCGGGAGCCAACCGAGGCCACCACACCCGGACTATAATCAAGCACCCCCTACTCAAAAAAAGATTAATCTAGAAGAGATGATGGAGAAATTCATGCAAGTAGCTAATTCGAATATGGTAAATCAAACTGCATCCATGCGAAACCTGGAAACGCAGTTGGGCCAATTGGCCCAAGTGCTAACCGAGCGATCGCAGGGGACCCTTCCCAGCAACACGGAGAAGAACCCAATAGATCAAGGGAAGAGTCTAGGCGATGTGGTTGAGACTGATCCAAGTGAGTTGGTAATTTCTTGTTCCATCAATAAGGTTGAAACAAAAGCTTTATGCGATTCCGGTTCCTCCCGCAACGTCATTGCACTGCAAGATGTTGCGAAATTACAACTTGAGATGAACACGGAGGAAAGGAAATCGCTTATTCTCGCTAACGGCACTATTATCCAATCTGAGGGGGAAGTGAGAAATGTGGAAGTAATAGTTGAGGGGACGACTGTGGTCGCGGACTTTCAGGTGTTGGGCCCCCAGGAAAATCAATCCATTCCTATCTTGGGCGTGCCGTTCTTGAAAGAGAGCGGCGCCACCCTTGACTTCGCTACGGGGTGTGTTCTCCTACCTAACAAGGCGCTGAAGCCCACTCGCCTCGAAGCTACAGCTGACACATCCACTCCTCCCCCTCTCGTTATTTCGGATGAATTTCTAAGCTGTGCAGGAAAGAAACATGATCAAGAAACAAGTGAAGGAGGAAAGGAGGAGCTCCAGTCGGATGAGAAAGAAGAGGTTGACTTCCGGAAAGAGTTCGACTCCGAGAAGGAGGAAGACTGCAGTTCGGGAAACGTTGACTTGGATTTAGTTAGGGATGCTGATTATTTATCTTCTTGTGGTGAATCTTGTAATGAACTATCTAAGCGCTCCATCTCCTGGGCCGATCCGGTGGTCACCGCGATACCGGAAGTGACGCCACCCCCCCCCCCCCCGCTAAAGTGGAGAAATCTGAGAACTCTCAACGGTGGCAGTCTCCGACTGTCGCCAAACTTAAAAAGGAAAAACTTCTGCGCGATGCTCGTGCTGCGGCTCTCCGTGGCAAGATGGCGGAGGTTAGGGGAGCATTGGGTAACACCAGTGCTGGCCCTAAAGCCTTCACCTCCCGCCTACGTGCTACGGTAGAAGCGCACCATAAGAGCGCTTTTAGTTGATTTGTGTTTAGTTGATGTGGTGAACTGCTTCTGAATATTTCTCTTTTAATTCCTGCACTCTTTAAACACTGCTAATACAGGTATTTGGTCCAGCTTAAGGACGTTAAGTGAAAGCGCTACTGGGAGACAACCCAGATTTCCTGATTTCGTACTTCTCCTTATCTAACTTCTTTTAGTTCAGCTTTTGCATTTGCTTGTGTTGTTTTGAGTTTGTGCTTGCAGGTTTTGTGTTCGATGGTGCGGATGCTGCGGACTATTCCTGTTCATAAACGCCAATCGTCTGGTATGCTCATTTCTGAGCATGGGGTAACGCTTCCTCCCCTCTTTTAGCTTCAAATTTCTAGATATATTGTTTAGCTTAAGTCTGGGGGAGCGGTTGTTGTTATCCACTGTGCACGAGTTGCACCGCATACTAGAAGGTTGATTCTTATTTATCTTATCATTATCGTTGTTTTCCATGTTTCACACACCATTTCACCCACTTGAGTGCACGCTTATCTTTTTGTTGTTGTTCCGTTGTAAACTATCTTGGTTGGAATATGAAATAGGTTTTTAACGTAGGGATTATTATTTGGAGTGCGATGTTGACTCATGTAGTGTTCTAGTCACTTCGCATGTTATGATAGAATTTGAGTAGAACTAGATTTTCTTTATGCATCTAATTTATGTTTAGTATTTCTGCGTAAATTTAGATTTAATATACTCAAGTGGTGAATTTGTATGGAATTAACGATAACCCGGTGTTGTGTGTGTGCGATTACTTGTCGTGTGTTGCTCGAGTCGGGAGGAAGGTTTACCTTTCTCGTGGGCTAAGAACTTGCCCCAAGCGACTCTCGAAGCATGGGTGAGAGCGACTTGTCGAGTTAAACATGATGTAGGCCACCCTTTGGCTAGTTTAAGCTTTGTTATTCCATGTCCATTTCGTTCACTGTTGCAAGCCAAATTCGTGCCTACCAATCCTTTGTTCAGCTCCTCTTCATCAACCAAAGCCTGAAGCCTATCCTGCACCCGCAACCAAATTGTTTTAAACTACGCTCTTAATTCTCAACATGTGTGGTGTGTGGAATCTTTGTGTTATGAAGAGAAAATAAAGTCTATCTGCTGATTTTGAACCAACCGGAGGATATTTAAAAGAAGTAAAAGATGTTAAAAGAAAGAAAAAAGAGTATTTTGAAAAAAATCCTTCCGAGCTAAATAAAAAAAAATCTGTTGGCATTTGTGAAGTAGGCCGTGTGCACACCTGGTTTTCATGATGAGTCTGGGGGTGTGTCACACAAGCATTGTTTGTTGGTCTTGAGTGGTGTAGCGTTCTTTAGCTCACTTGGGTTGCGTAGCCATCGTGTTTAACTTTGAATATCATACCGTAACCTAAGCCCCGTCTTAATCCTAAAAGCCCTACTGATTTGACTTGCGAGAGTGCTAGCGCCGTGGAGAGAGTGTGACCAGGCAAGCGTATGGTTCACGACGTTGATGGATTTCAGCGGAGTTATTCCTAAGCCCCGATCTTTTGCAACACCCGCCTCAGTATCTTGTCACTTTCACACCGGGCATGATCGTCAAATTCTTCATAATTCTCCAACTGAGTATAACTAAATCTTTAATTACGCTTTAATACTCTTGTAAATTAGTTAGCATAGTTAGAATCTCCTTCTACTAAATTCTTTACTTGCATGCGTATGTTACTTCGCACCGTACTCCTTTGTGTAATTTTCTATGTTAATTATCGTTTTCACGCTCCGCCGGATTCGTTTGCTCGGGACGCGCAAACAGTTAAGTCTAGGGGTGTGATGAGTCCTGATCATATACACATTTATGGACTCATCCGGGCCGTTATTTAGTCAATTTTCCGCACTTTAGCCTTGTTATAGTTTATATTTGATAATCCACGCTAGGTGCACATCTAGGCCCACTTTGGTGTGATTTTCGTGCTTATTGTCATTAGTAGTATTCATGTGCTGTTAAGTGCCACTTTCAGTGGCTAGATCTGTGGTTGTGCGGGAATAGGAGTCGTGCAAGCGTTCCCGGTGCAATTCTGCACAGGAACACTGCGCGCGATTGCCGGTTCTATTGCGCACGACCACTGGTCGTGCGCCACTGATCGTGTGCACTTAAACCTTTTTCACGAGTTCTGTTTGGTGCAGTGCGCACGACCACCAACGCCAGTGCGCACGACCACCAACGCCAGTGCGCACGACCACCAGTCGTGCGCCACTGTTCGTGCGCACTTAGCATTAAATTTCTGAGTTCTGTTTCGTCTAATGCGCACGACCACCGACGATAGTGCGCACGACCACCGTTCGTGCGCCACTGGTCGTGCGAATATTTTATTTTATAATTTCGTATCTTGCAGGTTCCACCCAGGCAGTGCGCACGATCGCAGAATTCCAGTGCGCACGACCACTGGTCGTGCGCCAATGACCGTGCGCAGTATTTATTCCAGCGCTTATTTAAACGCCTGTTGCGATTTTTAGGGCATTATCAGCCGCCGGGAGCGGAGTTCCTGTTCCGTGCGCCGCTGACCACCACCTTGGGACGCCTCCACTTCATCTCCTACGCAAGGGGAAGCCTCCTCCACCCATTCCAAGACTTCCTCCATTGTCCGTGAGTGTTCTCCATCGTCCGCAAGCCTCCAAGCAACCATTCTCTCATTCCGCCCGGTGAGAAGAAGAAGGAACCTGAAGTCGAAGACGACGGAGCTACGTAGGGAGATTGTGACAGCTCTCTACGCCGGAAGCATTGTCCGCCCGAGCCCGGAGGTAGCCCGACAACCTACCATTCCGGCCGTGAACGGCCGCTAGTCTTCACTATCGGTTATCCCTTTCTTCTCTCTTTCATTGTACTCGTTATGCTTTGTAAACTCGAATATTGTGATGTTGTTTGTTGAAATGAATGTTTCCTTGTTGTTCTTCATGGTTCGGTTGTGATTCACTCCATTTCCAGTCACTCACTCGCACGCGCACGCAAGGTGTTTGTCCCGTGTTAGCAAGAGCTAACGACGGTTGTGAAGAGGTGTTTACGACCCTCACCCTTTCGCGCTATAACACACTCCATTCCGCCTCACGAAGCACGGCATCACGGCCGTTGCATCCATCTCACCTTGCGAAGCGGTGTTTTCGACCCGCATCTCTTTTTGTTGTTGTTAAGATTAGGAAACCCAACCAAGAACCCCCTTTTTTTCATGTGTGTTTTGCTTGTGTAACAAGAGTCACGCTACGCGTTTCGTTCACCCAACCTGCATTCCTCAAGAGACCGACATTCGGGGAGTCCACTCTCCACATTTATTACTTGACAGCGACCGGTGCACTTGCCGACACGCATCATGTTCAACCTCGGGTTCGCCGAGAGTGAGCCAGGCGCGACACCCTGAACGAGAGCGAGGGGAACGAGACTCAGGCTCACGGGCCACTCGCGAGTGATGATCTCAGGCGAACGCGAATAAGGTAAGAGTCGCGCGAACCGATCAGGCTGGCGAGCAGCACCCTCGCAGAATACTCGCAGATGCGCCGTGTTTGATGAGTAATTTATTTACTCATCTTTTAGTTTAGGTTTATTATGTTTCTTATATAAAACTATGTTATTTTTAGGAATTTTATCATATAAATCCTTCCATTGTTATTTCATAAGCTAACTTAAGTTTATTTTGTGTTTTCAGGTTTTTTTGGGCTGTTTCGAGCAAAAAGTTAAAATTACACGCCACAGGTCACGGGCGTGACCATGGGCGTGTAACCTACGAAATACTCCAGACCTGCTTCTGCCACTCCGGGGATGCTCCGTGAAGATTTCGCCAAGTACACGCCCCAGGTCACGGGCGTGACCAAGGGCGTGTAACACCAAAAATTCAGCTATTTAAAGGGAGCTTTTCCAGATGTTTGGGCACGAATTTTGGGAGTTCTAAGTTTATTTTCTTGCACTGTTTTTGTCATTCTTAAGCTTGTAATCTTCCTTCTTAGCTTGCACTTTCATTTCAGGTTTGTAACTTCTTGTTTCCTAGTTGTAATTTCTTTTCAATTAATAAAATAGTACTTTTTCTCTTATTCTACTCTCAATCTTCGTTATGCACTTCTTGTATTTCATCAATTCCTCCATCTCCATGAGTAGCTAAATTTCATTAGTACTCGGCCGAGATGATCCAAGGAAAATATAATTCATAATTTAGTTTAAAACTTCTTTTTCTCTTATTTAGATCGCTTAAGATTTATCCTTGAATTTATATTGATTGAGATTATATTATCGATATATAATCTCATTCTTATTTTCATAGTCTAATAATCGAGAGGTTTTGAGTTCGAATCGATCATTTCAAGGATAAAGAGATTTGAATGCACTCCTCGAGAGAGGACGACATAAATCTCCCGGATTGGAGTTATATCCAATAGAGGGGTTCACTTCGATAAAGCGAGTTTTAGGGGTTTCGATTCTAGAATGAGAGTTCGATTGATCAACCTAAACTCAGTTAGGCGTATCCTTGAGAGAGGTACGTTTATAAATCGGGAACCTCCACGGTCAAGCATTTCTTTTAAAGAGAATTAGAAGTTTTATTTCTTTATTTATTTATTTTTTCCAAGGTGATTCGAGGTTGAGTGCTAATCCTTCTTATCATTGTTTTAACAATTTATTTCTCTTTCTTGCAACCAACCAACCCAAGTTTCTTTCGATAAAATAATAGAGATTTTCCGAAGTAAGAGTACTCAACCGCCCCGAGTCTAATACGACCTTGTTTTAATAACCTATACTACATTCGATACGGTACACTTGCCGTTATCGTTTGCAAGCATAGTTTTGCGCATCAAGTTTTTGGCGCCGTTGCCGGGGACTCGGTTCATATTTCGAAAATCGAAATATCTATTAATTTTATCTTTTTTTTCTTTTTCTTAATTTTAAGGTGCAACTAAATTCCTGGAAAGGACGCTTTGGGTTTGAATTCCCATCATAGCCTCTAGTACCTTGCAAACCCTTCACCGGGTAGATCTTGGGAAGTCCAGGACTAATTTTAATTCACCTAATAATAATAAAAAAATAAAAATCTAAAGAAAATATAATAAAATAAAAATAAATTTATTTATCTAAAATCTTATTTTCCCTTTTTCTTTTTCCGCTTCTTTTCTTTTCTTTTGGTTTATGACCCGATGAAACTCTTCAATTGATTTTGAATTTGGTTTTGATCCGGAAATCGAGCGCACCTTGCGGCGACGTCTCCGATATAGTGATTTACCAATAATTCGCGAAGAGTCAGTCGGAGAGACTAACGAAGATATAATGGGTGACCCGGACCATAATGAGGCTCCGCTACAGACTATGTCCTATTATGCGAGGCCAAATTGGGAGGGAACACAATCAAGTATTATTCGCCCGGCGGTGGCAAATAATAATTTTGAAATCAAAACGAGTATCATTCAAATGGTACAGCAAACCGTCATCTTGGATGGGTTACCAGATGAAGATCCAGAAGAGCATGTGGAGAAGATGGAAGATTGACTGTGTTGGTAAAGGTTACCAATCACCATATAGAATGGGAGAGGTCCAGCAAATGTTGCTGTCTGAATTCATCGGGTTTACACGGATAGAATTCGTCGGAATTCGTCGGATATGATTCGTCAGAATTCGTCGGATTCGTCGGATTGTTCCGTGGAATCCCGACAAATTGTTACAGAGATCCTTAACTCGGCAAATGTTGCCGTCTGATATGATTCATCGGAATTCGTCGGATTCATCGGATTGTTCCGTGGAATCCCGACGAATTGTTACAGAGATCCTTAACTCAGCAAATGTTGCTGTCTGATGTGATTCGTCAGAATTCGTCGAATTGTCCCGTGAAAACTCGACGAATGCTGTTCCGTGGAATCCCGACGAATTGTAACAGAAACCCCAATACTTCGGTATGGACTGCGGATAGCGATTTTTCTAGGTCTTTTTATACTTCGGGTATAAATAGAACCGGTTTTAAGGGTTCAAGAGATTACTATTATTCGAAAAAGAAGAGGAGCCGATGGAAGAGTTCCGCCCGAACCCTAGACGGAAGAGTTCCGTCGCGCCTCCGCAGATCTCCTCTCCGACGATTGTCGCCGGTGCTGTTCTTCCTGAAGCGGATCTAGCAATCCGTGGAAGTGCAAGGTGCAGTTGTTCTCCCTTCCGAGTTGCATGCGACGTGACTTGGCCTTCTCCCGGCTCGTGTGGACTGCTGTAGAGATGTAGACATTATTCTACGTGAGGACTCGCAAAGCCGACGACAGGACTCAACTCGTGGAGCATCTAGGTTGGATTTGATCCAATCCCGCAAAGGTAATTTCATACCTAGCATCTTTATTAACTTCTTGATTCAATGTTCATGGCCCGATCCATATTCTTTTGGGTTATTCTGTTTATTTCCGCTGCGCCTACATGTGATGTATGGTTCTAGAAAAACCCAACAGTGGTATCAGAGGGAGGTTGCTGGTCATGAATGTTGTTTCAGAAGTTTGGTTATTCCAGTACGTGTAAATCTAGGTATTTAGAAGCGTTCTAAATGTCAAGATTTCTTCCTGGAACATCAAAAGTTGATGATTTTCCCCATGGGAAATCGGTGGTGATTTTGAAAAATTGAACCCCTCCAGGAACGTCTGGGATTTCGTGGTAATTTCTAATTGTTAGAAATTGTTGTCTCCTTAGCAGTAACCGTCCCTCAAGTGGTTAATGAACCCTTGTATTGTTTGGATTTTGAATCCAACAATGAGAGACGAGCTTGTATACTGCTTTAAGTCGAGTTGTCTTTGCCTTTATCCAATGCATGTAAATCTGAAGATTTGGAAGAGTTCTAAATGTCCAGATTTAGCCCTTTCGTCTATCAAAGGTTGATAGTCTTATGTTGTGCACATAAGGGATGCATGTGGTTTTTAGAAAGCTTGTTTTTCTGTGGATGTGCACTTTGATCAAATGTTGATCATGGTTAAGTGTTAACCTATTATTAAAAATTAAAATCCCTTCATTAAATATTAAGTGTTCGGATGCCTTCCGGTGGATGACACTCTTCCTGCCTCGATCGATGAAGTGTGGGCTTGCCAAAGCAAGGTGCATTAATCTATCTTGGTAAGGGTGCGAGCGGATAATTGTGATATCCCACTGTCGACATCGGGTCTAACTTAACTAGGTGACCTCAAAGGCCTAGAGGCATAGGGTTGGCATGCACCATATGATGGATGCGAATAAGGAGTTATTCACCAGCCATACAAGAGTTGCATGAGGATGTAATTGGCAAGCGTTGCCTACCTAAATAACCGCATTATGAGAGGAACGCCAAAGCGGACTCGTGGTGTTGGTGAAATACGGATCTTGTCCACTAAGAGAGTAGCTCGCATGGACTCTCCGAATTGATAGTGAGGGCTATCAATTTGAATAAAATAGTGGGAGTATTTAATTGAAGTCCAAATTAAAATAAATTGTATTTTGAAATTTTGGTACTGATTAAATTCTGCATGAATTCTTGTAGAATTCCATGGCAAGTGGTTCACATTCCACCTTGTCCCTGAGAGCTATCCTTGAGAATGACAAGCTAAGTGGGACAAATTATATGGACTGGTATAGGAACCTGAGAATTGTTCTCAGGCAAGAGCGAAAGCTCTACGTTTTGGAAGAAGAAGCCCCCGAGGTTTCGACCGGGAACTCGTCCCGTGTTGATAAGGATACTTATAAGAAGTATACCGATGACACCTTAGATGTCGAGTGTCTTATGCTTGCCACCATGAACTCTGAGCTTTAGAAGCAACCTGAGAACATGGGGTGCAAGGAGATTGACGAGCACCTAAAGAAAATGTTTCAAGGGCAAGCTCGTCAAGAGAGGTTCGATGTCACGAAAGCCTTATTTCAGTGCAAAATGGGAGCTCGAGACTTGATGAGTCCCAATTATATACTTATTTTCGGACTCATTTGGGCCGATTTTCTAGTCTTTGCACTACACTTTAGGCATGTTTTCATGCATATTTGACATTCCATGTTATGTGCACTTCTAGGCCCGTTTCGGTGTATTTTCATGTCTATCTTACTCATGCTTTATGTCGCAATTCAATTTCTATATTTGAGAATATGTGGAATGCCCATTTACGTGGCCTGACGATCTTTAATGTTGATACGGGGGTTGTGCGAGTGTTTCGGGGCGCAAAAACTGCACAGGAACACTGCGCACGACCACTAGACATAATGCGCACGACCACTGGTCGTGTGATAGTGATCGTGCATTAATTCCCACCTAAAAAGTGGCCTGACTGGCTTAACGCACGACCACTGGACATAGTGCGCACGACCACTGGTCGTGCGCCACTGATCGTGCGCATTGAAAACCTGCACCTGTCTATAAATAGCTGCTCCGCGAAAACAGCCGTAACTTCTTCGTTTCTAGGTCTTTTTGAGCGCCGTTTTTTGCGTTTTTTCGATCTAAGCCTCCTCTATTCATCTACGGACTTCAAGGAAGAGATTGAATCTTAATTTCATCATCAAGGAAGGCTTAAATAGCATTTGGACATCGCCGGGTCGTGACACGAAGAAGACGGGCCATTGGGAGGAAGTGACAGCTCTCCTTTACCTCGGACGCAGTTGAGGACCGAGCTTGGAGGCGGATTGACAACCCAGCGATTCCAACCGTGAATCCCAGCAAGGCTTCGGAGTCGGTCGAATCTCTCACTCTTTATTCTTTTGAAATGATGTTTGTATGCTAAACTCTCTATTTTTTGGATGAAGAGCTTGATAAATCCATATATGTAACTTTTATTTCATGTTTATGAAATTACTTTTGATTTATTCAAGTGTACGAGGTGCGCTATTGTCATTCATCTTCCATCCTCCATTACCCTCCATTCCATTCCGCTTAACTTCTCTTCCACTACGTGAGCCTACTCTTCCATTCGCCAAGCTAAGCGGTGCTAACGGCCCGTGTAATCCACTTCATTTCCGCTAGTGCGAACCACCTCATCCGCTTGCCTACTCGCCCATCCGCCTACCGAAGCAGTGCATTGCGGCCTGCATAGTTTCCATCCGCCCGGCGAAGCAGCGCATAGCGGCCTGCATAGGAGTAGTGATTTAGTTGTTTTATTTTGTTTTCCGCAAATCAAACCAACCCTAGCCTTTCGCATCCATCCGACTTAAGGACTTCAATCTCAAGTCCTCCTCAATAGTCAACTCCACCTTACTGTGTTCCTTCCGAGATCGATACTCGGGGATTTACTCCTCGTTTTATATTACTTGAACGATCGGTACACTGCCGTTCGGATCGCAGTCTCGCTACCGCCTATAGCGGTGTGTAGGATTTGCGCATCAAGTTTTTGGCGCCGTTGCCGGGGAACACAGACGTGTGAGTTGTTGTAGGGGGAGACAAGAGTTAGAAGTTCTTCCATTGTGTATAGTCCTCTTGTCATTTTGTTTGTTTTCTATTTAATTTTTGCGTTTATTAATTTTACTATTTCCCTTTTCCTGTTTTAATTTTTTTTTAGGCAAGTTTAATCCAAGGAGTTTTATTAGTTTGTGTAAATTTCCTTGCAAAGAATTTCAGCTTCATTTTATCTGCTTTAATTATTGAAAATGTCGTCATGGGATATTTCACCTAGATTTAATGACATGGTTTATTATATGGACCAAATGAATGAGTTGAATGCTAGGCAGTGTAGGAACATTGTTTGCTTGTTGTGTCGAGGAGAGGGTCATGAATTGAAGGACTGTCCTAGTCTTTTCAATCCTGACCGCTGCTCCTCCACTCATGACAACAGTGTCCCTATCGCTCATTCTGTGCCCATGGAGGCAATTGTGCCCTCTATACCTGAGCTTGTCTCGTGCATGGACTCCTCACTCCCTATGTATGGCTTCACTCCTAGTAATGATGATCACTCATCTGTTAGCCAACAAGGAGAGGAATGGGAGCTCCTAGATGCACCTGAGTATGATGAGGAAAGTATTCTTTCCATCTGGGAGGCGTCAGCAGATCTTTTTGCGGAGGAGCCAAATCTTTGTGTTCCTCCAATTTTTTTGTAAGATTTTTCTACACACATTCTTTATGATCCTATCAAAGTAAAGGAGTGGGGTGATGCTTCGGACTCGGAGGATGCTCCAAAGTGGGTTGAGGAGGATACTCTCTCTGATGAGGAGGTTTGCACTTCTTCATGGGACGAGGAGGTCCAAACCACCACTGAGGCCCTTGAGTTCTTGGGTTCCCCTCGCCATGATACTTACGATGATGATAGCGATCTATCCTTGGATCCTGCTGGGAGTGAGACCGGGACCACTCCCCCGATTTCTGATTATTTGTGTCCTTCTTCTCTTTTATTTCTTGACCCCCCTTCTTCACCCGAGCCTGTGCAGGTTGAATCTTTACAGGTACCCCAGGAGGACTTGGAGCATGTTGCTCAAGTCAATGATGAGTTTATCGTCATATGTGAGGAGGTTGATCCCCCCTCCGTAGAGGAAGCTCCACTCATTTCCTTCTCCTCCTGCTGCCTCCCTGGAGATGATACCTTGCTGGGCAAGGATATTTTTGGTGAGTTGAGTGAGGATTCCTCCTCTTCTTATTTTTTATTCCCTCTACCTGTGACGAGCAGGTATTATTTATATTTGGGCAGAGGCGTGACTATTCTGTTGCCGTATCGGTACCCGCTACCGACACGCATATTAGAACAGTTACCTGTGCACTTCTCTTTTCATAGACCCATTAGCTAGAACTGTTTTCAATTTGAATAAGTCGTGCTGGGAGGACAATAACCTCAGTAGTTATCTTACTTTTCCTGCATTTTTATTTCTTCTAATCATGTTTAGTTAGCTGTAGTTTATTTTAGTTTGTCTTTTTCTTTTGTTTTTGTGGAGCTCACCCCTGCAGGTACTCATTGCAAATTCTGAATTGCGGGTTTGCTTCAGATTTCCACGCACCTTCTGGTATGCTCACTTGCTGAGCATTGGGTAACTTCTTCCCTAGCTTTCGATTTAGATTTTCACTGTCATATCATTATGTTGTATTGCTTAGATTAAGTCTGGGGGAGAGCCGTTATATGTTACCCACTGCACGTGCACATCTCATTTGCATACTAGAAGTATTTTAATTTCAGTTATTTAGTATTGTTCATCTTCACTGTACACCACTGCACCCACTTTAGCGCGCACTCGCTTGTTTGTATGCTTCCGTATATTCAATTCTTGGATGTGATGTAGGAAGTGCTGTATTAGCCAAAATAATTGCAAGATGGAGTGGAATGTTGACTCTTGTAGTGCTCTAGTTGAATACTCGTGTTTGCATAGGGATTTGAGTAGAATTAGTTTTTGTTTATGCTTCTAATTTATAATTTGTAGATTTGCATAGATTTTAATTTATTTTACTCAAAATGGTGAATGTGGTTGAATCTTGCGGTAGCGTGGTATTGTGTGTAGGCGAATGTGAGGTTCGTGTTGCTCGAGTCGGGAGGAAGGATTACCTTTCTCGGGGGTTAAGAACTTGCCCCAAGCGACTCTCGAAGCATGGGTGCGAATGACTTGCAAGTTGAGCGTGACATAGGCCATCTATTTGGCAAGCTTGAGCTTTGTTCTACCACTCCTATACATTAACCGTTGCTTGCCTATTTTGTGCCTACCCGATCTTTTGATTCAACCCCACCATACTTCACCAAGGCCTAAAAGCTAATCCTATTATCGCAACCAAAAATTAAGCTAAGAGAATTTATGAATTGTAATTTTTTAATGCGGTGCGGTGATGCGTAACTTCAGTGTTGATGTGGAAGTTTTAAAAAAAATTGTCTTTGTGCTGAGAATTGTGCTAATTAATTTGGGGATAAAAAGAAAAGAAAAAGAAAAAGAAAAAGAAAAAGAAAAAAAAATATATATATATATATTTATCCCTAGCGCTTTAATTGAATCATATTTTGGTATTGATTGTTGTAGGCCGTGTGCACACCCGGTTTCAAAGTCATGTCTGGGGGTGTGTTACACGTGTATTATTGGGGCTGCTATGATTTAGCACATTTGTGTGCTCATTTGGGTTGCGATTAGCCTTCATGTTTATCTTTGCATTCCAAACCGTAACCCAAGCCTCATGTATACTGATGAGTCCTGATCATATATACATTTATGGACTCATCCGGGCCGTTATTTAGTCAATATCACGCACTTTAGCCTTATTATAGTCTATATTTGATAACCCATGCTAGGTGCACATTTAGGCCCACTTTGGTGTGTTTTCGTGCTTATTTTCATTAGTAGTATTCATGTGCTTGTTAAGTGCCACTTTCAGTGGCTAGATCTGTGGTTGCGCTGAATTGGAGTCGTGCAAGTGTCCCCGTTGCAATTCTGCACAGGAACACTGCGCACGATCACTTGTTATACTGCGCACGACTACTGGTCGTGCGCCACTGATCGTGCGCATTGACCATTAAATTCTTGAGTTCTGTCTGCTGTAGTGCGCACGATCATCGTCTCCAGTGCGCACGACCATCGGTCGTGCGCCACTGCTCGTGCGCACTCACCAGTAATTTTATGAGTTCTGTTTCATCTATTGCGCACGACCACCGACGCTAGTGCGCACGACCATCGGTCGTGCGCCACTGGTCGTGCGAACATTTTATTTCATAATTTCTGTCTTTGCAGGTTCCGTCCAGGCAGAGCGCACGATCACCGGACTCTAGTGCGCACGACCACTGGTCGTGCGCCACTGACCGTGCGCACTGTTTAATTCAGCGCCTATATAATGACCTGATCGCGAATTAGGTCGGGGGGCCACAATTTGGCTCTGTTCCGTCCGTCGTTTTCGCCATTTTCAGAGGGATTTCATCCCCTAGGCCTCCTCCATCATCCAAGGGCTTGAAAGAAGGGTTCCTACACTCACTTTGATCGCTAAGGAAGAGGTTCTTCGCATTAGACGTGGCCGGATGGTAAATCGCTGGAGAAGACGGGTTTATTGGGAGGTGTGACAGCCCTCCTCTACCCCGGACGCAGTTGGGACCGAGCTAGGACGCGGATTGACAACCCGGTGCTTCCTACCGTGAATCTACAACGAGACTCCGGATTCGGTCGTATCTCTCGCTCTTTTTCCTCTACTTATGTGGTTATAGTTGTTGTATTCTCTTTATATCGATGATGAACGCTACGAATGATGTTTAAGATTGCTTATTTCATGATTATGAAATCATTTTGTTCATTTGTGTTAATGAGGTGTGCCCCGATCGATTTTCCGCTCCATTACCATGTCCGGTGCCGCACTAGCAATTGCTATTGGCGTGCTTGTTGAAGAGGTGTCCTCAATTCGTTAGCCTTCTCGCCCATCCGCCCTTTCGACGCAGCGCGCTCAAGGCCTGCCTAGTCTCCATCCCGCCAATCGAAGCATTGCATAGCGGCATTGCATAGGAGTAGGCGTAGTATTTTATTTAATTACTTGCAAACCAAACCACCCATTCATTGTAGCCCCGACTAAGGACTTCGATCTCAAGTCCTTCCTCGAAACCTAACTCCACCTTACTGTGTTCCTCAAGAGACCGACACTCGGGGATTTTCCCCATTATTATTACTTGCGCGACCGGTGCACTTGCCGAAATTATCGCATCAAGTTTTTGGCGCCATTGCCGGGGAACACAGTCGTGTGAGTTTTCTGGAGAGGGAGAATCTGAGAGAGAAGCCACTTCATTTGTAAATTGCATCCTTTAAATTTTATTTCTGTTCTTTTTATTCCGCTTTCTTATTTAATATTAGGTTGCTTTAGTAATTTCTGTTTGGTATAGTGTCTGCATAATAGCATTCTTATCTTGAATCGTATTATTTTTACACTATGTGGGCACATCTCAATATTCGTTGCCGTTGGTGTAGAGATACTTCTCACTCTAGTGATGAATGCCCTACGGAGAATAGTAGGCATAGTTCCTGCAGCCCAGCATATGGAGCACCGACTTCATCTGGTACTTCATATGGTGCGCGTAAGTCTTATGGCTACTCTGCTGAGCCTTTACCGTCATACTTCTTTTCGGCTCCAGCCCCCGCTGTGCCAAAGAAGCCCGCTAGGCAGTGCCAGTTTTGTCGGAGCACAGATCATGCCCTGAAGGATTGTGCTGTTTTTCGTCGCCAATTGGATGAGGATGACGAGCCGGATATCCGGATCGTCCCGAATCCTAACTCTGGCGGCACACCTTCAACATCCGGTTTTGTGTCATTGCCACCTTCACATCTTGAAGGGTATGGAGTTGACACAGTCACCAGATGTGTGGCTGATTTGGGCACCGACATTGCTGAGTCTATTCTCCCAGTGAATCCACCACTTCTAGTGGATTCGATTCTTCCCGCTGTTGTGCACACTACACTCGTCTCCGACGACATTGTCGATGAGGTGTCACAAGAGGAGGCGGTTGATCAGAGTGTTGTGCCTATTCCTATGGAGGAGGACAACCTTCTAGGTGAAGAGGAGTCTCCCTTAGCACCGGTGGAGGAAGTCCAAATCCTAAGCTTGGCCGCCGTTGATCCCGCCGAGCCTTGTAGCATTGATGACAATGCAAGCATTATTTTGCTTCCCCAACCTGATGGGAGTGAGACCGGGACCTCTCCCCCGATGTTTGATCATTTACGTCTTTCGTCTCTTTTATTTCCTGACCCCCTTTCGTCATCTGAGCCGGTGTAGGTTGAGTCTTCACAGGTGCTTCAGGAGGACTTGGAGCTGTTTGCTCAAGTCAATGATGAGAGCATCCTCTCATGTGAGGAGGTTTATTCCCCCTCCGTAGAGGAAGCTCCATTCATTGCCTTTTCCTCCTGCTACCTCCCTGTTGACGATACCTTGCTAGGCAAGAATGTGTTTTGTGAGATGAGTGAGGACCAGGCCTCCTCCTTTTCTTACGTTCTCTACCCTCTACCTGTGAGGAGCAGGTATCTTTATTTAAGTATAGGGGTGACTGTTCTATCACCGTATCGGTACTCGTTACCGACACGCATATTAGAACAGTTACCTGAGCACTTCTCCTTCCATAGGCCCATTAGCTAGAACTTTTATATTTTCGAATAAGTCGTGCTGGGATGACATTAACCCCAGTAGTTATCCTTATTTTTCCTGAAACTTTATTTTGTTTGGTTTAGTTGAGTTTTTGTTAAGGCTATGAATGTCTCGCTGCGTGTGCTGACTCCTGTTTGTGCGTAAACTGCACGGTGAATGGAGTTTTTACTAAAATTTTGGCCGCTGAAAAATTCCTAAAGCGCACGATCACTGATCGTGCGCACTACTTATCGCGCACGACCACTGGTCGTGCGATCGGCCCAGATTTTTATAAAAACCCCGTCCGCCCGAACCCTTCGCGCACGACCTAGGGTTCTCGCTCGCGATCGCCCGTGCGTCGCTTCTGTCCGCTTGCCGCCGATCGTGCGCCTCCTTCCCTTCCGGTGAGCTCATCCTCTATTTCTCCTCCTTCCTTCGGCCTCCTACCACCATGAGCTCCAGGGATCGCCAAAATGTCTACCAACGCTCCGGCCGCATTCCCGCCTCTCCCGCTCAGATCCTTGCTAGGATGGCTACCTTTTCCAAAGATTCGCACACAAGGCGATTCAATTCTCTCAAGGAGAAGCCATTCTTATCGCAAACGCCTAGTGGATTGGAACGAATTGAATTCTATCAGCGACAATGGGGAGTTGGGGGCGGCCATCCTCCAACGTTATTCTTTCGATCATTGGAGTGGAGTGCTTGGGTGCGATGATCTCGGCTACCGGGAGCTTACCTTGGAATTTATTTCTACATTTGAGTGGGATGTGCTGCCCTCCGGTCAACGTCCAGGAAAGTGTTCTTGCCGAATTTTGGGCAAGGTTTACACTCTCTCCTTATCCGAGTTGGCGGTGTGCGCTGGATTTTACACTGAAGCCGAGGCCGCAACGATCCCTTTTCTGAATTTGGATGTCTCCTTCCCTGATGGTGTTACCCCGCGTGCCGCGTGGTGTGCCCTCACGGGTCGTGATGAGGAATATGTGGCCAGAAAATGCAAATCCACATGGATCGTCGCGCCTGCTCTCCGTTTCCTGCAGCACGTCCTTAGCCACTCTCTGGTCGCTCGTGCCCTTAGTCAGAATGTAGTGGGGTGGCAAGATCTGATCGCCCTCTATAGTATGGAATTTCGGCAGCCCTTGCATCTCGGCTACATGTTGGCCTTCTTCTTCCATCACGAGGCTACCTACGGTCTCACTGGTGCCATTGGTGGTGCCTACTATATCACCCGCATTGCCAAAAGCTTGGGGGTCTGGAGTCTTCTGCCTCCGATGGTGCAGGTGACTGCACCCTCTTTCATCACGCGGGCCACCATGGTGAGTTTCCATCTATTACGGGTCGTGGGGAAGAAGAGTAGTCGACGTTTTGTGGTCGTGATGCCAGGAGATGCGCCTAGGGAGAGGCATGACGATGAGGAGCACGGAGAGCCGGCTGAGCCGCCGAATACTCACCGCGAGGTAGTCCTTCCGCAGCCGCGGAGTCATTCATCTCAGCATGGGCGGAGAGCCAAGGAGGAGGGCAGTTCGTCAAGAGCGCCGGAGGTCCCAAGTTTCGATAGGCGTCTCTCCGATTTGGAGGCAAACCAGTACTGGCTTACGGATTTCGTTTATCAGCAAGCGCTGCGGGGCGGACTAAATATTCCTCCACCTCCGGGTCGTGCCGCTTCATCTTCCCGACGGTCGCCGTCCGTTGTGGTTATTGATAGCGACAGCGACGACGAGTGACTTTTTTTTCCCCCGTGTGCGAGCCAGTTTTAGCCTTGTTGTATCTTTTCCGCTTTT
The DNA here is from genome assembly GCA_033032865.1 of Dactylorhiza incarnata. Taxonomy (NCBI): domain Eukaryota; kingdom Viridiplantae; phylum Streptophyta; class Magnoliopsida; order Asparagales; family Orchidaceae; genus Dactylorhiza; species Dactylorhiza incarnata. The sequence continues at coordinate 3,476,887 of JAWHQI010000149.1, forward strand.
GTTTCTTTATTTTCTTTAAAGTCGCTCGAACTTTCTCTCTTTTATTTGCTGTAATAATAACATTCTGCTTCTGGATGCTCTTCTGGGCATCGTATTTTGCATTTAGTTCAATTTTTCTTCTTTGTGATGTGTGCGAGTGCTCAATAGTAATTGCTGGAACAGGTTCACTCCGATGGGTGATAACCCAGATTTCTTGATTTTTTGTGCTCTTACATGTTTAGTTCAGTTTTACTGTTTTTGTTGTTGCAGTGTATCATTTTCAGGTGGCCGTTGTTCCTTGCAATTGCGGATGCTGCGGACTGTTCTGGATCACATTCGCCAATCGTCTGGTATGCTCATTTCTGAGCATTGGGTAACACTTACTCCCCTCTTTCAGCTTCAAATTCTTAGATATATTGTTTAGCTTAAGTCTGGGGGAGTGGTTGTTGTCATCCACTGTGCACGAATTGCACACTAGAAGGTTGTATCTTTATTTGCCCGAGTCATTATCATTGTTGTTCATTCTTCACACACCACTTCACCCACTTGAGTGCATGCTTTTCTTTTTGTTGTTCCGTTTAAAATTAGTTTGGTTGGAATGTGAAATAGTTTGTTAACATAGGAATTATTATTTGGAGCACGATGTCGACTCATGTAGTGTACTAGTCACGTCGCATGTTATGGTAGAATTTGAGTAGAACTAGATTTTCTTTATGCATCGAATTTATGTTTAGTATTTCTGTGTAAATTTAGATTTATTTTACTCAAATGGTGAATTTGTATGAAATTGACGATAACCCGGTATTGTGTGTGTACGATTGCTAGTCGTGTGTTGCTCGAGTCGGGAGGAAGGCTTATCTTTCTCGTGGGCTAAGAACTTGCCCCAAGCGACTCTCGAAGCATGGGTGAGAGCTACTCGTTGAGTCAAACATGATGTAGGCCACCCTTTGGCTAGTTTGAGCTTTGTTATGCCATGTCCATTTCATTCACCTTTGCAAGCCCATGTTGTGCCTACCATTCCTATTTTCAGCTCCTCTTCATCCACCAAAGCCTGAAGCCTATCCTACACCCGCAACCAAATTGTTTTTAACTGCGCTCATAAGTCTCAATATGCGTGTCGTGTGGAATCATTGTGTTATGAAGGGAAAATAATGTCTATCCGCTGATTTTGAACCAACCGGAGGATGCATAAAAGAAGAAAAATATGTAAAAGAAAAAAAAAAGTAGTTTGAAAAAAATCCTCCCGAGCTAAAAACAGAAAATCTGTTGGTATTTGTGAAGTAGGCCGTGTGCACACCTGGTTTTCATGATAAGTCTGAGGGTGTGTCACACGAGCATTGTTTGTTGGTCTTGTATGGTGCAGCGTTCCGTTAGCTCACTTTGGTTGCGTAGCCATCGTGTTTACCTTTGAATATCATACCGTAACCTAAGCCCCATTTTAATCCTATAAGCCCTACTGATTTGACTTGCGAGTTCGCTAGCGCCGTGGAGAGAGTGTGACCGGGCAAGCGTATGGTTCACGACGTTGATGGATTTCAGCGGAGTTATTCCTAAGCCCCGATCTTTTGCAACACCCGCCTCAGCGTCTCGTCACTTTCATACCGGGCATGATCGTCAAATTCTTCATAATTCACCAACTGAGTATAACTAAATCTTTAATTACGCTTCAATACTTACGTAAATTAGTTAGCATAGTTAGAATCTTCTTCTACTAGAATTTCTACTCGCATGCGTACGGTACTTCGCACCGTACTCCCTTGGGTAATTCTCTATGTTAATTATTCGTTTTCGCATTCCACCGGATTCGTTTGCTCGGGACGCGCAAACAGTTAAGTCTGGGGGTGTGATGAGTCCTGATCATATATACATTTATGGACTCATCCGGGCCGTTATTTAGTCAATATCACGCACTTTAGCCTTATTATAGTCTATATTTGATAACCCATGCTAGGTGCACATTTAGGCCCACTTTGGTGTGTTTTCGTGCTTATTTTCATTAGTAGTATTCATGTGCTTGTTAAGTGCCACTTTCAGTGGCTAGATCTGTGGTTGCGCTGGAATTGGAGTCGTGCAAGTGTCCCCGTTGCAATTCTGCACAGGAACACTGCGCACGATCACTTGTTATACTGCGCACGACTACTGGTCGTGCGCCACTGATCGTGCGCATTGACCATTAAATTCTTGAGTTCTGTCTGCTGTAGTGCGCACGATCATCGTCTCCAGTGCGCACGACCACCGGTCGTGCGCCACTGCTCGTGCGCACTCACCAGTAATTTTATGAGTTCTGTTTCATCTATTGCGCACGACCACCGACGCTAGTGCGCACGACCACCGGTCGTGCGCCACTGGTCGTGCGAACATTTTATTTCATAATTTCTGTCTTTGCAGGTTCCGTCCAGGCAGAGCGCACGATCACCAGACTCTAGTGCGCACGACCACTGGTCGTGCGCCACTGACCGTGCGCACTGTTTAATTCAGCGCCTATATAATGACCTGATCGCGAATTAGGTCGGGGGGACACAATTTGGCTCTGTTCCGTCCGCCGTTTTCGCCGTTTTCAGAGGGATTTCATCCCCTAGGACTCCTCCATCATCCAAGGGCTTGAAAGAAGGGTTCCTACACTCACTTTGATCGCTAAGGAAGAGGTTCTTCACATTAGACGTGGCCGGATGGTAAATCGCTGGAGAAGACGGGTTTATTGGGAGGTGTGACAGCCCTCCTCTACCCCGGACGCAGTTGGGACCGAGCTAGGACGCGGATTGACAACCCGGTGCTTCCTACCGTGAATCTACAACGAGACTCCGGATTCGGTCGTATCTCTCGCTCTTTTTCCTCTACTTATGTGGTTATAGTTGTTGTATTCTCTTTATATCGATGATGAACGCTACGAATGATGTTTAAGATTGCTTATTTCATGATTATGAAATCATTTTGTTCATTTGTGTTAATGAGGTGTGCCCCGATCGATTTTCCGCTCCATTACCATGTCCGGTGCCGCACTAGCAATTGCTATTGGCGTGCTTGTTGAAGAGGTGTTTGCGACCCTCAATTCGTTAGCCTTCTCGCCCATCCGCCCTTTCGACGCAGCGCGCTCAAGGCCTGCCTAGTCTCCATCCCGCCAATCGAAGCATTGCATAGCGGCATTGCATAGGAGTAGGCGTAGTATTTTATTTAATTACTTGCAAACCAAACCACCCATTCATTGTAGCCCCGACTAAGGACTTCGATCTCAAGTCCTTCCTCGAAACCTAACTCCACCTTACTGTGTTCCTCAAGAGACCGACACTCGGGGATTTTCCCCATTATTATTACTTGCGCGACCGGTGCACTTGCCGAAATTATCGCATCATATACCTAAAGTCCTATCGATTCGTCTTGTGAGTTCACTAGCGCCGTGGAGAGAGTGTGACCGGGCGAGCATTTGGACATCACCGGGTCGTGACACGAAGAAGACGGGCCATTGGGAGGAAGTGACAGCCCTCCTTTACCCCGGACGCAGTTGAGGACCGAGCTTGGACGCGGATTGACAACCAAGCGATTCCAACCGTGAATCCCAGCAAGGCTTCGGAGTCGGTCGAATCTCTTACTCTTTATTCTTTTGAAATGATGTTTGTATGCTAAACTCTCTATTTTTTGGATGAAGAGCTTGATAAATCCATATATGTAACTTTTATTTCATGTTTTATGAAATTACTTTTGATTTATTCAAGTGTATGAGGTGCACTATTGTCATTCATCTTCCATCCTCCATTACCCTCCATTCCATTCCGCTTAACTTCTCTTCCACTACGTGAGCCTACTCTTCCATTCGCCAAGCTAAGCGGTGCTAACGGCCCGTGTAATCCACTTCATTTCCGCTAGTGCGAACCACCTCATCCGCTTGCCTACTCGCCCATCCGCCTACCGAAGCAGTGCATCGCGGCCTGCATAGTTTCCATCCGCCCGGCGAAGCAGCGCATAGCGGCCTGCATAGTAGTAGTGATTTAGTTGTTTTATTTTGTTTTCCGCAAATCAAACCAACCCTAGCCTTTCGCATCCATCCGACTTAAGGACTTCAATCTCAAGTCCTCCTCAATAGTCAACTCCACCTTACTGTGTTCCTTCCGAGATCGATACTCGGGGATTTACTCCTCGTTTTATATTACTTGAACGATCGGTACACTGCCGTTCGGATCGCAGTCTCGCTACCGCCTATAGCGGTGTGCAGGATTTGCGCATCAAGACTCAGTTGGTACTCACGTACTCAAGATGATTGGGTATATTGAGAACCTGGAGAGACTGGGTTTTCCTCTGGGTCAAGAGTTGGCCACAGATCTTATCCTGCAATCGTTGCCAGATAGTTATGAGCAGTTCGTCTTGAACTACAACATGAATGAAATAGACAAGACACTGTCCGAGCTCCTAGGCATGTTGTGAACTGCCGAGATAAACATGAAGAAGGCCAAGCCTGCTAGTCCCATATTGATGGTACATAAAGGCAAGGGTAAGGCCAAGGGCTTCAAGAAGACGAAGGTGGGACCTAAGTCACATCTTGAGCCCAAATCTTCTGCGCTGAAAAAGAAGAGCACCGTGAAGGAAGGGAAATGCCACCATTGTGGCAAGGCTGGTCATTGGAGGAGGAATTGTCTTTCGTACATTGAGGGTCTGCAGAAAATGAAGGGAGGTATGACTTCCGCTTCGAATATTTACGTTATAGAGATAAACCTTTCTGCTCCTTCATCTTGGGTATTGGATAACGGATGTGGTTCTCACATTTGTACAAATGTGCAGGAACTAGGAAGGAGGAGATTGCTGAGTAAAGGAGAGGTGGACCTGCGCGTCGGCAATGGAGCAAGAGTTGCTGCTATAGCCGTAGGGGTTTACCGTCTTTCTTTACCCATTGGGCTTGTAATAGAACTTAATAATTGTTATTTTCTTCTGGCCATAACTAGAAACATTATATCCATTTCATGCTTAGACATGATTGGATTTTCTTTTATAATTAAGAACAATTGTTGTTATATATTTAAGAATGATGTTTGTTATGCTGTAGATCAATTGTTTAATGGTCTTTATGTTTTGAACCTGGACCATCCGATCTATAATGTAAATAATAATAAAAGACTAAGAACAAATGACTCAAATCCTACATATCTCTGGCTTTATCGTTTGGGCCATATAAACGAGAAGCGCATATCCAAGCTCCATAAAGATGGACTATTGGACTCATTTGATTATGAATCATTTGAGCGATGCGAGTCTTGTTTGCTAGGCAAGATGACTAAAGCTCCTTTCACTGGTTATACTGAGAGGGCTGAGGATCTTTTGGGTATAGTACATAGTGATGTATGCGGACCCATGAGTTCTATGGCTAAAGGTGGGTATTTCTACTTCGTTATATTTACTGATGATTTCAGTAGATACGGATACGTGTATCTTATGAAGTGCAAATCCGAAACTTTTGAAAAGTTCAAAGAGTTTAAGAATGAAGTGGAAAACCAATTGGGTAAGAAGGTTAAAGCACTCCGATCTGATCGAGGTGGCGAATACCTGAGTCATGAGTTCCGTGATCATCTGAAAGAGTGTGGTATTGTATCACAGCCCACTCCACCTAGGACACCGCATCATAATGGTGTGTCTGAGAGGAGAAATCATACTCTGTTAGACATGGTACGGTCGATGATGAGTCATGCAGACTTGCCTGTTTCTTTTTGGGGTTTTGCTTTAGAGACTGCTGCAATGACACTGAATCACGCTCCGACGAAAACGGTTCTAAAGACACCATATGAGATATGGACTGGGAAGCGTCCTAATATGTCATTCATTAAAATTTGGGGCTGTGAGGCATACGTACGACGTCAAATGCCTGACAAGCTGGAACCCAAATCAGATAAGTGTTATCTGGTGGGATATCCTAAGGAAACGAAAAGATACTACTTTTACCTACCGTCTGAGGGCAAAGTGTTTGTCGCAAGGACGAGTGTCTTCTTGGAGAAAGAGTTCTTATCAAGAAAGACGCAAAAGGTAAAACTTGAAGAATTTCAAGAACCACAAGTAGTGAATGAATCAGAATTGGATTCTGAGCTAGGACTACAAGATGTTGTAGCTAGAGAACCTGCTCAAGAGACACAAGTCCTACGTAGATCTGGTAGACCAAGATTTGAGCCTGAGAGATATGGATTTCTCGTGTCTCAAATAGGTAATGTGTTGCTTATGGATCATGATGATGAACCAGCGACCTACCAAGAGGCTATGAATGGATCGGACTCCGACAAATGGCTCGAGGCTATGAAATCCGAAATGGACTCCATGTATACAAACCAAGTTTGGAACTTGGTGGAACCACCTGAAGGGGTACGACCCATAGGGTGCAAGTGGGTCTTCAAGAAGAAGACCGACATGGATGGGAATGTACAGACATTCAAAGGGAGACTGGTGGCTAAAGGTTTCAAGTAAATTCATGGTGTTGACTATGATGAGACCTTTTCCCCTGTTAAAATGGGAAAGTCCATTAGGATATTGCTTGCTATTGCTACGTATTATGACTACGAGATCTGGCAGATGGATGTCAAAATGTCTTTCCTAAATGGAAACCTCCTTGAGGAAGTGTACATGACACAACCCGAGGGTTTTGTATCCCTAAATGAAGCCACTAAAATATGCAAGCTGAGCAGGTCCATTTATGGATTGAAATAGGCCTCTAGAAGTTGGAATCTTCGTTTTGATGAGAAGATCAAAGAGTTTGGTTTTATCAAGAACGAGGATGAACCGTGTGTTTACAAGCGAATCAGTGGGAGCATTGTTGTCTTCCTGATATTGTATGTAGATGACATACTGTTGATCGGGAATAACATACCTACCCTGAAAGTTGTTAAGAACAACCTAGGGAACTGCTTTTCTATGAAGGACTTGGGTGAAGCGACTTACATACTCGGTATTAAAATCTATAGAGATAGATCGAAGAAGTTGCTGGGTTTGACCCAGAGTACGTACATTGAGAAGGTGTTGAAGCGGTTCAACATGCTTGAGTCCAAGAAAGGATTTTTGCCCATGTCTCATGGTGTAAATCTCTCTAAGGACCAGTGTCCAAAATCTTGTGAAGATAAGGACCGCATGAAGTTGATTCCATATGCTTCGACAATTGGGTCAATCATGTATGCAATGTTATGTACTCGACCCGATGTCTCTTTTGCTTTGAGCATGACTAGCAGGTATCAGTCTGATCCTGGTGAATTTCACTGGATAGCTGTAAAGAATATCCTGAAGTACTTGAGAAGGACTAAGGATGTATTCTTGGTGTATGGTGGAAAGGAAGAGCTCGTTGTAAGTGGTTACACGGATGCCAGCTTCCAAACTGATAGGGATGATTTGAAGTCTCAATCAGGGTTTGTGTTTTGTCTGAATGGAGGAGCTGTGAGCTGGAAGAGTTCCAAGCAAGAGACAGTTGCTGATTCTACAACTGAGGCCGAGTATATCGCTGCGGCAAATGCAGCGAAGGAGGCTGTATGGATTAGGAAATTCATCGGCGAGCTAGATGTAGTTCCTAGCATTGTTGGTCCCGTAGTTCTCTACTGTGATAACAATGGTGCAATTGCACAATCTAAGGAACCTAGATCCCATCAGCGCTCCAAGCACATACTTCGGCGGTTCCATCTTATTCGTGAGATTGTCGAACGAGGAGATGTGAACATTTGTAGAGTGCCAACTGAGGAGAATATTGCTGATGCACTGACAAAGCCTCTCGCGTGGAGAAAGCATGATGGTCATACTAGATCAATGGGTATACGATACCTGAGTGATAAACTCTAAGGGGAGTCTTGTGGGTTGCATGTAAAATATATATTCTGTTGGCTGTTTAATATTTATTCATATGATGAATTGTGTACCAATTATTTCCTTTTACAATTAATGGCAAGTTCTTTTATTACGATATACTGTTTCTATATGATAGAATAAAATTCGTGATAAATACCCTTAGAATGTTCGCTTCCATAGGACATCAAGTACGTGACTTGAATGTGAGAGCCTATGATTTCGAAGCTTCATTCTTAAAAGGTCCCTGGTCGAGGTATCATCGTAGAAGCTAAGGGTGATGATGATACGTTAAGACTAGCATGTGTGTTGACTGATGACCGGTTCTCACAGGTCATGATATTGTGATATCAAGTCATCACGTGGGTACTTGTTAGTGAACAAGTTGTACTGGACAGACCCAACCTGAGACAACTTTGTGGATTGTTACTTAAAAGTGTCACAAGTAGGTCTCATTTGACAATGGTGTTGTGGTCCTTTGACTTGAAGTCACAGCATTCATCGAGTGAGGAAGAGCGTGCTTTGATGTCATCTAAAGTCTTCCTTGAAGAAGGTTGATGATAAGGGTTGTCGTTGGGTACGTTATGAATCATTTGGGTGTTTGGGTGTGAGCAGATATGGGATTTGTCCTCCTATATAACAGGAGTTGCATCCATGGGCCCCTTGATGGAAGTGGACTGAGAAATGCATGGCCATGCTTGTTTGAGTCAATATGTGATATTGAGCTCACCATTCTCTGGAAGTCCGTTCTAGATCAAGAAACTTGGATTGAGCTATTAAGAGGGTGACACGGTCCATGCCTCTAGTTCTTTCCGGATGTAAGGGACAAAGGGACAAAGACAACGCTGGAACATTGGTCATAAAGGCTTATGAGTTATGAACTCTTATTGCTTGGGGAGCAATGATGCATTGCTAGATGCCGCTCATTGTTTGTGAGGTTTTTGTTTGATACTTTCAAGATCAAGTGGGAGACTGTTGGAGTTACCATTGTGTTCTAGAAGTGGTCAAACATGTAATGTCACTGCCAATGCGATATGAGCCTGCAGGGTCGCACATAAGAGCATGTGGAGAAGATGGAAGATTGACTGTGTTGGTAAAGGTTACCAATCACCATATAGAATGGGGGAGGTCCAGCAAATGTTGCTGTCTGAATTCATCGGGTTTACACGGATAGAATTCGTCGGATATGATTCGTCGGAATTTGTCGGATTCGTCGGATTGTTCCGTGGAATCCCGACGAATTGTTACAGAGATCCTTAACTCGGCAAATTAATGCGCAAATCCAACACACCACTATAGATGGTGGCTAGACTGCGGCACGACACGGCAGTGTACCGATCGTTCAAGCAATATAAAACAAGGAGTAATCCCCAAGTATCGAATCTCTCAAGGAACACAGTAGGGTGGAGTTGACTATTGAGGAGGGACTTGAGATCGAAGTCCTTTCGAGCGGATGGATGCGGAAACGGGGATTTTGGATTGTGGAAAACAAAGAGAAAATGCTATGACTACTCCTATGCAATGCCGCTATGCAATGCTTCGCTTGGCGGGATGGAGACTAGGCAGGCCTTGAGCGCGCTGCGTCGCAAGGGAGGATGGACGAGTAGGCAAACGGATCGAACTATGCAGGCCTTGAGCGCGCTGCTTCGTTAGGCGGGATGGAATACACGGGCCGCTATGCCACGCTTCGGTGGGCGGATGGGCGAGTAGGCTAACGGAATGAGGGTTGTCGGCACCTCTTCGACAAGCACGCCACTAGCAATTTCTAGTGCGGCACCGGGCACGGTGGAGGAGTGGAAAATGGATGGGGGCGCACCTCAATAACACAAATGAACTAAATAATTCCATAAATATGAAATAAACAATAATAAACATGGTTCATAGCATTCATCATCTAAATAAAGAGATTACAACAAATATAACCACACAAGTAGAAGAAAAAGGCAAGAGATACGACCGAATTCGGAGTCTTGTTGTAGATTCACGGTAGGAAGCACCGGGTTGTCAATCCGCGTCCTAACTCGGTCCCAACTGTCGTCCGGGGTAGAGGAGGGCTGTCACACCTCCCAATGGACCCGTCTTCTCTAGCGATTTACAATCCGGCCACGTCGGATGCGAAGAACTTCTTCCTTGGCGATCAAAATAAGTGTAGAATCCTTTCCTTTAAGCCCTTGGATGATGGAGGAGGCCTAGGGGTGAAAAACTGTGAAAAGGGTGAAAACCGGCGGACTGAACGGCGTTCTAATGCGTGATCCCGACCTAATTCGCGAGCAGGGCATTATATAGGCGCTGAATTAAACAGGGCGCACGGTCATTGGCGCACGACCAGTGGTCGTGCGCACTAGAATTCTGTGATCGTGCGCCTGACTGGACGGAGCCTGCAAGGGAAGAAATTTATAAAATACAATGTTTGCACGATCAGTGGCGCACGACCAACGGTCGTGCGCTCTATCGTAAGTGGTCATGCGATAAGCCAGACAGAACTCATAAAAAGGGTGTTAAGTGCGCACGATCAATGGCGCACGACCAGTGGTCGTGCGCAATAGAACCAGTGATCGTGCGCAGTGTTCCTGTGCAGAATTGTACCGGGAACACCTGCACAACACCTGTTCCAGCATACAACACCGGTCTATCCACTGAAAGTGGAACTTAACAGCACATGAAAACTAATAACGAAGTTAAGCATGAAATCACACCAAAACGGGCCAAACGTGCACCTAGCATAGAATGATCAATATGAACTATAACAGGGCTAAAGTGCGGTGAAATGACTAAATAAACGGCCCAGATGAGTCCAAAAAAATGTATATGATCAGGACTCATCACACCCCCAGACTTACCTGTTTGCGCGTCCCGAGCAAACGAATCCAGTGGAGTGTGAAAACGGTAGTTAACGTAGAAAATTACACAGAAGAGTATGGTGCGAAGTAACATACGCATGCGAGTGGAAATTCTAGTAACAAGAGATTCTAACTATGCTAACTAGTTTACGAAAGTATTACAGCGTAACTAGAGATCTATCAAAACTCAGTTGGTGAATGATGAAGAATTCGAACGATCATGCCCGGTGTGAAAGTAACAAGACGCTAAGGCGGGTGTTGCACAAGGTCGTGGTTTAGGAATAACTCCGCTGAAATCCATCAATGTCATGAACCATACGCTCGCCCGGTCACACTCTCTCCACGGCGTTAGCAAACTCACAAGTCAAATCAATAGGGCTTTTAGGAGTATAATGGGGCTTAGGCTGCGGTATGATATTCAAATTTAAACACGATGGCTACGCAACCCAAGTGAGCTAACGGAACGCTGCACCACACAGAACCAAAAACAACGCTCGTGTGACACACCCCCAGACTTATCATGAAAACTAGGTGTGCACACGGCCTACTTCACAATCACCAACAAATTTTCTATTTAGCTCGGGAGGATTTCTTTTCAATATACTTTTTCCAGATTTTTTTTCTTCTTTTTTACAAAATACTTTTCTTCTTTTACTTATCCCCCAGTTGGAACAATTTCAGCGAAATGGCGTTAATTTCCCCTTCTCATCACAACGATTCCATACATCACACCAAATGTAGAAAATGAGTGCAGAAACAGCAATTTGGTTGCGGGTGTAGGATAAGCTTTGGGCTTTGGTGGATGAAGAGGAGCTGATCAAAGGAGTGGTAGGCACAAATTTTTCATCCAAAGGTGAGCGAAAAGGACAGGGAAAGACAAGGCTCAAACTAGCCAAAAGGTGGCCTACATCACGTTTAACTCGACGAATCGCTCTCGCCCATGCTTCGAGAGTCGCTTGGGGCAAGTTCTTAGCCCACGAGAAAGATAAACCTTCCTCCCGACTCGAGCAACACACGACTAGTGCTCGTACACACACAACACCGGGTTATCGTCAATTTCATTCACATTCACCATTTGAGTATAATAAATCTAAAACTACGCAAAAATACTAATCATAAATTAAATGCATAGAAATAATCTAATTTTACTCAAATTCTATCGTAGCATGCGGATGCGACTAGAACACTGCTCGAGTTAACATCGCGCTCCTAATAGTAATTCCTAAGTTAACATCCTATTTCATACTCCAACCAAAACAATTCATTCGGAAACAAAACAAATAGGTAAGCGCGCACTCAAGCGGGTGCAGTGGTGTGCAATGAAAATAAACTAAACATCTTTCCATAAACTAAAATATAAATACTTCCAGCATGCTATGCGATAGTGAACATGAGTGAACACTCAGAACGACTCTCCCCCAGACTTAAACTAAACAATACCACTAGTATATTGCAATAAAATTCAGAGTAAAGCTAGGGAAAGAGAGTACCCAGTGCTCAGAAATGAGCACACCAGAAGATTGGCGCTAGATTTGCGAGCAATCCGCCGCTTCCGCCATCACAAAGAACAAAGCCTACCTGCGAGTGATACACTAAAAATAGCAAAAATAATAAAAACTGAACTAAACATGTGAGAGAAATAATAATCAAGAAATCTGGGTTATCACCCATGGAGGTGAACCTGTTCCTGCAATTAAAATTAAGCACTCGCACTCATAACAAAATGGACAAATTATGCTAAATTCATAAAACGATGCCCAGAAGAGCATCCAGAAGCAAAATGTTATTATTACAGTTAACAAAAGAAAATAAGTTCGAGCGACTCAACAAAAAATAGAAACAGCAGCCAGAAAAAAGATAACAAGGCTTAGAATAGCTCGCACACAGGGAGAAAGATCACTCGTCGTCGCTGTCACTATCTAGAACAACAACGGACAGCGGAGGTCTGGAAGATGACGCGGCCCGGCCAGGAGGTGGGGGAATATTTAGTCCTCCCCGCAATGCTTGCTGATAAACAAAATCCGTCAGCCAGTACTGGTTCGCCTCCAAATCGGAGAGGCGCTGATCGAAGCTTGGGACCTCCGGTGCTCATGAAGAACTACCCTCCTCCTTGTGTTTCCGCTCCGGCATGGATGACTGACGCCACGGCTGCGAGAGGGCTATCTCTCGGTGAGTGTTCGGCGGCTCAGCCGGCTCTCCGTGCTCCTCATCAACATGCCTCTCCCTAGGCGCATCACCTGGCATCACGACCACAAAACGCCTGCTACTCTTCTTCCCCACAACCCGCAGTAAATGAAAGCTCACCATGGTGGCCCTGGTGATGAAAGAGGGTGCAGTTACCTGCACCATCGGAGGCAGCTGACTCCAAACCCCCAATCCCTTTGCAATGCGAGTGATGTAGTATGCTCCACCAATGGCACCAGTGAGACCGTAGGTGGCCTCGTGATGGAGGAAGAGAGCGGGCAAGTAGCCCAGATGCAAGGGCATCCGGAATTCCATACTATATAAGTAAGTCAAATCTTGCCACCCCACGACATTCTGACTGAGAGCTCGGGCGACAAGAAAATGACTAAGAACGTGCTGCAGGTATCGGAGAGCAGGCGAGACAATCCAGGTGGATTTGCTCTTCCTGGCTACATACTCTTCGTCACGTCCTGTGAGAGCACACCACGCGGCACGCGGGGTGATGTCGTCAGGGAAGGAGATACTCGTACTCGAAAAATCAATCGCCGCAGCCTCCTCCTCAGTGTAAAAACCTGCGCTCACCGCCAACTCCGCCAGAGAAAGAGTGAAGACTCTCCCCATCATTCGGAAAGAACATTTTCCTGGACGTAGGCCGCAGGGCAGCAACTCCCACTCGAACGTTGCGAGAAACTCCAATGTGAGCTCCCGGTAGCCGAGGTCGTCACACTCAAACACCCTGCTCCAGTGATCAAATGAATAATGAAGGCGGACGGCCTCCCCCAACTCTCCATTGTCGCCGATAGAATTAAGCTCGTTCCAATCGACTAAACGTTGGGACGGAAATGGCTTCTCCTTCAGTGAGTTGTATCGTCGTGTGTGCGAATCCTTGGAAAAGGTGGCCATACGAGCAAGGATCTGAGCTGGAGAGGCGGAGGGACGGCCAGAGCGGTGGTAGGCCTTGGCGAAATGGCGAGCACTAGAGCTCATGGTGGTGGCAAGGCAAGAGAAGGAGGAAGTTCAGAAATGGGCTCACCGGAAGGAAGAAGGGCGCACGATCGGCGGCAACCCAGCGGAGACGGCGCACGAACGAAGAAAACGAGAACCCTAGAATGTGCGCATAAGGCTCGGGCGGACGGGCTTTTTATAAAAATCTGGGCCGATCGCACGACCAGTGGTCGTGCGCGATAAGTAGTGCGCACGACCAGTGATCGTGTGCGCAAGGAATTTTCCAAGCGGCCAAAATTTTAGTAAAAACTCCATCCACCGTGTAGTATACGTACAACTAGGAATCAGAACAAGCAGCGAGACAATCACAGCCTTAACAATGACTTAATTAAACTAGGCGAAATAAAAGTTCACGAAAAAGAAAGATAACTACTGGGGTTATTGTCATCCTAGCACGACTTATTCAAAAACTAAGGGTTCTAGCTAATGGGTGTATGGAAAAGAAAATGCACAGGTAACTGCTCCATTATCCGTTTCGGTAGCTGGTTCCGATACGGAGATAAGGCAGTCACCCCTCTACCTAAATAATAATACCTGCTTGACACAGGTAGAGGGAAAAGAAAGTAAGAAGAGGAGGAGGTATCCTCACTCAACTCACCAAAAACATCCATGCCTAGCAAGGTGTCGTCAACATCGAAGTGGCAGGAGGAAAAGGTAATGAGGGGAGCTTCCTCTACGGAGGGGGAGTAAACCTCCTCACGTGAAAGGATGCTCTCATCATTGACTTGAGCAAAAAGCTCCAAGTCCTCCTGAAGTACCTGTGAAGATTCAACCTGCACAGACTTAGATGAAGGAAGGGGATCAGGAAATAAAGAAGGCGAAAAACATAAATAATCGTCAATCGGGGGAGTGATCCCCGTCTCACTCCCATCAGGTTGGGGAAGTAAAATTAAGTTAGGATTGTCATCAATGCTACAAGATTCGGCGGGATCAACGGTGGCCAGGCTTAGGATTTGGACTTCCTCCACCGGTGCTGAGGAAAACTCCTCTTCACCTAGAAGGTTGTCCTCCTCCATAGGAATAGGCACAACACTCAGATCACCCACCTCATCCTGCGACACATCATCAACAATGTCATCGGAGATGAGTATAGCACGCACAACAGGTGAAAGAACCGAATCCACAAGAAGTGGTGGAGGCACATGGTGAATAGGCTCAGCAATGTCGGTGCATAGATCAGCCGCACATCCAGTGACCGTGTCCATGCCATACCATTCAAGATGCGAAGGTGACAAAGACACATAACCGGATGTTGAAGGTGTGCCACCAGAGTTAGGAGTTGGGACGATCCGGATATCCGGCTCGTCGTCTTCGTCCAATTGGCGAAGATACTCGGCACAGTCCTTTAGGACATGATCAGTGCTCTGACAAAACTGGCACTGCCTTGCGGGCTTCTTTGGCACAGCGGGAGCTGGAGCCGAAAAGAAGTACGACGGTAAAGGCTCAGCAGAGTAGCCATAAGACTTACGCGCACCATATGGAGTACCAGACGAAGTCGGTGCTCCATATGCTGGGCTATAAGAATTACGCCTACTATTCTCCGTAGGGCATTCATCACTAGAGTGGGAGGCAGCTCCACACCAACGGCAATGGAAATTGAGATGTGCCCACATAGTGTGAAGATAAAACGATTCAAAAAGAAGAACACTATTGTGCGAAATACTATACCTAACAAAAATTTACTAAAGCAACCTACTATAAAACAAGAAAATGGAATAAAGAGAACAGAAATAAAATAAAAGATGCGATAAACAAATGGAAAGGCTTCTCTCTCAGATTCTCCCTCTCCAGAAAACTCACACGACTGTGTTCCCCGGCAACGGCGCCAAAAACTTGATGCGCAAATCCTACACACCACTATAGATGGTGGCTAGACTGCGGCACGACACGACAGTGTACCGATCGTTCAAGCAATATAAAACGAGGAGTAATCCCCGAGTATCGAATCTCTCAAGGAACACAGTAGGGTGGAGTTGACTATTGAGGAGGGACTTGAGATCGAAGTCCTTTCGAGCGGATGGATGCGGAAACGGGGATTTTGGATTGTGGAAAACAAAGAGAAAATGCTATGACTACTCCTATGCAATGCCGCTATGCAATGCTTCGCTTGGCGGGATGGAGACTAGGCAGGCCTTGAGCGCGCTGCGTCGTAAGGGCGGATGGACGAGTAGGCAAACGGATCGAACTATGCAGGCCTTGAGCGCGCTGCTTCGTTAGGCGGGATGGAATACACGGGCCGCTATGCCACGCTTCGGTGGGCGGATGGGCGAGTAGGCTAACGGAATGAGGGTCGTCGGCACCTCTTCGACAAGCACGCCACTAGCAATTGCTAGTGCGGCACCGGGCACGGTGGAGGAGTGGAAAATGGATGGGGGCGCACCTCAATAACACAAATGAACTAAATAATTCCATAAATATGAAATAAACAATAATAAACATGGTTCATAGCATTCATCATCTAAATAAAGAGATTACAACAAATATAACCACACAAGTAGAAGAAAAAGGCAAGAGATACGACCGAATCTGAAGTCTTGTTGTAGATTCACGGTAGGAAGCACCGGGTTGTCAATCCGCATCCTAACTCGGTCCCAACTGTCGTCCGGGGTAGAGGAGGGCTGTCACACCTCCCAATGGACCCGTCTTCTCCAGCGATTTACAATCCGGCCACGTCGGATGCGAAGAACTTCTTCCTTGGTGATCAAAATAAGTGTAGAATCCTTTCCTTTAAGCCCTTGGATGATGGAGGAGGCCTAGGGGGTGAAAAACTGTGAAAAGGGCGAAAAATGGCGGACTGAACGGCGTTCCAATGCGTGATCCCGACCTAATTCGCGAGCAGGGCATTATATAGGAGCTGAATTAAACAGGGCGCACGGTCATTGGCGCACGACCAGTGGTCATGCGCACTAGAATTCTGTGATCGTGCGCCTGACTGGACGGAGCCTGCAAGGGAAGAAATTTATAAAATACAATGTTCGCACGATCAGTGGCGCACGACCAATGGTCGCGCGCTCTATCGTAAGTGGTCGTGCGATAAGCCAGACAGAACTCATAAAAAGGGTGTTAAGTGCGCACGATCAATGGCACACGACCAGTGGTCGTGCGCAATAGAACCAGTGATCGTGCGCAGTGTTCCTGTGCAGAATTGTACCGGGAACACCTGCACGACACCTGTTCCAGCATACAACACCGGTCTAGCCACTGAAAGTGGAACTTAACAGCACATGAAAACTAATAACGAAGTTAAGCACGAAATCACACCAAAACGGGCCAAACGTGCACCTAGCATAGAATGATCAATATGAACTATAACAGGGCTAAAGTGCAGTGAAATGACTAAATAAACGGCCCAGATGAGTCCAAAAAAATGTATACATACATATATATATATATATATATATATATATATTCACACATACATATACATATATACGTATATACCTTCATATGCACACCATTCAACCACGTACGCATTTCTTCATAAATGGGGAAAATTGCCTATACGCACACACACACATACCCCCTTACGCGACCCTTGCACGAATACGGATATATATATGCATATTTTTATATATTCCCCTACTTACGCCTGCATCGATAAATCCGCTTAGGATTAGCTCGCCGGACGACGACGCTCCCTAAAAGGTAATGCCCCTCTCATATTCACTAAACTGCGAAAATTTCATATTTTTAAACGGTCGATTTTATCGCGACCCCACTTAAAAGGTTGTAAGAAAACCTGGGGCGTTACACCCTTTCTCACCACGTGACCCAAGAAGGAGACTTGCGAAAGCCAAAACTCGCATTTGCTCAGCATGGCATACAACTTGTGTGCCCTTAAGGTAGATATTACCAAACGCAAATGTCGAGCATGCTTCTCTTCACTTGAAGAATAGACCAGCACATCATCAGTAAAAACCACCACAAACTGGTCCAGATAGTCTCGGAATACCCTGTTCATCAGATCCATGAAAGCAGAGGACGCATTAGTCAGCCCAAATGACATCACCAGGAACTCAACCATAAGGCATCCGGAAAGCAGTTCGCGGAACATCTGAGTCACGGATCCTCAACTGATGATAACCGGACCGAAGGTCAATCTTCGAGAACACGCAACTACCCTGCAACTGGTCGAACAAATCATCAATCGTGGCAACGGATACCTATTCTTGATCGTGACCTTGTTCAACTCTCTATAATCGATGCATAGCCTCATCGACCCATCCTTCTTCTTTACGAACAGAACCGGCACACCCCAAGGCGACGAACTCGGCCTAATAAAACCAAGCTGCAGTAGCTCATCCAACTGAGTGAGCAGCTCCTCAAACTCCCGCGGTGCCATACGGTAGGGTGCCTTTGCAATAGGGTGGGTCCCAGGCTCCAAATCTATCTCAAACTCTACTTCTCGCTCAGGAGGAAGACCAGGAAAGTTGTCGGGAAAAACATCTGGGTACTCCCGCACCACAGGAATATCATCAACACAAGGTGACGATGCGCAAGCCGCGAGCAAAACAGAAACAAAGCAGAGACGACCATCGAACTCCGCCAAGGACTGGGCACAGACCACCGACAAGACTGAGGAAGTTTGACGCAGGATGCCAAACACGCTCCTGGGCTGACCATCATCCATCAGGAAATCTAGACATTTATCCCTGCAGTGGATCACAGCGTTGTAATGGGCTAGCCAATCCATGCCCAAGATCACATCAAAATCCTCCAATTCGATTACGCTCAAGTCTGCATAGCCCAAAAATCCATCCAAAACAATTGGACACTGCCTCACGCACAGATCTGACACCACCGAATCTCCGGACGGGTACTTGACACAAAACAGATCATCAACTCGCTCCAAAGCCCAGCGATGTCGATCAACAAACTTTATGTCAAAAAGAACGTGCGCCCAACAATCTCGAACCTTAAACTCGCCTAACAAAGTAGTATATACACCCGACAAAACAAAGATGAGGCATTAATATAGCGACTAATTTATCATAACAAGATTAAACTATAACGAGAACGAGGATGAACCTGATATCACCTGGTTCGAGCACTGCGCTTCTTCCTTTATCACTGCATTCAACCTAGCCTTTCCTCGATCCATCTGCAGCTGCTGAGGAGGAGGCGGTGTCAGGCCTGTAAGAGCAAGGTTCTGGCCGGCCAACTGGAACTGCGAACATCGGCATTTCACATGTCCTTTCTGTCCACACTGATAATAAACCTTATCCTTTGACCAGCAACGACTGTCATCGTGCCCCCTCTGTTTGCACGAAGTGCAAACTAGAATATTCTCCGGAGCCCCTTGAAGAGCCAACACCTGAGGCTGCTTCTGCGCGTCCAGCCTCTTAAAACACTTCTCGAATGGATGGCCCACACGGCCGCAAAAATTGCATACCACCTTGCTTTTCTTACCTGGAGCAAGGCTGCCTCCATTGTCAGCTTTTCTTTTCTCCATTCTTAATTCCTTTCCTCTATTATTGGCATTCTTGATCGCTTCTACCTTTAGTGCGGCTTCCACCGCATCCGCAAAGCTCATGGACCAGTAGGCACTAGCTAACTGCTGGATCTCACTACGGAGACCTCCCAAAAATCTCTTCACCCAGTTTTCCTCATCGGCAACCAGATCCGGGGTGAACCTGCTCAGCTTACTGAACTCAATCTCATATTCCCCTACTGAGAGCTTTCTTTGCTTCAGGTGCAAGAAGCTATTCATCAGGAGATCTTGTTCAACTGAAGGCAGGAATTTCTTCAACAGTCTCCCCTTGAACTGCTCCCACGAGCAACCTTCTTCGAGTGCTTCCTTCTCCCTGATCCACCAACTCTTTGTCAAACCCTTCAGCTGAAAGGTAGCAATCATCACCCTCTGGTCCGCCGACATGCCAAAATATGAGAACATCACCTCCATTTCCAGGATCCAATCATCAAGCGCCATAAAGTATGCCTTCCCGTCGTAAGTCTGGGGTCCTAACCTCTGGAAATGCAAAATAAAATTCATCTCCGGCGGCAACGTGATAGGGGGGACAAGAGGTGCAGGACGGACGGTCTCCGGCTGACTCATCACTTGTTGCTGCCGCTGAGTAGCAGCCAACATCGCCTGCATCTGCACCTGCATCGCGACCAACTGTCGCGCCAAAGTCTCATTATTTAGACGCAGCTCTTCAATTACCGCTTCACTATGCGCACCTGATGTCTCACCCTCAGACTGGGGAACAGGTTTCGCATGCCGACACCTAGAAGCCATATCTAGCAGAAACAACAACAACAAACAGCATGAAAAGACTGGACTCAAACCTCTAGGAAAGGGAGACATACAAATACTTGCTTTTGCTATTGCTTTTTCTCTGAGAAAGGTAAATACATAATATTTCGCTACACTCAGGATGGTATACCATCCATTACCTTTCGTGCACCTCTCCCGTATGCATATAAACTTAGAATCTTACCTTTGAAATCATGTGTGTACATCTGTCATCGTGTAGATCTCTAGCTTGGCACGTGTGCTTATGCAATGTTATGCTATGCATGCAGTGCTATGCAAAATAAGAAAAAGGCCTTAATGCATGCTATGACCAGCGTACACATGCGATCTTATGCATCCCATACTACATATTATCGCATGTAATGAAAAGGAAAATCTAATGGAAATGCATGCGACCTACGTTATGCATCCCATACTACATAATAGTCGCATGTTGTCACCTATGAGGATCCATATACAGACACATATTATGCATCCCATACTACATAATATGCCCCGTATACTTCTTTCATGCTTATGAGTGTAGTGTTCATGCTTCAGCCATGATCTACCGATGACCCATCGGTGAGTGTATGCAATGAATAACGATTCTCACTGAACGGTTAACCGGGCCAACCAGACCATTTCCAGCAACACGATCAACCTAGCTCTGATACCAACTGTCACAACCCGTATTATTCCCGAAATATTTTATGATATCAGAGTAAAGGGGGAAAATACGCGTCATGATGCCACGTCCTGTAGGGGACAACTACAGACGTTCAGACAAACACTCAAACGAACATTTTTACAAGAAAAGATAGGTATTCGTAAAAAAAAGAATTTTTTTTTAAATTTTTTTTCTTTGGTGAGGACGTCGTGCCCCTCGGCCCTGTGGTCTACATAGCCACCATTAGAAAAGATATGCGTACACAGCAGAAGAAAATAGGTTCCTTTTTATCCTAAGAGCGCTGAAGACCAGAAATGTCTCCAAGGCGTACGTAGGTCTAGATTTAGTATATCATAAGGAAATACCTTTTTTTGTTATATGCTTTGCAAATAGGTGATACATAATAGTAAATAAAGCAAGGCATGCTAAAGAAATTAACTTGCTAAAAGAGTTTCACGTATACCAAAAAATAATACATTTCCCAGAGGGTACATGTATACCAAAACCAGAATAGGAAATGAAATACAAGTAGCAGCATAAGCATGTAATCTGAGCAAAATCCATACGGGCACCAACAACTGACAAGAACCCGCAGGAAAGAGAGAAGACAATCCAAAAGAGAAGGCTACAACCAACAAAATAAAATTGCATCCTTACCTACAAAGGAGGAAAGGCCTCGACAGGGGAACTGAAAGACCCCGCTCTAACTCCGGCGACAACTATAAACCTGAACCTGAGGCATTCATAAGAAAAGAATGCCTCAGCCCAAAGGGTGGAAGAAAACAGTATGGTTATCAATAAGAGTTGGCAAGCCACCAATTAGCATAAACCATGTTCTAATAGGAGCATATATATATAAACTATACAAAGATTTCAGCAGTAGTAGTTTAAGAAGAGCCCGCATAAAACCAAAACGATAAGCAAGTGCATAACTAAATTTAGCACATAGTGCAAAATGAACCAGTGGTGGCCGACCCAAACAATGTTACTATCCACTCACATAAAGGGACGTTCACCCTAAATAAAAGAGGCACCGTGGTGGTGGTCTCATTGTCCTACCTACCACTATTAAAAGAACTGCGATGGAGGACCCCATTATTCCCTTTACCCATCGTTCTAGTTCAAACAAGTCCATCAATATTTAGCCAAGTAAATATGCAGAATTAGCCAAGTAAATATGATCAGGAACAAAAATCATCCAGAGTAAACCATCTAGAATTAGCCCAGGATCGGAACAAAGCTATCAAGGCTTAGCCAACAAAAATTTCCAGGCAGCTAGCATAATAACACATGACCTATACTTTTCCCTAAAACCAAGCCTCCTATAGCATAAAATCCATGTAAAACTCTAATAAAAACCAAGCAGCCACCAACCCCCATATCCAAAGGAAACAATAAACACTTTATAATTGTGCAATATGGAAAGGTCACCAACAGCCACCAGCCCTAATTTTCCCAAAACAAAACAGAAGAACATTTCTAATTATGTTAATCTGGAAAGATAACTGACAGCCACCAGCCCGAATTTGATGAAATTAATAATGAATGAAATTTATAATGAATGAAATTTCCTGGGGCTAATAAACAAAATCAACTACTATAATGAAATTATTATGGATTGATTTCCTGGAGCATAACCCCAAACCACTAATATACCCCAAGGTGGAAGGGGATAAAGGAGAAAGAGGGGGAAAGAGAAGAGTTTTCTTGCCTTAACCACGACGAACTGCCGGATCACGATGAGCGAGGAAGGAGCCGCCCGGATCCTTAGCCCCGGCGATGAAGACAATCCCCGGTGACCATGATCCTCCCGCCTCTGACCGCTCTGGCGTCGCTCGACACCGACCGGCAAAAACCCTAACCCCCGATGACTCGCCGGCTTCACGGGACAAAGAGGAAGAAAAGGGCCTCCCAATGCACCTCCAGCAAAAATGAAAATATGCTCTCATGAAAACAATCCCTCTCCATACTTTATATGCATAAATCCTTTACTTATAAGTATATATTATGTATATATATATAAATTTATGCAAAATTTTGTATAAAATTTTGTTCACATAATTTGTAGGATGTATATAAATATACGTATATAGACTTCTATACACGCATATATATATACATATATCTGCATATATGACTCCACCTATCATTAACTCGTCGGACGACGACGGCATTTCCGAAATGGTAACGCCCCCTCGCATTAATGCTACACAAATGATAAATTTAATAACTAAGTCATTATCATTATGTATCCCCGCTTAAAAGACTATAAGAAAGACCTGGGGCGTTACACTGGCTGTGACTTGGGTCACGCCCTTGGTCACGCTCGTGACCTGGGGCGTGTACTTGGCGAATCTTCATGCAATGAGCCCGGAGTGGCGGCAGCAGGTCTAGAACACATCTTGGGTTGTCACGCCCTTGGTCACTCCCGTGACCTTGGGCATGTACTTTGGAATTTTTCTTAAGAGTGCCCATAAAACCTGAAAGACATGCAACGAGCTTAAGTTAGCTCATAGAAGTGAAAAGAAATAAATTAAAAGAGATAATTCAAATAAATTACATAAATTCGTATTAAAATAGTATTAAAATTATACTAAAAGATGAGTATATAAACTACTTGAAAGTGCACAGTTTACCTCACTAGAATTCTCTAGAGGGGGGGGGGGGGGGTGAATAGAGATTAAAAAATATTTTGTGCAAAGTTAATATATATGTGTATGATCACAGATTATAGCTTCCCACACACCAACAAGAATTAAACAAGTAAAGAAAGTAAATGCAAGAAAAAAATCACAGCATAACACAAGAAAATATAGTGGTTCCCCAAACTTTGGGTAGTCCACTCTTCTACCCCCTTGGTAGGAATTCACTATCTTGCACTGAGTCTTTTGATAAGGAGACTCTTAGAACCACCCTGAGTCTTTTGATAAGGAGACTCTTAGAACCAACAGAGTCTTTTGATAAGGAGACTCTTAGAACCAGTACAACTGAATTTTTTGAAGAGTGATTCTAAAAACTCTTTTACAATATGTGAGAATGAAAATAAGAAAAAAGGAAAAGAAGTATTTAAAACAAGAATGAATCTTCTTCCTAGCAAGAAGATTGGAAGCACAAGAAGTAGTGAATTAAATCTTTCTTCTATAGAGAGAAGAAGATTTGTAGCTTTTCTCTCTTATGTGAGAGCTATCAGAATTTGCAGCAGAGTGGCTTTAGAAGAAGAAGGAGAATATGAAGGCTTTGTCTCTGCAGCACACTATCACTTTTCTCAACCTATCTCTCTATTCTTTTGGGAGCTTTTCCTCTATTTCAAATGTATGTGGTAGATCACTCATTCTACATTCTCTGCCGACCTCCTTGGTTATTTATAGCTCTGTTCATTAAAATAACACTATATGAGAGTAATCAATTAGCAGGCAGAGTATTAGAAAGAAAGAGAAATTTACATAACAGTTATATCTATAGAAGGAAAGTATTCAATCTGATTTCAAATAATGTCCATAAAGGATTTAATCAATTTAGCCAAGAATCTAGATGGAAAGAATGATTCAGAACGGCTATAAAATATTAACATTATTCCATACAAATCAGATCTACTGAAAGAAGGAAAGAGATCTGGCGCATATTTAAATCTGTCACATAAATCGATGTGCGTCGATTACCACTCAACGTAAGCATCGAGTTCATCCTGGCTGGACGTCGAGAGGAGAATAAGGAAGGTGCGTCGACAATGGTGCGTCGACTATATTAGATGCATCGACTAGAAATCAGAGTAACGTCGACAACACATACGTCGAAATCTTCCTAAAGTTACTTCGACTCAATCTGAAGGAAACGTCGACTACATTGCGACGTTGCGTCGAATACTATTCGACGCATATTTACTTAGCCTTATTTTTCATTCATAGAATTCTTCTTTAACTCATTTCCAGGGGTTAAGAGAAATCATTTTCCCAACAATCTCCCCCTATTTGTCTTAACCCTATTTAGAGGGAAATTGTACTAGCATATAATTAACCTAGCACAGCATTTGTAAGGATAAGAAATATATTAAATAATCAGAAGAGAAAGTGGAATAAGAAAGCATATGACAAGTATTTGTCTTTCACAGAAATTTAAACTAGAAACTTCTTTTTGTACATGAAGTTAACAAAAGCAGAATAAAGTTTCCTAGATAAGTTTTCAATAGCATCAAGAATGTAGCCCCTGACTCTATCAGATCGTTCCTGGACATTTCTGATGATTGTATGTAGTTTTTCAAATAGTTTATCACCATCAGGGATTGTGTCATTTATGGAGTAGCCTTTGCTGATGATGATTGCTGCTTTTTCATCAATCATCTCAATTGTAATGTTTTGAACTTTCTTTTCAGTAGGATTGATCTCAGGTGGTCCCTTGTTATCAACCTTGGGCCTATATATTGTTTTCTTTTCTGATTGCTGCTTCTCTGGAATGTCAGCCTTTTTTTCTTTCCCTTTCCAGGGTGAGGCATGCCACTTGTCTAATTTTATAGGTCTGTTGGGCTTCTTGTAGGGAATGTAAGTATCTTCTGTACACCCTACCCCCTTCTTGTCTTTTTGACCTTTATCTAGGATGATCCCTGCCTGAGAGTTTTTCTTTTGATAAGCTTCAATATCAAACAATTTCTTTGGAATTCTGATAGAAGATTCAGCAAGAATTTGTTCTTTAGTCATTCCCTAGTTGATCTTTTCCATCCAGGCAATCCTTTTATCTTCCACTTCTTTCCTAGCTGCTTCATATTCATACAGTTCTCTTTCTCTTATCTCTTCATGCCTCTTTTCCATGTCAGGGTCATGGTACTCCTTCACAGGGCTGTTAGGAGTGATAATAGGCATCTTTTCAAATCTTTTTATTTGCTCACATGCTTTTCTATACTTCCTTTCTTTTGCATACTCTCTCCTTTCTTCTTTGGAGAAGTTTTGCCAGTAGGGAATGGCTTCTCTTTTCCTTTTCATCTGTCCTCCTGAACTTTGCCTAGGTAGGATTTGTTTGGAGAAACTTGCCACTTGTGGAGGTAGAGGTAGCAGAGGAGGTAGAGAAGAAGGTTGAAGTGGAGGTAGAGGTAGAGGTGGAGATGAAGGAGAGTGAGTTTTCTCTTTGGGTGGAGAGGGAACAATATCAAGAAGAGGAGTATGTTCTGCAATAGAAGGCAGAATGACTTCAGGTAGAATGATCTCTGCTGAGGGATGATTGTCTGCTCCAAGCTCTTTTGTAGGGATGTCCTCAAGTAGAGGTGTCTTCAGCTTGATGTAACTGGCAGAGAAGCCAGGGGAGTGATGTTGAAGTTCCTCCTCACATAAGGGTGCATCAATCCATATCTGTCCATTCCAATCATCAGAGGTGACTGCTTCTTCCTCCCCCTGGATTTCTGGGTTCTTTACTACAGGAATCTCCCCCTGGTTATATGGATTATCAATTCTAAATTCTGAATCCACGGCATGCTCCCCTTCAGTGTTGTAAGAGGAAGATTCACCAAAGTGTTTGATGAAGGTGTAGTCAGAGTGATTTGAGAGGAGTGGAGCCTATAATGGAATTGGAGTAATAGTTAGAGAGAATACTTAGAGTTGGATAGAAGAGAGTTAAACCCGAGCTTTAAGTGAGATCAAAGACCTGGCAAGAGGTGTTTTTGGAGCAACTCTCCCCCTGGTTTATATCTTTTAGGAAGGATGTAAAACTTTGTGGCGAGAGAGGTTCTTCTCGAAGAAGAGCATGCAACTCAGGAAGAGAGGCAGATATGGTGGCCAATTTGGCTTCAAAGGTGGTGATCATATTGGCACATTCATTGGAGAAGTTGGTTAGACGTGTCTGGAAGTCGGTGAGAAGATTTTCCAGAGCATCGTTCATCGCTTTGATAAGGGCAGTTTGAACAGGAGTAGGCGCCATTGATGCAGAAGGAGAGAGAGGTGGAAGACAGAGTTTTGGCGGGTTCAAAAAGGTATATGTTATGAAATAAGAAGTATTATTTAAAGAAGATGAAACGTCAAGAAAGGAAACAGAAATCAAGGTAATCCAATCGTCAGAAGAGAAGTAAGGATTTGATTCTAATTTTAACCTGAAGTCGTCGTTACGTCGAATGGATGTCGACGTTTGCGTCGATATAGAGTTGGCGCTCCGTGGAGATCGGCCAGCCTGGAGCTCTATCGACGTGATCATAGTAATGCGTCGATATGAATTCGACGGTGCATCGATAAAAGATCGACGTAACATTGTCTGATGGAAATTGGTGCCAGCGTCGAGTTTGTCTCGAAGGAGCGTCGATATGTATTCGACGCATCTGCAAGAAGTTTTCTTAGATTGTCGAATTCCTTTAGAGTTCCCTAACAATGGTGTTTACAAGCTTCCATCAAGCATTCCTAAGGTGTTTATGAAGTAGTTGTGCTTGGTTTCATCCAAGGGTTTTGTAAAAATGTCTGCTCTTTGATTTTCCGTGGGTATATATTCTAAGGTTTTCTTACCTTTTTCAATATTGTCTCTAAGGAAGTGATGTCTGATCTCTATGTGTTTGGTTCTACAATGAAGGACTGGGTTAGATGCTATAGATATAGCACTAGAGCTATCACAATAAATCTTAGAGTTATTGACTTCCAGTTTTTAGTCAAGAAGCTGATTTTGCATCCACAAGGTTTGTGAACAACAGCTCCCAGCAGCTATATATTCAGCCTCTGCTGTTGAGGTTGAGACTGAGGTTTGTTTCTTACTAAACCAAGAGATTAATCTGTCACCTAGGAATTGGCAAGTGCCAGATGTGCTTTTTCTATCAACCCTACATCCAGCATAGTCTGCATCTAAGAAACCTATTAATTCAAAGTTGGTTTCTGCTGAATACCATAGACCTAGTTCAGGAGTTCCCTTTAGGTATCTAAGAATCCTTTTTACAGAGGTGAGATGGGATTCCTTTGGTTCAACCTGAAATCTAGCACATATGCAAGTTGCAAACATAATGTCAGGTCTGCTAGCAGTGAGATATAGAAGGGATCCTATGATTGCCCTATATGTCTTTTGATCTATTGATTTTCCTTTATCATCTTTTTCTATAATGGCATTGGTTGCCATGGGTGTTTTCATGGTAGATGCTGATTCCATACCAAACTATTTGATTAGCTCTTTAGTATATTTTGATTGTGAGATAAAGATTCCTTCACTACTTTGTTTTACTTGTAGCCCTAGGAAGTATGAGAGTTCTCCCATACTACTCATTTCAAATTTAGATTGCATTAGATTAGCAAATCTTTTACACAGTTTAGAATGAGTTGAGCTAAAGATAATGTCATCTACATATATTTGAACAAGGAGGAGTTGGTTTTTATGGGTTCTAGTAAAGAGTGTCTTGTCTACTTTTCCTCTTTCAAAGGAATTTTCTAGAAGAAAATTTGAGAGAGTTTCATACCGAGCTCTAGGTGCTTGCTTAAGACCATATAGAGCTTTGTTAAGTCTATAAACAAAGTTAGGAGAAGAGGGATTAACAAAACCTGGTGGTTGCTCCACATATACTTCTTCTTGAAGATCACCATTTAGAAAAGCACTCTTGACATCCATTTGGTAGACTTTCATCTTCATGAAGGCTGCATAGGCAAGAAAGAGCCTGATTGCCTCTAGTCTAGCTACTGGAGCAAAGGTCTGGTTGTAGTCTATCCCTTCTTCTTGTCTATATCCTTGTGCTATAAGTCTTGCCTTGTTCCTGAAAATTACTCCAGTGGAATCTAATTTGTTTCTATATACCCATTTTGTGCCAATCACTGGGTAGTTTCTTACTGTTTCCACTAAATTCCATACTTTGTTTCTTTCAAATTGGCCTAGTTCTTCTTGCATGGCCATAATCCAGTGAGGATCACAATTTGCTTCCTCAAACTTCTTTGGTTCAACTTGTTATAGAAAGCATTGGAGCATCATCCCAGTGGAGACCTGGTGTCTTGTTCTTACTCCTGTATTGGGGTCTCCAATTACTTGAGTTTGTGGATGATCCTTCAAATTGATCCCTGTTCTGCTTGAACTTGTCAGCTGTTCTTCTTCTTCATTCTCAATGAGATCATTGTTCAATTGTTCTTCCTGAACCATGTTCTCTTGTGGAAATGGATCTTGAATGCTCTTTTCTGAGGTTTCTTGTTCAGACTCCTCACTTGGTTCCTCTAACTGGTTTTCCTCTCCATTATCTGTATTCTCTAGAGCTAGTTGCTCAAGATGGGTTTCTATGCTGTTGTTTTCCTGTGGAAAAGAACTGGTGGGAGTCTCCTCCCCCTAAAGTAGCATGTTAGTTTCATCAAATACAATGTGCATGGATTCTTCAATTTTAAGAGTTCTTCTATTGTAGCACCTATAGGCTTTACTAGATGATGAGTATCCCAGAAATATTCCATCATCAGACTTCTTGTCAAATTTGGCAAGATGATCTTTCCCATTGTTTAGAATAAAGCAAGCACATCCAAAAATTTTATAATATTTAACAGTGGGTGTTTTATTTTTCAGGAGCTCATATGGAGTCTTTGATTTAGTTTTGTGTATGAGGCTTCTATTTAGAACATAGTTTGTAGTGTTGACTGCTTCAGCCCAAAAGGTTTTTGGTAATCCTGATTCTGCAAGCAGGGTCCTTCCTGATTCTATTAAGGTTCTATTCTTCCTCTCAGCAACTCCATTTTGTTGAGGAGTTTTAGGTGCTGAGAAGCTTTGTTTAATACCTTTTTCCTCACAGAGACTACAAATCATCTGATTCTCAAATTCAGTCCCATGGTCACTTCTTATAATTGAAACATTGGAGTTGAACTCAGATTGAATTTGTTTTATGAATTTTGAGAGAATTTTATGGGTTTCATATTTAACCCTTAGAAAGAATACCCAGCTAAACCTAGAATAATCATCAACAATAACCAAGGTATAAGATTTTCCACCCAAGCTCTGAGTGGATATGGGACCAAAGAGATCCATGTGTAGTAAGTATAGGGCCCTGGGAGAGTCATCCTTACCAATGGGTTTGAAAGATGATTTGGTCTGTTTTCCCATTTGGCAAGGTCTGCATGGAGAATCCTTAGAGTACCTACCCTTTGGTAAACCTCTGACTAGGTTATTCTTTGCTAGTTTACTAATGGTTTTGTAGTTTAGATGACCTAGTCTCCTATGCCATAGTTCATTTTTATCTATGATATTGTTGAATAAGCAAACTTCTGTGGGTGAAGAGCTAAAGTCCACTACATATACTTTTCCTTTTCTAGTTCCATTTAGTACTGTAGCACCAGTCTTGATATCAATAATATGGCAGAATAGAGTGGTGAATTTTACCTCATACCTACCATTTTCACATATCTGACTTATACTTATCAGATTGTGCTTTAGTCCTTTGACTACTGCCACATTCTTGAAGGTGACTTTCCCTTCTTTGAAATCTCCAAAGCACTTGGTTTGGCCACAGCTAGAATCTCCAAAGGTTACTGATGGTCCAAGTCTATCCTCAAAGTTGATTAATAGGTTTTTGCATCCTGTCATGTGCATGGAGCATCCACTGTCCAAGTACCACACCATCCTGGAGATGTGATACATCTGTACATAGAATTTTAAACATTAGTTTGGACCCTGCTGAGCTGGGGCCCTTCCTCTCATTAGTAAAAGATTTAATAAAAGAATAAGTGGGTTTTTCAGGATATCCTTCCTTCTTATGGGGTACTGGCTTATCATACCAATCTTCTTGGATGATATCACAGAAATAATGTTCATAATAGAAGGACATGGATTGAGAGACCTGTTTGGAAACAGAAAATTTTCTGTCTGAATTATTGCGTCGATAGGGATTCGACGTAGACTTATAATTGCGTCGATATGAATTCGACATAGGTTTCTGGTTGCGTCGATATGGAGTCGACGCTTTCTTCATTCTGAGTCTACTTTCAGTCGAAGCATGAAAGAGGTTGCGTTGAGTATAAGTCAACGCATTTTGGTATAAGCGTCGATTAGTACTCGACGCACGTTGGTAAGAATTCGATGCATGTTCAAATTTTTCCTGAGGATATTTTCCTAAGATTCCATTAACTGTAATGGGATTAGGTTTATTAAAAATAGTAGTTATTTCAGGACTTTCTTGTGATCTTTCTCCTGTTAGATAATTCTCCCTAGTGAAGTGAATTGGATGTTTCCAGACAGATTCACTGGAAGTTTGAGGTTTAGAAGCTTCATTAGTATTTTGATTTAGCTGTCTAAATCTATTAGTGAGATTCTCAGAAATGTTTTTGAGCTTCTGACCTTTCCCATTAAGAGAGTCTTCAAAGACTTTAGCCTTTGCAAGCTCCTTTCTTAGTGTTAGATTTTCTGAATAGATTTTGTCTAATTCCTCTTCTGAGAGTTCTAGATTGAGCTTATAATTTTTATGATGTGTATTTACCTGTTTGAGATTTTTTAATTCAATTCTTAATTCTTTTACTTCTTTTTCAGATTTGATTAGATCTAAACAGAATTCTTTGAAACTTTGTTTGAAGTCAGTAGAAGAGAAATCTATATTATCAAGTATATTTACCATGGATGTATCATCAAGCTTCTCAGTGTCCATCAGACAGGTTTCCTCTTGCTTGACCTCTTGCTGATCATCATCTGATGAGGTACTTTCTTCAGATT
Source organism: Dactylorhiza incarnata (assembly GCA_033032865.1). Classification (NCBI taxonomy): domain Eukaryota; kingdom Viridiplantae; phylum Streptophyta; class Magnoliopsida; order Asparagales; family Orchidaceae; genus Dactylorhiza; species Dactylorhiza incarnata. Next base: position 3,508,202 of record JAWHQI010000149.1, read on the forward strand.
CTGAATCACTCCAAGATTGAGCAATGAATCCTTTTTCTTTCTTCTTCTTCTTCTTTAGATCTGTTCTTTTTAGATCCTTCTTATTGTTGATCTCTTTAGGACAATCAGGTGCAATGTGTCCAGGTTTCCTGCAAGAGTAGCATATAATTTCTTTAGTAGGTGTTTTATTATACCTGGTTTTTGAATCTCTTCCTCTGGATCCTTCTGTTTTGATCCACTTCTTGAACCTTCTGGACAGTAGACTGATCAGCTCCTCATCACTTGTAGAGGGTACTCCTTCAACAGCTTTCAAAGCAATACTCTTTTCTTTTGGGAGTGGAGAAGCCTTTTCTTTTTCTTCTTTCTCAGCCCTTGTTTTCAACAGTTGTTCATAGGATTTCAATTTACCCAATAGGACATCTGTTGAGATTTCTTTTTGACTTCTGGAGTCTTTGATTGGCCAGATTCTTGAATCCCAAGAGCTAGGGAAGCAAGTCAGCAATTTTTCATTTATCTCAGTAAGAGATATGTCCTTCTCAAGTGTTCTCAATTCATTGACGATGAGGCTGAATCTTGAATACATGTCAGCAACACTTTCACTCTCTTTCTTTTGGAAGTTTTCATATTGGGAGATGAGTAGTGCCTTTCTGTCCTTTTTCTCATCAACACTTCCCTCAACCATTTTGGTGAGAGCTTCCCATACTTCCTTAGCTGACTCACACTCAGCAATCTTTTGGAAGATTTCATCTGAGAGAGTTGAAACTATGATATTCATAGCCTTGGCATCATATGCTTGGGCTTTCTTTTCCTCTTCTGTCCATTCAGCCTTTGGAGCAAGTGTTTTAGTTACTTTTCCACTTGAATCCTTTTTGAATGGCTTGTGGGGACCTGTCATGACAACATTAAATAATTCATCATCAATAGAGTTTAAATAGATTCTGATTCTTGTTTTCCAAAGTGCAAACTTTTCAAGGATGCAAGTTGGTGGTCTGGTGGAAGCATAATCTTTGATTTGTGCCATGAAAATAATTTTGTAGAAATATATATATATATATATATATATATATAAGGTAGGACCTTTTTGATCAAGGAGTTAACCTTTTTAGATCAACCTCCCTCTGATACCAATTGAAAGTGCACAGTTTACCTCACTAGAATTCTCTAGAGGGGGGGGGGGGGTGAATAGAGATTAAAAAATATTTTGTGTAAAGTTAATATATATGTGTGTATGATCACAGATTATAGCATCCCACACACCAACAAGAATTAAACAAGTAAAGAAAGTAAATGCAAGAAAAGAAATCACAGCATAACACAAGAAAATATAGTGGTTCCCCAAACTTTGGGTAGTCCACTCTTCTACCCCCTTGGTAGGAATTCACTATCTTGCATTGAGTCTTTTGATAAGGAGACTCTTAGAACCACCCTGAGTCTTTTGATAAGGAGACTCTTAGAACCAACAGAGTCTTTTGATAAGGAGACTCTTAGAACCAGTACAACTGAATTTTTTGAAGAGTGATTCTAAAAACTCTTTTACAATATGTGAGAATGAAAATAAGAAAAAAGGAAAAGAAGTATTTAAAACAAGAATGAATCTTCTTCCTAGCAAGAAGATTGGAAGCACAAGAAGTAGTGAATTAAATCTTTCTTCTATAGAGAGAAGAAGATTTGTAGCTTTTCTCTCTTATGTGAGAGCTATCAGAATTTGTAGCAGAGTGGCTTTAGAAGAAGAAGGAGAAGACGAAGGCTTTGTCTCTGCAGCACACTATCACTTTTCTCAGCTTATCTCTCTATTCTTTTGGGAGCTTTTCCTCTATTTCAAATGTATGTGGTAGATCACTCATTCTACTTTCTCTGCCGACCTCCTTGGTTATTTATAGCTCTGTTCATTAAAATAACACTATAGGAGAGTAATCAATTAGCAGGCAGAGTATTAGAAAGAAAGAGAAATTTACATAACAGTTATATCTATAAAAGGAAAGTATTCAATCTGATTTCAAATAATGTCCATAAAGGATTTAATCAATTTAGCCAAGAATCTAGAAGGAAAGAATGATTCAGAACGGCTATAAAATATTAACATTATTCCATACAAATCAGATCTACTGAAAGAATGAAAGAGATCTGGCTCATATTTAAATCTGTCACATAAATCGACGTGCGTCGATTACCATTCGACGTAAGCGTCGAGTTCATCCTGGCTGGACGTCGAGAGGAGAATAAGGAAGGTGCGTCGACAACGGTGCGTCGATTATATTAGATGCGTCGACTAGAAATCAGAGTAACGTCGACAGCACATACGTCGAAATCTTCCTAGAGTTACTTCGACTCAATCTGAAGGAAACGTCGACTACATTTCGAGGTTGCGTCGAATACTATTAGACGCATATTTACTTAGCCTTATTTTTCATTCATAGAATTCTTCTTTAACTCATTTCTAGGGGTTAAGAGAAATCATTTTCCCAACACTACTCATCAACCTCTCTCCTGAAGTCCGCGAACATCCCAATCATCACCGCTGGCTGCAAGCCGCCAAACACATTGCCTTGCTCTACATCTCCCGCCATGCTGCCTCCTTAAAACTTTCTTGCACCAGCAGCTTTCCACGCTCACCGCACCAAACATGTTGGAACTGAGATTCGGCCCAACAAGGAGTTCGGACCCCAAAGATGGGTACAACTCACGCTTACTGATCCCTCGAAGCAACCTGACCGAAGACATAGAACTGAGACCCTTGGCGACAGTGTGGATATCCCACCACACACCCAGAAGATTGTAGAGCGCATCCCCTCCCAAGCCAAGAACTGTAGCCGGGCACCTTGGAGAGCTCTGAGAATGCTAACCAAAGATGACCGAAGGAGAGAGAAGCAAAAAGGATGTCCTCTCCAAAGGTGCCCTTAGGGTCTTATTTATAGTTTTCCTGAACTGGTCTGCTGATAGCGGGATTCTGCCTTTTGGTTTTGCTAAACGCACCTCAAATTGGCTTGCTAACAGCCAAACTCCGCTTTTCTGAAGGGCTAATAGCAGCCCACCAAGGGCAGAAGGGTAATTTCACCTCCTTTGTCCCTGGGCAAGTGGCCCACGAGAGCGCCACTCCTAGCACTTCTCGCGAGTCTCCTCGCGAGTACTGTCCACGAACCCTCCTTAGGCGAGCGACCTGTGAAGGCCCTACTCACCTTCCTTCTAACGACAACCAACCAAGGTCAGGTCTCTCCATCTCCTCTGCGAGATCACCCCGGTGTTGGAACATGGCCTTCCGCATCTCCTAGGTTTGAGAATAACAAATCCCATGTGTATTTGATCTTGTGTGTTTAAGTGTGCAGGATAACAAAGTCCACATGACTCAAGGATTACATAAGAAGGTTGCCCCCAAATTTGAGCCAACAAATCCAATACATCTACTAGCGCTGGCGGTAGTACTAGCGCTGGCGCTAGCTGCCGTTCGACGAACTCTTAGCAATGGTCGACGAATTCCTGTTCGACGAAATATTGGCTCAAAGAAAAATTGCCGGGAGAACTTATAGAAGGAGATAGCGCCAGATTCTGTCGCGCAGAATGTTTCCTAATATGGGATAGCGCCGGCGGTAGCGGTAGCGTAGGCGCTAGCGCTGAGGATATAAATAGGACTCCTCTCCTCTCATTTCACACACACATCAGAGAGATATCAGAGAGAGATAGTGTGCTAGAATTCCAGAGGCTATCTTAGCCGAAAGTTGATGTCCTACCAAAGTTTTGCAAACTTCTGAAGGAGAATCTCATCATGCCGGATCCAAACGAAGTCCGCTTCTACAACGCTTATTCTACGGTGGATCTTCGCCTCCGACTTCAGAAGGGAGTTTTTATTTATTTTCATTTCATATTCTTCTTGTAAACGGTTAGTGAAATCGCCTCGTGTTGGCGACTAGGTCTGGGTAGGACTTAGGGGGAAACTCGCCTTGTGTTGGCGACTAGATCTAGGCTAGGTCTAGGGGGTGCTTGAGGCCACATCCGGGGAAGGGTTGGCTAGAGCGGCTTGAGGCCAAATCTGGGGAGGATAGGCTAGGGCCACCGGTTCGTGGGGATGCGAGTCAGGATAGAAAACAAAAAGAGTTTACTATTCATCGCCACCGATTTCTAGCGTCATAGAAGTCAACTTTTGTAAAACCATATTTGACATTAATAAAGCATGTCTCTACTTTATTTCAATTGTTTTACTTTACTTTCTATTGTCTTAATCTTGCATTATTACAAAGTTTTTAAAATATCACTAAAGTTTTGAAAACCCTTATTCACCCCCCCTCTAAGGGCGCCTACCGATTCAATAAGTGGTATCAGAGCGGTTTTATTCCAATCGGCTTAACAACCGCGAATAATGGCGTCTCATGATCTCGCTTTTCCTGAGGGTCAAGGGGTTAGTCGACCACCTCTCTTTACTGGGTTAGATTTTAACTACTGGAAAAATCGAATGATGTGTTTTCTTATGACCATGGATGTAGAAGTATGGAACATGGTAGAAGTTCAGTACTCTCCTCCTACAACTATAGTGGGAGAGGCGACATTATCAAAACAAAAAGATAAATGGGACGATAATGATAAACTAAGGTGTAAAAATAATGCTAAAGTAATGAACGCTTTATATTGCGCTTTAAATAGGACTGAGTTTAATAGAATTTCTGCATGCACAACTGCTTATGATATTTGGAATCAATTGGAAGTAACTCATGAAGGTACATCGCAGGTGAAAGATGCAAAGCTATTCCAACTGGAATCTGAATATGAAAAATTCAGGATGGATACCGAAGAGGACATTGACTCGATGTACACCCGCTTCACCAAGATCGTCAACGCTTCAAAAGCACTTGGAAAGACCTACTAAGACGGGGATTTGGTGAGGAAAATTCTTCGTTCCTTACCTCCAAGATTCAATCCAAAGGTGACAACCATCTCAGAGTCGCACAACTTAAGAATACTCCAGATCGAGAACCTTATTGGGAATCTCAAAACCCATGAGGTAGAACTCCAGATTCAACATGATGAATACAACAAAGAGCCAAAGAAAAAGGCATTAGCGCTAAAGTCAAAGAAGGAGAGCAACAAAGATGATGATGAAGATGAAGAAGGTTTCCTGGTGAAGAACTTCAGGAAGTTCATCAGGAATCCGGAAAGAAGGAACATATTCCGCAAATACTTCCAAAAGGATACTCGACGAAAGGGATCTTCGTCTTCATCAAGGAAAGAAAAGGAAGCGAAGATGAAGAAGAAAGACCACCACCAGAGTGCTACCACTGTAGAAAGACCGGGCACATTCAGAGCCATTTCCCAAAATATCAAAAGGAGCAAAAAGAACAACACAAAGCAAAAGAGAAGAAGAAGGTACTGAAAGCCGCAACTTGGGATGATTCTTCCTCTGAAGAGTCAAACAAGGCTGAGTCAAGTAGCGAGGAGGAAGCAAACTTATGCTTAATGGCAAAAAACAACGATGATGACACCAGTGTTCTTAGCGACACTGAGGTAATTCCTCCTACTTTCGAAGAACTCTATGATGAATTTGTTTTAACTTGCAAATCATATGATCAAACTATAAAAGATAATATTATATTAAATCGTGAAAATGAAGCTATAATCCAAGAAAATCATAAGCTCACAAAAATTTGATTTCCCTTGAAAAGAGAAAGGTTTCATGTCAAGAGTGTGAGCACTCTTTATTTAAGACAAAAGAACTTGAAGTTTCTTTTTCTAAGGCCCTTGCACAAAACAAAACTATTGCAAAAGAAAAGGAGGACTTAGAGAGAAAACTAAAAACCACTTTTCTACAAATTGAAAATAATAAAAAGGGATTTGAAAATAAATGTGTTTTGATTGTACAAGAAAATACTTTTCTTAAAAAACAAAATCATGACCTCAATATTGCCATAAAAAAATTCGGGATTGGTAAAAAATCCCTGGATATGATTTTGGGAAACCAATGTTATGGTTCTGCAAAATTTGGGGTTGGATATAAAAGTGAACCCTACCGCCCAGCGCTAGCTACTAACGCCGGCGGTAGCTCAACTGATAAGAAATCTCCTGTTTTTTCTAACGTCCAAACATCATCTTGCAAGAGCAACGTAGAAACTCAGAAAAGGGTCTCAAGCCCCTTTATTTCTTGTGCTAATTGTCTTAAGTTTGGACACACGTCTAGATCTTGCAGGAATATAAAACAATGATTATTAAAACAAATTTGGGTACCTAAGAAATCCACTTACTCTTTGGGTGGTACCTCTTAGGTATCTGGATCTTTACTCTCATCTTCTCTCTAGATTTGCAGGAAGGCTAAGGAAACTGAGGACGTGTGGTACTTTTACTCAGGCTGCTCCAAGCACATGACGGGATCGTAACGTTTGGTGATAACGGTAAAGGAAGGATCATGGGAGTTGGTACAATGGGTAACGAATCTTTTCTTATCTCAAATGTTCTTTATGTTAAAGGTTTGAAACATAACTTAATATCTATAAGTTAACTATGTGATAAAAGATTAGACGTATTATTTGAATCATCCACTAATCTTTGCAAAATAGTTAATCCTAAAACAAAAGATGTGTTACTATCTGCACCTAGAATTCACAATGTTTACATAGTTTCGTTTCATGATCTTTCCAAATCATCTATAAAATGTTTTATAACCAAAAATGATGAATTAGAACTATGGCATTGATGTTTAGGTCACGCTGGTACAAAGCTCATTTTAAAACTAGCAAAAAGGGAATTGATTAGAGGATTGCCTAAGTTGAATGGAAATTTATCTTCACTATGTTCACCATGCCAAAAAGGAAAATTTAGAAAATCATCTTTTAAAAGCAAAAATGAAATTTCTACTTCAAAACCATTACAACTAATTCATATGGATCTCTTTGGTCCCGTTAACACCGCAAGTCTTGGTGGTAAAATATACACTTTCGTTCTAATAGATGATTTCTCAAGATATTGCTGGACTTTATTTCTCTCTTCCAAATCTGATGCATTTTGCGAATTCTCAAAATTATGTACGCGCATTCAAAATGAACTAGATTTAAAAATAAAATGCATTCGCTCAGATCATGGAGGTGAATTTGAAAATAAAAACTTTAAATTTTTTTGTGAAATGTTAGGTATTAAGCATGAGTTCTCCGCTCCACGCACACCTCAACAAAATGGTGTTGTAGAATGGAAAAATAGGACAATCCAAGAACTAGCACGCACCATGTTATCTGAATATAAATTACCTAAGTCTTTTTGGGCCGAAGCCATAAGCACATCATGCTATGTAATGAATAGAGTTATGCTTCACCCATCTCTAAATCTCACACCATATGAACTATATTTTCAAAAGAAACCTAACGTATCATATTTTAAAGTATTTGGATGTAAATGTTTTATTCTTAATACAAAAGACACTTTAGGAAAATTTGATGAGAAATGTGATGAAGGAATATTTCTTGGTTATTCTTCAACCAGTAAAGCCTATAGAATATTTAATAAAAGATCGAGTAAGGTTGAAGAGTCTATTAATGTTAAATTTGATAAGTTTATTCCATGTGTAGAGAAGCCTTCTACAGGTACAAATGATGAACATTTGCCATCTTTGGAGCACGACGAAGAGGAACCGTCCAAAGAAGAGGAGGAGAATTCCAATGAAGTTGAATATGCACCTCCAAGCATGTTGAACTTCTCAAAAAATCATCCAAAAGAGCTAGTCAATGTGGAACCTTCTACTGGGGTAAGAACTCGATCCTCTCTTCATGAAACGTTTTCAAATATTTGCTTTGTTTCTGAAATCGAACCTAAAAACGTTTCCATCGCTTTAAATGACGAATTTTGGTTTTTGGCTATGAACGAAGAGTTAAGACAATTTGAAAGAAATAAAGTTTGGAATCTAGTAGATGGACCATCTAATCATCCAATTATCAGAGTAAAATGGATCTTTAAAAATAAATTAGATGGTGAATCTAGGATTATAAGAAATAAAGCACGCTTAGTCGCTCAAGGTTATTCTCAAATCGAGGGCTTAGATTTTGAAGAAACTTTTGCACCCGTTACTCGCTTAGAATCTATACGAATATTTTTGGCATTTGCGAGTTTTAAACGAATAAAATTATTTCAAATGGATGTTAAAAGTGCCTTTTTAAACGTGTTTATAAAAGAAGAAGTTTATGTAGACAACCCCCGGTTTCATAAATGAAAAATTCCCTAATCATGTTTACAAATTAGAAAAAGAGCTTTATGGTTTAAAACAAGCGCCCCGTGCATGGTATGATCGACTTACATCATTTTTGTTAATGCACGATTATGTTATGGGAAGTGCCGACAACACACTCTTCATTAAGCATAATAATAACGATCTAATTATTTTACAAATATATGTTGATGATATATTTTTGGAGCCACTAATGAAGAGTTGTGTAATGAAGTAGTATTAGTAATGAAAAATGAATTTGAAATGAGTGTTGTAGGAGAACTATCATATTTTCTTGGTTTTCAAATCTCACAACAAACTGATGGTATCTTTATTTGTCAAACAAAATATGTTCACGATATGCTTAAACGATTTGGATTTGAAAATCTCAAACAAGCTTCTACTCCCATGAGTGCTTCTTTAAAACTAAGAAAAGATGAATCCGGAATTTTAATTGATCAAACGCTATATAGAGTAATGATAGGATCTCTTCTTTACTTAAGTGCATCTAGACCAGATATAATGTTTGCCGTATGTTTATGTGCTCGCTTTCAAGCCAATCCAAAAGAATCTCATTTAAAAGCGGTAAAACGTATTTTTCGTTATCTATTAGGGTCATCTAAATTAGGATTATGGTACCCACACAATGATTCATTCAAACTCCATGACTATTCCGATTCGGACTACGCTGGGTGTTCACTAGATCGAAAAAGCACTAGCGGTACTTGTCACTTTCTTGGACCCTCTTTAGTAGCTTGGTCTAGTCGAAAACAATCTTCGGTTGCACTCTCCACCACGGAGGCCGAATATATCGCACTTGGTAGCTGTTGTGCACAAGCTTTATGTATGAGTCAAACACTAGAGGATTTTGGATTTCATCTTAAAAACATTGATCTTAAATGTGACAACAAAAGTGCAATAGACCTCATATATAATCCCATACACCACTATAGATCCAAACACATCGATGTTCGTCATCATTTCATTAGGGATCACATTAAGAAAGAGCATGTAAAAGTAAGCTCATTGGAACGAACTCTCAACTCGCTGACATATTTACTAAACCTCTTCCCGATGCAAGATTTTGATTATTACGACTTGAGTTAGGTGTCCTAGATCTTTCGAGTTAAAGCACATTCACAAAACATAATTTTTGCAAGTTTTAACCATCGAAAACATCTCCTAAAAATCTGAGATTTCAGCATGAAACTACTATTGGGACACTTAATCAAGATCAACAATTAAAAATTCCTAAATCATAAAAAATCGTGTACTGTTTCCCGCGCTAGCGCTAACGCCGGCGCTAGCGTACTTATGTGTTTTTCTGTATTTTTAAAATTTAGAAAAATTCCTAAAAATATATTAATCTATATGTACAATTTGTTTTTGCACTTCTGATTATATTTTATTTTTGAAAAGTCAAATACAAAAATACAAAAGTTAAAATTACAAAAAAAAATATGTTTTGTTTAAAGTCTATTTTTGAAAAACCAAATACAAAAATACAAAAGCTAAAACTACAAAAAAATGTATGTTTTGTTTAAAGTCTATTATTTTTACAAAATCCAAATTACAAAAAAATATGTCTTGCTTTTTGTTTAAAGTTTATGTCTTTTTGAAAAATAAATTCAAATACAAAAATATAAAACACTGAAACTATCAAAAAAACGGTATGAATTTTCGTATGAGAATCAAGCATGATTTAATCTATTCCTTAGAACTTCTATAATGTTGCACTTTATTTTTTCAAACTCTTTGAACATTGTTTTCATCATGCTTTGATATATCTATTACTATGTGCATCAATTATATTGAAAGTTGTGTAGAACTATGCGTAACATGCCTCTAAGTATGAGTAAATGATTTATGTTTGATAATGATCTTTATTCACTCACTTATTTTGGCATTGTCTACATTTGTGTTTAATCTAAGAATGCTTGTATATGTTTTGTATTAGTACAATGAATTAAAATTGCATAAGTATCTTACCTACACTCCTTTATTTGCACTTTTAAAAAATAAGAAAAGTGGTTATCTTTTTCATAAATTTTATTGGTTTGCAAAAATAAGTATATTCGGAGAACTTTGTACAAAACAAAAATCCTAAAATTAAGTGACAAAGATAACTCCACCAAGCACTACTTGAACCTCCTGATAAGTCTTAATAAGCGTTGTGAGGTTGAGCACCTTGGAAAGAATAGTAAAGTATCTTGTGCAAACCATAACTTTCTTTCAAAATAAAAACCACTTATTCTTAAGTACACCGGATCACAATAAAAATCAATCTTGAAGAATAAAACTAGGTGATCCCCCAAGCACTACTTTGCACCCTGATAAGTCTTAATGAGCATTGTGTGTGCAAAGCACCTTGGTAGTTGTACATTTTTTTTCGTGCATTGAAGTTTGTGGAAGTAAATTATTTGTGTTTTATTGTGCTCTTACTTTACATATTACTTGTATTTTTGATTAAAACATGTGTTTACTCTACTCAAAAATACACTTATGTGCACATCATTATCTTCCATAACACTTCTTCTCATGAGTATTGGATCCTAATGCTAATTCTATACTATTCTTTACTTATGAAATGCACTAGATAACCTAGCATGCTTTCTACAATGTTTAGTCTGTTTTGAAACTATGAATTAACATAACATTGTAGGACTATCTTTCTGATATCATTATTTCATGCTTGGTTAATTAATTACTGATTTTAAAATGTTTACAAAACATCTTCTTTATAAAATTAAACTCCTATATTTTTTTTAATTATCATGTCTTACAAAAGATGTTTGCTTGTATTTTTCTAAGTCTTCCGCAATTTTACATTTACCTTCTATTTGGTTATGCTAAAAACTCTGATTTATGACAATATTGTGATGAAAATAATTCTAAAACTCCTTCTCATTTCATTCTCTACAAGCTCGATCATGCCTTCATTTTATTATCAACTTTTTAGTGATGTCTCCATACACGCTTTTGCTAATAACAAAAGGGGGGAGAACTAACATGATAAATATTAATCTGCTATCAAACTATAATGCTTAATTAAGATGATAGCTTACATATTAGGAGAACATTCACTTCAGGGGAGCATGTATTTAGGGGGAGAAATTCTAAATGCTAAATGCTAAAATTATCCTAAGTCATCACTCACACACACACACACAAGTATGGTTCTTCATGCTTATATATTAATGCTCTAATTTATCATTAATGGATTTGTTATTATTAAAAGGGGGAGTTTGTTGGAACATGGTCTTCCGCAACTCCAAGGTTTGAGAATAACAAATCCCATGTGTATTTGATCTTGTGTGTTTAAGTGTGCAGGATAACAAAGTCCACATGACTCAAGGATTACATAAGAAGGTTTCCCCCAAAGTTGAGCCAACAAATCCAATACATTTACTAGCGCTGGCGGTAGTACTAGCGCAGGCGCTAGCTGCCGTTCAACGAACTCTTATCAACGATCGACGAATTCCTGTTCGACGAAATATTGGCTCGAAGCAAAATTGCCGGGAGAACTTATAGAAGGAGATAGCGCCAGGCATTATCCGATAGCGCAGGCGATAGCGAGGAACACAGTTGGCAAGGGTGAATTGTTTCCTTGGATTGAAGATTCTGCTACGCAGAATGTGTCCTAATATGGGATAGTGCTGGCGGTAGCGCTAGCACTGAGGCTATAAATAGGACTCCTCTCCTCTCGTTTCATACACACATCAGAGAGATATCAGAGAGAGATAGAGTGCTAGAATTCCAGAGGCTATCTTGGCCGAAAGTTGATGTCCTACCAAAGTTCTGCAAACTTCTGAAGGAGAATCTCATCACGCCGGATCCAAATGAAGTCCGCTTCTACAACGCTTATTCTACAGCGGATCTTCGCCTCTGACTTCAGAAGGGAGTTTTTATTTATTTTCATTTTATATTCTTCTTGTAAACAGTTAGTGAAATCGCCTCGTGTTGTCGACTAGGTCTGGGTAGGACTTAGGGGAAACTCGCCTCGTGTTGGCGACTAGATCTAGGCTAGGTCTAGGGGGTGCTCGAGGCCACATCCGGGGAAGAGCTTGCTAGAGCTTCTTGAGGTCGAATCCGGGGAGGATAGGTTAGGGCCACCGGTTCATGGGGATGCGAATCGGGATAGAAAACAAAAAGAGTTTACTATTCATCGCCATAAGATTTAGCGTCATAGAAGTCAACTTTTGTAAAACCTTATTTGATATTAATAAAACATGTCTCTACTTTATTTCAATTGTTTTACTTGACTTTCTGTTGTCTTAATCTTGCATTATTACAAAGTTTTTAAAATATCACTAAAGTTTTGAAACCCCTTATTCACCCCCCCCCCCTCTAAGGGTGCCTACCGATCCAACACCCGGTTCGCCTCCCCCAGCTCTCGTGACTCCTTAGTGGCGAGATGGTCGTTTATAACCTAGATCACACATCTTCGAGCCCTATCCCCTCGGGTGAACACGGGGTTGTACACTACGCACCCAATCCTTGCAGGAGCCCTTAGGATTCGTACACAAAACCAATGAAGGAGGTATAAGACCGCTCCACTTCCAATCTCATGGTGAATGTTTGCCTTCAACCATACTCCAAGCATGGGGCCTCCGTTAGGCTCTTCGAAAGACACCTAAATCTCAAGTCCCGCAATACGATGCCATAACTCGCGAAGTAATTCTCCGGTATGCATTCTAGGCTTAACCTAAATGCACGTCATAATCAAGCATCACCGATCCTGGCTAACGGCTACAGGTAGGCTTCACACAAAATGCCAACCTGAGTAGAATAAGGCTATTGGATGAGAAGGCTAAAGCCGACCTGACTGAGAAGGTGCAGAAGGAGAAGGAGAGAGAGAAAAAGATAAGAGGAGAAAGGAGAGAAGAAAATGTTGGAGGAAAAGAAGAAGAGAAAAGTAGAGGAAGAAGAAGGGAAGAAGGAGAATAAGGAGGAGGAGAAGAAATAAAGGGAGGAGGAGAAGAAGAAAAAAAAAAGAGAGGAGGCGGAGAAGAAGCTTGATAAAGAAGAAGAAAAAGAGAGGAAGAGAAGAGAAAGAGAGGTGGAAGAGAGGAAGAAGAAAGTAAATGAGGAGGAGGAGAAGAAAAGAAAGAAAGAAGAGGAAGAAGAAAGGAAGATAGAAGAGGACAGAAGGAGAAAAGGAAAAGAAGAGATCGGGAAGAAGGAGGAGAAGAAAGATGAGGAAAAAGAGGGAGAGCTCTTTGTTCCTGGTTCTCCTGTAGCCATGGGATCGAAAATGCCTCTGTTATGAAAACCCCCATGGCTACTAATGTTGTTTTAGATAGAGATGAAAATGGTAAGTCCTTTGATCAGAAGACTTACAGAGCAGCCATTGGCTCTCTTCTCTATCTGACACCCAATAGACCAGATATAATGTTTGCTACCTGTATTTGTTCTAGGTTTCAGGTTGACCCCAAGGAATCCCAAATGAGTTCTGTAAAAAGGATACTCAGATATCTAAAGGGTACACCTAAACTTGGCTTATGGTATCCAGCTGAACCTGGATTTGAATTAGTAGGTTATTCAGATGCACACTATGCAGGATGCGAGCTAGATAGAAAAAGCACCTCAGGAACATGTCAATTTTTGGGTGCTAGAACAATCTCATGGTTTGGCAAGAAGCAAACCATGGTAATCACTTCTACAGCTGAAGTTGAGTATGTAGTTGTAGGAAGCTGCTTCTCACAAATACTGTGGATGCAAAATCAGTTGTTAGATTACAATTTTTCTCTTGTCAATTCCACAATATTCTGTGACAGCTCTAGTGTTATTTATATAGCTTCCAATCCTATTCTCCATTGTAGAACTAAGCACATAGAGATAAGGCACCACTTTCTCAGGGACAATGTTGAGAAGTGTACGATCAACCTTCAATACATTTCCACTGATATTCAAAGGGCTAACATTTTCACCAAGCCACTTGATGAAAGTAAGCACAAGTTCTTAATCGATGCACTGGGAATGCTTGATGGAGCCCTCTAGGACACTCCCACTACTCTATGTATTCAAACTTATATTCCATAGAAAGGTATTGCTGGGAAAAACAACAAAAAATTTCACAAAAATTGTTGTAACTATGATGCGTCGAATAACAATCGACGCACCGTCGATCTCTACTCAACATCAACTTCGAGAGAAGATTGGGATATTTTCGTTGAATAGCAGTCGACGTAGCGTCGAATACATATCGACCCTTATGTCGACATCATGGTCACTCAACTATAATCGGAGCCACGTCGATTTATCGACGTTACGTCGACTTCCCTTTTTTACGTTACTTCGAATATAACCCTACGTTGCGACGATTCATCTACTCATAGAAACTCAAGCATTCAACCTTATTGCGCTTTTCAACTTCTCTCCCTTTCACTTTCATCCACTTTCCCGCCTACTTCTCTTTTTCAGCTTCTCTACAGGTACTCACAGGATTTCAATGGTGTCTCCCTCGAATCAAAGAGATTTTCTCGAAGCAGTTGATCTTGACCTCGAAACTCTACTATCTCAGTTCAGTGCTCTCTACCTCGACTTCTCGAGGGATTGCTATCACAGGCTGTGCGCGCAACACAGGAGAGTACGAGACCTCACAGGTGAAATCAAGGCCCTTGATGCAGAGATAAGTCTGTCAGTTTTTCCTGCCGAAGTCATTATATCTTTGTTCAACGATATAAAGCAGGGGGATAAGTCAATCAACAGGCAGCCAATTCAAGACATCACCTCCAAGCAGCTAATTCAAGACTTAGTATACACTACAACTCTCACTCTATCCTTTGTGTCTGAAGGATAGCCAGCCATCACCTCCAAGCTTCTTTTACTCCCAGCATCTTCTTCTCCTCCAAGAACCCTGCCCTTAATACAGGGGGAGTCTTGAAGACATGGGAGAGTGATCTCTTTTCAGATGACATTGATTACTTGAAGAGTATCCAACAGCAAAATGAGTCAACTGATCTGTCCATCCCTGAGGCACAAGGCTTCTGGACCTACTCTGAAGAGTCTGCAATAGCTCTGTCCCCAGTCAAGCATGTTGACCAAGTCTCTGCATCTATTCCATTATTTGAGTCTGCTGACCAGGTACCTGAATCTATACCATCATCCCCACCACCAGCTCAGCTCTCTCCAGTACCCACTCCAACTACCCAAGCACTTGCATTCAGAGGAAGACCTCCATACAGGGGGAGAGGCCAGGGAAGTAATTTTAGAGGAAGACATACAAGGGGAAGAGGTCATGGAAGAAACATACCCATATGGGAAAATACACAAAGGAACAGAGGAAGTAATTCAAAAAGGACAAATCTTATTACAAGACTTATGAGAAAGTGGATATTCCTGAAAATACAATGAAGGAATATGTTGATCCAGAGCTTGATAATGCTCTAAATGAAATCATAGAAAGAGATAAATATGAATTTGAAGCTTCTCAAAAAGTGCTAGAGAAGAAGAGAAGATTGTTCATTGAAAGACTGAATAAGGGTAAAGAGGTTGTGGAAAAGGAACAATTAGAAGAGGCATTCAAGATTCCCAGCACTATATTTAATCTTTCTAAATATGTTACAAAGAACCCTTAGGCAAAATTCATGGATGAGAAAGGTCAAAAAGGTACAAAGGGTCTTGGAGTCAATCAAGACTTAGAAGTCCTACCATATCAAAAGAAAAGAAAAATTGCTTTCAAAATAGCTCCAGTTTCAGGTCTTCCTCAGTCAACATTTATAGTACTAGATCCAAATGCTAAGGATATAGAACTAGAAGAAATCAACTTTCTAACTGCTAAATTCATCAGCTTGGGATCAAAGCTCAGTGATGTGTATTCTGGAATAGAAGCTGATCTGGAAAAAAAATTCAAAGGATATGAAAGAATCCAGAAGAACCTAGAAAAGGCCATCCCAGCAAACTACAAATATGTGGAGAGGAAATTTAGGAAGGTCTATGAGGCCTTGAAAAGTTTCCTCAGGACTAAAAAGTAATTCATAACCTTTGTAATTCTCTGATAAACATTTAGTTATATCAAATCATATATTCAGGTATATCAGATATATTTCATTCTACCATATCATATTGTCTACGTGTGTTTTGTTTGAATTTGTGTTTATGTCAATGTATGTGTAAAATCACTTTAAACAATTTGTAAAATTTATTAAGATAAATAGGGGGAGATTGTTGGGAAAAACTCCTTTAGATTTAACTTAACAAATTAACTATAAGTGATTTTACTTCTTAGGTTATATTACCCAAATTTATAGTAAGGGTAAATTGGTCATTATATGTGTTAGGATCTCACACTCACCTTAGAGTGACAAGGCCAAGTCAAGACAGACACAAAATAAGTTAAGTTAAGACTTGCGTCGAATAAAAGTCGACGAAACTTCAACTTGATATCAAAGTAACTCTGACTACAAGTCAGAGCAACTTATTCAGTCTGTTGAAGTATAAGTCAAGCCGACGCAACATCAAAAGGAACTCGACCCAGAAGGAAGAGCTTGTCGAAGCCATCTCAGAAGTCGACGCAACTTCGACCACAATTCGACGCAGAAAATAAAAGCTCAATTCGAAGGCTTCAACTCGATGGATACATCGATAAGGAATCAACGTAATGTCGACATCTGAGTTCAGCCAAAGCTAAGAAGGAATTTGAAGCTACGTCGATAAGAACTCAGAGGTGCGTCAACATGAAGATTGATGAAGTCGGCGCAGTGTCGAATACAATCAGAAAAAGGAAGCTTTTTCAGCTGCCTTTTGAGACCTTTTTAAAAGGACAACCAGGCTAGAGACAGTTCTCCAACGGCTCGTTTGTTGCCAAAAATAGAATGAAGCATTCCAGGACACAACAAATAACCTTGGAAGGTATTCAAAAATGAATGGACGGGTCAAAAACAATAGAAGAAAGGAAATTAGGTGGATAAGAGGAATTCCTTTTCAGGACAAGCCAAAAGAAGAAAGGTTTTTGAAATCGCAATCATACACAATAAGTATGCAAATAGAAGAGAACACAACACAAGATTTATTACATCATTATGTCTGTCGAATAGGACCTTCATCTTCTTCCTCCTGAAACCCTAAAAGATAGAGATACATAAGTGCTCTCTCTGCACAAGAATACATACAGTTGCTTCCTCTTCATGATCATACAGCAGTCGGATTACAAGAAGTGCTAAGAGAAAAGGATCGAGCAAAACAACCCTTGAAAATCATCACTATCATAAGGAAGGGTTCATCATTACAGATCCAGTGAAATAAAGACAGAAGCAGCATCAGAGCTTCTGAAGAATTCTATGAACAGAATTCATGTCTTCTCCCTCTTATTTTCTTCTTACTATTTCCTTCACCTGTAAAGAGTTTAATTAATCCATCTTCCAAAGGATTCAGTGTTTCTAAGAGTCTCCTTATCAAAAGACTCAGTGGATCAAGATCTCCTTATCAAAAGATCTGGATTGGTTCTAAGAGTCTCCTTATCAAAAGACTCAGGCACAGGTTGTGTAATCCTACCAAGGAGGTAGAAGAGAGGACTACCCACATATTGGGTAACCTCTATAAAATTCATGTGTCTTTGCTCTGTGATTTTCTGTGATGTCCATTTATTTATTCTGTCTTTATTTCACCAAACTTTATTTCATTTATTCTGCCTTTGGTTTTTTCTTATTGCATAATACCTTACCATTTTTATTGTGTGTGCATAAAAAATATAGAAAATATTTTAAATCTCAATTCACCCCCCCCCCTCTAGATATTTCTCAGAGGCACACTACGCACTTTCAAACCCCGCATAGCGACTCGGCCAGGTGAACTCATGCATGTAGTCGTCTAGAGAACAATCACCTTGAGTTAACCGCAGAAACTGATTTTACAACGTAATGTGCTGGGCCGAGGAGATGAACCTCTAGAGAAACATTCTTGAAAACTCTACCATCGAAACATCAGTGATTTCTCTACCAGATAACTTGTGCGCTTCCAGTTCTTCCCACCAAAGCAACGCCTCTCCATTCAGAAGGAAAGTGGCTTAGGTGACCGTCATTGCCTCTTCCGTTGCTTTCACCCTCAGATTTTTCTTTACTCTTGACAGCCAGTCATCTGCTTCTGTTGGGGATTTCGTCCCCGAGAACTTTGGAGGATTGAAGCTCAGAAAATGCTTCAACTGCTGGTCACGCACTCTTCCCACAGTTACATTTTCAACTCTATGTTCCACCCTGGGCTCTGTTGCGGGTTCCGCTCTCGGCTCCACTACAGCAACAGGCACCGAGGAGACATCAGGAGTAGGTATAGTAGGTTGTGTAACATGCCTAACCTGAGTGTTAATCATTACGAAGACCGCTTCAGCAATTAATCTAATCATCTCAGCAGAAAGAGTGGTCGTTGGTACCTTAGCGGGCACACTACTTTAAGTAGTGTTACGGGATCAAGACTGCCCCACACCACTCCTAGTCACTAATAATCATGCAATACACAATTTAGTGACTAAAAACATGGCAACAAACAAGCAAGAAACACTCAGGTTCCGCAAGCAAGCATGTTTTTCATTCCTAAGTGGACATTCTTATTAGTGTTTTATCATTTTGGGTGAACGCACATCACGTGCACACCACCCCTTAAAAGGAATTCGGCCTCAAATTTTCTAAACTACGGATCGACTTCTAAAGTCTGATACCAAATTGTAACACCCTGCCAGTACAAATAATATAATAGTAGGTTCGGCTAGGACCCCACACCATATCGAACACACTAGCTAGACGTTAATAAGATGATAACAGGAAAAAACTACACGAGAGTATCAATTGCATAAGCGGAAGCATTTAATAACATTCAATTCAGAATTGTCCACTATCCCAGGAATGAAATAAGTAAGAGATGTGGCATTAAGGCCTTACATTCCAACAATGTCTTACACTAAAAAACATGCATAGGCACGCGGGCCGGCAATATGAGGAAAGCAGTAAAATAGAGGTTGGCCTTCGAGGACCAACGCAGCATATGGATATAGCCCGCTACTTTCCACTAGGCTCACCAGCACCTACACCAACATCCAATAAGAGGTTAACGAGGGACAGCTATGAGTTGACCATAAACTGTGTAATGATCCCACCCCCCCCCCCCCCCCCCGGTCGGGCCTCACTCTGGTAGACTGAATCCGACTGAATAATATTATTTTATTCAGCGCAACATAAGAAAACACGAATCCGCGCCTCTTCAATCCCGCGCCTCTTCATTTCTCCTCTCCGAACTCAGCTCTCCTCGCACAGCTTCCTCGCAATTTCTCCTCGCTCTCTCGCAATCAAACCCTAGAACGTTTCATTCCGGCGAAGCCTCCCCCATCATCTTCGGCAGTAATCACACATCTCTCCGGTGCTCCTTCTCCAACCCGATTCAGTCTACACAAGAGCTCTCCGGCGCAGCCTACCCATCCTCTCCGCAAGGTATGTATCTAGTTTCCGCCATTATCATGTTCGAAGCCAAAGAATGGCTCTCCGCGTAGAGCTAAATGACTCTCCCCGGAGAGCCATTCGGCTCTCCTAGGAGAGCCACTGGCTCTCAGCGGAGATCCACATGGCTTTCCGCTGAGATCCACTGGCTCTCCGAGGAGAGCCGAATTGCTCTCCGCGGAGAGCCGGAGAGCTGTTTGGCTCCCCGCAGAGAGCGGTTTGGCTCTCCGCGGAGAGCCGTTTGCTCTCCGCGGAGAGCCCAAAATTGGATCTCAAGGTTTGTTCATTCTTTTTTGACAATCCTTGGAAATAAATTATAATTAACATATAATTTGGAAGGTGAGGTAGGAATTTTACTAGGCAAGCTACTATAACCAATTATAGTTACTCAAAATCGGATCCTAGTTTTATGGCTACTAATCTAAATTTTGGCTTTGGGTGACTAGATTATTTGACTATTTGTCTTTATCGGCAATGAATGGTATTGACATTGTGTTGCGGGACATTGCGAAAACACAACGATCAGTAGAAACCCTCGTTCATCGCTGCCCTGAAATTCTACCCGAATCGATTCCGACGCAAACGCCTTCATTCTATTCGTCAGCCTTCGACCGCCCCACTACTGAGCCGTGCATTTGTGGGAAGCAATCAGGCACGTTGAACAAACTTCAGGAGGATTGGATCAAGATCCAAGTGAAAATGATGGAGGATGACATTCGCCCCCCCCCCCCCCACCCCCCCCCCCCCATTCGAATCGATCCGCTCGTGCCACTATGGAACAAGCGACCTGACCTGAATGCGTATCTTTTGAAACCGTTGTTCGTGATCGATCCGGAACGGCAGTACGGCGCCAATGTGACAGCGGGTGCATGCCCATCTTGCAACAAAGTCGGCTTTCTTTCCCGCAAGCAATTAAGTGCCCCGCGAGTTGTCGATTGCATCGACACCACTGCATTCTCTATCAGTGCTAGATACATGTGCAAGAAGTCGAACACCTCCGACGGCTGTGGTGCCACGTTCCATGTCATGGACGAGGCCAAAAACAAGAAGTTGATCCCGACACCCATCATCCTTAACTATCCTGTGCAGCTTTTCGAACAGAGCGAACACGACGTCGGTCTTGTTCAAATGGCATACGACTTGTACATGTCCCGTTTCGGCATTGCTGATGCAGCCAAGGTGATTCGTTGTGCCCGAACGACTCGATACATGCGTCAAGCCGCACTATATCATGGTCACGTGTCGTGGTATTTGGATATGCACTTATGGGATGCAGCACTTGGGCAAACGTCATGGCAGAAGGATCCGGCAGTGTTCCCTGATTTCCCATCATTTTTTCAGCATTGTAACGGGTACAATGGCACTCTTGGTCCAGTAGAATCAACGCTATCATGCCTAATCAATGACTGCATTGCTCGCCAACTTTTGTTCTTCAATCGAATGGAAGGCGCCATAACCGGGACTCATCTCTCAGCTGACCATCATCACAACGTGCCAGGACGCATGAAATTGACGGACGAGTTCAATGGCAGGAAATTTTCCCCTGTTGAAGGATTGCACTCCGTCATCAACGAGCGCCAACAAATTCTGTCCCATCAATTCACATCGACTACGGGCAATGCAGAGCGTCGATTTGTTGGTCGGAGTTTGCAGAACCGGTACAATGCTTACAATATTGATACTTCTCTGCTCATCATGTACCTTGACAAGTGCTGTGATGACCGAGAATGGCTACAAGATTTCGACAACATCATTGTTCTCCTAGACAATCGTCACCTGATCACGAGGTATAGGGACAATTCGAACGGCACGGATCGAGCTCGGCAGGAACTATTTATGGCTGGCGTGGCCGAAATCATTGTTGGCAATGGACATGCTTCAATGCGGGAAGGCTCCATCATTGAGGCTGAACTTGATGCATTGTTGGATCGAATTAAAAATTGGGAAAACGAGAATGATGTGCCACCGTCGAAGCGCATTGTGACGACCAAACTTCTATCTTGCCACGAGACGCAGAAAAAGCACATCAGAAATTGCTTAACACCGCCTGTAGGGGCGTCAAACACCATCGTGGATCGCTTCTTTCGTTTGACTCTATGTCGTGGATCGGGGAAGAATGAAAACTTATGGCGTCAAGGACGAGCCATTTTCCCGGAGACTATGTCCCTGGATGGAGGGATCTTGCTGCTCCATGCCGTGGTCGCTCAAATCAACTTTCGCGGCGAACTCCAATTTGATCCTCGCTATGCATATTTGCCAATCTCGGGTATGCATATCATTCTCACTCAATATCTCGCAGCTCTTTCGACCGATGGCATAACTCCCTCACAAACGTCTCTGTCGACAATGCTTCATATGTTGCCTCTCTCGATTGAGGATTGCGACGGCGAGTTTGGATTAACGGCGGCATTTGGACAATCCCTTCCTCAACTTCCAGAAATTCCAGCAGGGCAGCTAGAATCTGTTGGAATGATTGCCGAATCAATAGCTGATAATGCAATTTGGTCGAGCCACACGTTCGATGCGATTGTGAATGATGCACTTGAGGTTGCCGCAACTGCTGTGGAGAGGACTCCGAACGATGATCATCACTGCGTTGGAGAAGACGAAGCACTACCACTAAACCATACTGATCTGAACCAGACTAAAGTCATCGATATAAGCAACATGCCCCATTCTATTCAGTCCAGTCGCAAGCGCAGAAAACCCGGACCAACATCGCATGGGCAAAGCTCTTCATCAAATCACCATAAAAAATCTCGCAGCCTCAACGCATTGGGCAATTTACGTCAATCGGCATTAGAAGGCCTTAATCTCTGGGAAAAAGTGATGAGCACTTCACCAATGATCAACCCCTTCGAACGGCGCTTACTAAGAATGGTGGCTCTCAAATTTCTTCAACCCGATGAACTGCTTGATCTGAAAGATTTTCCCATTGCATCCTTGCATATTCCACAATTGCATCAAATTTGGTCTGTTCTTGTCTCGGCTTTACATAGCACCAATTACGCTTTCAAACGGTTCATTCGGCCAAAATCAGAACAGGTTCTTAAACAGCACTTGGAGGATATGGTTGCCCAGTCTCGTTTCAGATTGCCCATTCAACGAGCAGCGCCCAAACGCAGCATCATTACTGCACTAAATCTATCCGCGTCATTGATTGCTCCAACGCAGGCAGGCCGTGATGATAGTTTCATCCAGTTAGAAGAGACTGTCACCGCAACAGTAACTCGAAGTGTCACTTTTACCACCGGCGCCCCAAGTCACAGTTCAAGTCAGCCCCTTGCAACAGATCTGCAATCGTCCCCACCCGATCTAGTAATTGAAGGATCAGCGGACGATATCATTGATCGACTTGTTCAAAACGAGATTGATGTTGGGCATGCCGGCAACATTCACTGGACCAAAGTGGTCGCCCCAGCTTACGCCCACATTGCTGCACGTCGTGAGGATTTGGTTCAGATGACCCACAAGGAGATTCAAAATTGTTGGGATTATCTTAGACGTCTCAAAAGGAAAAGGACATCAAACAGTTTGCAGTCGCACACCGAAGCGCAAAAGGAGCTCGGTGATCAAGACGCCATCTATATTCAACCATCGCCGGTTGTTATACATTCATTGCCCGCCGAAACTCCGTCCACAAATAATTCAACTCAACCAGCA
The DNA here is from genome assembly GCA_033032865.1 of Dactylorhiza incarnata. NCBI lineage: Eukaryota > Viridiplantae > Streptophyta > Magnoliopsida > Asparagales > Orchidaceae > Dactylorhiza > Dactylorhiza incarnata. The sequence goes on from JAWHQI010000149.1 coordinate 3,531,437, forward strand.
CCTTCTGCAGTCATCACGACGACGGAGGAACCTAATGCGGGCATCTCGTCCGCTGTCAGCGAGATTGATTCCCGTCCGCCATTCATGGTCAATCAACAATTGCCGACTTTCAATCAGATAATGGAGGCCATTGTCCCCGCCCCAGCTATAGGAGAGCCGTTCTCCCAATCAGAGAAGGAGCTGCTCAATTACTTGCTAACTAGTCCAGCAGAGCGCTCACATGTGAAATCATCGACTGGTGATCAAATGTCTTGGAAGAGACTAGCCAAGCGTTTCTTGTACTGGGGGCGAGTCGCACAGGTGTTGGGGATGAACCAATTTCTGGTTAGATCCGATGTGCAGCTCAAGCAAAAGGTTAAGGATATTAACAAAAAAAAGAGCTTGCAACAGTCTGTGTGAAACCCTAAAAGGTATGCTTTTTATATGTATTGTAGTACAAAAAATGATTTGGAGATATCACAATAATTTGCACTTAATATTCCATGATACAATTGTACCTCATTTAGGCCATTACCCAATTGGATCTCCATGGAGAGCCAATTGGATCTAAACGGAGAGCCAAATGGCTCTCCATGGAGAGCCAATTGGATCTAAACGGAGAGCCAAATGGCTCTCCATCGAGAGCCAATTGGATCTAAACGGAGAGCCAAATGGCATTCCATGGAGAGCCAAATGGCTCTCCACGGAGAGCCAATTGGATCTCAACAGAGATCCAAATGGCTCTCCCCGGAGAGCCAAATGGCTCTCCCCGGAGAGCCAAATGGCTCTCCCCAGAGATCCAAATGGCTCTCCGCGGAGAGCCATGTGGCTCTCCGCAGAGAGCTACATAGCTCTCCGCGGAGAGTCGTTTGGCTCTCCGTGGAGAGCCATGTAGCTCTCCGCGGAGAGACAAGTAGCTCTCCTCGGAGAGCCATTTGCTTCCTCTCTTTCTCCCTCCAATTTATTCTTCTTGTCCATCTATTGTAACATCTGTTTATAAATTTGCAGATAAATGCAGCAGAAAAAGATCCATTTTTTGAGCTCGAGGTGCTATTTAAACTCATTTGTTGGCCTAACTTCAGCAATACTAGAACGATTGGAGGAGGATCAGAAGAAGAAGCTGATGGATGCCAACATCTGGCATATCTTCCATGCACCGATGGTACCGCAGAACACTCCCCTTCTTTACGGTCTACTAAACTTGTATGATATAGAGAAGGATGTCTTCGTCATTGGATCGAGGGAGCTAACCTTCTCCCCCAATGACGTGGCATTGATATTGGTTCTGCCGAACTATGGGGAGGAAGTCACCCTGACTACCAAACCATTTCGACCGCTAACGAAGTCCGATTTGAAGACGAAACTTTAATCGATGGAGAAAGGGTCGTCCCCTGTGACGATGAAGATATTGATTTTGCACCTTCTGTGCAATTTCTTCTTCCCCTCGAGCGCGGAGAGGATGCCAATGTTCTTCGAGGAGGTCTCCAGCTTGGAGAAATTTCAAAAGTTCAATTGTCCAGAAGCGATCTATACCTTCGTTATGAGGTCGTTCAGGTCGATGGTGGAGAAGCTGCCACCTGTCGCAGAAGAAGGCCAACTGCAACATTGGCCAGAGTCTTCAATGAGATACATCTATGGATGAACCCATGTTCTCGTTGTATGTATCTATATTTCTAATTCCTAAAATGAAATTTGTTTAATATGTTCTAAACTATTGCAATGTTTGATATAGATTTGGTTCCTCGAGCACACCATGACCTACGCTCCGCACTATCCGTCATCGAGGCCACGAATATTAAGCTGGTCGGAGAAGGTCTCATTTTCAATGAAAGAGATGGGGACTGTTGCAAAACTCTTGGATGAGCAGGTAAATAATTTAGTTTATTCGATTAACAACCACTTTTGAACTATCCAATACAATAGTTGTATTTCTTCTTTTTAGGTGTTGGAAGTACTAGATGAAATATCACCGGCAGAGAAGTTATTATGTTCAGACGTGACAACACAGTGGACACCACCACCTCCCACATCTAAGAGAAAACCAATAGTCTCGCCATCTAGGGTAGTAAAAAAAATGAAGTTTGCACCACCACCTCCCACATCATTACCACCTCCCTCATCATCATCACCTCCCCCATCACCCAGCACATCATCACCTCCCCCACCACCTAGCACACCATCTATCCCTCCTATACAGTTTTGGATTGATTTCCAGCATAGGATGTTAGATCAATTTGCATTATTAGATAACAAGATAGATAGTTCTGTAGATAGATTAGACAAAAAAATAGATATAGTGCATAGTGATTTAATTAGTTTTAGTCACAGTGTAGGTGAACGTCTTGATTCCATGAGTGCCGATATAGACACACTCATTCATCATTCCTCGCCATCATCTAGCCCGAGTATCTCTAGATCCCCCACCCACCAAAACGCTACCACCCTCACTACCCCTCACGATACTTCCATTACTCATATTAGAGACTCCCCATTAGGTGAAACAGACATTAAAACTACAAAGGCGGATGAACTTGATGTCTACCCCGTTGACTATCCGGGGAGACCGCTAATAGCTGAAGAAGATAGAGATATCATCCATTGACGTATGAGCGCCATACCATCGAGGTGCCCTTTGACATTATACACTTTTATATTTTCAAAATTTTGATCTATGCACATTGATATTGACGATGGCTTTCTAATGTTTCAGGAACGACCAAGCATTCAATAAATGGAATATAGTCGGATTTCAAGATGGCATGGATGCTCTTCTGACGGACAAATACGTTGAAGATTGTCACATTGATGCCTACGCAAAGATCTTGACTTTGCGTAGAGATCGGGATAAAGAAGCGTATCATCCGTTTATGTATATCAGTCCTAAGTTTTTGGTATGATCTCCCTATCTGTGCATTGTACATTAATAATTCTGTTTGCATTGCTAAAAAATGTTACAAATTATGTAGTTGCACTTCCCACGGTACAATGACGGAGAATCTAAGCTTGTATCTGCATTCCTTGAGGGCATTACCAAGGAGAATCTCGCCTATATCAAAATGATTCTAATGCCAGTATGTTATAGTCAACACTGGTATTTATTGGTGGGTATGGTTAAAGAGAAGAAGTGGCTTATACATGACTCTCTGCGTAACGCCCAATGGAAAGTTTCCGCTAAAGAAGCTGTAAGTACAGTTCGTTGACATGCAATGTAGTATTGTACATTACGAGTTACTAATGTACGAACAAATTTATGTTAATGCAGATTTCTGCGCTCCAGAAGGCGACCGTTAAAAAAGTCCACGCAGGATTTTCCAATTGGAAACTCGACTTGACTGTTGGTAAACCACATCAGGAGAACTCTGCGGACTGCGGTGTCTTCGTTATGAAGTATATGGAGCACATAGCGAAGGAAGGGCTGATGAGCTGGGAGAGTTGCGTAGACTGGCAGAAAAATATGCCTATGTTTAGAGCCCAGATCTGTGCAGACATCTGTAGAAATTTTGTGGTTGATTGATGTAAATTAAGAAACATTATTCGTGTACATTTGAAATGTTTGTCTATAATAGCAATTGTTTCATGGATGAATAACGTTTTCAAATGGGTCAAAATTATAGCTTTAAATGAAATCAGTGGAGATACAGAAGGCTCTCCGCGGAGATCCAAAAGGCTCTCCGCGGAGATCTAAAGGGTTCTCCGCGGAGATCCAGAAGTCTCTCCGCGGAGAGCAAAAAGTTCTCCGCGGAGAGAAGAAAGTTCTCCGCGGAGAGCAAAAAGTTCTCCGCGGAGATCCATTTAGATATCCGCGGAGAGCCATTTGGCTCTCCGCGGAGAGCCATTTGGATCTCCGCGGAGAGCCATTTGGATCTCCGCGGAGAGCCATTTGGATCTCCGCGGAGAGCCATTTGGATCTCCGCGGAGAGCCATTTGGATTTCCGCGGAGAGCCAAATGCCTATCTTTCGCAAATTGTGGCCGCGTTCTCCCTCCCTCCCTTCATTTTTTCTTCCTTTCCCTATTTTTTCTTCCTCCCTCCCCCTTTCCCTCTCCTCCCCCTCTTTTTTCTCCTCCCCTCTTTTTCTTTTTTCTCCCCCCCTCCCCCCTTTTTCCCCCTTATACCAGAGTGGAACCCGGCGGCCCCCCCACCCCCCCCCCATTATCTAGCCATCTCAGGGGCGAGTCACCGCTAACCTGCTAGCAAGCCGTACATGCAATATGTAAACAAATAAAGAAAGTTCAACTACCCTACACAAGGTGAGGTTTCAAGCACAATCATTCTTCTAGGTTGAGCATCAATAAAAGGGGAACCTAGGTATGCATATGATGTTGGTTGGGTTCACCCAGAGGTTACCCACAACTGTTGGATCGGTCGGCGCCCTTAGAGGGGGGGTGAATAAGGGTTTTCAAAAACTTTAGATTTTATTTAGAAAAACTTTGGAATATTGCAATATTAAAACAAGAAGTCAAGTAAAACAAAAAGAAGACAAGCTTTATTGATATTAAATAAGTTTTACAAAACTTGATCTCAATGGCGCTAGAGATCGGAGGCGAATAATAAAAGCTCTTTTCGTTTTCTATCCCGACTCGCTTCCCCACGAACCGTTGGCCCTAGCCTTCTCCTTCCCGGATTCGGCCTCAAGCCGCTCTAGCCAATCCTTCCCCGGATGTGGCCTTGAGCACCCCCTAGACCTAGCCTAGATCTAGTCGCCAACACGAGGTCAATTTCAGCCCTAAGTCCTACCCCAGACTTAGTCGCCAACACGAGGCGATTTCACTACCGTTTACAAAGAAAGATAAATAAAATAATAAAACTTCCCTTAAGATGAACTTCTGAAGATGGAGGCGAAGATCCACTGTAGATTCAGCGTTTGTCGAAGCGGACTTCGTTTGGATTCGGCGTGATGGAATCCTCCTTCAGAAATTGGCAGAGCTTCGCTGCGACCTGAAATTCGGCCAAGACAAGCCTCTGAAATTCTAGCACTCTCTCTCTGAGGTGTATGCAATTGGTGTGTCGAAAACAAGAGGAGAGGGGGTCCTTTTATAGCCAAAGCGCTTTCGCCGGTGCTACCGCTACCGCCAGCGCTATCCCTGATTAAGTAACATTTTGCGCGGTAGGATCTTCAATCCGTGGCAACATTTTTCTCTATGCCTCTTGTGCGCCATGCTACTTCCAGCGCTAGTAGATACCGCCGGCGCTATCCCTGATTAAGTAATGTTTTGCGCGGCAGGATCTTTAATCCGCGGCAACATTTTACTCTATGCCTTTTGTGCGTCATGCTACCGCCAGCGCTAGTAGCTACCGCCGGTCGCTAGCTCCTTCTAAAAACACTGCCAGAATCGCGCTAATCATCGCTAGCGCCGGGCGCTATCGCTACCGCCGATGCTAGTGGCCATGTTGGAATTCTGGCCTCAATTTTGGGGACAACCATCCTTGAGTCATGTGGACATTGATTTCCTGCACACTTAAACACACAAGATCAAATACACATAGGATTTGTTATTCTCAATCCTAGGAGATGCGGAAGACCATGTTCCAACAAACTCCCCCATTTGATAATAACAAATCCATTAATGATAAATCAAAGCATTAATAAATAAGCATGATGAAACTATACTTGTGTGTGTGTGTGAGAGTGATGACATAGGATAATTATTGATTTTAGCATTTAGAATTGCTCCCCCTAAATACATGCTCCCCCTAAGTGAATGCTCCCCTAATATGTAAGCTATCATCTGAATTTGTCATGTTGGGTTTATGATAGCGGGTTATATTTATCATGTTAGTTCTCCCCCTTTGTTATTAGCAAAAGTGGGTAGGGAAACAAAGCACCAAAGAATTTGTAAATAGAAGAGAAGGCATGATCGAGCTTTTTTAGTAAATGATAAGGAGTTTTAGAATTGTTTTTCATTGAAATAGATCAGAGTCATAAGCATTACAAAATTTTCAGAGTTTTTAGCATAAAAGATTTTTTATGTTTGAAGTAACCAATAAAAAGTGTTCCAAGTAAATCTATCACTGAATGAAAGATAGGAATTTTTAAGAATAAGTGATGAAGCAAAGAATACAAGATATTAAGTAAGCATGAAAGCGCAAGGTAAAACACTTATATGGTTAAGATGCGGAAGACTTATAGCAATACAAAAAACATCAAATAGTAATGATAATCCAAACAAAAATATGAGTTAAAGTTCACAAAAGATGATGTTTTTGTAAATCATTTTGCAGTTAGATCTTTAAATTTGATAATAACCAAGCATGAAATAATGTTTATCAAAAAGAGATTACCACAATGTTACTTTAATTCATAATTTCAAAAACATACAAAACATTGTAGAACAACATGCTAGGTTATCTAGTGCATTTCATAAATAAAAGGTAATATAGAATTAGCAATATGATCCAATACTCATGAGAAGAAGTGTTATGGAAGATAATGATGTGCAAATAAGTGTATTTTTGAGTAATGTAAACAAATGTTTTAATCAAAAATACAAGATATATGTAAAGTACGACCACAATAAAACACAAATAAGATTACTTCCACACACTTTAATGCACAATAAAAAGTACAATTACCAAGGTGCTCTGCACACACAATGCTCATTAAGACTTATCAGGGTGCAAAGTAGTGCTTGGGGGATCACATATTTAAATTTAATATTGAAACTAGTGATCCGGTGTACTTTAGAGTAAGTTGTTTTTATTTTGAAAGAAGGCTATGGTTTGTACAAGTCACTTTACTATTCTTTCCAAGGTGCTCAACCTCACAATGCTTATTAAGACTTATCAGGAGGTTCAAGTAGTGCTTGGTGGAGTTATCTTTGTTACAAAGTTCTCCGAATACACTTGTTTTTGCAAACCATTATAATTTTTGAAAGAAATAAACCACTTTTCTTAACTTTTTAAGAGTGCAAAATAAAGGAGTGTAGGTAAGATACTTGTGCAATTTTAATTTATTTGTACTAATACAAAACATACACAAGCATTCTTAGATTAAATACATATGTAGACAATGCAAAAAAAAGTGAGTAAATAAATATCATTATCAAACATAAAACATTTCTCATACTTAGAGGCATGCTAAGCTTGATCCTACATAACTTTTAAACTATAATTGATGCACATTTGAATAGATATATCAAAGCATGAAGAAAGGCAATGTCCAAGTAGTTTGAAAAGATAAATTGCAACATTGCAGAATTTCTAAATAATAGATTAAATCATGCTTGATTTTTCACAAAAATCATATAGTTTTTTTGATAGTTTTAAAGTTTTATATTTTTGCATTTGATTTTAGCAAATAAAAGCATATTTTTGTAATTTTTGCTTTTGTAATTTTTATATTTGATTTTTGCATAAAGATGAACTCAACACAAGCGAAAAAGAAAAACATATTTTTTTTGTAATTTGGTTTTTGTAGTTTTGTATTTGATTTTTCAAAAAATAAAGAAACACAGAAGTGCAAAACTAAGTAGAAAATATAGATTAATATATTTTTAGAAATTTTTCAAAATTTTAAAATCACAGAAAAATGAACATGGACACTAGCGCCTGCGGTAGCGCTAGCGCGGGAAACAGTGAACAATTTTTTGTGATTTTAAATATTTTAATTATTGATATTTATTAAGTGTCCCAATAGCAGTTCCATGCTGAAATATCAGATTTTTAGGAGATGTTTAGATAGTCCAAATTGCATGAAACGTTAGCGATTTCTTATATGACTTGACAAGATAATCATTGAATGAGATATATTTGCTTAAGTTTTCATTTTGACTTTTCTAAAAGGCTTGTGCTTTTAACTTGAAACAGATAGGAAATGAAAACCCAAGATATCATGTTTGAACAAATCAAATATGCATGGTTTCGGTGAATAAAGAGTAATTTTCCTAAAAAAATGAAATAATTGTGTTTGTGAATGTGACTTTAATGTTTAATCCTTTATCCCCTTTTTTGTATAGGCTAAGGAGCTTTGCATTTTTGCCCATCAAGTACTTGGAGCATCCCGAGTCCAAGTTCCACACATACTACTTGTCCTTAGCCTTCCTGCAAATCTAGAAAGAAGATGAGGGAAAAGATCCGGATACCTAAGTGGTACCACCCATAGAATTAGTGGATGTCTTAGGTACCCAGATTTTCTTTAACGATCGTTGTTTTGTATTCCTGCAAGAGCTAGACGTGTGTCCAAACTTAAGACAATTAGCACACGAAATAAAGGGGGTTGCGACCCTTTTCTGAGTTTCTACGTTGCTCTTGCTGGATGATGTTTGAACATTAGAGAAAACAGAAGATTTTTTAACCGTTGAGCTACCGCCGGCGTTAGTGGCTAGCGCCGGGCGGTAGGGTTCACTTTTATATCTTACCCCAAATTTTCCAGAACCATAACATTGGTTTCCCAAAATCATATCCAGGGATTTTTGACCAATCCCGAATTTTTTTATGGCTATATTGAGGTCATAATTTTGTTTTTTAAGAAATGTATTTTCTTGTACAATCATAACACATTTATTTTCAAAGCCCTTTTTGTTATTTTCAATTTGTAAAAGAGAGCTTTTTAGTTTTCTTTCTAAGTCCCCTTTTTCTTTTGCAATAGTTTTGTTTTGTGAGAGGGCCTTAGAAAGAGAAACTTCAAGTTCTTTTGTCTTAAATAAAGAGTGCTCACACTCTTGACATGAGACCTTTCTCTTTTCAAGAGAAATCAATTTTTTTGTGAGCTTATGATTTTCTTTAATAATAGATTCATTTTCACGATTTAATATAATATTATCTTTTATACTTTGATCATAGGATTTGCAAGTTAGAACAAATTCATCATAGAGTTCTTCGAAGGTAGGAGGAGTTACCTCAGTGTCGCTAAGAAAACTGGTGTCGTCATCATTGCTTTTTGGTCATTAAGCATAAGTTAGCTCCCTCATCGTCGCTTGAAGTTGTTGCGCTTGACTTCTCGGAAGACGTATACTTTTTCCTCTTGTTCTTCTTTTTGCGCCTCTTTTCCTTCTCCTTCTCTAGAATTTTTGGACATTCACTTCAAACGTGTCCGATCTTCCTGCAGTTGAAGCACTCTAGAGGAGATTTCTCCATATCATCATGGCTTGCCTTGTTCTTCCATGACCCTTGCTTGTTGGACCCTTTGGTGAGGTATTTATGAAAAGTTTTTCTTCTTTCGGGATCCCGCATGAATCCTTTGAAGTTCTTCACCAAGAGACCTTCTTCATTATTGTCTTCTTCATCATCATTTTCGATGCTCTCCTTCTTTGATTTTAGTGCTAGCCCCTTTTTCTTTGGTTCTTTGTTGTATTCATCATGTTGAATCTGGAGTTCTACCTCATGGGTTTTGAGATTCCCAATAAGGTTCTCAATTTGGAGCGTCCTTAAGTTGTGTGCCTCCGAGATGGCTGTCATCTTTGGATTGAACCTTAGAGGTAAGGAGCGAAGAATTTTCCTCACCAAGTCCCCGTATGAGTAGGTCTTTCCAAGTTCCTTTGAAGCGTTGACGATCTTGGTGAAGCGAGTGTACATCGAGTTGATGTCCTCTTCGGTATCCATCCTGAATTTTTCATATTCAGATTCCATTTGGAATAGCTTTGCATCTTTCACCTGCGATGTACCTTCATGAGTAACTTCCAATTGATTCCAAATATCATAAGCAGTAATGCATGCAGAAATTCTATTAAAATCAGAACTATTTAAAGCACAATATAAAGTGTTCATAGCTTTAGCATTATTTTTACACCTTAGTTTATCGTTATCATCTCATTTATCTTTAGGTTTTAATAATGTCGCATCTCCCACTACAATTGTAGGAGGAGAGTACCGAACTTCTACCATGATCCATACTTCTACATCCATGGTCATAAGAAAACACATCATTCAATTTTTCCAGTAGTTAAAATCTGACCCAGTAAAGAGAGGTGGTCGACTAACCCCTTGACCCTCCGGAAAAGCGAGATCATGAGACGCCATTATTCCCGGTTGTTAAGCCGATTTGGAATAACCTGTCTCTGATACCACTTGTTGGATCGGTCGGCGCCCTTAGACGGGGGGGGGGGGGGGGGGGGGGGGGGGTGGGTGAATAAGGGTTTTCAAAAACTTTAGATTTTATTTAGAAAAACTTTGGAATATTGCAATATTAAAACAAGAAGTCAAGTAAAACAAAAAGGAGACAAGCTTTATTGATATTAAATAAGTTTTACAAAACTTGATCTTAATGGCGCTAGAGATCGGAGGCGAATAATAAAAGCTCTTTTCGTTTTCTATCCCGACTGGCTTCCCCACGAAACGGTGGCCCTAGCCTTCTCCTTCCCGGATTCGGCCTCAAGCCGCTCTAGACAATCCTTCCTCGGATGTGGCCTCGAGCACCCCTAGACCTATCCTAGATCTAGTCGCCAACACGAGGCAAATTTCAGCCCTAAGTCCTACCCCAGACCTAGTCGCAAACACGAGACGATTTCACTACCGTTTACAAAGAAAGATAAATAAAATAATAAAACTTCCCTTAAGATGAACTTCTGAAGATGGAGGCGAAGATCCGTTGTAGAATCAGTGTTTGTCGAAGCGGACTTCGTTTGGATTCGGCGTGATGGAATCCTCCTTCAGAAATTGGCAGAGCTTCGCTGCGACCTCAAATTCGGCCAAGACAAGCCTCTGAAATTCTAGCACTCTCTCTCTCTCTGAGGTGTATGCAATAGGTGTGTCGAAAACAAGAGGAGAGGGGGTCCTTTTATAGCCAAAACACTACCGCTACCGCCGACGCTATCCCTGATTAAGTAACATTTTGCGCGGCAGGATCTTCAATCTGTGGCAACATTTTGCTCTATGCCTCTTGTGCGCCAAGCTACCGCCAGCGCTAGTAGATACCGTCGGCGCTATCCCTGATTAAGTAATGTTTTGCGCGACAGGATCTTCAATCCGCGGCAACATTTTGCTCTATGCCTTTTGTGCGCGATGCTACCGCCAACTCTAGTAGCTACCACCGGGCGCTAGCTCCCTCTAAAAACACTATCGAAATCACGCCAATCATCGCTAGCGCCGGGCGCTATCGCTACCGCCGGCGCTAGTGGCCATGTTGGAATTCTGGCCTCAATTTTGGGGACAACCATCCTTGAGTCATGTGGACTTTGATTTCCTGCACACTTAAACACACAAGATCAAATACACATAGGATTTGTTATTCTCAAACCAAGGAGATGCGGAAGACCATGTTCCAACAACAACCGCCTAAGCAACCACATGAGGCTAACATAACATAAATTCACAATCAACACCACCCTAAGTAACACAACCTTAGGTGGGAAAAGTGTTTTTGGCCGGTCTAGGTAAACACCTTCCACGGCCTCTCCCATGATCACACGGCTCATAAGAGTTAGGGACCTCTCACCGATCTGCATGGAAACAGGTTCGGTTCAGCTTTGCCTGTGCTCTAGTCATCGCGATCTATCGCACGACATGGGTATGGCTTTGCCTCAGCCCGTAAGGGATTAACACATACAAGTGTTACAACAAGATAGTATCTAGGCACCCAATCCTTGCAAGAGGCCTTAGGCTTCGTGCACAAAACCAATGAAGGAGGTACAACACCGCTCCACTTCCAATCTCGTGGTGAAGGTTTTCCTTCAACCATACTCCAAGCCATAACTCAAGTCCCGCAATACGATGCCATAACTCATGGAGTCATTCTATGTTACGCATTCTAGGCTTAAACTAAATGCACGTCAAAATCAAGCATCACTGATCCGAGCTAACGGCCACAAGTAGGCTTCACACAAAATGCCTAAATCATTTCATCTACCGGATTTCTACATGCAATATATGCCTGGGATGGACACAATCTACTTGGATTTCCGAAGAACTATAGGAAGTCCTAGTGAAAGAGACATCCTTAGTATGCATAGAAAAAGAATGAGAGGACCAAACACATCCTAAGACCGGGAGGAAGGATCGTTACCATTCTCGCTTTATTTGACACCATGAATCTTAGATTTTAATCAGATAGAACGAACCGCACCAGGCTGCTCTCCGTGGATCTGAAAATGCCTCGCGATTCGAAGCTTCGGAGCTCCGTCAATGGCGGAAGATGCCTTTGTCTTCTTCCTTGAGCTCTCAGACTTTTCACGATGGAGAGAGAAGATAAAAGTAGGAATAGACCTAAAGATTATCTCCCAAAACTTTATAAAGGATTTTGAAATGATCTTAGCCGTCAGATTCATTTTTCAGAAAGATCGAAATCTTCTCGAACTTAGAATTTGACGTCAAGCTCCGTCAAAACTAAAACAGTAAAAACAGCGCTCTATTTGGATTAGTCGAGTGAGGATGTCAATTCGTCGAGTGAGTCATGATTGTCGAGATCACTCAAGACCCTTCGACAATTCACTAAAACCCAGTAACTCATCGAGACCACTCGAGACAACTCGAGTCCTTTCGACGAAATCATCGAGACCACTCGAGACCCTTAGGCAATTCGTCAAGACCACTCGAGACCCTTAGGTAATTCGTCAAATCCATCGAGACTGACACCTTCGTCATGTCCTTTCGACGATTCATCGAGTCATCACGATAACATCTCGACGACCAAGTACAATTCGTCGAGATCACTCCAGTCCTCTCGACGAATTCTGGCAGTACTTCTTTTCAGCCCATTTTAGGAAAAGTGGGGTGTTACATAGCTCCTCATGATGGAGTCCCTGGCGGTGTTCTATCATCGACACTCGTCATTCTAACTCATTGATCAACTGGAACCGAGACTCCGTGTCGACCAGTCGCTTCTCGAATTCTTTAGTTTTGGTTACTCAGACCTTTAGCATGGTGATGCGGCGATGAGACTCGCAAATTGCAAGTTGATCGAACTTGGCCTCCATCTCGAGATAGGCGCGAGCATTCCTTTCTTGATACTCAGTGAGGGGAAGGATGATAGCGTCGATCAGTGCACCCCCAAGAGTTGAAGAGCGACCTATCAAGAAGAAGATAATTGGTGTTACCGAGGATCTCAACAAGGCAGAAGCGACTATCCAGAAATGAGGAATTACCAAGTTGTGGAGAGTAAGTCCTCGCATCACGATTAGAACTATGGGATCGATCTCGGCAATGGGTGGATGCCCGAAGAGGAGAAGGTCTGTAATGAGTTGAATTTTGCCGCCCTGATGAGGAGCCCCCGCGGTGATCTCTCTCCGTTTGAACAAAATGCTGTGGCGATGATCGAAGTCGCTGGGAAGGTCATCAACATGTCTCTGGCTGCAACCATCAGTTACTCGCCCTCCCCCTATAGGTGTGAATAATTATGAGGATCCCCCGTTCCCCCTGCCTTGCAACGATCCCATTGGAGGAACCACGATAGTGGAGCCCGATAATGGGCAAATGTCGGCTGGAGCAAAAGTCTTTGGAGGCAAAGGAGGAGGCGACGGAAGATTGTGCATGGGAAACTGCGATGTGCTTGCAGGTGTTGGTCGTGAGGTGTTCGTAGACGGTGGAGGCAGGCTACTCGCCAAAGGAGGTAGATTATCTTCCACAGAGGGAACATGATTCCCAGAAGATGTCTTCCAACCGGTGAGATTGAGCTGTACAGATTAACCAGTCTACGGTCTCTATTGAGACACAAGAGCGATTAATGGGACTGATCGCAAAGGACGTATCGTCAGATGCTCACTAGGAGCCACTACAAAGAGAAGGAAGATCATAGCGCGAGTAATGTGAAATCGGCGACAATTTAAAATGTGAGAATGGAGCCCTAAATATCACGATGCATGTTTGGGATTCGTCGGGGTCTCGGACCCGGTAAGGTCCGCCGCATGGGCGACCTGCTGTGCAGGAAGGCGAGATGCCTTAGGAGCAGGTTGCTAGAAGTCTTCATCAAGACCTAATTGTTCGAGCATCTCCTGGGTCGTGGGGATCTCCGGTTGATTGGCGGTTGGCGTGGCGATGTTCTCGTGAGCAGGTTGTTGGTTCTTCTTCTTCGTGATCTTCTTCTTCTTCTTCATGATATTCTTCTCCTTCTTTGGTGCGAGAAACATGACAACATTGTCACCCTCGTGAGGACATTTATGGGTGTTCGGCTTCAAGAACCTGTAACACCCCAGTTTTCATACTGCTTTGAAGGATAAAATTCTGTATTAGAAGCTAGCGCCCAGTGGTAGTACTACGGCTGGCGGTATCTGTACCATCAAGATAATCTCGACGGGATGAGCATAGTATCATCGAGACGATATTGATGGGGCGTCGAGACACTAACATCGGGCAGTAGCCTCTACCGTTGTAGGTAACTATATCATCGAAAGATAGCGCGGTCCGGTAGCATTACAAGTACTGGTTGTGGCAGTGAGGAAAGATGTGAGACTTCGAGATGCGTTGAGGCTGCTTCTAGCAGGCCCAATGACTTTCGGCTTTCAAGTACTGGTACAAACTGATAGCTCTCTGGAGTTGAACATGCAAAGGGTGCAGCGCACGAAAGGCCTCAATGCAAAGAAGCCAGAGTTTTACGCGCTAAACTCTCTGTCAAAGCCGGAGTTCTTGAAGAATAAGAGGAAATTTAGGATCGCGGAACCATCTCCCTCTAATGTATCGGGAGAAACTACTGAATGGGGTCCCATGACATGTTTTACCTATGGAAAGGTGGTACACAAAGACTGATTGTGTCGAAGTGGTTCCCCGAGGGTAGAAAATTGAGTTCTGGACAATGCTCGTGCGGTGGGTTCATCGTATGCGGAAAAAGGCAAAGCTGCTGAGTCTTCTGCTTCCTAGCAACCTCTGACCAAGCCGAGAGTCTACTCGCTTGGTCAGCAGGAATCTGTACTGCAGAATGACATCATCACAGGTATGAATTGTAATTTAAACTAAATCTAGATCAATGATAATTGGCTACGGGGGATTTCACAAAATTTGGCATAAGAAGAGATCTTTGAAACTCAAAATTTATTTTCTAATTTGTATATGTTTAGGAGTAATGAATTTTATCCTCTTACTCCATGCCATATAATCTTTTATAATTCTCTTCTAATAAAAACCCAAAATGTATATGTTTAGGAGTAATGAATTTTATCCTTTTACTCCATGCCATATAATCTTTTAAATGATTTTGGGTGCATATGTTTAGGGAATAATGAATTTATACTCATATTCCCATGACATATGATCTTTTAAAACACTTTTTTTATGCCAACAAAGGGGTAGGGGGAAAAAGTTCTAGCTTATAAATTAAATTATATTTAGAGCAAATTCTAGTAAAATTAAATTTCCTAAGATCTAAAAAGCTAGACGAAAATATAATAGAAATTATTGAAACCAAGACACGGTCTCTTGAGGAGATCGGGCCCTAAAGATGGGGGCAGCTAGCACCTACTGATCCCTAGGAAGGAACAGACTGGAGCCTCAGAACTAGACACGGACCCGTGGTCGCAGTGTGGAGGTCCCACCACACACCCGGAAGATCTTAGAGCGCTTCCCCTCCCAAGCCAAAGCAGAGACTGGGCACCTTGGAGAGCCTAAGAGCTGAACCAAGATAACCTAGGGAGAAGGACGCTCAGAATCTTGAGATCGGATCCTCTCCAAAGGTGCCCTTCAAGGCCTATTTATAGTTTTTACTTATGGTCTGCTAATAGCCGAATTCTGCCTTCTGATTTTACTATACGCACCCCAAATTGGTCTGCCAACAGCCAAACTCTGTTGTTTGAGAAGCTAATTGCAGACCTTCAAGGGCTGCTAAGTAAGAACGCCACAGGACTCCACTGGGCGACCCGCCCCCAAAGGGTTCCTCTCGCCTGACCTCCATCACACGGTCTGCGAGAGCCTGGCTCGCCCGCCCTCCTTCGGGCGACCTCTGAGATCCTAGCTCGCCCGCCTTCCTGCGGGCGACCACCGAGATCCTAGCTCGCCCGCCTTCCTACTCTTCTCGCCTGTTGATCCTTGAATCTACGCTACTCTTGGCGAACACCGGGGTTGTACACAATCCCCGCTCTTCGTGAGGCTACCTTAGGCTCGCGAAGAAACATCCAACATTTGGTGTTCGTCGGCCCCTTGCTGATGTAATGAGAATCTTTTGGTGGGCCCCATGCCCAATGCTATAAATACCATTCTTTCAGGCCGGTGCAGGAACTTTCCTCCCTCTTTACTCTTTTGTTGTTCGCCTCTATGTCCGCCAAGATGTCCACCAAGGAAGGGGCACTGGCTCGCCTTAAGGCCTCGCAGGCGATCCAGAAGGCCAAAGCTGCAGGGCTCGCCCCCTGGATTTCTCGGCAACCCACTTCGCCCCAGCCTCAAGTCAAGAAGGTGAATACGGTTCGACGGCCGCCTGGGGAGGATGCGTCATCACCCATGTCTCCATCCCCCCGCCACGAGCCCGCCTCGCAGGTTATATTTTTGAAGGTTCGATAATCCCAAATCTACTCCACTGACTTGGTTTCTTTGTTCGCATAGTCCTCCCCTCGGGGAAACTATCATCGGGCAGTCAACAATGGGGTCTCGCATCCCATCCCCTGGGAGGACAGACTTCCCCCCTGGAGGTGGGAACCACCGACCTGCGAGTCTCATCCTCGCGTCCTGGTGAGTTGTTCGCCTCACTATCTCTTGCGGTTCTTTGCTTGTTGAACCTGTGTTGTTCCTTTTGTGTAATGACCCCTATCGTGACCTCGGAGAGGCGAACCCCCACTCCGGTGGGCTATCCAGCCCCACCTAAATTGACCATCCTCACCCCGGGGTTTGGCGCTCTAGGCCAACGGAGTCCGGGCGGGTCGCTACTTATCGATGCCCCGTGTCACGGACGACTCAACGCACCGCCCTGGCCTGGGGAAAACTATTACCCCCGCCTTCACTGAGGCCTTCAAGGACCAGCCGAGCTCTTCTCATCAGCGAGCCCATACCATCCTCATTTTGCCAGGTAAAATAATTTCTGTTGAATGCCTCCTTCCCACCCATAATTGTTGATTTCTTCCTCGCAAGTGCTCCCCCAGCCCCACCTACCGAGTCAGAGCACGGAGAGGAGGAGATATCGCCTCCGCCTTCACCGAACCAGGTCGCGGACTTCCTGGGGGACCCCAACAATCCCGAGCAAATGAAGAGGCGGGTCACAGAGATGTTTCAGAAGTATGGCCTCATGTTGAGGGATCTGTACGACCAGAATCGGGTGGGCATGGCTGCCTATGAAGAGAGGTTTGCCGCGAGGGAGGATGTGAACGCGCGACTCCTTGCCGAGATGTGATAGGTAGCTCGCGGCGAGGCACCTCGTGTGAATCGAAGATCAAATGCGCCTGATGCAGCGCGAGGTCCAATCAGTTCGCGAGTACAACTACCCGAAAGAACCACCGCATTCTAGGTTGCGAGGCCGCGGCCGTTTGAAGTGGATCAATTATTGAACAATGTTATTTATTATTTCTCGCTCGCACCTATTACCTCCCGTAGGTGTCTTGAACAATTTATGACTTTGTTATATGTATATTCTTGCTCGCCCGCGGGCATTTTCTTTCGCCTTTTATTGTTTCTATATTCGTGTTGACTGTGCTCGCGCATTGCTTGTTTTTATATTTCATATGCCTATCTCGCTTCACGTTAGGCACGCGAAGAGCTGCCTCGCCTTTGCGATTTTGATTTCTTTCCCTGCAGCTGCCCCTGCTGACTTCCAGCCAAAATGACGCATCGTCTTGCGTGGCTCGCCTATGGCGAGTCAGAGGGTGTCGCTAGGACGTGAACCCACCCGGAGCAGACAAATGTTCAAGAAGCTGAAACGTCACCGCGCGGTTTAGCTATCTGCACCCCAAGGCGCTTCAAATTCTTCCCCCTCTTTTCATCCCTATAAATAGCCGCCGGTATTTACTCTCCAACCACCGCATTAATTGTCTTCAACCTTCCTCCTTTCTTCCAGGCTCTCTCGCAGTTTTAGGCTAGTGCTTACGCTTCTTCCGGCTCACTGCTGTATCAGCCATGGTAGCTGATGGAGACTCCGAAGGGCGGGTCGGGTGCGCCGGGGCCTATCGCGACCACACCTTCTTCTTCGCCATGCTCTCTCACGAGGATTTCCTAACAACGGTGGACAAGTGCATTCCCTCGGGATTTGTCGCTCGCCACCCGGCGAACACCGTCGCCATCAATGAGCCATCCCCATCGCTCACTTTGAGAATGGGTTGCGACAACCCTTATGTCCGGAAGTGCGTCAGGTATCTTACTCAACCCTCGCATTTCTTGCTCGCAACGCAAAGAGCGCCCTAACCTTCTTTGGTGAATTTCCCAGGTGCTCAAGTACTATGGCATCTTGCCGAGCAAGCTGACCTCAAATGCGATCGCCATGGTGGTCGCATTCGCCAGCTACCTGCGTGAGGAGACGATAGAGTTTAGCCTGCTCGTCTTCCGCAAGATCTTCTCCTTCGGCGCCTACAAAGATGGAACCACCCACTTCGCGAGTCAGCACATAACTGTCTGCAAGAGAGTGAACAAGAGCCATTACTGGCTCAAAAGTTTGTCCTTGTCAAAGGACCCTTCGGCAACATACCTTTCTCACCCCTCCAGCGAGATGAGGTGACCTACCGCCCCCCTGCTTCGCTCAGGGGGGACGACGCGAAGCTCTTCCAATACTTGGAGGGGAAAAACTTTGAGGTCGCATACCTCCGACAGAAGGTGGACTCGCTGTTTTCGGTGCCCTCAAGGAGAATGTCTGACTCGCGCACGCAAACTCCCCATAATTTTCCCGATTCTGATGACTAACTCTCTGTTGTTGCCTTCACAGGAGAGCGGGATCTTCCTCTCTGCCCCCTGCAGGCGAGGATCAAAACCCTCACCTCCTCCTCACTCACTATTGTGGCCGATGAATTGTGTCGAGACCCTCCAGGCTCGACTTCTGTTAAGAAGCGACTGCCCCCTTCGAGCCATCCCGCCGCGAAAACCCCAACAAAGAAGAGGACCAAGTAGACCCCTGCCACAAAAAAGGGGAAGGACATTGTGGTGGACCTGAGTGAGACGGAGACCCTACTCCCCCCGTCCGCATGTTAGAAGGATGCCAGGAGGAGCAGCGAGGTCAAGGATGCTTCGAGCGAGCCCAAGCCAGCGGGCCATAAGAAATGTTGCCTCGGTGCGAAGCTCCCAGATACAGTTGGTGAGCCGCTGCTGGCGTGGGATCCTGATCACAACAAGATCTCATACACCTCGCTCCTCCCCTCCTGGGTTGAGAGCGACCAGATTGGGGGCGAGGCGTTCGCCATTGCCTTTGGGTTATATGGTCACGAGGACGCCACTAACTTCGGCGCCCTAAGGTCCAAGCTACTCGTTTACGAGGTCATACGAGCCCAATTCCAGGCTATGGAGCTCACTCACATGGTGGGCCAGAGGTACCTTATTTCGGAAAGGGATTCTTAGGAGCTCAAGCATGAGCTCCGGGAGGCCTCCGACGAAGTCGCGCGCCTCAAGGGAAAAGAGGCCATATCTGAGGGTCTCCTCGCCAGCCTCCAAGGCGGAATGGTAAGTGATTCATACAAACTTTCTATCTCGCTCGCCGTATTTTGCTTTGTTTGACTTAACCTTTTCTTTTACAGGATGCGGAAACAGCGAGCCGGCTCCTCTCGCGGAATGCTGACCTGGAGATGGAGAACACGGTCCTGAAAGCACAAGTTCACGAGATGACCGAGGCTGTGCTTCCCCCACTTCCTCCGCGAGTTGGAGCTCGCAATAGGATGTGAGATGAGGAGGAGGCGATGCGCAAGAACTCAATGGGCATTGCAGATCTCTTCATCGACAACCTCAAGGGGGCGAACCTACTATCCTTGGACGCGATGGAGCTCACCGCTGAGAACGTCGTCCCCGACTTGTTCGCACAAATTCCAGGGAGTGGAGGTCGCGGGAGCGAGGAGGAGCTATCCGAAGTTTCCCCTTGATTTTCTTACTTTCAATGTACTTTCATTTTTGGATGGCGAGATCGCCGCGACCTGTAATGAGTATTTTTTCAACAAATGAAAGGATTCATTAGCTAACATTTTAGTACATTTTGTCCTGCTCGCGCTAATACATGTAGCCATGCTCGCACCAATAGGTTTAGCCATGCTCGCGCCAATAGGTTTAGCCACGCTCGCGCCCATACGTTTATCCATGCTCGCGCCAATAGGTTTAGCCATGCTCGCGCCAATAGTTTTATACATGCTCGCGCCAATACATTTAGCCATGCTCGCGCCAATACGTTTAGCCATGCTCGCGCCAATACATTTATCCATGCTCGCGTTCCCTTTTTCCTTTGCAATAAATATGTGGATGTCGCCGTTTTATTGAACCTTCTTCATTTTATCTCACTACAATACTCCCGCACACATTTAATAAGACGTTAGGCGTATTTTACCCCGCGTAGATGCTTGTTAGATGTACTTTCCGCTTTCTTTCGCAACTGGACAAGAAGTGGTCTGCTTTGCGCCTCTGGCTCGGCCACCATGTGTCCTTGCGAGCAAGGTCAGTGTTACCCCACTTTGCTCGCCACAACCCCTGCGCGCGACCAAAGGTTAATCATTAGTCACTGCGACAGTGAACCCCCCTGACTCACTTATTTTGGTGTTTATACTTTTCGAGCATTTCGCAAGCCAGGATTTGCCTTGAAATGCTTGGTCGCCCGCACATTCAGTCATTTTTCTATAACCCTTGGATTTAGCTATTTTCCATCTAATATTGCTTCTTATCTTCGCGTGAGCGAGGCCCGGGGCTTGCCTAGTCTGAATTTTCCCTGGAAAGTTTTTGCAAATCAAGCCCATCAGTACAAACCATCTCCTTGTTAGCATATCAAGAGATCAACCTGACTCACCGTCTAATGAGAGTCCGGTAGCAAAATCTATCTGGGGCACTCCAGCACCAACACTTGCCACCTTGCCAGCCTCTCTAGAGATCAACCTGACCCACCACCTAATGAGAGCCCGGCAGTGAACTCGATCTGGGGCATTCCCGTACCAACACTTGCCACCTTGCCAGCCTCTCCAGAGATCAACCTGACCCACCGTCTAATGAGAGCCCGGCAGCAGAATTGATTTGGGGCACTCCAGCACCAACACTTTCCACCTTGCCAGCCTCTCCAGAGATCAACCTGACCCACTGTCTAATGAGAGCCCGGCAGCAGAATCGATCTGGGGCACTCCAGCACCAACACTTGCTACCTTTCCAGCCTCTCCAGAGATCAACCTGACTCACCGTCTAATGAGAGCCCAGCAGCGGAATCGATCTAGGGCACTCCAGAACCAACACTTGCTACCTTGCCAGCCTCTCCAGACATCAACCCGACCCACCATCTAATGAGAGCCTGGCAACAGAATCAATCTGGGGCACTCCAGCACCATCACTTGCTACCTTGCCAACCTCTCCAGAGATCAACCTGACCCACCATCTAATGAGAGCCCGGCAGCGGAATCAATCTGGGGCACTCCAGCACCAACACTTGCTACCTTGCCAGCCTCTCCAGAGATCAACCTGACCCACCAACTAATGAGAGCCCGACAGCGGAATCGATCTGGGGCACTCCAGCACCCACACTTGCTTGAGGACCCATGGTTAGAGAAAGTGTTGAAATTAGCGTATGATGGATAGAAACATGTAATAGATTATCATTAAAAACTTAAGGGTAAAAACATTTTAAGTCATCCTTGCTTTGGGACAGGCTGAGTGGTACACCCTCCACATCCTGGAGGTGGTATCCTCCTGACCTGAGCACCTCGTCTAGAATGTAAGGCCCCTCCTAGTTGGGATTGAGCTTTCCCACCGCGGCTCCCCTTTCGACCGCATCGACGTTCTTTAAGATCAGGCCCCCCTTCTAGAATTGCTTCACCCGGATATGCTTGTCAAAATATCGGGCCATCCGTCGCCTGACTTCCTCCTGCTGAACGGTGGACAAATCCCGAAGCTCCTCTACCAAATCCAAGGACAACCTTTGCCCTTCCTCGTTATCCACTCGCCACTCTTCATCTCCTTCTCCCGCGGCGATCACCCAAGGTTACTTGACATCGAACTCGACCGGAGGATGGCCTCGGATCCATGGGAGAGCTTGAATGGAGTCTCCCATGTGGTGGTATTTGGTGTGGCCCTCAAGGCCCAGAGGACCGAGGGTAACTGTTCTACCCATCTACCACTCAGGTTCTCGAGCTTCTTCAATAAGTTCACAATGACCATGTTCGCCGCCTCCACCTTCCCATTGCTTCTCGGATGATGGACCGACGCGAAGCGGAGGTCTATACCAAGCTGTCAGTAGAAACTGACAAATTCCTCGCTGGCAAACTGTGGCCCATATCCATGACTATGGCTCATGGAAGCCCCTGACTGCAAATTATTTCACCCCATATGAAATTTCTCACCACTTGGGACGTTACCTTGGCCAGCGCCTTCACCTCCAACCACTTGGAGAAGTAATCAATCATTACTAGTAGGAACTTTCTTTGACCACTCGCTTGGGGGAAGGACCCACCAGCTCCAACCCCCATATTGTAAAGGGCCAGGGAGCTGTGATGGTCCAGAGTCTTTGGGTTGGCAGGAGCTGGAGAGGGGTGAACAGCTGACACTTCGACCACTTCCTCGCAAACTCTGTCGCATCCTTACTGAGGGTAGGCCAAAAGTAGCCTTGACTAAGCAATCTCCCCTCCAAGGTTCGGCTCCCAGAATGGCTGCCACACTCACCCGAGTGGATTTCCTCAAGGACCCTCGGGACCTCCTCCTCCGCCACGGAGCGGTCAAGGAGCCCCGAGAGCATATTTCGATATAATCCTATAGCATGCAAAGAATAGTATGCTGACTTATACCTAAACCACCGCTTGTCTATATCCTCCTCGGGGAACTTCCCCGACGTTTGGAAGGTGATGAAGGAGTCCATCCACGATGCCTACTAGTCTAACTCCATCAGTTCCCCCTCCTAGATGGAGGGTCGGAAGAGGTCTGACACCGTGCCTCCTGCCCTGGTACCGAACTTGGCCAGGAGGTCCGCCGCGACACTCTCCACTCTCGGCACATGATGAATTGAGAAGGTGTGGAACTGCCCTATGAGCCCCTTGACCTTTTCCAGGTATCGTTGAAGAGTTGACTCCTTCACCTTGAACTCCCCCTGACCTGGCAAGCCACCACCATGGAGTCCGTCGAGACCTCCACATCCTGCACACCCATCTCCCGGGCTAGGCAGAGGCCTACTATCACAGATTCATACTCGGCCTGATTGTTGGTGAGGGTGAAATGGATGTTGATCGCCTGCTCGATCCTTGTCCCTTGAGGGCTTACCAAAACCACTCTTCCCCCAAAAGAATGCTTCCATGATGCCCTATCAACCAACATCCTCTAGGACACCGAGTAGGGCAGTGATGAGTCCCAATTATATACATATTTTTGGACTCATTTGGGCCGATTTTCTAGTCTTTGCACTACACTTTAGGCATGTTTTCATGCATATTTGACATTCCATGTTATGTGCACTTCTAGGCCCATTTCGGTGTATTTTCATGTCTATCTTACTCATGCTTTATGTTGCAATTTAATTTCTATATTTGAGAATGTGTGGAATACCCATTTCAGTGGCCCGATGATCTTTCATGTTGATACGGGGGTTGTGCGAGTGTTCCGGGGCGCAAAAACTGCACAGGAACACTGCGCACGACCACTGGACATAGTGCGCACGACCATTGGTCGTGCGCTAGTGATCGTGCATTAATTCCCACCTAAAAAGTGGCCTAACTGGCTTAACGCACGACCACTGGACATAGTGCGCACGACCACTGGTCGTGCGCCACTGATCGTGCGCATTGAAAACCTGCACCTGTCTACAAATAGCTGCTCCGCGAAAACAGCCGTAACTTCTTCGTTTCTAGGTCTTTTTGAGCGCCGTTTTTTGCATTTTTTCGTTCTAAGCCTCCTCTATTCATCTAGGGACTTCAAGGAAGAGATTGGATCTTACTTTCATCATCAAGGAAGGTTTAAAGAGCATTTGGACATCGCCGGGTCGTGACACGAAGAAGACGGGCCATTGGGAGGAAGTGACAGCCCTCCTTTACCCCGAACACAGTTAAGGACTGAGCTTGGACGCGGATTGACAACCCAGCGATTCCAACCGTGAATGCTAGCAAGGCTTCGGAGTCGGTCGAATCTCTTACTCTTTATTCTTTCGAAATGATGTTTGTATGTTAAACTCTCTATTTTGCGGATGAAGAACATGATAAATCTAGATCTGTAACTTTTATTTCATCTTTATGAAATTCCTTTTGATTTATTCATGTGTATGAGGTGCGCTATTGTCATTCATTTTATCGATTTCATTCCGTGAGCCTACTCTTCCATCCGCCAAGCTAAGCGGTGTTAACGGCCCGTGTAATCCACCACGACTCCGCCGGTGCGATCCATTCCATCTGCTAGCCTACTCGTCCATCCGCCCTTTCGAAGTAGTGCATTCAAGGCCTACGTAGTCTCCATCCCGCCTAGCGAAGCAGTGCGCTCAAGGCCTGCATAGGAGTAGTTTAATTTTGTTACTTTTATTTTCCATAACCCAAACAACCCCCCTTCGCGTTCCATCCGACTAAAGGACTTCAATCTCAAGTCCTGCCTCAATAGTTAACTCCACCTTACTGTGTTCCTTGAGAGATTCGATACTTGGGGATTTACTTCCTCATATTATTACTTGACAGCGACCGGTTCACTGCCGTTCGGATCACAGTCTCGCTACCGCCTATAGCGGTGTGCAGGATTTGCGCCATCAAGTTTTTGGCGCCGTTGCCGGGGAACACAGACGTGTGAGTTGCTGTAGGGGGAGACAAGAGTTAGAAGTTCTTCCATTGTGTATAGTCCTCTTGTCATTTTGTTTGTTTTCTATTTAATTTTTGCGTTTATTAATTTTACTATTTCCCTTTTCCTGTTTTAATTTTTTTTAGGCAAGTTTAATCCAAGGAGTTTTATTAGTTTGTGTAAATTTCCTTGAAAAGAATTTCAGCTTCATTTTATCTGCTTTAATTATTGAAAATGTCGTCATGGGATATTTCACCTAGCTTTAATGACATGGTTTATTGTATGGACCAAATGAATGAGTTGAATGCTAGGCAGTGTAGGAACATTGTTTGCTTATTGTGTCGAGGAGAGGGTCATGAATTGAAGGATTGTCCTAGTCTTTTCAATCCTGACCGCTGCTCCTCCACTCATGACAACAGTGTCCCTATCGCTCATTCTGTGCCCATGGAGGCAATTGTGCCCTCTACCCCTGAGCTTGTCTCGTGCATGGACTCCTCACTCCCTGTGTATGGCTTCATTCCTAGTGATGATGATCACTCATCTGTTAGCCAACAAGGAGAGGAATGGGAGCTCCTAGATGCACCTGAGCATGATGAGGAAAGTATTCTTTCCATCGGGGAGGCTTTAGCAGATCTTTTTACGGAGGAACCAAATCTTTGTGTTTTTCCAGTTTCTTTGCACGATTTTTCTACACACATTCTTTATGATCCTATCAAAGTAAAGGAGCGGGGTGATGGTTCGGACTCGGAGGATGCTCCAAGGTGGTTTGAGGAGGATACTCCTTCTGATGAGGAGTTTTGCACTCCCTCATGGGACGAGGAGGTCCAACTCAGCACTGAGTCCCTTGAGTTCTTGGGTTCCCCTCGCCATGATACTTACGATGATGATAGCGATCTATCCTTGGATCCTGCTGGGAGTGAGACCGGGACCACTCCCCCAATTTCTGATTATTTTTGTCCTTCTTCTCTTTTATTTCTTGATCCCCCTTCTTCACCCGAGCCTGTGCAGGTTGAATCTTTACAGGTACCTCAGGAGGACTTGGAGCATGATGCTCAAGTCAATGATGAGAGCATCCTCTTATGTGAGGAGGTTGATTCCCCCTCCGTAGAGGAAGCTCCACTCATTTCCTTCTCCTCCTGCTGCCTCCCTGGAGATGATACCTTGCTGGGCAATGATAGTTTTGGTGAGTTGAGTGAGGATTCCTCCTCTTCTTATTTTTTATTCCCTCTACCTGTGACGAGCAGGTATTATTTATATTCGGGTAGAGGCGTGACTGTTATGTTGCCGTATCGGTATCTGCTACCGACACGCATATTAGAACAGTTACCTGTGCACTTCTCTTTTCATAGACCCATTAGCTAGAACTGTTTTCAATTTGAATAAGTCGTGCTGGGAGGACAATAACCCCAGTAGTTATCTTATTTTTCCTGCATTTTTATTTCTTCTAATTATGTTTAGTTAGCTGTAGTTTATTTTAGTTTGTCTTTTTCTTTTGTTTTTGTGGAGCTCACCCCTGCAGGTACTCATTGCAAATTCTGAATGGCGGGTTTGCTTCAGATTTCCACGCACCTTCTGGTATGCTCACTTGCTGAGCATTGGGTAACTTCTTCCCTAGCTTTCGATTTTGATTTTCACTGTCATATCATTATGTTGTATTGTTTAGATTAAGTCTGGGGGAGAGCCGTTATATGTTACCCACTGCACGTGCACATCTCATTTGCATACTAGAAGTATTTTAATTTCAGTTATTTAGTATTGTTCATCTTCACTGTACACCACTGCACCCACTTTAGCGCGCACTCGCTTGTTTGTATGCTTCCGTATATTCAATTCTTAGATGTGATGTAGGAAGTGCTGTATTAGCCAAAATAATTGCAAGATGAAGTAGAATGTTGACTCTTGTAGTGCTCTAGTTGAATACTCGTGTTTGCATAGGGATTTGAGTAGAATTAGTTTTTGTTTATGCTTCTAATTTATAATTTGTAGATTTGTGTAGATTTTAATTTATTTTACTCAAAATGGTGAATGTGGTTGAATCTTGCGGTAGCGTGGTATTGTGTGTAGGCGAATGTGAGGTTCGTGTTGCTCGAGTCGGGAGGAAGGATTACCTTTCTCGGGGGTTAAGAACTTGCCCCAAGCGACTCTCGAAGCATGGATGCGAATGACTTGCAAGTTGAGCGTGACATAGGCCATCTATTTGGCAAGCTTGAGCTTTGTTCTACCACTCCTATACATTAACCATTGCTAGCCTATTTTGTGCCTACCCGATCTTTTGATTCAGCCCCACCATACTTCACCAAGGCCTAAAAGCTAATCCTATTATCGCAACCAAAAATTAAGCTAAGAGCATTTATGAATTGTAATTTTTCAATGCGGTGCGGTGATGCGTAACTTCAGTGTTGATGTGGAAGTTTAAAAAAAAATGTCTTCGTGCTGAGAATTGTGCTAATTAATTTGGGGATAAAAAGAAAAGAAAAAGAAAAAGAAAAAGAAAAAAAAATATATATATTTATCCCTAGCGCTTTAATTGAAGCATATTTTGGTATTGATTGTTGTAGGTCGTGTGCACACCCGGTTTCAAAGTCATGTCTGGGGGTGTGTTACACGTGTATTATTGGGGCTGCTATGATTTAGCACTTTTGTGTGCTCATTTGGGTTGCGATTAGCCTTCACGTTTATCTTTGCATTCCAAACCGTAACCCAAGCCTCATGTATACCTAAAGTCCTATCGATTCGTCTTGTGAGTTCACTAGCGCCGTGGAGAGAGTGTGATCGGGCGAGCATATGGTTCTCGACGTTGATGGATTTCAATGGAGATAATTCCGAGTTCCGGTCTTGGGTAACATTCACCTGCGCGTCTAGCTTACTTTCGTACTACGCGAGACCACGAGATTCACCAAAATTCCATTTTTGTGTAAAAATAAATTCCTTTTTATGCATTTACACTTTTATAAAGTAGCTAGCATATGTAACAACTTCTTCTAATGAACTTCTATGCACACTAGTAGGAAACTTCGCATTCTATTCCATGTTTGCAATTTTTTTGGTTAGCTATGCTTTTCCTACTCCGCCGGATATGTTTGCTCGGGACGCGCAAACAGGTAAGTCTGGGGGTGTGATGAGTCCCAATTATATACATATTTTCGGACTCATTTGGGCCGATTTTCTAGTCTTTGCACTACACTTTAGGCATGTTTTCGTGCATATTTGACATTCCATGTTATGTGCACTTCTAGGCCCGTTTCGGTGTATTTTCATGTCTATCTTACTCATGCTTTATGTTGCAATTTAATTTCTATATTTGAGAATGTGTGGAATGCCCATTTCAGTGGCCCAATGATCTTTCATGTTGATACGGGGGTTGTGCGAGTGTTCCGGGGCGCAAAAACTGCACAGGAACACTGCGCACGACCACTGGACATAGTGCGCACGACCACTGGTCATGCGCTAGTGATCGTGCATTAATTCCCACCTAAAAAGTGGCCTGACTTGCTTATCGCACGACCACTGGACATAGTGCGCATGACCACTGGTCGTGCGCCACTGATCGTGCGCATTGAAAACCTGCACCTGTCTATAAATAGCTGCTCCGCGAAAACAGCCATAACTTCTTCGTTTCTAGGTCTTTCTGAGCGCCGTTTTTTGCGTTTTTTCGTTCTAAGCCTCCTCTATTCATCTAGGGACTTCAAGGAAGAGATTGGATCTTACTTTCATCATCAAGGAAGGTTTAAATAGCATTTGGACATCGCCGGGTCGTGACACGAAGAAGACGGGCCATTGGGAGGAAGTGACAGCCCTCCTTTACCCCGAACGCAGTTAAGGACCGAGCTTGGACGCGGATTGACAACCCAGCGATTCCAACCGTGAATCCCAGCAAGGCTTCGGAGTTGGTCGAATCTCTTACTCTTTATTCTTTCGAAATGATGTTTGTATGCTAAACTCTCTATTTTGCGGATGAAGAACATGATAAATCTAGATCTGTAACTTTTATTTCATCTTTATGAAATTCCTTTTAATTTATTCATGTGTATGAGGTGCGCTATTGTCATTCATTTTATCGATTTCATTCTGTCAGCCTACTCTTCCATCCGCCAAGCTAAGCGGTGCTAACGGCCCGTGTAATCCACCACGACTCCGCCGGTGCGAACCATTCCATCCGCTAGCCTACTCGTCCATCCGCCCTTTCGAAGTAGTGCGTTCAAGGCCTACGTAGTCTCCATCCCGCCTACCGAAGCAGTGCGCTCAAGGCCTGCATAGGAGTAGTTTAATTTTGTTACTTTTATTTTCCATAACCCAAACAACCTCCCTTCGCGTTCCATCCGACTAAAGGACTTCAATCTCAAGTCCTGCCTCAATAGTAAACTCAACCTTACTGTGTTCCTTGAGAGATTCGATACTTGGGGATTTACTTCCTCATATTATTACTTGACAGCGACCGGTTCACTGCCGTTCGGATCGCAGTCTCGCTACCTCCTATAGCGGTGTGCAGGATTTGCGCCATCAGGCAGCTCGGACTCTTCCACTTTGGTCACGTAGTCCGCCAAAAAATTCACCACCGCTTGCGCTTTTATGGACAACCTGGGTACATACGAGATATCAAACTCGCTCAACTCCACTGACCACTTGGCCATCCTTCCCGAGTGCTCCACCCCTTCCATGATGTTGCGAAGGGGGTGGTCGGTCACCACCTTGACTAAGTGTGCCTGAAAGTATGGCCGGAGCTTCTGGACCGACACCACCAAGGAGAAGGCTAGGTTCTCCAGGATGGGGTACCTGAGCTCACCCTTCCTTAGTACTTGACTAACGTAGTAGATCAGGAGTTGCTTTTTTACTTCTTCACACACCAGCACCAAGCTTACTGCCCCGGGTCCTACCCCCAGGTACAGGGATAAGTCTTCTCCTTATCTCGGCCCTTGCAGCAACGGGGCATGGGTTAATTGTTCCTTCAGCGCCTGAAAAGCCCTTTCACACTCGGGAGTCCACTCGAACTTTTTGTACCCTCGCATCACCTTGAAGAAGGATGAGCACTTCTCTCCTGCCCTGGAGAGAAACTTGATGAGCCCGGCCAACTTCCCTGTGATACGTTGGACCTCTTTCGCACTCTTCGGATACCCTAGCTCGATGATGGGCCTTACCTTGTCTGGGTTAGGCTCTACCCCAGCCAGAGTAAGCAAGTGACCTAGGAACTTCCCTCAGCTGGCCCCGAAGACAAACTTCACGGGGTTGAGCCTCATCTTGAATTTTCTCAAGGTCCATATGGTCACCTCGAGGTCGCGGAGGTGAGACTCGAGGTCCTGACTTTTAACTATGAGGTCATCCACATAGACTTCCAGGTTCCTTCCCTTTTGCTCTCAGAAGACCTTTTCCATCATTCACTGGTATGTTGCCCCTGCATTCTTCAAATAAAATGGCATCATTTTGTAAAAGTAGCACCCCTCCCCTGTAATAAAGGAGACATCCTTGATGTAGGGAGGGTGCATGCGGATTTGGTGGTAACCTGAAAAAACATCTAAGAAACTCATTAGAGAAAAACTGATGGATGAATCAACTAGCGCATCGATTCGAGGCAGGGGGTAACAATACTTAGGGCATGATTTATTCAATAAGGAGAAATCAACACACATCCTCCACCTCTCATCTCCCTTTTTACCATGACTACGTTGGAGAACCATCCTGGATATTGGATCTCATATACAAATCCCGCCTTGAGGAGCTTGCTTACATCCTCTCGGATGGGGCCTCCAGCTTGTCCCCAATGGACCTCTTCTTCTAGCGTATTGGGCGAGTACCGGGGTCTAGGTTGAGGCGATTACACGCCCATCCGCATCGATCTCTGGCATCTCCGCGGCACTCCAGGCGAAGACGTCCACGTTCTCTTAGACGCAAGCCAGGATCTTGCTTCGGTCCTCGGGGCTGAGCTCACCACTGATCTGTTGGAGCAACCCTTTTACTGTTTTGGGCTAGGATCACTATGTACTGATTAGGATCAGTTAACCCCATTGTATAGTTTAAGGGTCAAGTCTTTAGGCTGATAAATTAGCTAGAACTTAAGATAAAATCTAAAGTTCCCAGGGGTCAACAAATGGCTAGCAGTGCTCGACAGATGGCTCCCAGCGTTTGACAGTTTTTGTTGCCAGCGCTCGACAGTTTCCAGCCAGCGTTCAACATCTTTTGGACAGCGCTCGACAGTTTCCAGCCAGCGTTCAACATCTTCTGGACGGCGCTCGACAGATTATTGCCAGCGTTCGACAGATCATTTATTGAAGCCCAGATTTGTTATCAGCTACATTCTATTTATCCTAACAGCAAAACGACGACTATAACGGATCTATTTAATATCTTTGGACGTATTCTGACAGATAAGGAAGGATATTAAACTCAGTTAATATATTCCCTTCTTTCCTTTTTCCAAGGCAGCAATAGCCGTTGACATTTAATGAAAAGGAATCTTTTCACGCCCAAGGAATTAAAGGACCTGCCAGAGTCGTTTGAGTTTTGTTGTTATTCCAAGAATGTCTTAAAGACTGATTATTCTATTCACAAATATAGAATACATTAAAGACAGTTTTTTGTTTTTGGACATATATGAATCAGTCGACAGAATTCAAACATTATTCTATTACAGAATACAAAGAATATATACAGCAGAAAAAGAAGAAAGAGACACATCTCTCAGCAAGTATTTCTTCTTCTTCTACAAGCAGCAAAAAAATTTTTCTTCTGAGAACATCTTCCTCAAGAGCATTCTCTCAGAATTTGCTGCAAATTCAGATCTTCTAAAAGAGCAACAAGCAATCTGAAGAACCTGTTCTTCCAGATCAATCTGCTACAGGAGATCTTAGTTTTCAAGAGAAAGCTTCTCCATCTTCTGTCAAATACTTCAATCAGACAGGGGGAGCTTTACAACAACATCCACTAGAGTCTTCTCTCAGCATCTTGACAGAGAAGAACACTATAAACTCTTTCTTACCTCTCTTGTACAGGGTTAATACTCCCTTCAAAAGTGTACCTCCTTGGTGGCAAGACACCTGATCAAAAAATCTAGTTGGTTTTGAGCACCTGAACAAAAGCTCTGTGGTGTGTGGACACCTGAACAAAAATCCCTTGGTGTGAGGGCACCTGATAAAAAATCCTAGTGAATTCCTACCAAGGGTGGTAGAAGAGTAGACGTACCCAGATTTATTGGGGAACTACTATAGCTCCTTGTGTCTTCTGTGTTTGGTTATTTTCTGTGCTTGTGCTGTTTGTTGTGTGATTTCATTTACTTAATTTTTCTGTTAATATAATTCTCACACTGCTTACACTTATATATAATACTATTTTAATTCTGCTATAAAAACTAAGGAAAAGTTTTAATACTCTATTCACCCCCCCTCTAGAGTAACTTAAGATCTAACCTCCACTTTCAATTGGTATCAGAGGTAGGTTGATCTCACTTGCAGACTAACATCTGGATCACAAAGATCAATTAGATCTTAATTTAATTTAGAGTTTCTCTTTATCTATTTTCTGTTTAAAACTCATGGCACAAAACAAGGAATACTCAAGCACAAGACCTCCTATGTGCAATCTTAGTAAGTTTGCACTGTGGAAAGCAAGGATTAGGCTTTACATGAATTCTATTGATGAGGATATATATAATTCTATTTTGACAGGACCTCCACCAGCACAAGAACAATCATCCACCAATGTTATACCTCCTCCAGGACACATAGATCCATTGAGGAAATACAAGAATGCAGATGCCAAAGCAATGAATATATTGGCACAAACCATGTCAGATGATATATTCCAAAAAGTTGCTGAGTGCACTTCAGCAAGAGATATATGGAATACCCTAACTGCAATTGTTGCAGGTTCTGCTGATGAAAGGAAAGACAGAAGATCACACCTGATCTCTCTGTATGAGAACTTCAAGAAAGGTGATGAAGAATCAGTTGTAGACATGTACACTAGGTTAAGTGTAATTATAAGTGAACTCAGGACTCTGGACATGGAAATCTCATTAACAGAGATTAATGACAAGATCCTAATGTGCTTCCCTAGCACTTGGGATTCAAGGATCTGGACAATCAAGGAAGCCAGAAGTCTCAATGAGATCACCACTGAAACTTTGTTGGGCAAGCTCAAATCTTATGAGCAGCTCATCAAGTCCAGGGAAGCTGAAGCATCCAATTCATCTCCAGCACCAAAGAAAGAGAAGAGCATAGCTTTCAAGGTAGCTGATGCAGAAGAAGAAAAGGCTCCAAAAGATGATGAACTCATGAGCCTCATAGCCAGAAGATTCTACAAAATGGCTAAGAATGATTTCAGAAGGAAAGAATCCAGATCAAGAGATAAGCAAAGGTATGACAAATCAACTCCTAAAGAAGTTATTTGTTTTGGTTGCAGGAAATCTGGACACTACTTAACAGAATGTCCAGAGAAGCAAAAGAAAGATAAGAAAAAGGATAAAGAAGAAAAGAGAAGCTCCAGCATGTCTTCCTCCCACAAGCACAAAAAGAAGGGAAGAGGATTTATAGCAGAATCCTGGAGTGACACTGAATCTGAATCATCATCCAGCTCATCTGATGATGATGAAGAAAAATCAAAGGAAAATGACCAATGTCTAATGGCCATTTATGACTCAGACAGTGAGTCAGGAAATGCTTCTTCATCCAGTGATGATGAATGCTATGGAGAAGATAAGAACTTCTGCATGATGGCAATCAATGCCTCAGCAAACAATTCTGATAAAGAAGAATCAGAATCAGAAGCAGAAGATAATGCAGACCAGGTAATATCTAGTTTTGATTTCAATTCTAGTGAATTCAAAGATGAATTCAAAGGTCTTTGCTTAGATTTAATCAAATCTGAGAAAGAGATAATCTCTCTCAGAAATCAGTTGGCTGAAATGAATCAACTGGTTGCAGAAAATGTTAATCTTAAGAAAGATTTAACTGCCTCTAGAGAACACATTATTCTCATTGAGAACAAATTGTCTAAAGCTAAGGAATATGAAGAATTCCTCAATGGCAGTAGTGTTAAGCTGATGGACATCACAAAAACAGTGAATGCTAGATTTAATAGTAAGCTGGGTTTGGGTGCATCATCAAGTGATCCATACCTTTTTAAGAAAAACATCCTCTCTACTCCAGTGATATTCAATTCTACTAAGAGCAAAGAGGCTGTAGAAGTGAATAAAGATGTTTCAAGCAAGTTTGTAGAGAATAAAAGAATTCAGAAGAATTCATCGAACGAAGCTCGACAAAAAGATTTCAATCTGTCGAACGGCGATCGACGAAAACTGAAAACAGATGTTCAGTATAGTAATTACATAGACACTGTTCGATGAAATCAAGCACATTCGTCGAACGGCAATCGACAAATTTACTCAAATCTGTCGAACAAACACTATACACAGAATTTCAGGAATTCTAATTCTAAACACACTAAAAATCCTTTTACTGAGTGGACAATACCTCCAAGGAGATATCATCCCAAAGGCTATAAGGATCAGCCTGAAATGTCGTTTATTTCAGATTTCTGTGGAGATACAAAAAGACCCAATGTAATCTGGGTCAGGAACAAATATATTTGTTTTGTCTTTGTTTTTGCAGGTACACAGCTGTCCAAGAACAAGTGAAAAATGGTATTTGGACAGTGGCTGTTCAAAACATATGACAGGGAACAAGTCAAACCTGAACAGCTTCAAGGCAAAGCTTGGACCAAAAGTTATATTTGGAGACTCCAACTGTGGACAGACCAAAGGCTATGGAAAAGTCAAAGTTGGAGAAGTCACCTTCAAAGAGGTTGCCTATGTAAAGGAACTGAAGCATAACCTTATCAGCTTAAGTCAATTATGTGATGAAGGGTATCAGGTAACCTTTAATAAATTGAAATGCCTTATTAAATCTACTGATGGTATTACTATTTTATCAGGCATTAGACAAGGTAATATATACTTAGTAAATTTCAATTCATCTACTACAGAAGTCTGTTTATTTAGTGATACAAGTAAATCTAGTGATCTTTGGCATAAGAGACTAGGACATGTAAACCTTAGGACCATTGCTAAACTATCTAAGGACAAACTTGTTAGAGGTTTACCCTTAGGATCATATAAGAAAGAAGGTTTATGTAGGGCATGTCAACTAGGCAAGCAAACTAAAAACACCTTTAAATCATTATCTAAAAGTGATTCACCTAGAATCTTATATTTGCTACATATGGACCTTTTTGGACCTATAGCAACAAAGAGTTTAGGGGGGAAGTCTTACTCTCTAGTTATTGTGGATGACTTCTCTAGATTCACTTGGGTGCTCTTTTTGAGAGAAAAGTCAGATAACTTTAAAGTTCT
The DNA here is from genome assembly GCA_033032865.1 of Dactylorhiza incarnata. NCBI lineage: Eukaryota > Viridiplantae > Streptophyta > Magnoliopsida > Asparagales > Orchidaceae > Dactylorhiza > Dactylorhiza incarnata. Next base: position 3,566,432 of record JAWHQI010000149.1, read on the forward strand.
TACAGACTTTCTTAAGAGCATAAAGATTGAGTACTCTACTGAAGTTGCATTGATTAGAAGTGATCATGGCAGTGAGTTTGAGTCTCTTCTTATGCAAGAATTCTGTGAGATGGAAGGTATCAGGCATTGTTTCTCAGCTCCTAGAACTCCTCAACAAAATGGGGTAGTTGAAAGGAAAATAGAACTCTAATTGAATCAGCAAGAACATTGCTTGCAGATGCTAATTTGCCCCTATCCTTTTGGGCAGAGGCTGTCAGCACAGCAAATTATGTTCTGAATAGAAGTTTGATACACAAGCTTAAGGGAAAGATTCCTTATGAATTACTTAAAGGGAAGAAACCTAAGGTTAGCTATTTTAGATCATTTGGGTGTAGATGTTTCATTCACAATAATGATAAGAAATACCTTAGAAAATTTGACCCAAAATCAGATGAAGGAATTTTCTTAGGATATTCAATAACCAGCAAAGCATATAGGATTTATAATAAGTCTACCCTCAAGATAGAAGAATCTATGCATGTTACTTTTGATGAGACTAACATGTTTTACAAGGAGAAGATTTCTTCTACCATAGAAAATCTGCAGGTACCTATATTATGTGAGCAGCTAGATCAATTAGCTCTACATAAAGAAGGAATTCTGAATCCTGAACAGCAGAATGCTGAGGAAAGTGAAGAAGAAAATCTCCCAGATTTTGCTGAAAGCTCAGAACAGATGACAACAGATAATCCTCCACAAAATATAGCAGCTGAACAAATTCCCCAAATGGAAATTATTGCTGAACCAACTCCAACTGTTGACCACATCACAGTTAGAGATCATCCAATATCACAAGTAATTGGTGATATTTCAGCAGGTGTGCAAACAAGGAATCAAGTACATCAGAACTTGATGCACACATGCTTTCTCTCCCAGATTGAACCTCAAACTATAAAAGATGCAGAACAAGATCCCAACTGGATCATTGCTATGCAAGAGGAACTCAATCAGTTTGAGACAAACAAAGTATGGGATTTGGTTCCTAGACCAAAAGACCATCCAGTGATTGGCACCAAATGGGTCTTCAGGAACAAACTAGATGAACAAGGCAACATTGTAAGAAATAAAGCAATACTGGTAGCCCAAGGATATTCACAGGAAGAAGGGATTGATTATGATCAAACCTTTGCTCCTGTTGCAAGACTTGAAGCAATCAGAATATTTCTTGCATTTGCTGCATACAAAAAGTTCAAGGTATATCAAATGGATGTAAAGAGTGCTTTCTTGAATGGAGAATCAAAGAAGAAGTATATGTGGAACAACCCCCAGGTTTCCTCTCTCCAACTCAACCCTCTTTTGTATTTAGGCTTAGGAAAGCTCTCTATGGTCTCAAACATGCTCCCAGAGCATGGTATGAAACTTTAGCTAGTTTTCTTTTGGAAAACAATTTCTATAGGGGTTTAATAGATAAAACCTTATTTTTCAGGATACATAAAAATAAAACTCTGCTAGTTCAAATATATGTAGATGATATTATTTTTGGATCTGCTGATTCAAATTTGTGCAAGAGATTTTCAAATCTAATGCAATCTAAATTTGAAATGAGTAGTATGGGTGAGTTATCATACTTCCTTGGTCTCCAAGTGAAGCAAACTTCAAATGGAATCTTCATATCCCAATCTAAGTATGCTAAGGATCTAGTGAAAAGATTTGGTATGTCAGATTCTTCCACCATGAAAACACCCATGCCCTCAAATGTTGTTGTTGATAATGATGAATCAGGGAAACCTGTTGATTCAAAAGTATATAGAGCAATTGTTGGCTCATTACTCTATTTAACAGCAAGTAGGCCTGACATAATGTTTGCTACTTATATTTGTGCTAGGTTTCAAGTTAACCCCAAGGAATCTCACTTAATTTTGCTAAAAAGGATTTTGAGATATATAAAGGGTTGCCCTAATCTAGGACTTTGGTATCCAACAGCATCTGAATTTGAATTAACTGGATTCTCAGATTCAGATTATGCTGGATGCAGAGTAGACAGGAAAAGCACATCAGGGACTTGCCAGTTCCTTGGTGGTAGGCTTGTGTCTTGGTTTTGTAAGAAACAAACATCTGTGTCAACATCAACAGCTGAAGCTGAATATATAGCTGCTGGCAGTTGCTGCTCACAGATATTGTGGATACAAAATCAACTTCTAGACTATGGAGTCAACTTAAATAATTCAACTATATTTTGTGACAATACTAGTGCAATATCTATAGCACAAAATCCAGTTCTCCATAGTAGGACTAAACACATAGAAATTAGGCACCACTTCCTTAGGGATAATGTGGATAAAAATAAAATTTGCCTACAATTTATTCCTACTGATTTACAAAGAGCTGACATTTTCACCAAGCCATTGGATGAAAAGAAGCATATCTTCTTTATAAATCAACTTGGAATGATAGATGGAGACTCAATCTGCTAGTAAATTAAGTTCTCTATTTACCTCAAAAATTTGTCGAACGGAGAACGACGAATTTATATCATTTGTCGAACGGTGGTCGACAAAACCTTATATTTTCAGAATCGATAAAGAAATGTTACCTGTCGAACAGCGGTCGACGAAAAGGATATTTTTTTTGTCGAACGCTGTCTGACAAAAACTTAAAGTCTTTTTGACTTCTGTCTTTATCAGGGTTAGTTGCTGAACGCCGCTCCACAAATGCGCCTCTTTCTCTCATATATATTTACTACTTGTATTTCTTAAGAGAGCGCCTACAGAAATCGTTTCCCTCCAGTTCCCCTTTTGCACTTGATCTTTCTCTTCTTTTGCAGGACTCAATGGCGATTTCTCAAGCCTCGCTCTATTCCATGAAGTTCGATGCTGGGTTTGACATAGATATGGAATCCTTCGCAACATCTGATCAAATCTTCAAGGACATCCTTCAACTCTTTGAAGAGCAACAGTTGAGGAAGTTAATGAGCTTGAGGATAAAGCTTCACACAGCTGAAATCAAAGAATGGTGTTTCACAGTTAAGCAGGAAGATGAATATCTCACGGGCACAATCTCAGGACACCAGGTTTCTCTTACCCCTACCATTCTAACTGAAGTTTTTGGGCTTGTGAATGGTGATGAAGATATAGAAATTAGTTCTGATGAATTTGAAGTAGCTTTAGTCAAAATTGGTCACTCCTCTGGAAACCCTAATCATCTGCTTAAGAAAAATCTGTCTTTGGAATACAAATTCTTATCAGATATAGTTGGCAAAGTGTTGTTAGGAAAAACAACAGGACATGACTATGTTAATAGGCACCAATTTCTGTTGATGGTGGCCTTGATGGAGAAAAAGAAAGTGAACTGGGGATCACTTCTGTTTAATTTGATTAAGAAAAAGATTTCCAAGGAGAATGTTAGCTTTGGAAGAATTTTAGGAATTGTTCTGCAGGAAAGGCATCCATACCTTCTGGTCTCCCCAAAGGTAACAATCAATGCTAGCATGAAGCTGACCTCAGCTCTCTTTGCTAAGTGGGAAAGGGTATTTCCAAAGAAGAATCCAAAGTCAGTCAAGCAAGCTTCTGAAGACACAAGGACTGATTCAGTCTCTTCCCTAACCCTTCCAGAAGTTCCTCCTTTGGTCTCCTCCCTTCCTCTCCCACCTCCTACTACTCAAAGTTTTTCCCCTGCACAATCTCCACCTTATAATTCTTCTACACATATTGATGACATTCCTCCTCCTTCTTTTGATCTCCTCCCTCATCACTCTTCTCCACCTCCATCTCCTGCTCATAATGATTCCCAATGCCCTATCCATCATTCTTCTTCTACTCATCAAGAACCCTCTCAACAAGGTGCAAATGTCTCAAACATCTTTGTACCAATCTCTATTCCTCCCTCTTTTGAGCCATCCTCCTCTCATTCTCACGAATTCACTTATTTAAATCTTTTCTCTATAGCTGATCAGATACTTGGTCTCATCCTTCCCAAACTAGACCAGTTATTGGATGCAAAACTTGCTCCAATTGTTCAATCTATTTCTGCTTTATCTGAAAAGATTTCTTCCTTCCCTTCCTTTCAATTTGTCCCTTCTTCTAGGGGCCTAGATTCAGGTTTCCCTGAAGCTAGGCAAGGCGAGATGTCTGATGAAGAAGCTCCAGATGCTCTAGATGCTCAAGCACTTGGAAATTCAGTTCTTCTAATTTCAGAAGAACCAGTTCTACCAGGTCCAGAAGAAATAAATAATGTTCTATTAATCCCTCTATAGATATTATTTATTTGCTTTCTCAGTTTAGTACAGTTCTACCAGTTTTACCTCAACAGCATAATTATTCTAGAGCAATTGTCCCATACACTGCTCCAGTTAATGAAGCTCTATTAAATAAGATAATTAGAAGTTTTGAAGTTAAGATTACAGATACAGTTTTCATTCAAGATCAAGCTCTCAGTCAAGAAGAAAAACTAGTTGTAATGTCAGAAGAAGCAATCACAAATTCTGACTTTCCAACTTTTATCTTTGATGAAACTCCAATTCCAGACTTTGATGAGATCTGGAAAGCAGAAGATGAAGCTTATAAAGCTGAAGAGCAAAGGATCAAACCTCTTAAATTGATAGCAGATTTATATGATACACCAATCTCTTCTTCTGATTCTGATGAAGAAGATAATGATAGTGATTCTGATGATACACTGTCAAGGAAAAGAAAGAAAACAAAGGCTAAGTCTAAAGCTATCCCCAAGCCTCCTAATCCAGATAATAATATCCCATATTATATTCTCCACAATATCCCTCTTGACAAAGTCTCACATCATTGGATGACACTCTCCAGAAATGAGCAGAAAAGAAGAAAGAAGTTCAAGAAAACTGGTTATATGCCTGATAATCCAGTTAAGTTCAATCACCCTCCTCCTCCTCCTCCTCCAGCAGCAGGATCAGCAGGGATGTCTTCCTCCTTCTCTAGATCTGCCCCCCAGCAGTCTAGGAGATATGAAGGAACTCATAAAAGCTCCAGTGGCTCTCAAAGTTCTACACCAGCCACAGCTCCTCCCTCAAGTTCTTCCAGACCAATTTCAGATTACAGATATACTTTTTCAAATGACTTATTTCACAGCAGAATGAATCTTCAAGATAATAAAACCTCAGAGCAGGCAAATGATTCTGTTGAAAGGTCTCCTTCTCCAGAAATTCAAGAAATAGATGAAATAGATCACATGGCTAGATTCAGAGAATCAGTAGCTATTGCTCAGATCAATAAATCTAAGGCTGAAGGTGAGGACCATTCTCAATTTTCCACATTGTCTGAATTCAGAAAGCAAGAGCTTGGAAAGTACAATTCCAAAAAAAATTTTAATGCTGAAAGATTTTTAAAGAAGTATCCAACAGCAGTAGTTCTTCCTACTACATCTCAAACAATCATAAGTCCAGAAAATTGCTACATGAGCAAGAAGCAAGCTGAAGATCCCAACAGGGAAATCATTTTCAAGCCTTCCTCACAGTGAAAAAGTACAGTTTCAAATTCCTTCTGTCTTTGAACTACTTGAATTCAGTATAAATGTTTCTAAACTCAGAGCATTTTATTTCAATATTATCTGCTGAAGCACTTCAATTCTGTCAGATATATTTCTGCTCTGTTGTTTATCTTTGTGTTATTTATTATTTGATTTATTTGTCAAATAGCATCCTAACCTAAATAGGGGGAGATTGTTGGAGCAACCTTTTTACTGTTTTGGGCTAGGATCACTATGTACTGATTAGGATCAGTTGACCCCATTGTATAGTTTAAGGGTCAAGTCTTTAGGCTGATAAATTAGCTAGAACTTAAGATAAAATCTAAAGTTCCCAGTGGTCAACAAATGGCTAGCAGTGCTCGACAGATGGCTCCCAGCGTTCGACAGTTTTTTTTGCCAGCGCTCGACAGTTTCCAGCCAGCGTTCAACATCTTCTGGACAGCGCTCGACAGTTTCCAGCCAGCGTTCAACATCTTCTGGACGGCGCTCGACAGATTATAGCCAGCGTTCGACAGATCATTTATTGAAGCCCAGATTTGTTATCAACTACATTCTATTTATCCTAACAGCAAAACGACGACTATAACGGATCTATTTAATATCTTTGGACGTATTCTGACAGATAAGGAAGGATATTAAACTCAGTTAATATATTCCCTTCTTTCCTTTTTCCAAGACAACAATAGCCGTTGACATTTAATGAAAAGGAATCTTTTCACGGCCAAGGAATTAAAGGACCTGCCAGAGTCGTTTGAGTTTTGTTGTTATTCCAAGAATGTCTTAAAGACTGATTATTCTATTCACAAATATAGAATACATTAAAGATAGTTTTTGTTTTTGGACATATATGAATCAGTCGACAGAATTCAAACATTATTCTATTACAGAATACAAAGAATATATACTGCAGAAAAAGAAGAAAGAGACACATCTCTCAGCAAGTATTTCTTCTTCTTCTTCTACAAGCAGCAAAAAAAAATTTTCTTCTGAGAACATCTTCCTCAAGAGAATTCTCTCAGAATCTGCTGCAAATTCAGATCTTCTAAAAGAGCAACAAGCAATCTGAAGAACCTGTTCTTCCAGATCAATCTGCTACAGGAGATCTTATTTTTCAAGAGAAAGCTTCTCCATCTTCTGTCAAATACTTCAATAAGAAAGGGGGAGCTTTACAACAACATCCACTAGAGTCTTCTCTCAGCATCTTGACAGAGAAGAACACTATAAACTCTTTTTTACCTCTCTTGTACAGGGTTAATACTCCCTTCAAAAGTGTACCTCCTTGGTGGCAAGACACCTGATCAAAAAATCTAGTTGGTTTTGAGCACCTGAACAAAAGCTCTGTGGTGTGTGGACACCTGAACAAAAATCCCTTGGTGTGAGGGCACCTGATCAAAAATCCTTGAGGATTCCTACCAAGGGTGGTAGAAGAGTAGACGTACCCAGATTTATTGGGGAACTACTATAGCTCCTTGTGTCTTCTGTGTTTGGTTATTTTCTGTGCTTGTGCTGTTTGTTGTGTGATTTCATTTACTTAATTTTTCTGTTAATATAATTATCACACTGCTTACACTTATATATAATACTATTTTAATTCCACTATAAAAACTAAGGAAAAGTTTTAATACTCTATTCACCCCCCCCCCCCTCTAGAGTAACTTAAGATCTAACCTCCACTTTCATGATCTTCACCTTCTCGATCGCCCCTGCCCTAGTGACGACCTCCAGCTCTACCACCTCCTCCATGGCCTCCAGCCTTGACTGCTCCACCTAGTCATTCTTCTTCCTCTCGCCGTAAGCAAGCGCTTCGGCTCCTCCTTCCTTCTCCTACTCCCTAATCTCCATCAGCTCCTTCGCCCCTTCCTCTCGGGCTTCGCCTTCTTCTACTGCCTCTTCTGGCATCGCCGGCTCACCCATCTCCATATCACATTCCTTCGCCTCCGCCATCCAAGAGATGGTGTTCATGACAGTCATATTGCACTGCCTTGCCACCTTCGGGTCTCCCCACACCCGGACCTGGACTCCTCCTGTGTTGAACTTAAGGAATTGATGAAAGGTGGAGGGGAGCCAGCGGAATGCACTGATGAGAGGACATCTGAAGATGGCACTGTAGCTGCTAGGGGCATCCACTATAACAAAGCGGCAGTTCCGAGACTGCCCACCTAAGACCACATGGAGTCCCACTCCTCCTTCCACCTCCTTTCTCTCCACCTAGAATCCCAACAACGGGCCGTCAAATGCCCTTCTAGCCTCCACCTTCTTCTCATCAAATGCATTTTTGAAGATGATGTTGACCAAGCTCCTGTTATCCATGAGGATCCGAGAGAGAGTGAAGTTCTTGATGGCTGTCTGGATGACCAGTACATCGCAGAATGGGTCCTCATGGACTGGCATATCCTTCTAAGTAAGCGCGACCCTTTTTGCTAGGGATCGGGCTTGGGATGTCGAAGCTATGCTCCGACGATAGATGGTATGGAGGCTCGCATTCAGGGTCGCCTTGATCCCCACTCCCCCATGGATCACCCATATCCCTCCTCGGGTCCTTACGTCAACCCTGTCCTCCCACCTCTCTTCTACCTCCAGAGACAGGACCTCCTCAATCCTCTCCGGCCGCTACTCCTGCTGCGCCAGCGCTTTATCCCCTTTATTTCTAGGAACTCTGGGCAGGTGGCCGTCGCGTGACCTTCCTCCTGGTGGAAGTCAAAATAGGGCAACACCACCCTCTCCCCTCGGCCTCCGCCCCTCTGTTCCTCCTCCTGAGCCCAGCTCCCACAGCTCCCACTCCTCTTCTGCTTCCTTCTCTTCCTCTCCCAATTGTCATCGCCTGCTAAGGTGTGGGAGGAGCTGTCCTCGGGCCCTACCTCCACCCTAGCTGATGGGGTCTCCCTTGTCCTCCTTGGAAGTGTTGAAAATGTTGAAGTGGAAGTTTGTAAAGTTGGCGGTCTAGGGGGGACCGCGTGGTCTGGTCTGACCGCACGGTCTTGCAGTCTCCTCTAGTGGTCTGACCTTTCTGGTCTAGCCGCGGGTTATTCAGCGTGACCGCTGTTCTTCTATCCAAGGGTGCCGAGGTCAGGCCGCGCGGTCTGGTCGCGTGACTGCGTGGCGAGTTGTCTTCTGTTCGGTGTGACCGCGCGATCTGGTGCTTGTGATCATGTGGTGGGGGGCAGCCCAGTCTGGTGGCTATCTGGATTCTTTGTGGTGCGCGTGCACTAAGGTCTTCTTAGTCGCGCAGTCTCCGGTTTGTGTTCGCATGGCTGGTCTTTCGGCGATCAGCTAGCATATGCGGTCACAGGTGTTTGGTTGACTTGGCGGGCTGTTGCCCTAGTCGGTCTTGTGTGTTCGCGGTCTCTGGAGGAGGTCGGGTGGCGAACACAGGTGGTGAGCGTCATGACCGGGCGATTTGTCATGATCACGCGGCTTCTATTGAAGTCGGCGAGCTCACTAAGCAGGAGGATCTTTTGCTGATCGCGCGGGTTGACCTGTCTGGTCGCGCGATCACGGGGTGGTGATCCTATCTCATAGGTTGGTGACTAGATCCGGTCTCACGCCTATAAATAGGAGCCACTGTAGCAGCAAATATATAGCACCAAGTGTAAGCTGAGCTCGCGTCCTGTTCTTGCGGTCTCTTTTTTGTGACCGGCCGGTTAGCTGATCGAACTTGTTTTGTGCAGCTTCTGCGGATTAGGCGGGTAGCAGCGGTCACCTCCTCTTCTGAAGGTTTTCGGGCGGTCTCGGGCTTGCAGTGCGGGTTGCTGGAGTTCGGGAGGATCAGTGGAGTTCAGGAGTTCGCGAGGTTCTCAGTTGGTGTTGTTCAAGGCGCAGGCAGGCAGTTCGGGCGGTCTTGTTTTCTAGCTGGGCGGACTGTCAGGTCGAGCGGTCAAGCGGTCTCAGTTGGGCAGACCGCTGGTTATCTTTTCAGTTGTTTTTCTTCTCCAGTTTTTGTGTACTGGCAAAATCATGTCTCGCCATGTATACCTCGCATTGTAATGAAGAGCTTTGCTTGATCAATAAAGATTGTGTTTGTTTCATGTGCTTTTGGTTGACTGGCTTGAACTTTTAGTTATACAATTCCTGCTCACTCCTAGATCTACGTAAATTTTCACAAGCTATCAGAGCCAGGTTGGAGTGGATAGAGCAGTAAATAACTTAAAGTTGTCATTGCCTATGTGAAGAAGGAACCAGTGGTAGAGCCATGGAAGCAAGGGGTCTTGGAATTGAGATGCTTACATTGACTAACTTTAAGAAGTGGAAGTCGTGTATGCAGAGTTATCTTCTGGGTGAGGACCTCTGGGAGGTGGTTGGAGGAGAGAGCACAGAGGAAGTTATCCTGATTGGGGACAATGGTCATGAGGTGAGGAACTGGAGGAGGATCAATGCCAAAGCAGAGTTCGCTCTGAAGAGGGCAATATCACCTGACCTATTTGATCACATCTTGGGGTGTGGATCAGCTACAGAGATCTGGAGAGCCCTGGATGGGCTGTTTAACAAGAAGAATGTAGCGAGGCTACAGTTTCTGGAGAATGAGCTAGCCAGATCGGCTCAAGGAGATCTTTCTATCTCTACGTTCTTCTTGAAGATGAAGAACTTGTGCACCGAGATTTCATCACTGGATCCTGATGAGCCAATTTTTGAGGCGAAGCTGAAGTGGCGCATCATCCGTGGCTTGCGAAAGGAATATGTTGCCTTTGTGACGTCGGTGCAGGGTTGGGCAAATCAGTCGTCTCTACTGGAGCTAGAAAATCTGCTTGCTTCGCAGGAGAGTCTGGCAAGGCAGATGGCGGGGGTGTCAGTGTCTGGGGGAGATGGCGAGGTTCTCTTCACTGGGAAGAAGAAGAAGTGGGATAATAAGAAGACCGCTGGAGGAGGCAATAGGCCTTCAACTTCTGGACAACAGGAGAGGGGCTATGCTCCTAAGGCTGAAGGGAAGAAGAAGGGAGAAGGACCCAAGTGCTTTAGATGAGGGAAGCTTGGTCATATCAGGAAAGATTGTCAGGTGAATCTTCAGCCGGGGCATGCTGCTGCAGGAAAGGAGGAAGCTGAGGCCAGACAGAATGATGGAGGATGGCGAGGAGCCTTCTCGGCTTCTGTTGGAGCTGCGACTTCTATCAACTATCAGGAGGACTGGATCGTAGACTCGGGGTGTAGTCATCACCTCACCGGGGATGAGTCAAAGCTTACTTCAGCGCAGCCTTACTCAGGTAATGATGCCACTATTACTGCTAATAATCCCGTGCATAGTGTCGAGAAGGTGGGGGTTTTTTCCTTGGGCAGTGATAGAGGGCCGCTTACATTGAAGAGTGTCTATCATGTGCCTGGAATGAGGAAAAACCTCTTCTCCGTGACCAATGCTGTAGACGCTGGGTATCACGTTCTGTTTGGCCCAACAGAAATGAGGTTTCTTTGGAATGTTGAAGCAGTGAAAGCGGAGGTCGTTCATGTGGGGAGAAGGGAAAAAGACTTGTTCGTTTTATCGACAAGTTCTTATGTCGACAAGATGAGGATGAATAATAGTGCTGTCATATGGAATGAGAGGTTGGGGCATATAGGGATGGATAAGCTGAAGGCTATGGAGGTGAAAGGTCTGGTCAAGGGCCTGCCTAGTCTATCTTCCTACAGAGATGGTCATATTTGCGCAGGATGTCAGTTCGGCAAGTCTCATCAACTGCCGTTTGATAAATTGCAGATAAGGAGTAGTGTGCCGTTGGAATGCATCCACGGTGACTTGATGGGACCAACTGCTACCCCAAGCCTCGGAGGCAGCAGGAATATGCTGGTGTTGATCGATGACTACACTAGATATGTCTGGGTATATTTCTTGAAGGAGAAGGCAGAGGCGTTTGCCAAGTTCGTGGAGTTCAAGGAGCTTGTGGAGGGTCGGCTTGGTCTGCGGGTTAAGAAGCTGAGGACGGAGAACGAATGGGAGTTCACCTCTAGTGAGTTCTCTACTTTTTGCAGGAAGGCAGACATCCGAAGGGAGCTTACTTGTGCGTATACTCCACAGCAAAACGGAGTTGCAGAGCGGAAGATCCGTCATCTGATGGAGACCTGCAAGTGTTGGCTGCATGCCAAGAGTATCCCAAAGTCCTTCTAGGCAGAGGGAATGTCTTGTGCTGCCTATGTCATCAACAGGATGCCTCTTAGTCCCATCAATATGAAGACCCCGCATGAATTGATGTTCAAGGAAAAGCCAAGCGTGGCGCACCTTCGGGTGTTTAGTTACACCTACTATGTGCACGTTCAAGATGCGCTTCGGACGAAGCTAGATGCGAAAGCAAGGAAGCTAGTCATTGTGGGTTATGATGATCGGAAGAAGGGATGGAAGTGCATGGACGCAGAGACGTGGAGATTTATTGTATCTCGCGACGTCGTGTTCGACGAGGTGACGTCTTACAAGGGAAGTTCTGGTGTTGAGCTACCAGAAAGCAGGGTAGAGGAGCCGGAGAAAGCTGTGGGAAATTTTCAGGTGGAGCTGCCTGTGTCACCAGGTGGTCCATCAATATCTAGTTCTGAGGCAGAGGCTTCTGGATCAGGAAGCAGGGGGAGCGATGCTCTGAGTACGTCTGGAAGGGGAGCTAGGGAAGAAGCAGCTGAAGATACTGCGAGTCAGGGAAAGGCGTTGCGGAGATCGAAGCGAACAATCATTGCCCCTGATCGCTATACAGGAGGAAACATGGTGAGCTTTGTCTCGTGTTTCTTTGTTGGTCCCTTGGATGAGAGGGAGCCGTCGAGCTTTGAAATGGCCAAAGGTGTAGAACAGTGGGATTCAGCTATGCAGGAAGAGATGAGTGCTCTTGAAAAGAATGAGACTTGGTCTCTGGTGCCCAAGCCCAAGGGTATCACCCCTGTGATATGCAAGTGGGTCTCAAGCTCAAAAAGAAGGCAGCCGGCAATATCGAGTGATACAAGGCTCTCCTTGTGGCTCAAGGATTCTCGCAGCAATACGGTGAAGACTATGAAGAGACATTCAGTCCAGTGGCAAAAATGACTACAGTTCGGGTTGTGATTGCCTTGGCGGCATGTTGGGGGTGGGAGATTTGGCAGCTCGACGTAAAGAATGCGTTCTTGCACGGCGATATTGACAAGGACATCTTCATGGTCCATCCGCAAGGCTTCGTATCTGAAGATTTTCTTGACTATGTCTACAAGTTGAAGAAGGCCCTGTATGGGTTGAAGCAAGCGCCGAGGGCGTGGTATGGAAAGATAGCAGAATATCTCTTATTCTACGGGTTTGGTGCTTCAGACTCAGACTCAAACTTGTTCGTCAAGAAGAGCGGGGAGCTTCAAGTCATCGTGCTGCTTTACATCGACGATATGATCGTGACGGGGAATTCGAAGGAGGAAGTAGCAAGGCTTTGGGCTGAGCTATCTATCAGGTTTGAGATGAAGGTCTTAGGTGAACTTCACCATTTCCTTAGACTCGAAGTGCAGAGGAAGGGAAGTGGAGTGCTGGTGTCCCAGGCTGGATATGCGGAGCGAATCGTGGAGCGGTTCGGCATGATGGAAGGGAAGTGCATCTCTACACCTCTGGAGAAGGCCATGAAACTTCGCAAGGATTAGGGGAGGATTTTGGATGATCCTCTGGTGTTCCGGGCTCTGGTTGGGAGCTTGATCTATCTGACGATTACCAGGCCGGATATTGCGTATGCATTTGGAGGGTGAGTCGTTATATGGCGGAACCACGGATGCCTCATCTACTAGCGGCCAAGAATATATTGAAGTATGTCATGGCGACTTCGGATATGGGTCTCCTTTATAGGAGGGATGCGGGCTTCGAGGTGCATGGGTACATGAATGCTGATTACGGGGGAGATTTAGATGATCGGAAGTCGACCTCTGGATACGTCTTCATGGAGGGCCCTACGGCTATATCATGGTGCAGCAAGAAGCAGGATTCTGTGTCTGTCTCAACCACGGAAGAGGAATACAAGGCTTCAGCCTTGGCAGCTCAAGAAGCCATCTGGCTTAGGAGTTTGGTAGGAGACATCCATAAGGAGGTTTGGGGTCCTACTCTGCTCCGTGGCGACAACGAGAGTGCTCTCAAACTGGTTACTAATCTAGTTTGTCACGCGAGGACCAAGCATATCGAGATCGAGCATCATTTCATTCGTGAGAAGGTGTTGGAGGGGTCTCTTTCGGTCGAGCATGTTTGGAGTCAGGACAACATTGTTGACATATTCAAAAAGGCGCTGGCCAAGGGGCTGTTTACTTGTCTAAGGAGCTTACTTTGGCTGTTTTCAACTTCCCACTTCAAGGGGGAGTGTTGAAAATGTTGAAGTGGAAGTTTGTGAAGTTGGCGGTCCGGGGGGAGACCGCGCGGTCTGGTCTGACTTCATGGTTTTGCGGTCTCCCCTGGCGGTCTGACCTTTCTGGTCTAGCCGCGGGTTATTCGGCGTGACCGTCGTTCTTCTGTCCAAGGGTGCTCTGGCCCCCCTCATTTCTAGGAACTCTGGCAGGTGGCCGTCGCGTGACCTTCCTCCTGGTGGAAGTCACAATAGGGCAACACCACCCCCTCCCCTCGACCTCCGCCCCTCTGTTCCTCCTCCTGAGCCCAGCTCCCCCAACTCCCGCTCCTCTTCTGCTTCCTGCTCTTCCTCACTAGATTGCCATCGCCTGCTAAGGTGAGGGAGGAGGTGGCCTCAGGACCTACCTCCACCCTAACTGATGGGGTCTCCCTTGTCCTCCTTGGAAGTGTTGAAAATGTTGAACTGGAAGTTTGTGAAGTTGGCGGTCTGGGGGGAGACTGTGCGGTCTGGTCTGACCGCACGGTCTTACGGTCTCCTCTGGCGGTCTTACCTTTCTGGTCTAGCCGCGGGTTATTCGGCGTGACCGCCGTTATTCTGTTCAAGGGTGCCGAGGTGAGGCCGCGCGGTCTGGTCGCGTAACCGCTTGGCAAGCTGTCTTCTGTTCGGTGTGACCACGCGATCTGGTGCTTGTGAACGCATGGTGGGTGGCAGCCCGGTCTGGTGGTTGTCTGGTTTCTTTGTGGTGCGCATTGACTAAGATCTTCTTAGTCGCGCGGTCTCCGGTTTGTGTTCGCATGGCTGGTCATTTGGCGATCAGCTGGCATATGCGGTCACAGGTGTTTGGTCGACTTGGCGGGCTATTGCCCTAGTCGGTCTGGTGTGTTCGCGGTCTCTGGAGGAGGTCGGTTGGCAAACACAGGTGGTGAGCGTCATGATTGGGCGAGTTGTCATGATCGTGCGGCTTCTGTTGAAGTCGGCGAGCTCACTAAGCAGGAGGATCTTTTGCTGATCGCACGGGTTGACCTCTCTGGTCGCGCGATCAAGGGGTGGTGATCCTATCACATAGGGTGGTGACTGGATCAGGTCTCACGCCTATAAATAGGAGCCACTGTAGCAGCAAATATATAGCACCAAGTGTAAGCTGAGCTCGCGTCATGTTCTTGCGGTCTCTTTTTTGTGACCGGCCGGTTAGCTGATTGAACTTGTTTTGTGCAGCTTCTGTGGATTATGCAAGTAGCAGCGGTCGCCTCCTCTTCTGAAGGTGTTTGGGCAGTCTCGCGGCTTGCAGTGCGGGTTGCTGTAGTTTGGGAGGATCAGTGGAGTTCGGGAGTTCGCGAGGTTTTCAGTTGGTGTTGTTCAAGGCGCAGGCAGGCAGTTCGGGCGGCCTTGTTTTCTAGCCGGGCGAACTGTCAGGTCGAGCAGTCAGGCGGTCTCAGTTGGGCAGACCGCTGGTTATCTTTTCAGTTGTTTTTCTTCTCCTGTTTTTGTGTACTGGCGAAATCATGCCTCGACATGTATACCTCGCCTTGTAATTAAGAACTTTGCTTGATCAATAAAGATTGTGTTTGTTTCATGTGCTTCTGGTTGACTGGCTTGAACTTTAGTTATACAATTCCTGCTCACTCCTAGATCTACGTAAATTTTCACAGGAAGTTACCCCCTCCATGGTGGAAACCCCTTCCTGGGCCCTGCACCCCTCCTCCTTGCTGCCTCCACCCCAACTCTGGGTCCCTTGCTTCTTCTCTTCTCCTTGCCTCCGGCTACCTAACCTCTGGCTCGCTCAGCTTCGCCAACCTTTTGTGAACTCGGGGTTAGCTGCCTCCCCCTCTATCTCCTCTACCGCTCTCTCCATCGACTCCTCAAAAGACAAAGGACGCCTCCTCTTGAAGTCCATCTTGAAGAAACCCTCCCGCAAACCTACTATAAAGGCAAGATGGAGGGTGAACCCGGGCACCTCCTGGATGAGTATGATCTCCTCCTAGAACCGATCCACATATCTGGCCAGCGACTCCCCGTCCTCTGCTTGATGTTGAAGAGCGGCTCGGGGTCCTTCTTCCTCTTTTTCGAGGTTGAGAAGCGTAGCAGGAAGCCGCAGCGCAGATCCTCGAAGGCGTAGATCGACCCGGAGGGAAACTGGTGGAACCAGTCCCTTGCCATTCCCTTCAAAGTGGTGGCGAATAGTCGGCACATAAAAGCGTACGACATAGGTCTGATAGAGACCATGTCCTCGAACCACTACAGGTGCTGAATGGGGTCATCCACGCTTGTATACAACATTATGTCCGGCTCCTTGAACCACTTAGGGAGTGGTGCCGAGCGCACTAACTCACAGAATGGGCTTCCCCCCTTCAACCTCTTGACCTGCTCCACTCACCCCGCGAGCTCCCCGGGCGACCCAGCTCGTACCACCCTTGCACTCGCCGAAGGGCCACTCACCGGGACTCCACTATTCGGGGTCACGCCCACCGAGACGGCACTCTCCAGGACCCCGCTCGCATTTGCTGGATTGGGAAATAGATCTCGCCCTGCGAGGTCTCACTCTGGCGCCTGGGACATCACCTCCTTTCCTCCCCTCTGTCATGGGGTGTTCTCACCAACTCCAGCTTGAGGGGCCACCTGGGGCGATGGGGTAGCGAGACCCCCAAGAGTCGTGGCGAGAGCACACTGAAAGGCCCCGAGCAGGTCCCTCTTGAGGTCTGTCATAATCTCTACCGTCGCTGCCGCACCGAGTGGTGGCGAACCGACAAAGCCTGCTTCTCGCTCGTCCTCTCCTACCATGTCTTTTCCTTGGAACTTTCTTATACTATCTGCACTCCACGCTCACTGCACCAAAAATGTTGAAACCAGAACTTGGCCCCTTGAGGAGCTCAGGCCCCTAAAGATGGGGGCAGCTAGCACTTACTGATCCCTCGGAAGGAGCAGACCGGAGCCTAAGAACTAGACCCAGACCCTTCGTCGCAGCGTGGAGGTCCCACCACACACCCAAAAGATCTTAGAGCGCTTCCCCTCCCAAGCCAAAGCTGAGAGTGGGCACCTTGGAGAGCCTGAGAGCTGAACCAAGATAACCTAGGGAGAAGAAAGCTCAGAATCCTGAGATCGGATCCTCTCCAAAGGTGCCCTTCAAGGTCTAAATATAGTTTTTACTTATGGTATGCTAATAGCCGAATTCTGCCTTTTGATTTTACTATACGCACCCCAAATTGATTTGCCAACAGCCAAACTCCGATGTTTGGAGAAGCTAATTGCAAACCTCCAAGGGCTTCTAGGTAAGAACACCACTGGACTCCACTGGGTGAGCCGCCACCAAAAGGTTCCTCTCGCCTGACCTCCATCACACTGTGTGCGAGAGCCTGGCTCACCCGCCCTCCTGCAGGCGACCTCCGAGATCCTGGCTCGCCGGCCTTCCTGCGGACGACCACCGAGATCCTGGCTCGCCCGCTTTCCAACTCTTCTCGCCTGTTGATCCTTGAATCTCCGCTACTCTTGGCGAACACCGGGGTTGTACAGAAATCTAAAGAGGTTTAGCAAATTTACTATAAAACGAAGCTATTTAAAAATAAAAAAGAGAAGTTATGATTAAATAAATTCTCTAATCAAGCTCAAATCATAAAATGATTCTTAAATAAGATTACTTAAAATTTAAAATTAACAAACTATGATAAACAAAATTTTAGCCAATTAAAAACCTAAAAATACTTATAAATATTCTCAACTAGATTCCTAAGAAATCACAAAAACAATAAGTAAGAGGGGTATAAAAAATTTTATTTTTGGTTTTTTATTGTTCTAAGTTTTTCATATTTTTTGGGAATTTTTTATATTATTTTTTTTGTTATTTTGATAATGAAAAAAAAGGAAACTAGTTTTAAACAAAACAATTTTTTTAACTCTTGGACTTCTCGAGTATACCCCATGAAGTGTTCTCAACGGTACTAGGAGGTGAGATGAGATGATAGCCCAAACGTCCCTTTCTAAGATTTAAATTTTCGATTTTTGATTTTTTTTTTTTTTGAATTTTTGGGTTTTACAAGTGCTTAAATAAAAGAAAACATAAGGCAATATATATTTTTTTTGAGAAGTTTTCTAAATTAAAAACTACATTTTAAGGAACTATTTACACCCCCTATTTAAAGTTAAACATTGTCCCCAATGTTTAAAACTAAGTATGAAGAAATAAGAAAATGAAAGAGAAAACAAGGTGCGAGCTAAAATAAAAAGGAATGCAAGATAAAAGAGAAGAAAAAAGAAGGAAGAAGGGCTTCCATGGTTATGAAGATGCGGGGGAAAGCGGTGATTACCTACAAAAGATGTTAAGAACAAAAACAAAAACAAAAAACAATGAAAAGATAACTTTTGGGTGCCTCTCAAAAGTGCTTTGTTTAAGGCCGCGAAGCATGACCCAATTGACGCTCACGATATTGGTGGAAGAATTATTGAATCACTCTTTTCATTCGAAAGATCTCCTGGAAGATATAACTTAAGGTGGTGCACGTTTCTTTGAAGGAACCTTTTTCCTGGTGGGAAATTAGAATTGTCCCATAGGACCAAGCCTCTTTAACAATAAAGGGTCCGAACCATCGAGATTTTAGCTTTCCCAGAAAAAGGCGAAGGCGAGAGATATGAAGGAGGACGATATCGCCCAACAAAAAAGTTTTTGGAAATTTTACATGTTTATCGTGATAAAACTTTGTTCGCTCCTTATATAATTTGGTACTTTCATACGCATTCGCTTGCCACTCATCCAATTTGTTCATTTGAAATTTTCTTTGTTCGGCAGCTAACGTTGAATCGAGGTTTATAAATTTAAGCGCCCAAAATGCGTGGTGCTCTAATTCGACCGGAAGGTGGCAAGCCTTGCCATAAACCATTCGATACGGTGTACCACCGATAGCGGTCTTGTACGCCGTTCGATAGGCCCATAGTGCATCATCGAGCTTAAGTGCCCAATCCTTCCGATTTATAGAAATAGTTTTTTTTTCTAATATTCGCTTTAATTCTCGGTTCACAACTTCAATTTGGCCGCTCATTTGTGGGTGATAAGCAATAGAGAGTTTGTGCGTGACACCATATTTTGCTAAATTTTTTGTGAATTGGCTATTGCAAAAATGGGTGCCCCGATCACTAACTATAGCGCACGGCGTACCAAATCGAGAGAATAATTTTTAAAAAATTAACAATGACTCTCTCATCGTTGGTGGGGAGATCTTGATCTTCCGCCCACCTCAACACGTAGTCGACCGCAATGACAATGAATTTGTTTGAAAAAGAGGGAGGGAGAGGACCAACGAAATAAATACCCCAAAGATCAAAAATTTCGCATTATAAGAAAATATTTTGGGCCATCTCATCCCGGCGGGAGATGTTCCCCGACCGCTAGCAGCTATCACAAGTAATCACAAGGGTGTGAGCATCTTTGAAGAGTGTGGGCCAATAAAAGCCCGCCTCCAGTGCCTTCCTCGCTGTTCGGTTCGCTTGATAATGACCGTCAGATGGTCCCTCATGACAATGCCGTAAAATTTTTAGACCTTCCTCACTCGAAATGCATCTTCTCACTACCTGGTCTGCACAAACACGGAATAAAAAGGTGTCCTCTCAAAAATAATTCTTTAAATCAGACAAAAAATTCTTCATTTGCTGACTCGAGAATTCTTTTGGTAGGACCCGGGCTACTAGATAATTAGCCAAATCTGCAAACCAGGGGGTGGAAGATGTATTTAAATTTTTGAGAGCGAGTAGGTGCTCATCAAGGAATTTATCAATAATGTTGGCTTCTATGAACGCTTTCGTGGCGGGATTTTCTAAACGGGAAAGATGATCGTCCGCCATGTTTCCGGCTCCCCTTTTGTATCGGATCTCTAGATCAAACTCCTGCAAGAGGAGGATCCATCGCAAAATACGGGGCTTGGCATCCGATTTACTTAAAAGATATCTAAGAGTGTAGTGATCTGTAAAGACGATAACTTTTGAGAGAGTGATGTACGACCTAAACTTATCAAAAGCAAAAACGATTGATAGAAGCTCCTTCTCGTTAGTGGTGTAGTTCACTTGTGTCTATGTGAGTGTCTTGCTCGCATATTAAATGGATGGAAATACTTACTCACCTGTTGGCCTAATACGATGCCTACCGCAATATCACTCGCGATGCACATAATTTCGAAGTGTAGCGACCAATCCGGCGCAACTAGAATATGAAAATTTATAAGCTTTCCTTTGATAAGTTTAAAGGCCAAGTGGCATTTTTCATTAAAAAGGAAAGAATATTCTTTCTCGAGAAGATGGGTTAACGGCTTCGTGATTTTGGAAAAATTTTGTATAAAGCGCCTATAAAACCCTGCGTGTAATAGGAAACTTCTAATAGCTTTTACATTTGTTGGAGTGGCGAGTTTTTCGATTACTTCGATCTTGGCCCTATCGACCTCGATCCGTTTGCCCAATATTTTATGGCTAAGGACTAATCCTTCTTTGACCATAAAATGGCATTTCTCCCAATTATGAGTTAGATTCATTTCCCCACAACGTTGTAGCACACGCTCGAGATTTTTTAAACAATTTTACATTGAATTTCCAAAGACGGAGAAGTCGTCCATGAAAACTTTCATCACTTCCTCTACTAACTCATCGAAAATTGCCAGCATAGATCTTTGGAATGTAGCCGGCATGTTACAAAGACCAAATGGCATCCTTCGATAAGCCAAGGTGCCAAAGGGATAAGTGAATGCTGTTTTCTCTTGGTAGTCGGGCGAAATAGGGATTTGAAAATATCCTGACAAACCATCGAGAAAACAATAGTAGGAGTGACCTGAAAGGCGCTCTAAGATTTGATCGATACAAGGTAACGGGGAGTGATCCTTACGGGTGGCATCATTTAGTTTTCGATAATCGATGCACGTCCGCCAACCCGTAATGGTATGGGTTGGGATCAATTCGTTATTTTCATTTGCTACTACCATTACGCCACCTTTTTTCAACACTTGTACTGGGCTAACCCAAGTACTATCCGATATCGCGGAGATGATACCCAAGTCAAAAAGTTTGATAACTTCAGCCTTAACGACTTCTTTCATATTCGTGTTTAGCGATCGTTGAGGCTGGAATGTGTTGCGGGAATTATCTTCGAGGAAGATTTTGTGAGTGCAGAAGGAAGGGTTAATACCCTTGATATTCGATATTTGCCACGCAATTGCATGGAGGTGATTGCTTAAGACTATAGTCAATTCAGAAATTTCTGAATCGCTAAGTTCGGATGATACAATAACGGGTAGCTTAGATTCTTTTTCTAGAAATTGATACTTTAGGTGAGGAGGGAGTTGTTTCAATTCTAAAATGGGTGGCTCTTCATATGAAGTTTTAATTTTCAATTTTTCTAAATATTGTGGTTCGGGTGGTGTGGAGCGAGAGACTTCTTCTTCAAGACAAAAGAGCTTGGCGAGCTCGGAATCTTTACTTGATGTGGAGACTAACTCGGGAAGTGAATAAAACTCGTTCTCAAAATATTCTTCTAAATAGAAGCACGAATCGTCATTCTCTAAGGTGTTTCACAACGAGGGTTTTATACTAAAAGTAACTTCATCATCTCCAACCCAAAGGAGGAGCTTTCCGTTACTTACATCGATAATTGCATGTGAGGTGGCAAGGAAGGGGAAACCGAGTATGAGGGGTACTTTGGGATCCTCTTCGATGTCAAGAATGACAAAGTCCACTGGGAAGATGAACTTGTCAACCTTAATGAGCACATCCTCTACTATCCCTATAGGATATTTTAATGAACGATCGGCGAGTTGAATACTCATTCGAGTGGGGCTAGGATTTCCTAGACTTAACTTTTTGAATAATGAAAAAGGCATGAGGTTGATGCTTCCTCCAAGATCCGCTAAGGCGTTTTTACTAACGAATTGATAAACAGACACAAGATGGAGCACCGTCCCGGGTCTTTTACTTCTTGAGGCAATTTGATGAGTACAACAGCGGAGCATTCTGCGTTCAAGGAAATATGCAAAATATCTTCTAATTTCTTCTTATTGGAGAGCAACTCATTAAGATATTTTGCATACATTGGCATTTGAGTGATAGCCTCGCAGAAGGGTACATTAATATGAATTTGATTTAAAATTTCTAAGAATTGTTTGTAATTTTTCTCGACGCACTCGCTCCTAAGCTTATATGGATATAGAATATTTGAACTAGAAGCGTGCGGAGCTAGCGGAGCGGGCAAATTTGACGATAAAATAGGAGTAGGAGGAGGAGGAGAAGAAGTTACCTTGGGTTCGTCCTGTTTTGAAACCACCTCCTTCCCGCTTCAGAGTGTAATCACGTTCGCGCTCTCTCTTGTATTTGGCTCCATATTTCCCGATAGTGCTCCTTGCTGACGGTCGGAGAACATTTTTGCTAGCTTCCCCACTTGATTCTCTAAATTTTTTATCGATCCGATGAGGATCCTTCCGGATGTTCATTTCATTTGTAGAAACATATTTTGCAAAGACCTCTTCAAGCGGAGAGGGCTTTTGCTGTTGCGGTGGAAAACTGGGTGGATTAAAGTTTAGAGGGGGAGTTAAATTAAGATGTTGATTAGGAGGTTGATTCATATTTAAAGGACATTGAACATTTCCTAGGTTGCTTCACGAGAAATTCTGATGGTTCCTATAACCCACATTGTAGGTGTTGTTGTACGGAGTGGAGTTTTGGTTATAGGAAGGCCAAGGCGGATTTCCCATGTAGTCAACACGCTCTTCAATTAAAATATTATTAGCCCAAGGAGGAGTGGCGGAGGAAGCAGACATCACCGCCACTTGGTTTGTTAAGCGCTCAACTTGTAAAGCCAAATTAGAAGTAGCATTTATTTCAAAAATTCCGGCTGGCTTATTAGGCCGCGCTCGGGGAAAGTTCCATTGATAAGCATTCATGGCCATTTCCTCAAAAAGCTCTTGAGCAGCCTCCGGGGTCTTTTTATTTAATGTACCCCCGGTGGCCGCATCAATCATTTGCCTAGTTTGGACATTCAATCCATTATAAAAGATTTGCACGTATTGCCAAGTGGGAAGTGGGTGGTGAGGGCATCTACGCAAAAGCTCCTTGAAGCGCTCCCATGTATCATAGAGAGTCTCCGAGTCAATTTGCATAAATGACGCAATATCTGTTCGCAATTTGGCGGTCTTTGCAAGAGGGAAATATTTAGTGAGAATTTTTTTTGCCATATCGGCCCATGTAGTGATGGACTCCCTAGGAAGTGAGCCCAACCACAGCTTGGCCCTAAACTGCAAAGAAAAAGGAAAAAGATGTAATCACAGATTTCGAGAAAATTAGAAATATGACAATTTGAATCTTTCGTCTGACTGGCCATCGAAGGTCACTGATTGATGCACCATTTGTATGATGTTGGACTTGATCTCAAAGTTATTTTTCACCACCGTGGGGTGAACAATACTTGACTATATGCCTTCCAAATTCCGCCGCGCATAATAGAACATAGTCTGTTGCGCGACCTCATTAGGATTGGGCGTGTTAGGATTATGAAGATTAAGATTAGGATCCATATTTGCTGTGTTAGTGTCCCCGATCGACTCTTCGAATAATAAGTGTATTTCCTGATCACGAGAACGACAGCGCCGAAAAAGGGTTCGCTCGATCTTTGGATCAAAAGGAATATTCGAAGTGTTACCTTGGGTCATACACTAAAAAGGAAAACGGGAAAGAAGAAAGAGAAAAAGAGAAAAAAGAGAATAATAAAACTAAAAATAAAGAAAGAGGAAAACTTGATTATTATAAATATATATATTTTTTATTTTAGGTGGATTAAGTTAGTCTTGGATTTCCTGAGGTATACCCTGTGAGGGGTTCTCACCAGTACTAGGAGGTGCGATGGGATGATAACCCAAATGTCCCTTTCCAAGATTTAAACTACACCCTTAAGATTTTCGAAATTAGAAAAAGTATAATAAAATAATATGATAAAATTAATAGTTATCCTCTTTTCAAAATATCTAGACAAAATCGCTGTCAACGGCGCCAAAAACTTGATATAGAAAACTTAGGGTTTTGCAAAGGCAAGTGTACCTTATCGTCAATAATATAGGATATTTAGAAATACCAAGGTCATATTCCTCGGGGCGCGTTGATTACTTCTACTTTGAGGAGGTCACTATTATCTTATCTAATAGATTTTTGAGGTTTTGTTTTACTTAGCTAAAAGAGAAAATTTGCAATCTAAAAGTAGGGTTTAAACGATGGTAAAAAGATTAGTGCTCAATCTAAAATCACCTTGGAGTGAGAATAATCAAGTGAAAGAAAAATAAATCTAATTCCGTTTTAATTAAACTACTTGACCATGGAGGTTCCCGAAACTTTAACATGCCTCTCTCGAGGTTAATGCCCATCCAAGTTTAGGAAAAATCAACCGAACTCTCATTCTATAATTGATTACCTAAAACTTGCTTAACGATGTGAACCCCACTATTGGATTTGACTCTAATCCGAGAGATTTACGTCATCCTCTCTCGAGGGGTGCGTGCAACTCTCTTTACCCTTGAGTGATCGATTCATACTTTGAGCCTCTCGGCTGGCTAAGTATGAAAACCTAAGCGAAAACCGTACATCGAAAATATGGCCTCACTAGTTAAAAATCAAGGGTAATTCAAGTGTTAAAAAAAACGGAAAAAGAGAGCTAAGAAAATCATAACTTGATTATCACATCCTTGGATCATTTCGATCGAGCACTAATGAGAATTAGTTAATCATAGTGGAGGGGAGAGAGAAAACAAAAGTAAAATTGCATGAAGGAAAAGTTACTAAGTATAAAGAGAGAATGAAGAAAAACATTTCATGTTACACGCCCTCGGTCATGGGTGTGACCAAGGGCGTGTGACCACTATTCAGCTCAGCTCTGACAAGGCGTGGGAGATTGCGTGAAGGCGCGGAGAAAAGGGACAAGTCACGTCCTCGACATTTGGGTTACGGGCGTGACCTTTGATGGCTTCATTTAATGCTACGTGGGCATGACTGCGGCGCGAAGGCGAGTAGGGATCATGCGGGAATGTCACGACCATGATATATGGGTAATGGGTGTGACATTAGTTGACTTCTCGACGACATCTCCACGTCTCGACGGCATCTCCGAGAGTAATTCTTTAAGTTTACACGCCCTTGGTCACTAACATGACTTTGGGTCATGGGCGTGACCGTGGGCGTGACTTGTTGTAGACTAGCTCAATCAGCACGGCATCAATTCTGGACTGATCTTCAGGTTACACGCCCTTGGTCACGGGCGTGACCGAGGGCGTGACTTGTAAATTTCTCTAATTTGTCCCAAAATTCAGCAAAAATTGAACTACTTAGCTTAATTTCAATTTTTGCGGAATTTTGGGACAAATTGGAGAAATTTACAAGTCACGCCCTCGGTCACGCCCATGACCAAGGACGTGTAACCTGAAGATCAGTCCAGAATCGATGCCGCGCTGATTTAGCTAGTCCACAGCAAGTCATGCCCTAGGTCACGCCCGTGACCCAAAGTCTCGCCCGTGACCAAGGGCGTGTAAACTTAAAGAATATGCAGTCACGACAACATGAAGTCTTCTAGTAGAGATCATCTTGTCAACATGAAGTCTTCTCGCCGATATCATAGAGATCATTCTGACAACTACTTCAGCTGCAAATTGTCTCCACGATCTCTGACTTAGTCTTTAAGACGATATAGCTACTTTATGACGATAAGTCTTCTTAGTCAGATACTTTATTTAAGAATTCTGAAGAACTTCAGTACGACAGTATTTTCAACGATACCCTTACTTTCTCAGTGATAAGCCTAGACCCTTCATGAGTCTTCTCGACGATACCGTCGTATGACACTTATTGATACAACGATATCGTCGTGTAATACTTGTTGTCATGACGATACCTTGACTGAGTTGTTTCTTCTTATTCTCACAACAATATCATCGTGTGTATTTTGTTGACGCAATGATATTGTCGTGTTATCCTTATTGTCACGTCGATTAATGACTTATTCATTCTGCTGTCTTCTATGAGTAATCTCAACTATATATACATACTATTTCAACGATATGTCCAATACTTCTCAACGATTCTGTACTTAGAGATATTAGAGAAGTACTGGATATACTGTTTGTACTCTGCAATCATAAAACATAACATCAAATAAATAATGCTTTTATCATTGACCTAGGCACTTCTTCAAATCAGGAACATTGCGGGGCACTGTTCCCAGCAATCTCCTCCTATTTGAAGAAGACATAACTCATCCCAATGATAAATGCTAAATAATAAGTTGAATCAAAATTATAGATACTCAAGCAATATAGAATGATTCAACCACCAACAATGTATAAATGAGAGATTATAACTTATACAAAATTGTCATAATCATTTGCCCAATTCATTTTTGCAAACAAGCATTCTTAGATGTTCCTACTGCTGCTTCCTCTTCCTTTTCTCCTTTGTATTTCATGGAAGCTAATTGACTTGGGAATTCTTTTAGGAGAGGGAGGAGGACCATGGGGAAAAGCTAGCTTGTGGTTCCTCCTCTTCTCTTCTTATTGCAAATGAATATTCCAATCAGTAGAGTAGTAAATCCTTTCTGAACCATCCTGAGGATATCCATACTCAATCCAAGATTTTGAAATTTGGGTTCTAGAATTAGGAATCCATCTGCCTGATTGAGGATCTTGATCAATTTCTCTTAGCCTTCTTTGCCTGTACGAACTGTTCTGAGTTCTTTTCCTCTTCCTTGAAGTTGATTACTCTCTAATCTCAATTTCATAATGTTCTGAGTCAATATTTTCTGATGGTTCTGCCATTTCAAATACATTGGGTGGCTTTTGTATGGCTTGCTTGACATAGTTGACTGCCCACATAACCTGATGAGAGACAACATTTATTACAGCCTTCTCCCCTTTTACTACTTCTTCAACTATTTGATCATCCAATGCGACTTTCACCATGTTCATCCTTTCATGAAGATTTTGCGCAACCTCATTTATATTGTTTCTTAGTTGGAGCAAATGCTCATCCAGAGTCTGTACATTGGAGTCCACTATGTGAATAATATGTTGTTTATCTTCACCCATGAAGTTTGTGATTTCTTGAAAGGCTTGCCAAGTATCCCCTGCCATGTTTATCTGATTTTGAATGATTTGATTAGTTGATT
This sequence comes from Dactylorhiza incarnata, assembly GCA_033032865.1. Classification (NCBI taxonomy): domain Eukaryota; kingdom Viridiplantae; phylum Streptophyta; class Magnoliopsida; order Asparagales; family Orchidaceae; genus Dactylorhiza; species Dactylorhiza incarnata. Next base: position 3,593,300 of record JAWHQI010000149.1, read on the forward strand.
ACCTGGTGAGATTTAGAAGCTCGCCAAGATTATCCATTGATGGAGCTGCTATGTGTAGAAAGTGAGAATGTTGATTATTGAGATTGTGCATGTCCTCCTTCACAATCTACAACTCATTCTTTATTTCCTTCCTCAGATCATCAACAATTTTCAGAATGAAGGTTTCCATCTTTTTCCTTTATGCATTCAGTAGAGATGATATCATTTGTAATAATGATCCTGACTGTGCACTAGAGGGTTCAGTAGTATCAACATCAGGGGCATCTTCAGAATAACTGACAATGAATTGGAAGAGGGGAGAGTCTGTTTGCATTTTCTCTCCTTCTGTTATGACTAAATTTCCTTTGAAAAGTACCAGATCAAGCCCAATCATTGGTCCCAAACCTTCAACCTTCTCTGGTTCATGACCCACACTCTTCTCAGGCTCTTCCACAACCTCCTCCTGAGCTCCTCCCTCAATATTGGTTCCAACCTTTCTATCAGTAGCATTTTGATCAACTAGGGTAGAACAATTCAGATGAGTCTCCCCCTGAACAGTCACAGTGTCTTGGGCTGAGCTCCCAAGCAGGGACTCCCCCAAAATAGGATCGGCCACCTGACCAGACCATTTTGATAATGGCTCCCCCCCCCCAATAGTTGCTTCTCTTTCCTGGTCTCCTTTTCTTTTATAGATAGTTGGAGGGTCACCCAAAGGTGCTCACCTTTCCTTAGAAACCTCTATGGTAGTAGGTTCAATTCTAGTCTCAGGAACCACTGTAGATTGAGATCGCTCCCCTCTGTCAGAGTAGGTTTTGAGATAGATGGGACAACTTCTTCCTCAAAATTACTTAATGACCAGCTCTCATGTTCAGGATCAGTAGATTTCTTAATGACCTGTTGTGAGTGTTGTGTTGTAAAGTATTTGTTTGAGCTACAGTAGCAATTGCTAGATGTGATCTTAGCTTTGTGAAGTGGTGCTTGTGTTCCGCATTAGATTGCGTCTTACGAAGCGATGAAGGCAACCCACATTGGTGATTGTGATGTCATGGAAGGCGACTTGCGGAGATGCGATGCGGTGGAAGGTGGCCTGCGGAGGTACGAAGCAGCGCCGGCTACCTGCATAGTTAATTTAGTTTTTGTTCTTCTTTATCATAACCAAATCAAAACCCCCTAAAACAATCAGACTAAAGGACTTCAATCTTAAGTCTTTTCTTGATAGATAAATCTACCTCGTCAATTTCCTTGAGAGATTGATACTCAGGGATTCTCTCCTCATTTTATACTACTTGAACGATCGGTGCACTTGCCATTTTGTGTCGCAGTCTCACACCCGCATATAGTAGCGTGCTAGATTTGTGCATCATGTTTTTGGCAACATTGCCAAGGAATACAGTTTCAGACTTATTAGTGTTTGTGGAAACTAATTATGAAATCTCGTTTTTATTTAATTGTCTTTTGTTTCTCTTAGTGTTGTTTTATGCAAGGTAGAAACCCTGGTGAACTTCTACCTTTTGATCCAGAAATCAAACGTCCAGTGCGTATACAACGTCGTGCACATCGCAGAATGGATCTAAATAATAATGAGCAATATGAATCGAGAGTGAGCCCGAATGTGAATCAAAACATGAATCCCCCGAATGTTCAAGTTCATGATGAGAATGAAGAAGTTCATCCGCGTCCACACACAATGCGAGACTACACCAGTCATACTATTGGGAGTGTGTATCCACCCATTGGCCCATACTATTTCTGAAGACATGTTCAGGGGAGTGTTCAATTTTCATTTATTATCTTCTTTGAACCTGCTTTATTTAAAACTTTCAACGATTTTTGATTCACTACATTCTCTATGAGATCTCTGCTAGGGCCTAGTAGATGTTTTAGTGTGGGGGTGACGTCAGTTATCCTCCATTTTGATTCACTTATGGAATTTCTATTCAAGGCACATTTCAATAAGTTCTTCATTTTTGTTACCACTAGAAAGCTTACTTAAGTCATTTCATGTTGAACTAATTGGCAGATTAATCAATTGAGAGGTTTTAAGTAATGAATTTGAAGTTAGTAAGATGCGCTTAAAGCTCTTTTAAGTATTTCCATTTTTCCACTATATCTTCTTTGAAAATAATTATTTTCACCATATGACATAGATTTTTTGCCTTCTGAACATAATGCTAGGGAGAGAACATAACTGGGTCTATGATTCTATCTGAAATGTAGAGGGTAGGTATTATGAGCCAATCTAGAACCATTCTTCCAATACCCTTCGTAAACCTTTGTAAAGTCTATTTTTTCCGACATTCTCTCAGAAAGTATCCTTGTAATTATTCCATTATGGTGTATTAAAAGGGGTGATATATATATAAAAAAAATCTATATTGATATCATAGTGATAAGTGGCCTAAGTATGCTCACACGTACTTGGAATGATCCCTACTATGAATAAAAAAATCTCTATATTGATATCATAGTGATTTGCGGCATGAGTACGTTCACACATACTCGGAATGATCCCTACTATGAAATATAAATATATATATATATATTATTGCTCCATGATGTGATTCATTACCGGGAATACTAACTGGGAAAATACCATTTCATTTTGCAAAGACATTCAAAAATTGAATTTCCACTATTGTTACCTTGTTACTTACTCTTGTGGAGGATAGATTATGGACATAGTTTATCTTTAATCTTTGACATTGGTTAAGGGGTTGATAAGCTAAATAATATGCGTGTGAATATAGGTTTTTTTAAAGAAGAGCACACACAACACTAGAAGTATTTAGAGAGCTTCACTTGTTATCCAACTAACGGAATTGTGAATGTTTGAAATCTTCTTAAGAGACATGCCCTAAGTAAGCCTAAGTGGGTTTACGAAAAGAAGATGATTCTTGCCTCGTCCCAATAGAAATTTTCATATTTATTTGATAGATTTGATTAAATTTTTGCTAGGGACTAGCAAAGACTTAAGTGTGGGGGTGTGATAACTTCTCAAAAAGAAGTTATTAACTCTATTATTTTAGTGAATATTGAGAAAATATACGAAAGATAAAGATCAATTGACTAATAAATATTATATTTTTGACTTTGGATATTTTTATCGTCAAATGTGTAATTTATGTATGCAAGAATCTGAGAAATCCATGAAAAAAATAGGCAAGTGTAAGCTGGAATTAAAGTGCTGGGCGGTTTGCAGCAGCTTGGTCATGACCTGGTCATAACATGGCGGTTCCAATTAATTTCGCTGAACTAAAACGCACAGATTTTCAAAAACTCAAAGTGGACCAGCCGTTTCTTTATGAAAGGACGCACCTTTTCAGAAAAAGAGGGTTGTAGCGTGCAGGCATTAAAACAGTTTTCGACAGTTTAAAAAAGGGAGAGATATAACCTAAAACTTTGGGGGGAATTTGCTGAGAGAAGCGAAAACGTGAGCAGTGGAGAAGGAAAAGAAGGCAAATCGAGAGGACTATTCCTGCGCTAATTTCTAGACTCTGAACAATGTCTTGTAAGATCTTTCTAGTTTGGTTTTTCATTTCAAGGAACATGAACTAAATCTTTGTATCTTGTATGTTGTGAGTACTAGGTTTTGTTGTGATGTTTAATTTATAATTTCCCCGTATGATTTCTTGGGTTGCTATCTTTATCAATGTTATGACTTACTTCGAAGGATTTGAATAATGTTTATCTTTAATGTTTCGTGGTGAGATTCGAGAGAGGGATCACGATTTATTTATGATAATTACTTAATGTTATGTGATGAGATTCGAGAGATGAGTCACATAGATATCTAATTTAAATCTTTCACTTTTATGTTACACCGCGAGATTTGAGAGAGGAGCGGTGTGTTTGCATCATAATTTTGATATAATAAAAGAAGAGAGGAAGAGATTCCATCACCTTATTAGCAAGAGCGATTTGAGCAATTTAATTTACCTTTCATTTTTCTAAGTTAGAGATAACTAGAGAAGTTTAGGTTAAGGGAATTCAAGGATCGAGAGATTATGATTCCTAGTTTTTAATCGTGCAAGATAGTAAAACAAATATAACGCAACGGTATACTTAAGCAAATATCACAACAGACCTAGGAAAGCAATATACGAGGTTCTTTCTCCCAAATTTGATTAAAGATAACATAAGTAATTTTAATTTTAAAGTTAGTTTTAAATTTTCGGTGAGTTAATTTTATCAAACAAATCGAATTACTTAACTTAGATTTAAAGAAAAGAGTTAGCTAATACTCATAAGAGTTAGAATATTCACTTCCTCGAGGGATGATCTTACTTATTTTATATTACTTGTACGACACGTACTCTTGCTTATATACACTTTTGGCGTATCAATGCCTTTCATTTTATGAGATCTTGAGTTATTTGTACTTCGCCCTTATAACATATTGACAAATAATTAGCTGATATTTCGAACTGAGTCATTGAGGATAGGCATGCTAAAACTCAATGTGTGTTGCGAGATCTAATGAAGATAAATGAGACTCCTTTATAATCATAATTTTTTTATATTTATGTCTTGTGAAAGCATAAGTTGATATGCAAGAATTCTTTGGCATCATAAATTATTACTATTCAGATATTATGTGAAACCATAAGATGATGCACACTATTTCTTTATGATGACATATCATTCTATTTGTCATATATTCTGCAAGACAGTGAGATGGTTTGCAGGAACACTTAATAACCATAAATTCTCAGCATCTCTTCATTTTGTGAGACCTAAGAATAGTATGCATGACATAAAGACTTTTGATAGAAGTATTGAACTATTATTAACGGAGCCATTTGGTAACTTAATGTGGGTAGAAAATAATTCTTGTTAGGATCAAAAATAGCAATCAAGATATTAATAAAATATAAAGGTTCTCGAGTGCCAAACAATTAAGGAAAAATAGTTTGGCATAAAACATCTAAACATAAGTTTTATTAAAGAGGAGAGATCCAATTGGGCATACAAGGCAAATCAATCAACATTCAATTTAGATCATATTACATTTTACATCATAGTGCCAAATCAATGACAGGTCATAAAATGCCCACGAGAATCATAGTGAGATTTCCTCCTCTTCCCTTTGTGTAAACATCCTAGAAGCATTTAGGATCAAAATCGAGCACGTTTGGGCTTTGATTTCACTCAATTTGATGAAGAATGGCAGTCAGAATGACCCTATAATTTTGGTCACCGCCAGTGGTAATAGGTCGTCAAACCGCTGCCTTTGGATAGCCCTTATCACGAAAAAACTATTAGTGGTGGTGGGGAGTGGTGATGGTGATGGTCGGACGGCGGTGGAGGAGCCCCGAAATCCCCGTCCAGGCGGGAGAGATCGTCGTGGTTGACTCAAGGTTGAATATGATCTCCTTGTTATCTGATTACATTAATTCCGTTGAAGTAATGATTGGTTGATCCTCATAGTGGATCAACAGTGTAACCGCTGTGGGGGAAGGTCATTTTATGATCTGGTGCATTTCTATGTAGTTAGATCGGTTATAAGATCTGTGCTTTCAATAATTCAGAACTATAGTTTCATTTCATTTCCTCCTATTGGCACCCTATCACAGGAATTTCAACATGAGTTCAAAGTGCCTTAAGAGCAGAACCATACCAAGTGGTCAACATGAACATTGTAGCTCTTGTTCTGGGATAGATGTGGGCATAAAAATCGAGCCTGGGGGGGGGGCGGCGGCCCGGGCCTAGCCCAGAAAAAGACCGGCTAGTCCTGGGCTAGCACGACTATGCCTGGGCTAGCCTGCCCGGGCCCAGGCTGGGCTTTGGGGCCCTAACAGGGACCCCATATAGGCTCGTAGCCAGGACTAGGCCAGGCCCGGCTAAGCCCGAGCACCAAACCTGACCTGAGCCCAGTTATTAAATCTTGATGCCTATAGGCGAGATTTAATTAAAATCGCGCCTAAATAAGTGGGATTTAATTAAAATCTTCCCTAAATAGGCAGGATTTGTATTAAGACCCGCCTATTTATGCAGGATTTTATTATAATCCTGCCTATTTAGGTGGGAATTTAATTTAATCCCACCTATATATGGGATTTAATAACCGTGCTCGACCTTGGCCCGTCCTTGGGGGCCTTGGCAGTCCCCCTCTTAGAGAGGGAGCTCAAGCCTAGCTAAAGTTAGGCCCGATCCCAAGCGACAAAATCCCAGTTCCGGCTCGGACCTGCCGGGCTTTTTGGACAGGACTAGTCTGGGATTTTCAAAATGGTGTGACACATTTTATGAGGATTAGTATAACTTTGTAAATTCATTTTTGAAGTAAGTGCGACATAAACTATAGGGCTCATCATATTTTCTGTATTTTTTATTCAATTCATATAGGATGAACCTAAAATTTGGAGTATATATTTATCATAAGGTAAGTAATGTATATTAAATGTATTGGAATTTTTGGAACACATGTATCTATAGTTTGATTCATAATTTGAATTATTTTGAGGAAATAAATTATTAAAATAATGAAGCCTTAATTATTGCAATTAATTCCCATATTTTTATGGTATACTTTTTATGTTATTACTAACCTTGGGTTAAGATTTGAAAACATTTGGACATGGTTAACTCATATCATGAATTATACATTTGAAAGATATAGTTTAATTCATTTAAATTATCACACATTAATATTATTAAAATAATAAGGCCTTATTGATTGAAATTAATACTCATATTTTTATGGTGCACTGATTATGTCATGACTG